>OX101744.1:11530669-12730669 GCA_944452665.1 Stenoptilia bipunctidactyla
AAGACACTAAACTCTATTTGTATTCTAAATTTTAAGCTTCTATGTCTGCTAGAAGTGCCTTGGACTTTTGATGATCGGTGAGTCAGTGAGTGACAAAATTCAGAAACTTTAACAAGTTGTAATTCTTAAACTACTGGTTCAAATTGACTGAAATTTTAAATATACCGTGTTTATATAATGCCTGATTAGTTACTGAAAATTCAGACTTCTTGTTTTATCCACAACGAAATTATAGGGGGGTCGAAAATAGCCTGAATTGCTTCGAGAAAAGGATGGTACGGCCGTGCCGCTTTTTTTTGCTCGACTTGGCGGGGGCACTGCCGTGCCCCCGATACTTAATATATTGTAAGGTCACGTTTAATAATAATAATAATTCTTTATTGTACACCGCAATTTACATACGATGAACTTACAATTAACATGCGGCAGATTAATGATTCTGACTTTGTTGAAATGCTAAATAGAATTAGATTAGGTGTGACTACACAAAAAGACCGCGACTTACTCTCGACTAGATTATTAACTCTCAAGTCCGATTCAAATGAAAACAGATTAACTGAAATAATTGAACACCTCTCGAAACTTCCTGATGATACCGTTTGCTTATTACCTACAAAAAATATGTGTCAACAATTAAATACTGCAATGCTCAGATCTCTCCCACATCCTGAAATAAAACTTATAGCAATAGATAGCCTTGATTGTCCCAGGTACCTAACAAAAAGAGCTCGTGAATGTATAAAAAAATATGAAGACGATGCTACTATGACTGCAGGTCTGGAAAAGAACATAATTATAAAAATAGGCGCAAAAGTCACGTTAAGGCGAAACATTGACGTGAGTCTCGGTTTAGTTAATGGGTCTATCGGCATTGTGCGAAAAGTAAAGGTTGATCCTGAAAATTCAAAAATAATTAAGAGAATATATATTACATTTAATAATGAACCTAATGTTTACGAGCTTGGTCCGGTCAAAATTAAATTTGAAATTATTAATAGAGCTTATGTTCATCGCGAACAATTTCCCATATGTATAGCCTATGCTATAACTATACATAAAAGTCAGGGCCTAAGTTTAAGTAATACCACAGTAATACGCTGATGGATATAGGTGCTGCAGTGTTCACATCCGGTCAAGCTTACGTGGCACTTTCGAGAGTTACAAGTCTGGGCGGTTTACATCTCATTAATGTCGACTTTGGAAGTATTAAAGCGCAGGAATCATCAATTTGTGAATACAACAGATTAAGAAGTATTTACCGTCCAGACTTGTCAAAAATTGTAACATCAAAGCCTCCGAGAAAAAACCCACAGAGACAGGGAGTGGGCTTTGAGAAAAACTGTAGCTGAAGCTCAAGAAGTAGTACCGGAAAAGAAAAAGAGGAAGACTACATCCAAAAATAAGAAAATATCATAAGACAAAGCCTTTAAAAAAATTCGTTAGAAGTAGATGGTACCAAAAAGTAGGACTCTACAAAAAGAAGTGAGATGCCATCAAAAACAACCTGTAAAAAACCCAAGTCTCGCAGCTCAGTCTTTCTACCGTAAAAAGTTGTGAGATCCATGTAATACCAAGTCGGATAATCTATTTAGTCTCTACTTAAAGGACCTTCTGTCTTAAGTTATTATATCAGTTATTATCATGCCAATATTAAAATATTTTACTTTTAAAACAAATAGATCGACTTGGACATCGCATGAAAACACAATGAATATTAAGTACAATCATATTAGATTCTTTAGTCTATCGCGCCTCACGCGATTGAAACTCTCGTCTCCAAAACAAGCTATAAATATATTATCTTTTCCAAGCGACTCATCGGATAACAACATGGCTCTGGGGGCATTTAAACTTCTCAATAAACCGAGGAGTCGATACGGGATTTAGCGCAACCAATTCACTATTACTTTTGTTCGCCATTAAAATTTCAGGAGCATTAACTTCTTTAAGATACTCACCTCAATCATCATATTCGGAAGGACTCTGGTGAGGAATTCGGTTGCTGGCCCGTCGTGCTGTGTAGTGTGATACATACTAATAATCAAATCATGCGATGTCCAAGTCGATCTATTTGTTTTAAAAGTAAAATATTTTAATATTGGCATGATAATAACTGATATAATAACTTAAGACAGAAGGTCCTTTAAGTAGAGACTAAATAGATTATCCGACTTGGTATTACATGGATCTCACAACTTTTTACGGTAGAAAGACTGAGCTGCGAGACTTGGGTTTTTTACAGGTTGTTTTTGATGGCATATACATTTTCATGAAAACAATATGATTTGTGATATTAGATTCTTTATTTGACCTAAGTCACTTACGTATATGGGTCACGTTATATTGTAATATAGGATGACAAATTTTGGTTCACAAGTACTATTTTTCAGTTAATAAATTTAAGTATTTTTGTGGGCAATTATGTTATGCAGTTGAACATAGTTTTTATACTTGTATGAATAAATGGCTGCTGCTATTAATATTTTACATGTATTTTACTCATTGTGAATTTTTCGCACGCTGACACTTCAGCAGGACTTTTATCAGATAAATGGGATTTTTATTGTTTCGCCTGGTAATTGCAGTGATTTCTCAACCGACTTCCAAAAAAGGAGGAGGTTCTCAATTCGTCTGTATGTTTTTTTGTGTCTTTTTACACGATATTTCAAACAATTATGAATTTGAAAATTGTAGTTTCATATGATAGAGGATACTTCACAGTTGGTCGCATATAAATTTAATCGAAATCGGTTAGGTACTTCCTTGAAAATTTCAAACTTTTGAAAAAATATGTATGATTTCGGAGAATGTTTACGTTGATGACATTCTCAACTCAGCTAAAGTTTTTTAATGTTTTTTTAATGCTGAGCATTCGTTGATTATTTGTATCCAGATATTCTCACGGAACATCATCGTAACTTTAAAAAATCGATTAAATACATGCATACTGTATGGTTATACAACGTTGCGACCTTAATCACTAGCAGTCTACTTTAATTGAATAAGCAGCCTAAAATAATATACGAGTACCTAAGTATTTTGAAGGTTTTTTTTTTCTTTTTTTCTTCCTAGTAAGTTTTCCTTCAGATAGTAAACGTCACATTAAAAATAAATCTTATTTTCAATTTATTTCATTGGTCACACACAAGTATAAAAAATATGTGGGTTGAGATTTAAATTTATATTTATAAAAAAAATTGTTCAATTAATAGACTACAAACACTACTATATGCATTCAATAGACTGTATCGCGTATTGCGAATAATGTATGTGAGGTAATGTAATAACGTTGGCGCCCAGCGTGGGACCAATTTGTACAGTATTATGTGCAATTGTTGTTTATCGTTTGTTTTGCTGTAGGTAGCATTTTTGTGATAAGTATTGAATTAAAATAAAATAAATGGATTCCCTTTTTATTGTGAGTGAGATTTCTACTACCTCGTTTAGTACATGTTTGACGAATTAAACATTGTTCAACAACGAAAAAACCTTTTTAAACTGGTTTTTAGCTTGAAAAGTTTTATCCCTCCAATAAAAAATCTATTCTGTAATGTGCTAGATTTCGTTTGTAAGTAAAACACCTGCGCAAAATGCCTTGCAACAGCTTCAGAGGGGACTAGATGTTTGGCGTGATTGTACCTACCTATTAATTATTATTCTCAATTTCGAAAAGGCTCCTTACGTCACAAAAGACCAAAAACGTTAGTTCACAAAGGTCTTTTAACAGTTTTGAGAATTGTTAATCATCTTTATTTTTGTTTATGACCTTCTCATCATCCCCATGCAGTTTAAGTGTGTTTCGATGATGGACTTTTTTTTGTCTACAGGCGATTGTGGCTCTCACCTTCAGCGTGTACGTGCTGAAGCCGATCTTCCCTGAGTGTGACCCTCCTGAGGAGTCCACGAGGCTTTTGGCAGCCTGCTGCATCTGTAAGTACTTAATAATATTAAGTGATTGAGGTTGATCAATCAATCAATCAATAACACTTTATTGTTTTAAAAATGTCAAAAGACATTAAGTACTTTAAAATAAAATAAGCAATCGGGTACCCTTATGACTATAAGAATATGAACTTCTTTGTCTGAAATGAAGTTAACTAGATTCGGCTGACCCCTGAAGACGGCTCCTTTCTGTCAGTCTATAGGTAATACTTTTAAGCAGTTACTTAAAGCCGAGGCAGAATAGTATACTATTCCGGTGTGCCTGTGTTATGAACCTCCAGAGAATATAAATGTTTGGTTTTGATTTTTATTTATCTTTAACTATTTTATAATCCTAAATTTCCAATTATAGCGGTTAATGAAACTTACAACAATATTAGTACTTAATTATAGTTTAGCAAATTTGACTAATTTTTTTCAAATTCAGTGCGTGTCAAATTATACAAAGTCTTTTAACATCATGAAAATGTAAATTAAAACATAAAATGAAAACTAAAAAAGAAGTGAAAATATTGCCTTTGTAACCTTGTTAACTGGACAGCTCGGCATTAAGCTATCTATAAAAGCAACAAGTAAGCCCACTTCAGAGAACGACCGCCTTTACGTTAAATGTGGACAAGACAATATCTCATAGATGATCAAAAAGACTTGCGAGTTATATTATATTACTTATTTATTTACTTTATGGAAAACCAACAGCAATAAAATACAATACAAATACGTTTATAAAACAATATGCCATTATAGGTTTCCGCATGTGGAAACAATACCTAGATACCTACATATAAAAAAAGATTACACTGTTACACGTAAAAACAAAGAAAAGAAAAATAAAATACAAATTAACGTGCTACTTATAAAATCAAAGTGCAATTCAGTACAAGAATAAAAGAACTTACGACAGGTATTTAGTACTTATGACGACGCATTTTTATAAGATGTTTTGTTGTATTACATAGTATGGATAGGACGTTTGCCTTCCATATAACCTGATGAAAACTACGCATGAATACTAATGTTACCACGTCCATACATGAGAAAGCTATTTACTCGACCCTTAAATTTTAAGTGTAAGTTTAAGTGTTAAACAACAGATGCTTTGTGGTAGGATCCTGTCAGGTTCCGACTAGCTGGCAACAGCCGGGTCCACACTGGACGATCCATAATGGATCGCCGATCCCGCGATCCAGAAACGTGGAGCCGTGGGTCATGGATCATTCTAGGCCCATCCAGTTTTGAAAACTTGTGATCCTAAACTTGCGTTTCATAGGCGTCTTTGATCATAGCCAAAAATCCGACAGCAAACGGATCCCGCGTATCAAGGAGCGCACGCACCAATCAGGGCTCTTGGTTCGCGGTATTGCCGCGCGCGAGACTATGCACGTTCAATCAATTATTAATCAAATTATACACGATATTAAACTATCTGTATAAGCAAACACTATGAACACCTTATAAATCACTATTTTCTTAAAACTAACACTGTATATAACACTATTAAAGTCTATTTATAACGATATGTAAACTTTCACTATTTATATTTACTATTAAACTATATTATATATTAAACTGTCTTATTTGTGCTCTTTAAGAGATTCTGTTAGCTATCACTATGTACACTATAACTTTATTTATTTACACTGCACTGTTATTTACTTTTTTTAACTGTCTATTTCACAATCACTGTGTTTTATTATCACTGTCTATCACTGTCCTGCACACATTCTATGTTTTTCTTTTGCTCCCAGTCCAGCATGGAAATTATTTTTAATATAGGTATTTAATTTAAAAATCCAAGCACTCTCTCCCCAGTGCTGCTGACCTTCGTGAACTGCTGGTCGGTGCGCGCGGCCACGCTGGTACAGGACTGGTTCACCTACGCCAAGCTGCTGGCGCTTTTCATCATCATCGCCGCTGGAGGCTACCAACTCTGCAGAGGTTAGTTATGGAAATGCAAATAAAAATAAAACAACTTCGTATTTCATATACTACTTATAGGTATCTTATTATTATAGGAATACCTACCATAAAAAGTCCAGGATATTTAAAGATAATTTTTTCTCATCTTCACTTACCACCAGGAGAGATTGAGGTCATAAGTAAATAAATTGGAAAAATACCTCTATTTTAAAAAACATACCTACCTATATGCACCTTTGCAGGCAGCCTCTCTACATTAGTTCAAATCATATTTGTTCTACGACTTTTTACATATCTTGATAAATAATACAAAAAAAGAAAATGAAAATTATTTTGCTCCTTTGAAAATATGAAAAAAATGCTGTCTGCCCGCTGCACTTGGCGATATTTTGAACAAGCAAGGTGCGTGGCATACCTACGCTCAGAGTAATAGAGTTACGCCAGTTTAGAAGCAATCAATATATTTTTTTTGTATGGAAAAACCTCATAAATAACATTATAATGTCGTAGAACAAATGATGTTAAGATTGATGTGGAGAGGCTGCCTGCAAGAGGTGATGCGCTAATTAAAATTAACCATGTGTACATTGTCATATATAACCATGGCTTGTTTTAAAACAAAATAATTTAGTCAGTCGTCTAGAAATATTTTCTTATTGCCGAAGTTATTACGTTCCGTCTGTAGTTGTCATCATGAATGATATAGTAGGGCGTGGGTTGGTCCTGTCAGAACCAATCATAAACTCTATTTATTCCGCCAATGTAGAGCACCGTTGAGATAAATTGCTATATTGGCGATGGAATTACATTTCAATAAATAAGTATTGTTGAATTTGGTACTTTTATAAACTAATTATTTATTGAGTGGGCCATATTTGACATTACGATTTCTAATTTTAGGTATCTCTAATGACAAACTTAGCTTCAAAATGTTTTTACAATAGTTTTTTTTTGTTAACTTTTGAATTTGACGTCACCAAATTTGATACTAGAGTGTCTTAAAATTAGCGATTCTAATATCGAATCGAGCCCATTTTAGTTTGATACCACACCAATCGATCGATCATCGATCGATGGTAGAATGGCTTAGTCGAAGTCGATCGAACTGTTTGCAGAGATGTACAAAATGGTTTTAAAAAACTTTTAAATAAAAATGAAAAAAAAATTCAGATTTACTATTTCAAATGCAAAATACCAAATAATAGTTTTGCGTTTTGTATTTCAAATGCTAAATGCAAAATAGGTATTTTCAAAATACTTTTTGCATTTAGCATACAAAATCTCAGATATATTTATCTATTTTAGGTACTTATTTATCATGAGAAATAGAGAGGAGACACAATGCCGAGCCGAACAAAAATTTAATTTTGCATGACATTTTGGTCATATTTATCAGTACGCGTGTGAAAACTTCTGTTATGCTGTTAATAACAATACTCACAGGGAAATAACTACCTATACCTACAATAGGTTTTTGATATATACGCAATTCGACATGAAATTCTAAACAACCAGCGTAGTCGGCCTCCGTGGCACAGCGCTCGAATGTTCAGCTTCGGCGTGAGAATTTAACGGTTCAAAAAAACTGCATGGGCTTAAATATTTTCCTCTTCTACTCTTAGATCAGAATCAGAATGGATCTTCCATACCATCATATCTGTTTGTTGTTTATGAATTATATCATTATATAGTTTGGCCAGGATATTTTAGCTGAATATACCTCTTTGATACGTTAAATTGTAATATACTTAAAATACTTTCGTCTAATATACAGAGGGACTAATAAACCTCTTTAAAAACATAGCATATTAAAAGTCTGCTAAATAGCATCTGATGTCTGATGAGAATGCCTTTTCCGATTCAAAACTGGTAGGCAATAGCGTGATTAAGCAATTATTTTCAATTTTAACCAATTCCGTCAATCTCAAACGGGATCTCGTCATATTATGCTTCGGGATCCCGCGAGATCGGGATTGCATTCCCTATTTTTATGACGGTAGTTATAGTGCGACCTGAAATGTCATGTAATTAACTTTTAATGTAGGTTATTATAAAGCTAACTAATTATTTTTGCTTATTTTCATAGCTGACTTTTAATAAAGATCAGTGTTAGATCGACTATCTTTGAGTTTGCTTCTTACCATCTTTAGGTTCCCCCCTAGTTCGCTACATGGTATCTCATAACACAAGCTTCTTTTACTTGGAGGCCTTTACTTTACTTTATTGTACGCATATAGCTAGCTGACGCCTCTATTGGTCGAATTCGGCAATACAAGGGTCAATAGTTCATTTAATTTTGTATGACTGGTGATGTTGGCTAAACTTACTCACAAAGTGATTAAGTTTAGCCAACATTCAATTACAATTTCAAAATGCAAAATACATCTCGAAAGGTATTTAAAATAAAATACAAAATGCTTTTAACTAAAAGGCATTTAAATGCAAAATACAAGATAGGTATTTTGCATTTTGTATTATATTTGCATTTTAAATAAAAGTATTTCAAATAAATCGCATCTCTGGCTGTTTGATTAGATGCGTGATTCGAAAGACACTGATGGAATATAGTCGGGGTTACCCGATCAACGTCGACCGACAGTCCATCGATTGATTACTTGAACGGTATCCGTCGATCATTCAATCCAATTCAAACCAGTCGCTCGACTTCAATCAACGTCGATCGATGACCTCGATCAACCTCCACGATCACCCTTATACTTAATCTCTCCAACTAGCGAAGGTTGACAAAGGCGCTTCTACCACTCGCGAGGCGAAACAGCAGTGCTAGCACGGATCTTTTGTCGATCGTAAGTTTACGAATGCTCGTATAGTATGGAGTCGGTTGCAAGTTTTTAGTAACAATGTAATTTTTTATTTTACAGTTATTGAAGAGTAGAACCTATTAACAAACATTCAAAATTAACAAGGAACACATTTATTTAAGCTGACCGTGCGGCAATGGATAGATTTCAATTATTGCTTGCAAAACCGTCTCCATACTATACGAGCATTCGTAAACTTACGATCGACAAAAGATCCGTGCTAGCACTGCAGTTCGCCAGCACTCGCTATTCCTGTCGAGTAACTTACGTTAGGTACGTATCCAATATTTCTATATTCGACCTATTTTTCTACAGCTTGCGACGTTTCCCATCATGATAAGTTGCAACAAATCATATATAGCATGTCGTATTGTGTCCTAGTAGGCAACTTTTTTTTGTTTGATGTTATGCAAAAGTTCGCATTTCTTCGTCACTTGTCTAAGTACTTCCAATCCAATTTGGTTACTTTCGAGACCAATAAATCGTCAGCGTCCTCCTAAATGTAAATAATTCGAATGCTTCTAAACGTTTCCTGATTTCTTCATAAATTATCCAAACCTCACATCGTAAAGAACAAGCCTAATGTAATATTGCCTTAAGTTTTCGCGATTCATACTATTAAAACAGTCGCTCGTGACCACGTGGTCTGCAAAGACACCGAAACGTCGAGTTAAAATTTAAACTGTAAATATACGCGATAAATAAATCCGGTTAAAAAGTGTTTTTTTGAATAGGCCTAATGTAATAAAGAAGAATTCTAAAACGCAACGAAAGGTTGATTTTTCGGGAGCAAAGGACTCGCTTCATTTTTGTACCTAATGGAAAGGCAAAATTGGTTGTACCTGACTGGAAATCAGTGGTGTACTCAAATGCAATCGCTTAACCATTTCGGACACCTACTTACATTTTACTGAGTAATTTTTTTGGATATATTAACTTAAGTGTTTATGGATACAGTACTTAGTAGGTCTTCGATAAAATCATACAATTTTAATAATTTTGCTACCAACTAAACGTTTTACTGCTGGACTCACTTAAAATCAATGCACCTTTTACCGCCTACCTTAGCAACACACAAGACGTCCATAATACCGCGTAATCTGATCATCGGAACTCGACAATCATCAAATTAGTCGCTCTCAGAGCCGCTTTCTTACGATTGAGGAAGTCGCTCGTTTAGACTATTTTAGTCAACGCCGCCGGGGGCGGAGGTGCGGTCAGTCAATGTTGTGAGCTGCTGTTATGTATTGTCTTGTGATTGAATGTCACGATTGAAAGGATTGATGGTTGATTGATAAATTACCTAAGCGTGGTTTTTGTACCTAATGTTTTGTTTTGATCTCCGTTTAGATTAATTCTATTGTGGTCCCCTTTTTATTAAGTGTACCTATATAGAACAATGACATAATAATTTATTGAAAGGTCATTGTGTACTTCCTTGCTGCACTAGATATAAATATTGCTTCATCTATCGGAGTATAAGACTGTCTTTAAGAAAATAAAAAGCTCTAGCTACTATCTGAGCATCCGGTACCTGTAGCCTCTCGTCCCTTCACTTCCCCTGAGATACCTATTTGTGACTCCTGCGCAATCCGCTCTGGGTACTTTAAATCAACTAACAAAAATCTATATTTATGTAGGTGACTACCTGGTTACTTTTTACGAATAAAATAAAGTACAAACTAATCGTGATAGATTCGATTATTTTTAGATGGAAAAGAATTTTAATTATAGTTGAATTGTTTTCGAATGATTTTCGTGACAGTTCTCATTTTCCATTACGCGCAAACTATTTACAACTAATAAAATATAAATTGGCGCGTTAAGAAAATAAAAACTACCTATGTCAATAAAATTGTTTATTTTAAAATTATAAATTGAACAGTTAATAAAGTGTAATTGTTATTATTAACTGTAAATAAATTGAGTAAATGTCGTTAAAATATTCATCTTAAATAGACAGATTCAAAGAAACGGAACGTTCAGTTGATATTGATTGAAACTACTGAATCGACATTATGACATTATGATCTCTAACACTATGGATCTGAAATAACAGCAAAAAATGGGTGCATACCTAAAGTTAAATCGTAGCAAAAAATGGCCGCCAATAGTGAGCATACTAAAGTTGTATCGATATCGATACTTCTAAGGCCGTATACAGAAAGAAAGCTGGAAACTTATAAGCGCTTATCAGCGAAAATGTCTGATTCATCGGACGATTATTTTGTTTTCTTGAGAAAATGTGTATTCAAAAATGCGAAATGAAGCTTTATCCTATTGATAGAGAAAGGAAACTTTTTTAGGTGTAGCATCATTTATTAGTAAATAACTGAAAACTTGATGATCAAAGATGTTTTTAAAAAAAATTTTTAGGTCTGTGCTTTATCCTGGTCTTGGAAAAAAATATATAAATTACTAAAACTGTTATCCCACATGCTGACCATGAAAATGCTTGAAATGATTCGTCTGGGGATTTATTAACTTATTATTTGTCAGGAAAAATATACGCTTTTTCTAAATAGCTTTGTTTATAACTTTATCACGCCACCAGAAATAAATTGTCTTACCAAAATTTAGGGGTTCAAAACTTACGTTCTCCTATTGACAGTATTTGACAGGGAAGGAACACACATCCGATTAATTGCGACGGTTATTTTTACAAACTTCTGCCTGGTGCGGTCATACCATTTTTTATAACGGTTATTTTGGAAAATCGAAAGAAGTATTGAAAGAATATTCCTTCGATTCTTTCGATACTGGGGAGGGAGAGGTTCATGAATTACGAAGGAACACAAAATAGTAACAATAAAAATCTAAATAAATAAATAAATGAAAGTGGACATTGCAATTATAAAAAATTAAATCTGATCAAAATAATAGTAATTATAAAATATAACTATCCACATGGCCACTATATAATAATTAACCATACCTTCCTTTTATATTATGAAAGTTAGAAAGATTTTACACTCGTATTATGCAGGTAGCAGTAAAACGACATAGTAATTTTCACAAATATTTATTCATTTCTAAATAAAAGGTACAAAGTCTATTTTTATTGAATAATACAAAATAAGATTTCTTACCTTTTGGAAAATTGAAGGTACTGTGTCATCTCGCAATCTAATTACATCAAGGGTCTTATTAAAGCTATTTTCCTCAAAATGTAAAGAGCAAATATACCAAACTTTAACTTTTGGGTTTAAGTTCTCGTTTCCAATGGCTTCTAACCACCGTCCCTTTAAGTTAACATTTCTTGGAAACCTAAAATTATAAATATCGATATAGAGTTTTAAGAAAAATACATCACTATTAAATTCTAATGTAAACAAACAAGACAGTTTCAACAATAGGTTTCGGCAAAGTAAAACGTGTTTAATATAAAAAAAATGTAGTGTATAGTTAAGATTGCATGTCCAAATCACAAAAAAAAGTTATGTGGAGCACTTTATAACAACAATTCACTTGTTTTAATCAATCTTACTAACCTGTGTAAAGTTAAATTAGGGTATTTATCATCTTTCTTCGCACCACACCACAAAATTGAACATTTCATATTGAAAACTGCTTGCACTTTTTGCAGATATTAACATATAAAACACAAATTTGAAGCCACTTAATTAGTAAATTGAAAAAACCTTTCAGCAAAAACACAATTTGACATCTTAAGTACTCCGAATTCTGAAACACAACATGGCGACAAGGCACTCTAATGACATTCGTATGACGTCATGCCTTTAATTTTTTCATTCGGTAGGAGAATGAAAATAGTATTATCTCTTTTTTTCTTCAATGGTTTTTGTATTGGGAGAGTGAGATGAAGAGTTTTAGTTATACCTACTTAATATCTATATAACTATAAAGTATGTATAGAAAAATAGAACATCTCCATGGTTATCATCTCACTGCATTGAATCATCGATGAATATGAGCGGCCATCTTGTAATCGGAAGTTTGTATACATTTTTTCACCAACTGATTCGATACGTCAAAGCCATCGAAAGGAAGATCGAACAATTTCATTACGGCAACGTCACAAAGATTGTCAATTTTGAACTGTCACAAAAACTACTTGAAAAGAATTCAACTATAGGTACTTAGTTATTGTGATTTACATTTGATTCTGATCAAAATTACCTAGCACAATGCCTAACATTTACCCAATCCTTTGTGATTCATAAATCCATGCGACATGACATGACATGACGGCACCAATTCGTATGCCACATTCCCGTGATTGCTGAGGCCCGATTAAATAAGTCGGACGATGGACGAACTCCACATAAAGTGACGTAACTGAAAATAATTTTGATGAAGATTTTCCGTGGCACAAAGAAATTACATTCAATATTGCCGATTTTTTATTATATTTGAAAGTTTTATAATATTTTAAAGTTTTGCATTTAAAATGCTGAATTACTCTTAAATAACTGAAAAATTGTGTTGAATAAGAATCACCCGATCAGAACTCAAACCTGGGATCTCTCGTTTGACGGACGAGTGCTCTTCCGCTGAGCTACAGGAGCCTGGCAGTAGGTCTCGACACATTACTCAACACATTTTTGTTTTCAGTTATTAAGTTAAGTTATATAAGTTAGCCCCATAATAGTTGTTTCTGATTAGGTACTCACTCAAATTTGCACAACAACACTCTGACGTGGTACTCAACGAGCCACTCTTAAGCTACCTACAACGCGTGAGATTTATTGTGTATCTATCATTACTTATTATAGATAAAACAAATTTAAGATCATCGGAAAGTTTGGTCGAGTTATGGTTTTCGGGGCGGGCAAAAAGTCATCATCATCACCATCATCATCACAACTCCGTGTAATGAGCCCACTGCAGGGCCATGAGTCTCTCCTCTGGGTGATGAGGAGGTTTAGGCCGTAACCAATGTGGTTGGTGGATGTCAGATATTTCAGGTTGCCGAAATGGCTTCTGACAAACCCTAACGACTACTGTATACAACTGTATACTGTATACAAGCACCCGGGACCGACTGCTTAACGTGCCCTCCGAAGTACGGAAGTCGTCGTGAGAAATGATTGGTCGGCAGTCACCCATCCTAAAACTTTAAAATATTATTAAAAACTTTTAATATTATTAAACATTGCAATGCTTCACTTTAACTGAGATTCACAATTTTTGAAAAGAAATTGGTCTCTGGTGGTCTTACCTCAACAAAGCTATACCATTCGATGGAGCTACGTTAGCAATAAGTATAACGTAAAAACAAAAATGTGTTAAGTAATTTTGGGGCGTACCGCCAGGCCCCGGTAGCTCAGTGGAAGAGCACTTGTCTGGTAAACGAAAGGTCCCAGGTTCGAGTGCTAGTCGGATGATTTTTATTTAACACATTTTTTCAGTTATTTAAGCTTAACGTTTCTTCCAGGAAAAACGGAGCATTTCACCTTCGAGGGGACCACGGACGATGTCACGTCTATAGCCTTGTCTTTCTACTCTGGACTTTTTGCTTACAACGGATGGTAAGTATAACTTCAAGGACTGCTCTTTTATACAGGGTGACTGGTGGTTCACTTTTGAAATTCAAAGACGTTTTAGTCATCAAGAGAAAAAATAAAATAAAAAACAAATATTAATTGTTTACTGTGTAAATTTAACCGAAAGCTAAAGAATTCATTGCGCAACGCATGGTTACACTAGCGTTGGCAGTGATCCGGTCACGTGCCGCGGTTGACTCAGACGTAAGTAAAATAAATAGTAACAAAACTTTTTTTATTTATAGGCAATTCTAGTGAAAAAATAGTACCTTCTTTTATTACATAGTAATGAACAGAATCGAGAAGAGTGCTCTACTTCAGTATCTAAAATTTGTCACCAGTCACCCTGTATATACAGGGTTATTTTTAGTCACCAGCCATATTTTTTCATAGGTACAATAAGTATCATTTAAAGAAACGATTTTTGTAAAACAAAGTTATGTATTTTATTTACAAGAAAATTAATATACTCGCTAAGATACAGCATGGTGACTATAACATTATAAATGAACACCATTAAAATAAAAACGACTACGCGGTACTGCAAAACATCTTGTAGTACTACGTCGTAGAATTATCAGTGAAATGGCACGTCGCAGTAGCTGTGTTCATCAACCGCAACCATTTGTAAAAAAAAGTGCCATAAATTAATTTTTTGTATTGGGCGTATCAAAAAAATTCGTGTCAAAAAGAACCATGTTTGAAAATTCCCTTATATGAAAAACCTACAGACAATTACCAATTTATAAGTATATTTACTTATATTATAATGGCGCCAAACATCACCGGTGTGTTCCGGTAACGTTATACAAAGAGTCAGTTTTTTTCTGTGCCCGTGTGCTATCTTTGACCTCATCAACTCTTATCATCAGGCAAGGAGGTTTAACGATAATCTTCTGATGAGAAGAGGGCTTTGAAGAGCATGTGTGGAGTGAAATTGAGCGATAGGAGGCGCAATAGTGAAATAAGAAAGATATGCGTTGAAAATAGTATTGCTACGGTGGTTTGACATTTAGAAAGAAAGAATGATACTAATTTTTGAGTTTTTGCATTTCATTTGCTCAATTATTCTTAAATAACGCAAAGAATTCCTTAGTTACCCCGTGTGCTGTTACCTTTAACCTCACAAACCTCACCAGCAGGGCTAGCATGCAACCATCGATAAATAGTCAAATCAACAAGATAAATATTATTTTGTTAATTTATCCTATTATGTAGGTATAATAAGCGCACCATAATAGATAGAATTACTCGATTTGATACCATGATTAAGACCACAGAACCAAATATGTCATAATCTTAATAAATTACATACACTAAATACCATATTTTCAAAAAAAAAACGATAAAATGCCCGATTTATCGTTGTCGACGGTAGCATGCTAGCCCCTCAGTACAACAGGTCAGATGTTGATCTAAGGCAGGTTCAATAAAAATACATACATACGCCTGTATTCTTTATGGGGTAGGCAGAACACCAGAGGATATAAACCCATCTCATGTCACGTTTGACAAAATTTGTAAGTATCATAATGGTAGAGAGAGTATATAGCAGTGATAGGGGTTCAGCCTATCGCCAACAAAATTGTCAATAAAAACTCTGTCCCTAAACTGACTTACAGTATGCCAGGGAAGAGAGCAGCCCAGTCCAGCATGGAAGCAGTAATAAAAATTAGTTTTCCATCATTGATTGCAGGAACTACCTGAACTTTATCATCGAGGAGCTGAAGGACCCGGTTCGCAACTTGCCGCGTGCCATCGCGATCTCCTGCACGCTGGTCACCCTCGTCTACACCTTCACCAACATCGCCTTTTATACCACTCTGTCGCCGACGGAGGTAAGATCAACTGTTTTATAAACACATTTAATAATTGATACATATCTGGCGACATTTACATGGGAACGAAGATGACGATATGACGAAAATGGTCCTTCGTCGCAATATGAATGTTTGTATGCGTACGAACGGATGTTTACGTAGGTTTAACTTTGGGATACGGCCTTCTATACCTTTTCTTAGGATTGTGCTCACCTTGTGCGCACACAATATAATATAATATAAATATAAAAGATACAATTATTCTAATATTTTAAAGATGAAGAGTTAGTTTGTTTGGTTGGTTGAACGCGCTAATCTCAGAAACTACTGGTTCGATATGAAAAATATTTTTTGTGTTGGATATTCTATTTATCGAGAAAGGATAACATATTATATATATTATAACATCACGCTGTAAACAAAAGTACAAAGGAAAATGTTGCAACGTACGTATCGGCACACTTTCCTTGTAAGGTGTGGAACAATCTGCCTGCGTCTGTTTTTCCTAACCACTACAGTCCTGGAACTTTTAAGTGTCGAGTGAGTAGGTTTCTCGTGGATGCACGTGTAACACCATAGTCTTCATGCGCACTTTCCATCAGGTGGCATGGAAGACAAACGTCCTATCCCTACAATATAAAAAAAAAGTATATTAAATCGCGCATGTAGTTATTTAAATAATTATCGTAAATAGTCAATGAAAACCAATGGAATTTTATGTTGAATGCTCCAAATGCTGATAAACGATATTCATGCGGACGAAGTCGGGGGCAACAGCTAGTTAGAAATAAAATTGTTTCAAAGATAATTTAGAGTCTCCTGATTTCATTGTTTCATTTTTTAAGTCCGAGTGGTGTGGAAGGGACGTGTTTCCGTGCCTCAAAGGCTTCTTATTATTTGCTTCGTTGGTTAAGTATACTTTTTTAGCATTATTAGGTATAGCCCAATCTTGAAGATGGATGTAGGATTTTTTAATGAGAAAATCTCAGTGGGATCAAAAATTACGCGGGTACCGCACGAAGCTACAAGTATTTTTATTATACACACCCACCAATTGGTGGATATTAAAATCATTGTTTCCCTCAGAGCCTCATTAGTTCAAGAGCCTTTTTTAATCCTAAGTAATGAAGTTTTAAATTGGGAAAAATTCTTATTGTGAAGATCTTAATAATAATTATCTTGAATAATGCAAATTTAATTAACCGCAACTTTTCAGAGCTTCTGTTATGATTTTCTGTGCGGATTTTTTGTTTATTTACCTTTGAAATTAAATGTAAGTAAATAACAATCAGTAAAATCCGGTGTACCCAAATTGTATATAATTTAATATTACGTCGTGAAATCGTATGAAAACTTTTTGTACACGAAGTTCAGTATGACGTTTGATAAAGCTTTTGTTCTGCATAATGAAACAAACTATTTATAAAACAAAACATATCTCTACCTAATCGTAAATCTTTTTATTTGTTAATTACTTTCTGACGACCGGCTGGTGTAGTGGTAACATACATTGCCTTCTATGCCAGAGGTCCTGGGTTCGAATTCGAATCCCGGCGTCGGCGGATATTTGTGTGATGAACACAGATATTAGCCGTCAAGTCATGGATATTTAAGTTTATTCTAATAAAAAATATGTATTTATTCAATATGTATGTTTATATATTTCTTAAGTATATCAGTTATCTAGTATCCATAACACAAGTTCTTTTATAAACTTAATTTGGGCTAGATAATGTTGTGTGAGTGTCAGAAATATTTATTTTTATTTATTTATTTGTATTTCGTTTGCTTTTTAAGTTTAATTTGCGATTTCTATTATCTATACTTTACATATAATAAAATGGTAGGAAAGTCAAAACGGTACATTGAATTTTTTTTTAAAAGAATACTTGGGGTATGATCTACAATCGAAACAGAAACAAAAAATATAGTTTTTAGAATTTTTGTCTGTTTGTCTGTTTGTCTTTCCGAGATAAACTCAAAAAGTACTGCATGGATTTACTTCAAATTTGGCATGAAGATAGTTAAGAAGTCGGGTCAACATATAGGCTACATATTATCACGCTAGCAGTGTTATAATCGTAGGTGCGTTTGGTGCTGCATAGCGTTCACGCAGACGACGTCGCGGGCAGCAGCTAGTTAATAATATTTGTATAATCATGAGATGTTTTGGCCCAAAACTGAATTTCTATTCCATACTCAATCTTTAAGTAGCTCGTCAATCCTTACATACTCTTAGGCTAGTAGGCTCGTATTAATAGGCTTTGAGTGCGATCTTAAGTAAGTTAATTTCATACCTTTATCGTTACTTAAGATCATACAAAGATAAGAGCAGTTTATCGATAAAGGCTTATGTTTAAAACGAACGACCTAATGTAGCTTTAAATCATCTGCAAAACTATCTAAGTCTATTTTTAAAACCATTTTTTAGCTATTTACTAACACTTCTTCATATAAGTAATTCTTTTTATTAAACAAATAAATAAAGCTTTAAAATGTAGATACCTACGGAATTTCCTTTTGGATGCACCCATTTCAGGTAATAAAAATCAATAAAGACTACCTAATTAATCTTACAGGTGCTCGGCTCGGCGGCGGTAGCTGTAACATTCGCCGAGCGATTGTTCGGCTGGTTCGCGCTGTCAATTCCTCTATTCGTGGCGGCTTCTACTTTCGGTGCTGTCAACGGAGTGCTGCTCACGTCCTCACGGTATGCTGTTATACTATCAGCCCATTTGTTATTCCTAAGTTAGCCCTATAGGCACAATATGTAGCAGCGCATTAGAGCATGCAGCATCGCGCTGCTAAATTTTGAGTAGTTATGTTTAAACCCATAAAATGAAAATGAAATTTCGTATATTTGGTTGTCTGGTAGAAATCGCTGCCCAGCGATAAGAGCGCTAATTGTTTATCTATACTCTGGAAAATAAGTCAATGCAGTAAAATGACAGCTTGAAATGTCAAATAGAAAAAAAATGATACCAGTTAAAAACTTCGTAGTGTAAGTACTGAATGAAAATGTCTACGTTGTGTCACTCCTGTCCGCTGTGATGATACATCTTTTCATAATTGCAAATCCTTTTCCCTATAGGTGTCTAAAAATATTATGCAAAGTGTTATAGTCGTAAAAAAACATTTTTCTAAAGTTCATCATCATCATCACAACTCTTTTGTCATGGGCCCACTGCATTGCATGAGTCTTTGGGCGAAGAGGAGGTATAGGCCGTAATCCACCAAGCTGGCCCAGTACTGGATGGTTTATGCCAAAATTTTCAGGGTGCTGAAATGGCTTCTGACAAAAACGACTACTGTATACAAGTTCGCCCATCCAAGTACCTACCGACCGCGCCGTCCTGTGATATCGTATGATACACACATTTCAACGAAGTTACATGTAATTTAGTATAGGCATTTTGTTCGCTGTTATAATCGCAGATGCCGGCGGCGCTGCTGACGATGGTGTCCGCTCGTACAGTATACACTTATGTATGGTAGTGAATCTTGGGTGTGGCAGAAAAGACTCGAAAGCAGGATTAATGCAGTGGAAATGCGGGCTTTGAGGAGCATGTGTGAAGTGAAATTGAGTGATAGGGTGAGCGACGTGAGGTGAGAAGACGTAGTAAAGCGTATGCTGCGATGGTTACGTAGATTTAAGAAAGAGGTGTGCAGAGCAAGAATGTGATGTCGGAAAGGGCCGCCCTAGGCGGACGTAGGTATGTCGCCCTCTTTGGAAACATACTGATAGTGAATGACTATGCAAGGAAATCGGTTCTAAAGTAACTGAAAAATATGCTAAATAAAATCATCACCCGATTAGGACTCGAACCTTGCTTTCACGGCTTGTAGCGAGGCCCCGGTAGCTCAGTGGAAGAACACTCGTCCGGCAAACGAGAGGTTTCAGGTTAGAGTCTTGGTTGGGTGATTATTTTATTTAGTGTATTTTTCAGTTATTTAAGAATAATTTAAATGCAAAAGCTTAAAAATATTATTCAATCGGTTCTATGTAGTGTTTCATAAGGCTTAGCCGTAAAGGCTTTTAATTTTAAGGCTTTTGCTTGATACGGACATTACAATGTCACAAAATATGAACAGGGCTTCAATAGCATAAAAATATTAGCTTTAAACGCTCCGATCCTTAGTCTTTAGAGCTACAGGTGTTTGAGTCTTGAAAGCATCAAGGTTAAGGCTCAACGCTAGAGACTTAAATTCCCAACACTAGTCGTATGCGAGTTAATATTCGTGCGTGGTTGGGGCAGGCTGTTCTACGCGGGCGCGGCGGCGGGGCAGATGCCGGCGCTGCTGACGATGGTGTCGCCGCGCGCCACGCCCGCGCCCGCCGTGCTGGCCGTGGCGCTGCTGTCGCTGCTGTACCTCACCGTGTCCGACATCTACGCCCTCATCAACTACGTCGGCTTCGCTACGTGGGTGAGTCGCCTTATACAGAATACAGGGTTGACTTGTAATCACCGGCCAAATTTTTTTTACACAATAAATATCATTTACAGGAACGATTTTTGCAAGATATAAATATTTTCGTTTTACAAAGAAATTAATTTATCCGCTAACATATTAACCAAAGCCTGGTCACTCTAAATTTCCATTAAAATACAGATGACTACGCGCTACTACACACATTTTGTAGTACTACGCCGTAGTGTTATCAAGGAAATGCCGCGTCGTAGTAGCTATGTTCATCAACAGCGACTTTCTTTTAAAAGATTGTGGTTCCATATTTCTACTTTTTTGTACCGAGCGACACTGAAGTAAATATGCAGGTACGTTTATATCGTATCAAAGAAACTAACATTTCAATTTGGCTGGTGATGAAAAATAAACCCTGTATGCTGAAACTGAAACTTGTGTACGATAACTAAGTTACTAGGTATTCTTTTATTTTTTGCATAATAATATAATAATAAAACTCTTTATTGTACACCAACATGGTTACATAGTATAAATGAAACAACAATTACAATTAACATACAAAGGGCGGCCTTATCGCCGAAGCGCGATTTCTGCCAGGCAACCCAGGCATAGATACATAACGTTACACCTGTATCCTTTATGGGGTAGGAAGAAGACCAGAGGTTGCAAGACCATCTGATGTCACGTTCGACAAATTTGGAGGTACAGTGGAATCCGTTTATAATGACATGGAAGGGAAATAAGAAAGGTCATACTAAACGGACGTCACACAAAGCATAGGTACAGCAAGAATAAATAAACTGTTCAAGTTAGTATGTGATTTATTTCAATAGAAAGGAATAAAATACAGATAAATCAAAGTAGATACTCAATAATTAAATCCACGCTCTGAGACTGAAATTAAAAAAGCCTTTCATGCGCCGAAAGTCTTTGGGTATAACGTGACTCTCCGGAACACTGCCAAAGGTGTTAGAAATCATACGGTCGGTCACTATAAGCGGAAAAAAATTGATAAAAAAGAGTCACAATAACCGATATGTCACTATAGGCGAAGTCATTATATCCGACTTAGTTAAGTATATAACTTATATGAAAACCATACTTCACTGTGTAAACACGTCATAATAAGCGATTGGTCAGTAAGCGAAGTCATAATAAACGGATTCTACTGTATTATAAAGATGGAGAGAGACTATTGTTGTGACATCAGCCTGTCGCCCACAAAAACGTCTTTAAAACCTCTGTCCTTAACTGAGTTTTACAGCATGCCCGGGAAGAGAAGCAGCTGGCGCATTCTACGTTTTTCTTTCGCTCCCAGTCCAGCATGGAAGCATCTTTTTTATAATTTTATTAGGTATCTTTTATACAGTGTTGTTTTTTAGTCACCAGCCCAATAACACATTTCATTTTAGTATGGACGTCTGGCCAGCACCTGTGCCAAAGAAAATACATAGTTGTGGAATACCATTATGAAAACACTTAAAATAACTGTTAATTAAATTGTTAGTTACTTGAATCGAAAATGACCACAGGTGACTGACATTCCAATATCTATTTTTGATTTCTGCCTGGACGTAAAATATGATTTCAATAAAAAAAAACTAGAAAAACAAATTGAATTCATAAAATATTGTGTATTTTAGGTAGATAGTGTGATAGTAGTAGTGGTGAAATATCACTTCCGTACATTAAGTATGTTGACCTTTCAAGATCATCTCTCATTAACCGTTTTCTAACTTTTTGTTTTGAAACTCGAATGCTTCGAAGTAATAGATAATATATTTTTTAAGTTTATGTTATTTTTTTATACATTCTAAAAACAAAAGCCATATCTCTATAAGTTTGGAACACATTTTATTTATAGATTGAGTACGTACATACAGTACTTAAGTACTTCCGGCCATTTTGGATAACTGTGGAGATGTATGGAAAAACCGTCGTTTTGTTTTTTCGTTACACTAAATTACTGATTCAGCTTTAAATGTTGTATTTTTGTTTGATTTGTGAATAATTTCCACGATCCTAATAGGTTGCGGCCAGGAATGCAACGGAACCTTTAAATGTTATATTCTTTGATACGATATACGTACCTTCATATTTAGTTTAGTATCGCCCAGTAGAAAAAAAAAGAATATATGGTATGTAGGTACCCCAAACTCTTTTACAAATAGTCGCTGTGGATAAACTCGACTACTACGACGCGGCATTTGATTGATAATACTACGACTTAGTACTACAAGATGTTTTGTAGTAGCGCGTAGTCGTCTTTATTTCAATGGTATTCATTAATAATTTAGAGTGAACATGCTAAATATGTTACCAAATATACCTATCAATTTTCTTGTAAAAAAAAAACAAACCTTTTTTGTTTATAAATGTAATTTCAGCTTAAAAAAATTTGGCCGGTGACCTAAATGCTAAAATAGCAAATATCTACGTGCTGATTAACAATACGGGCTTCGCTACATGATTCTTTGTAACAAAGGTCCGTTGTTGTTGCAATGACCAGTCGGTGCTCTATCTCTACACACGCGTTGTTTCTATGTCGGATGAGCTACCCGGATTGCGACTCGATGCGCTTACACGTATATTTTTTTATCGGTGACTAATCCGGGATTTGGCCTCAATCTCACCTGGTGGTAAGTGAAGATGAGGTCGTAGATGTCAGCTCACGGGCTTAGGAAGGACCTGGCTCTTCATAAAATACTGCCGGAATACAACACCGCCGGAGCGGTCATATTTGGCGGCAGATTTTATGTTTCATTATAATATAATTAATATTATATTTAGAGTTAAGTAAATTTTTTATTTCGATGTGATATTTGATTATAAGAAAATGACATTTCATTTGATGTTTGTTTTTATGTACAGTAGGTTTTCAAATTTCTCCAAATTTCTCTATAAATCTAATAATACCTATATTGTACCTACTGTAATCGAGTTGATGATTATTTTAATTTATTAATTTAATTAATTGATTTTATTTAATTTATTTCAATATTTATTATTGCTTGCTAATGTTTAATGTCTATTGTCAAATAATTTGTGTATTTTTGTGATCTATGGTAGCTTTCTCTTTTGTTTATACAAGGTGGATTTTGACGAGGGACCTTTGCGGAACTGGCAGATAGTTCAACCTTAGCACTATATTTCCCCCATAGAAACTATGGAAAAATATGTTATCGTTTTCAAGTTATAGCCTTTTAAACATTCATACCAAAAACTACTTTGTGCCAACCCTACACAGGTGGTTTGGTTGAACTTACTTGTAAACAATGTTTAGACATCAGTCAGGATATTTCGTTAATATGTTGCCATTTATCCATTCTTATGTCTGCGTGCATCGCTAAAAAAATCGTTGCAGGATTTGCATAGGTGATTGTCTCTATTCTATTTATTAAATTTTCTGGTGAAGTATTTATGTAATTCCTTAGTTGATAATTCTAACCACAACAAATAATTCACATCATGGAATGACTTTGACAACCACTCGAATGTACTCAATCGTCATAAGCAATTAGGTAAAGATGATAGTAACCTCTTTCGTCATAAATAAAATGTCTCCGTTTACTAAGGGCACGTACACATAGAACGTCCGTTTCACGTAAATGTTATTAGCGTATGTAGTTGTATGAGCGAGTTCACATATAAGAGTATTCCGGATCCAGTAAATAATACCGATCCGACAAAATAAGCAGGCTTGGCATGGGGGTGCGTGGGTTGCGGTGTGCTGCACACAGCCGCCATTTGCCGGTTTCATTCCTAGAGTAGTGCACGTGTCTACTGTCCAGTACTCTCATAATCACGGCAAGCAAGGCGTTTGAAAAATATACAACGTCCATCCTCGTAGAAAGTAGTCGATACACTGAAGAACGAAAGTCCAGTAGCGACGGATCCGTTAAAATCGGTCCTGTAAATGCTGTGTGAATATTACCACCAGTAGCGACGGATCAGTTAAAAAGGATCCTGTTAAATCGGACGTTCTATGTGAACGCGCCCTAAAGTGATAAAAAGGTTTTAGTTCGTTAACTCGCTTCATAAAATTATTTCCGAATGTTGATCAGCAGTTCATACAATAGGCTGTCCTTGTTTTTTTTAATTTATTTTGGCTATCGTCAAAAAAATTAATACCGGACGACATGAAACAAAGGTTGATTGCTGCCTTCGACATTCTTCGTAGGAAAAATCGTGAAGATCAGACATTATCGCATGTGCACCGACAGACTCGGACACGGGCTGCAGCGTGTATTATAAGAAACGGAGGAACATTTGAACACCGTATGTAAAAATTTTAATAAAGTACCTACCTGATATTCATATTTTTGCATTTTATTTGCTTTATTTGACATTTATGTGTCATTCTTACACCAGTACGATGACAACAACTCTCGGAAATAAACGTAATATCCCGAGTTTTCCCGACGGCGATTCCTTAATCTAGCCATCTTGCCGTGATGTGCAGACGCAATATAGGGTTATCATTTCAATGGTATTCATTAATAATTTAGAGTGAACATGCTAAATATGTTACCAAATATACCTATCAATTTTCTTGTAAAAAAAAAAACAAACCTTTTTTGTTTATAAATGTAATTTCAGCTTAAAAAAATTTGGCCGGTGACCTAAATGCTAAAATAGCAAATATCTACGTGCTGATTAACAATACGGGCTTCGCTACATGATTCTTTGTAACAAAGGTCCGTTGTTGTTGCAATGACCAGTCGGTGCTCTATCTCTACACTTTATTTGCTTTATTTGACATTTATGTGTCATTCTTACACCAGTACGATGACAACAACTCTCGGAAATAAACGTAATATCCCGAGTTTTCCCGACGGCGATTCCTTAATCTAGCCATCTTGCCGTGATGTGCAGACGCAATATAGGGTTATCACCACAGTTAAAAATGAGTGAACTTTGTATTTTTTTTTTTTACTTCGTTTAAGTTTCTAAACATTATAAACCAACCATGTGTGATACATGGTTGGTTTATAATGTTAACGATCCAATATTTCCGCAAAGGTCTCTCGTCGAAATCCACCCTGTATATTAAGTGTTGAATTACTCTGTACTATTGGATTTTAAATATCTGAATAAATAATAATAATTATTAAGTTGTCGTGGCGCCGTGGTTACTGTGTGTATCTTACGATATCACAGGTTAAGCAACGTTCGGCGCGGTCGGTACTTGGATGGGTGACCGCCGACCATTCGTTTCTCACGGCGACTTCCGTGCTTCGGAGGGCACGTTAAGCTGTCGGTCCCGGGTGCTGTATACTTGTATACAGTAGTCGTTAGGGTTTGTCAGAAGCCATATCGGCACCCTGAAAATTCTGACATCCACCACCCAGCACTGGGCCAGCTCGGTGGATTATGGCCTAAACCTCCTTGTCACCCAGAGGAGAGACTCATGCCCTGCAGTGGGCCCATTACACGGAGTTGTGATGATGATGATGATGATGATGATATGGCCAATGGTCCCTAAGCGGGCTATTCCCACCACCTCCGCACGGCACAATTACCCCACCAATTGTGCCAAGAGTTTTTTTTTCCGCCGGCTTTTTTCCTCTCGGTCTACCTAGGGTTCTACTTTCATTTCGTAGTAGTAGTAGACAACAACAAGACATTGGTGGATAATGGGCGATCATTATCTTCATGAGCCAAGAAACGCACACTTCTGGACGGAGGCCTCCCCAAGGATTCTTCATGTCGCCCGGACCCGCGCCGACCGCATCAAGCGTTTGACCTTCACAAAGTGTCTACGCATACCTACTGTGAATAAAAAGTTTTTATTTTCGTTTTACACCATAATGGAGTTTTTGATGCATATGTTAAAGTAATTGAACTATGTTAAAGAACTTGAAAAAGTCATTGCAAAAACTTAACCCCGGTTTCAAGTTTATAGCATATGCTGCGCACTTCTTCACAACCTCTTTGTTAAAAAAACTCTGCAACTGCTACCCAAAAACTAACGAAATGCATTTTTAAATTCTAGCTCAGCATCGGCGCTTCAGTGCTTTGTCTTCCAGTACTCAGGTACACTCAACCCAACTTGGAGCGACCGATCAAAGTCAATTTAATCTTCCCTGGTAAGTTCGCAGATTTCATTTATATTTTCATTACTGTGTTCACTAAAACTTTAAGACCTACGACTTCTTTTGTGAGCTTACTTTAGGCCTTAACCATGGACATGGCCTTAACCTGGGAGATGAGAAGGCTTTAAGCCGTATCTAGACCAACAAGCCGGCCCAGTTACTGTTGGAATATGTAATGAAAACAATGAACTATCCTATCTGAAAGTAAAAGACATGCGAAAATCTGTTCTTAGGATCCATGTCATCAATTTTTATAACTATTTTATGACCACTTTACGCGGAGTATTTATTAATTACACCAGAATGAGAGAAAAGTGACTCTACAGTTTTAAATTTTTAAAATAAGTCAATAAACATGAACGCTACAGGCATAAGAATTCTTTTATTACGGTACCTATCTTAAGTAAGTAAGGAAGGAGTGGAGGCTTCTAACATATCATAGGTATTATTATACTTAAAAGGAGACTTCAGCCAATTGGTAAATTAATTTGTCTTTGGAACATTTTTTCTTTTCATACATTCTATAACTTTACGCCTATATGTTATGGGGTAGGCAGAACACCGGAGGTTATAAGACCATCTGATGTCACGTTTGACAAATTTGGAGAGACTATTGCAGTGACAGGGGGCAGCATCATAAAAAAAACCTCCAATGAAACCTCTGTGTCTTAACTGACTTTTACAGTAGGTACGCCCGGGAAGACAAGCAGCTGGAACATGCTATGTTCTTCTTTCGCTCCTAGTCCAGCATGGAGATTTATTCTTTTCATTTTTCATTGGATGAGAACTTTTTTCTCTTTTCCTAGTGGTATACATAATCTGCACGATTCTTGTGGTGGCGGTGCCGGCGGTGGCGTCGCCCGCGGAGACCGGCGTGGGCTGCCTCATGATCTTCACGGCCGCGCCCGTGTACCTGCTGCTGCTGCACCCGCGCACCAGGGTGCGCACGCTGGCGCCCGTCACAGGTATGTCGCGACCACCCGCGCTGCTGCATACCAAGATAATAGTAGTTTATGAAACTGTCACATAATACCTAGTTATGTGCAGTTTCATACACTACTTTATCTAATCTCTTACACTGAAGATATTAAATAAAAGATTGAGATTGAGACTGTTATTTATAGCCACAGAATGTAACGTAGCGCGGCGCTCGCAGGACACAGATAAAAAAATGAAATCTATGGTCTGTTATCTGTATCGAAATGAAAAAAAAATTATTATAACATTGTACTGTTCGAGTTAGTGTGTTATAATTTCATTTTTTAATTTCATTTCGTTATACTATTTTAAAAAGTATGTCAATATAAATTCGTTCTGAGTTTTATATTTTGAATATTATGATATGAGAGTAGATAAAATACTTTTTGAACTCACTTGCTCGTAAAGTGAGCCTTATTCTATCGAATTTAGAACTATAAACTGGGATATAAGTCACGTGTGCATAAAATATTATACCCTAGTGCATAATATAATGAATCCTACAAAGTTGAATTGTACCTTAGTGCAAATTACATGCGAGTAAACAGAGCATATTTTATTGATCCGGGTTATACATTAAATAACTTCGAAGTCGTCGTGGCGCCATGGTTAATGTGGGTATCATACGATATCACATGTTAAGCAACGTTCGGCGCGGTCGGTACTTGGATGGGTGACCGCCGACCATTCATTTCTCTCGACGACTTCCGTGCTTCGGAGGGCACGTTAAGCAGTCGGTCCCGGGTGCTGTATACTAGTATACAGTAGTCGTTAGGGTTTGTCAGAAGCCATTTCGGCGCCCTGAAAATTCTGGCATCCGCCACCTAGCACTGGGCCAGCTTGGTGGATTATGGCCTATTCCTCCTCGTCACCCAGGGAGAGACTCATGCCCTGCAGTGGGCTCATTACACGGAGTTGTGATGATGATGATGAATGATACATTAAATATATGAGCGCGCGCGTCCAGGCGGCGCGCCTGCAGCAGCAGCGGCTGCACGGCGCCTCCAAGCAACAATAGCGTGTGTACGTGTAATGGGACAGGGTTACTGACGCGCAGCAGCTAACAGCTGCTTCAAATAAATTTTATGACCACGTATGTGTCTTTTACTCACAAGTGTGTTGAAAAACGTCGTATGTAACTCGTGAGCGTTAGCTCACTTGTTACATAATACACTATTTATTATTATAGTTCTGTCAATGTCTTGCGTTCGAGGTTACGCACACTGAAGCCAAACATGATAGTGACCTCTAACAACACTCCACGTCAACACACAGTGCTTTAAATCTTTACGATATTTAAAATAGCGATAATTGGTGCTTTATGGCAATGACGATGACGTCACGAACAATCAATATCTACCTGCTTCTGCTGCACTCGTGCACTACGTAAGGAATCTTAAAACTTTGTACTAAATTCGTACTAGTTTAATAGAGAGTAGTAGTAGTACAAGAGAGTAGTTTAATTTTTCAAAGAAAAATGATGTAGGTACTTTGACTTATCAGGTCACGAAATTTCTTTTATATCTCTTTTTTCAATCCCGTTACTGAATCATCAGTGCACAAGTTGTTTTTCAATTTTCTGTTTTTATATGACATTTAATGGCACTTATTTTATGACTAAAGACCACTTTTATTTGTCGAGCAAAACTTTCGTGACGTAACTTTTATCTGATTATTGAAAAATCGGGCCTTTTAAAACTCGCACAGGTGATATTATACAGATAAAAAGCTCACAAGATTTAAAAGTTTCTCCAACCATTTTTAACTTAATGTCGAGGGCATAGAGTTCAGATTCAAGTAAAAATTTTTGACAGATTTTTAAAGCTTGATGTGCTGCCTTCTGTACCTACTAAAACAGTGACGTTAAATTATCTATGGTTTGTTTTCAGAGGCTGCAACGAGGTTGATGCAAAAATTGACGTTATCTGTTGGACCGAAAGTAAAGGTAATTAAATTCAAATACTTACTTATTCCTATTCCTCTTCAAAATCGCATTGTTTTTCAACTGACTTCAAAAAAAGGAGGAGGTTCTCAATTCGACAGTATGTTTTTTTTAATGTTTGTTACCTCATAACTTTGGACTGGGTGAACCGACTTTGATGATTATTGTTTCATATGATAGAGGATCATCGAAATCAATTGAGTACTTCATGAAAAGTTTCAATTTTTTTTTAAATTATGAATTCGGCGATTGTTTACCTTGACGACTTTATTCAGCCAAAGTTTTGACGTGTATTCGGTTTTTTTATGCTCTGAATTCGTTGATTATTCATCATGCCTTTCTAGACCTACAATAATTAATAGGTAAGTACTGCATACGACAAAGCGAATATCCTAATTGTTAAATCTTTATTTTTACAGTGAGCAACACCGATCGACTGAAATTATAATATACGACGAAGCTGAAGACCAAAATCATGAGAATTACTAGCATACTTATTAAATGTATCTACAATGCAGAATCTTAAAAGTACCCTTTTTTGTTAACATGTTGGATGTCTCGAAGTTTTTCAAATAATTTTAAATGTAGAACCAAAATGCGCGCAGATAACTTATTTTTTATTTCGTTCTTGGTATTTCTAAAGCATGTTTTAGTTAAGACTACCTGTTTTAATGCTCAAAGCACGCACTTGTTGAATTTCATCAATAGAGTAATATGCATGCACATCGTAACTATAGTAAGTACCTATAATAAAAAAAAAAATCTAACACGTGAAACTCAGAACCATTACCGACCAAAGACTATGCGTCAAACTTTAACTACTTGTGCCATTGATGGACTCATAAGTTTAATTAAAATTCAAATCAAAATAATTTAAGTTTATCCTCATGTAGGTTCAAAATAATTCTGAAGTTTTACTGAAAGTAGGTACCTAAAATTCAAATAATTTTAAGCGGCACTGTAATTTGATCGGCACATCTAAGATTTTCTTAGAATAAACTGGAATAAGTAATATTTGTTTTATTAAGTACCATAAACATTTAATTTACATCATTAGATGACGTTGTATACAAAAAAGTACTTGTAGCTCTTGCCTATATGTTGTATTTAAAAAAATCAAGCATTGTATGCCGCTACCGACTTACAAAATAATGTAGGTAGAGTTACGAAATATGTATTTGCTTATTTTAGAGTAAGTAAGTGTTAAAAAATAATCCTTCATAAATGTTTATTTAAGTACAATAAAACTTGTTTATATTGTTCACTTCTAGCCGGCTTAGTATACCTATCAACCTATAAGTATATTTTTTTATATTTTAAGTGGATAAACTGGAAATGGACAATATTAGCTTTTTTACCTACTTACTTACTTATTGTAAAAAAATATATAAAAAGGTATTTTATATCTGTCTGAGTTCACTACAAAATTGACAGAAGCATATCACATTTTGTAAGATTTAAGTTATTTTTGAATTTAATATTTGTAGAGGCAACTGAGTGAGCGGTGTGGGTTGAAGGTCATTTGTAAAATTAGTAGCATTTCCATAATTTATAATGCTTGTGTTTATAATTTTGAATTTATATTGCATAATCTACAACCACACTGTTTGAGACAAAACTTGTAAAGCCTAGTCTTAAGTTTAATATTTGGAAAATACATTGTTTTAAGCGTTTTGTAATCTCTTCAACAACGGCTGTGTAGTGTTCATAATAAATAATTAAATGCATTTCATTCATTTCGCACATGATTTTTGGAGATATTTATCATTTTGAGATTTATTAATGTTAATTTTTAAGTACCAAACGTATAAGTACATGTATCTATATCCTAGGTGTAGAAAGTTTTTTTATAAGTGATGTAAATATATATTTATTTATTCATACAAATACATTCCAAAAAAAATCCAATGAATCTAGATTAAGTTAATAACATTTAGACAAAACACATTATTTTAGCGATTGCTATTTTTTATTGTAAGTATAATTTATTCGGTATTTTTGTATTGAATAGACATTTTGTCTAATATGAAAAAGTAAATGGTGTCTAGAATATCATATAAATATTATTACATATTAATAATATTTCTGACTAATTATATTCAAAATTTTGCATGATATGTCGTCCGTACATTGCATGTGACTTGCCGTTTTCGATGTAAGTGTTTTAGATACTTTTTGTATGTAACATGTATAAAATTACCAATGCATTTGCCACCAGAGGTTTTTAGACCAGGTCGTTCATACTTTATAGTTCCTTAAAATGCTTTTATACTATAACTGTAGGTACTCTATGTTAATGTATGTTACTTGCCGTAGATTCATTCACTCGACAGCTTAAAACACCGTTTGTTTATCACCTCTCTTAAGTATTGAACGAATAAACAATGTTATAATCCTCGCAATGGTAATGCGCATGGCCGCCATTACTGTGACGTCATAATGAAAAACACTCTTCTGATTCTCAGTAGGTACCTTTAACCAATCATAAGTATGCAAGCTGTAGTGACTGACGTTAATGCGACAAGGTTCCAGCGCAATACATTATTGGGGGGGATTATACCTATTATAAATTCTGACCAGATTTGTATTTATCACTTTGGGAACACGTGTCATGTCGATTGTGAGCCCAAGAATTTTTATGTATTATAAAAATAAAAAAATTGACTCCTACCTCGGTGGCACTATACTCAGTTAGCTGTTTACAATGTATTTAATATGCCATGTTTCATGTGTTCTTGTTGCTGTTATGTGGTGTAGTATTGAAATACCACTAATTGACAATAATACAATATTTAAAGATTAACTTCGCAGTTTTATTTATACGTAAACCCTATTTATTCATAACTAGCTTTATCCCGCAACTTCGTTCTCGTGGAAATTTCAGAAACTATACAACCAGACACCCACTGAAAGAACCTTTATACCAAGTATCACGCCCATGCACTCAAGGAATAAGTTTTTTCCATACAAACTAAAAATCATATATTTCCCGTGCCCGTGGGAATTTTGGGATTTTTTTTCGTAGCACAACCAGTCACTCTTAGAAGAACCTTCATGCCAAGTATCACATCCGTACACTCAAGGAATAAGATTTTTCATCCAAACCAAAAAGTCCAACCCCTTCCCGTGGGAATTTCGGGAATTCCTTCCATAATACAAACAGACACTTATTGAGGAACCTTTATATCAAGTATCACATTCGTGCAATCAAGAGATGGGATTTTTTCATACAAACTAAAACATCATATATTTCCCGTTCCCGTGGGAATTTCGGGAATTCCTTTCATGACACAACCAGACACACATTGCAGAACCTTGACACCAAGTTTCACATCGGTGCACTCAAGGAATAAGATTTTTCATACAAACTAAAAAGTCCTATATTTCCCGTTCCCGTGGGAATTTCGGGAAATCCTTCCTTAGTGCACCCCTACATACCCTAAAGAATGTATGTTCCAAATTTCAGCTCTCTACGCCCACTAGTTACGGCTGTACGTTGTCTGTCAGTCACTCAGTCACTCAGTACCTCAGTCACTCAGTCAGTAACGGAACAGTTTTATATATATTGATTTACGGTTAGCAGTTAACAAAGGCTTATGAACTGTTTTGTTTCTTTCACTCTTTTTAAGGGCGCTACAGAGGGCTAAGATACTATATTTTATCTGATATCGTTCGCCATACAATTCAATGGACGATTTGACGACCGGCTGGTGTAGCGGTAACATACCTACATTGCCTTCTATGCCAGAGGTCCTGGGTTCGAATCCCGGTGGCGACGGATATTTGTGTGATGAACACAGATATTAGTCGTCAAGTCATGGATGTTTATATGTTTATTTAAGTTTATTCTAATAAAAAATATGTATTTATTCAATATGTACCTAAGTTTATATATTTCTTAAGTATGTAGGCTACCTATTATCCTACCTATATTATCGATGTATTATCTACTTTAATATTCTAAATAAAAACATAATTAATTATATATTTTTATATTTACATAACGCCGATGAATATGCAATAAATAATAACTACAAAAACGCAACTTTTCAGGAGGCGAAAAAAACGTACCACGTCCGTTTCAAAGGTTTTCTCTTATACATATATTATTCTTTAAAATGTTCATTTAAGCCAACTACCGTATAACGACATTAAAATTTTTATTAAATTATTTCTGGTTTTTAAATAAATTGCAGATAGAAGATATTGTTTCCTCGAATGAAATATAATGTTGGAATTTGAAGATATTCGGTATTGCTAGTGCAGAGAGAAGAAATTGCTTCTAAATTTACACAAAAATATTAAAATACCAGGAAGATAACACAAATGCTGCTTGTATTTTAATGTCATTTTTCTAAAATTTTATTTAAAAAATAAGGAGTGTACTTACAAAAATAGTGAAGTAGAAATAAAAGATAAATATTTAAATAAAATCACTTAAATGAGCAGTTATTTGCACTGTGTAACAGTATCGCAAAGTAAATTTGCGTTATCTATCTTAATTATAAAATCAAGAGATTAAAAACACCAACGGTGCTTTTGAAAAATAAAATTAAACATGCAAAAATTCAAAAGTAAAACTTAAATTACGTAGAAAATTAACAACCTTTTTTAACTCTTTAGGTAGGTAGTAAATTAGATCAAAAAAGTAAATCAACTTGCAGTAGACATTTCGTTATGAAAGATCTTATTAAAATTAAAATGGCACATTAATTGCTTAAAAGTACACGCAACAAGGAAAAACAATAATCAAGTCAAAATTTAGACAAAGAAAAACTCGGATCAGTTATATGAAATATTGATCAAGATAGGAATACTTATTCAAAAGGCAAAGAATCATAATAGGAATGACAATCACTAGGAATAACTGCTTTTAGTTGTTGTAAATCGTTAAATTTAGTGGCTTTTATTGGTAGTCTATTGGAATGTAATCGATTATAGATTACTTAGTCATTCATATTTTTGGTCCGCTGTGGTAAAGGCATCCAGTCTTGATCGAAATTTTATTTTATTTCAATTGTAATATTTTCATATTTTATAGCCCTAATATCAACTACATGTGGATCTCCAACCTTACGACCTGGTCTAATACTTCTGGTCTAATACGCTGATCTATCCCTTGAAACCAAAGGTCGCCCATGGTTTAGTGCTGAATGCGTTTCCGCTGAAAAGTGTAAGCGAGAAGCGTACAAAGCCTGGGCAACCGCTCGCAGGAGCAAAGCCGTGGATTCGCATGAACACAAGAAAAGGTACAATGCTGCCGCCAAGTCCTGCAAAAAGGTGATCAAAAGAGCTCGTTTTGCCCACATAGGCTGTATCGGAGACAGAATAGCCCCTCGGGAAGTAAAGCTTTCTGGTCCCTCGCCAAGTCGGTCGAAACGAACTTTTGTCGCCCGTCGCTGCCACCTCTGCGGAAACTAACGGTTCTCTGGCCCACACCGCTAAAGAAAAGGCGGATTTATTTGCCAGTATCTTTGCGGAACATTTTCGTCTAGATAGCCAAGGAAAAATCACTCCCCAATCACCTCAGTTCGGTCCTACAATGGGTACCGTTCATATTCGCCAAAAGGAGGTTCTTAAATGCTTGCTGCACCTAGACGAGAATAAGGCTAGCGGTCCAGATGGTATTCCTGCTGTGGTTATGAAACGCTGCGCATCTGAGTTGTCTCCCGTTTTGACGCGTCTCTATAGACTTTCTTTGGAATCTGGTAAAGTCCCTAAATCCTGGAAGCTGGCTAACGTACAACCAGTACCGAAGAAGGAAAGTCGTGCTGATCCCGTAAACTCAATTCAATCACTCCTTCCTTGCAAAGTCATGGAACGTGTATTGAACAATCGTATCCTGGCATACCTTGAGACCAACGAGCTCCTAAGCGATAGCCAATATGGTTTCCGCAGTGGACGCTCGACCGGCGATCTTCTCGTGTATGCCACACACTTATCGCCTTGGAGGGTCATGGTGAAGCAATAGCTGTATCCTTAGACGTCTCCAAGGCCTTTGACAGGGTCTGGCATGATGGTCTCTTAAGCAAGCTTCCAGCATATGGCATACCGACCGGGATCTGCGACTGTATATCTGATTTTCTGAGGGAACGGTCGATTCGAGTAGTCTTAGATGGCTACGCCTCTGACCTAATGGCAATTAATGCCGGGGTACCTCAGGGATCTGTTCTCCCTGAACTTTATTCTTGCTGCACATTAATGACCTCCTAACACCAGGCATTATTGGATATGCTGATGACAGCACTGTTGTTGAGAGATATATATCCAAAGCGCGAACGAGCGCCCATGAAATCCAGGTTTTGAGAGAGTCTATGATTGAGCGCGTTGATTCGACCTTGCGGAATATGTCCGATTGGGGCGAATCTAACCTGGTCAAATTCAACGCCTCTAAAATACAAGCGTGTCTATTCTCCGCAAAAAGAGCACCTTTACTTTTACGCCCACTTTCCAGAATGCATCTGTTCCCATCACCGACCAACTAGGGCTTTTGGGCGTCACTATAACGTCCAAATTAAACTTCGGACGAAAAATTGAGTCTATGGCTAAAACGGCTTCCAAAAATTGGGTATCATCTCGAAGGTCCGGCGGTACTTCAGCCCTGAACGGCTGCTCAACTTATATAGGGTCTTTCTTATAAAGATTAATATATTTTAAGAGAAGGTTAAGAATGATGTATGGATTCAATTTATCAAAGTAGTTTTTTTTTGTTACAATTTAACAAAAAAAAATATCCTTTCATAAATATTTTATAATTCTCATAAGTTAACAACATTTTAGTTTAATCTGTTATTTACGACTAAAGCAAGAAATAAAAGTGTTTCTATTTAACTATTTATATTAAGAAATACATACATAACCAAACAATAACTTATACTACGCGAAACTCACTCACACACACAGAGAAAAATCGCACTAGGCATAGGTATGTAGGTATTCTCTGACGGCACTATCGACACCGAAAGTCAAGCGAGCCGCGCCCGCGCCGACAACACTCTGTTGGCTTGTCGGCGCGGCGCGGCGGCGGCGACTTTGTTTGAGTCAAACGCGCGCGACCCGCTCACCGCTCGGCGAGTCGCCCGCCAGTCTGTAAAAGTCTGTCTAATGATACGCGCGCGTAAATTAATAATTATCAAAATGCCTAATTTCGCGTACACAAACCAAGAATATCTTCAAATGGCTTTGTGCTAGTGCTGCGAGTGAGAACCTGTCACGAGCTCGTGACGCGTACGAGCAGAGACATGGAAGGCGTCCCGCCCTCCGAACAATTGTAGGAGCTGTGCAGCGCCATCGAGATTATGGCACATTTACTCCACGTGCCCCAATGTTATGTGCTGCCAATGTTATTAAACGAACAAGACTCTGTGTATCGCAAATAGGTAGTCATGTGCAGCAGTTACTCTATAAAGTGCTTGTGTATGTGTATTCGTGTGCTGTGTACCTAATATCATTGACAGGAAGCAATATGTAAGTTATTTTTGTACATAAACTGTAAATAATAATAGTTGATAATAAGGTGATTCCATTTAAACATTCAATTGATTGTAAAATACATTTATTCGTTAAGACAAACAGCTCAAGCACGAAAGCTTTTTTTAAAATTTATTTCTAATTTAAACATTATCAAAGAAGTCAACATTACTAAAACGGTATTTACAATTAGTTGAACGTTAAATTGACAGTTGAAGTGTGATGGGAAATTAGAATCAACTTTTATACGAAATAAGTATGATATTACAACAGCTGATTGTTACGTCATACATCAAGCTAAGTAGGTCACGCATCGCCCGGGCGCGCGAGACATCGACCTTTGCTCGCGTGGATAGGTAGGTACTAACCGCGTAAGATCTTTGTTTTAGTGAAGTTATTTTCTTAAAATAAATAGATAGGCTTTTTTATTTCTTGCAAGGTTGTCGTAAATAACAGATTAAACTTAAATTCGGTCACTTAAAAGAATTGAAAAATTTCAATAAAAAAAATATAGTTATATGTATATTTTTTTTTTTTCATAAATTGAACCCATACGTCATTCTTAACCTTCTTCTAAAATATATTGATGTTCATAAGAAAGACCCTGTACACATCAAAAGTGAGGTCGTTCATGGAGTACCTACTGTTGTCACATTTGGGGTGGTTCTGCCAAATACCAGCTCGAAACGCTGGACTCTGTTGACCGAAGAGCCCGTAAACTCATAAATAACAACGACTTTACAAATAAAAATTGCAGACGCTGGAGCATCGTCATAAGGTTGGTTGTTTGACAGTATTGTATTGGCTACATTTTGGTGAGAGTGCGAGTGCTCTTTTTGACCAAATTGAACCCACCCCTTTTTACCACCGGACTACCAGACGCAGACAGAACTTCCATCCCTATATAGTGGATTTACCAAGAAGTCGAACAAAACGCTTCGATAGTTCCTTTTTGGTACAGATTGCCAAGGTCAGTCAGCCTGCGTTTGTTTTTCCTGACCACTACAGTCCTGGAACTTTTAAGTGTCGAGTGGAAGCTAAGTAGCGGCCGTGTCATCGTCGTCATTTCATATTTTGTATACTCCTCTCTTTCTCTCTCTCAGTAATGGCGCCAAATCGACAGGTCGCAAACAATTAGTGCGTCTGTTACAAAGAACACGAGTGAACGTGATGAGTCGTAGATAGTATATATTGCCATCATAAAAGACGTAACAACACTTAGTATATATTGCAATTACTATTTTTCTTGGAAAATTAATAAGAAATCGCTCCAATACCTTAATCAACAATTGTATTACTATATTTAACAATGAATTATTCAATAAAACGAAAATGGCCAAAATGTCAGTTATTATTTATTGACTCTTCATCGGCGATAAACATATTATAAGTACATTACATATTATATAGTTATATTTATTTATATACTATCATTTATAAATACTAATACAAATTCCTATTCATACGTATTATAAATAATCTATCCTAATAAAACTTATAAAATATTTATTTCATTCAATATCTTTCTTTCAATATTGTGTTGTGGAAACTTACCGATGGAACACGTTCTTATCAGTTACCATGCGCGTGAGCATCGGCCGCCGCCGCCGGCGGACTCCGGAACCGTTCGGGATCGCTCGGTATTATCCGCCGGTCAGTCTAATTTTTGACCTCTACGCGAAACCCGTGTCGCTTGTCGCTCCGCCCGATAACGTGCTCTTACCACATTTATTATAATTCGGATCGCTATTTGTATTCAGACTATATATGTACTCCTCCTGTTTAAGTGTAAAGTGTTTTGTGTGATAAAAACTGTGATCGTGTATTAAATGTGTAAAACAATTTGGGATTTCATTACCTACTAACCTAAAGGTAATAAGTGCACATTATCTCGTTACACCACACATATCCCCACAAACTGGTGACCCCTTTTGTTCACGAAGATCAAGATCAAGATGAGTGATAGTAGCGATTCAGCGAAGACAGCGGACTCGAGGGCGGGAAATGTTACCACGCGTCGAACCAAAAAAGTGCGCGTTTCCAATGACCGCGCCCAGATGTCATCCGATTCTCGACATTTGAACTTGAAAGTGCCAAAATTTTCACCGGATGATCCTGATATATGGTTCGCGCTCCTCGAAGGTCAGTTCGAAAATTTTAATATAACGGAGGACAGCATTAAATTTAATAATGTCATTACAAATTTGGAAATTCATGACGCAAAGGCCGTGAAGGATATAATTGTGAACCCTCCGGCTAGAAATCGTTACGAAAAAATTAAAACCGAACTGATTCGCCGATTATCTGCTTCCCATGAGCGCAAGGTGAAACAACTCCTGACCCACGAAGAACTTGGAGACAGGAAGCTTGCTTGGTGGTAGGATCCCTTCTGGGTCCGCCTGGCTAGCGACCACCCTTTATATAAAGTCTGCCGCCAAATGTTACCGCTCCGGCGGTAATGTGTTCCGGCAATATTGAATAAAGAGCCAGTTCCTTCCTAAACCCGTGTGCTTCCATCTTCGACCTCATCGTCACTTACCATCAGGTGAGATTGAGGTCAAACGCGGGTTTAGTCACTTATAAAAAAAAAAAAAAAAGCCCTCGCAGTTCTTGAGGCACTTACAAGATTTAGCTGGACCTTCCGTTCCCGACGAGTTCATTCGAACTATATGGAGTAACCGTCTACCTAAGAACATCCAGACAGTGCTGGCATCGCAGTCAACTCAGACCCTGGACCAGCTTTCTGACCTAGCTGATCGCATCCACGAGATAATCACCCCCTGTAGCGTGGCAGCTACATCAGCGCCAGTTCCCAACAGCAGTACATCAAGTGAGATTTCAGAGCTTCGTAAGATGGTGGAACGTCTCACTATGAAGCTCGAAGACCAGCATCGTTCAAGCAGACGCACACCTAGACACAATGAACGTTCCAGACCCCCACGCCGTCGCTCGACTTCACGCAGCAGAACCAGGTCGAATTCCAACTACCGCAAATACCCAGTGTGCTGGTACCACGCGAAATTTGGACCTCGGGCTCATTGTTGCATCACGCCTTGCGACTACAACAAGGCGGGAAACTCCGCGGGCGGTCGCTAATGGCGGCTGACGATTGCCCTACCTCTTCACGTCGCCTCTTCGTCACTGACCGCAACACGAACACCCAATTCTTGGTGGACACCGGCAGCGACCTCTGCGTATATCCTCGTGCAGCACTTCGCGACAGACGGTCTAAAACAGACTTTAAGTTGTGTGCAGCTAACGGTACTAGTATCGATACCTATGGTTATTTAGAATTAAATTTAAATTTAGGGTTAAGACGCAGTTTCCAGTGGCGCTTCATAGTGGCAAATGTAACAAAGGCTATAATAGGTGTTGATTTTTTGAGTAATTTTAATTTAATTGTTGATTGCCGCAACCAACGCCTTATAGATAACACCACAACTTTGTCTTCAAATGCTTGCTTTGCTAATACTGATGTACTTTCGATTAAAATAGTGACAGGTGACACAAGGTACCACGAAATATTGAACCGGTTTCCTGAGATAACTCGCCCATCAGGTAAGCCTTTATTTCCAAAGCACAATACTGTTCATTTTATTAGAACTACACCAAGCCCACCTATATCATGCACTCCTCGTAGACTGGCACCTGACAAACTGAAAATAGCGAAGGCAGAGTTTGAATTAATGTTGAACAATGGTACAGCGCGCCCTTCACAGAGCCCCTGGGCTTCCCCGCTGCACCTCGCACCTAAGAAAGATAACAGTTGGCGTCCTTGTGGTGACTATAGGTTACCTAACTCTCGCACCATACCCGACCGTTATCCTATTAGGCATATCCATGACTTCTCCCATAGTATAGCGGGTTGCACGATCTTCTCTACTATCGATTTAGTCAAAGCCTATAATCAGATCCCGGTCAATGAAGACGATATCCAGAAGACCGCCATCACCACACCGTTCGGCCTATTCGAATTCCCGGTGATGACTTTTGGACTTCGAAATGCCGGGTAGTCATTCCAACGTTTCGTTGATGAAATGACGAGGGGCCTCGATTTCATCTATGCCTACTTAGATGACTATTTAGTCTTCTCCAAAGACGCCGCACAGCATGAAGACCACCTTCACCAGCTCTTCACCAGGATGAAGGAATATGGAATACTTGTCAATACGGCTAAGTGTGTATTCGGCGCTAGTGAAGTTGAGTTCCTAGGATACCACATTTCCAAATCAGGAACAAAGCCACTTCAATCCAAGGTCCAGGCTATCCAAGAATTCCCCCCACCAAAAACCGTCAAGCAATTAAGGCGTTTTTTAGGCATGGTAAATTTTTACAGGCGTTTTTTACCTGATGCGGCCAAAATTCAGGCACCTTTGAATGCCTTGCTTGTCGGTTCAGTAAAAGGATCCCACCCCGTTGACCTTACTGGAGAAAGCCTCGAAGCTTTCAACCGTTGCAAAGAAAGCCTATCCCACGCTGCGTTACTTGCCCACCCCCATAGCGAAGCCCAGATTTCGTTAGTTACTGACGCGTCCGATCTGGCCATGGGTGCAGTACTGCAGCAGCTTAAAGACGGCTTCTGGCAACCTCTAGCGTTCTTCTCACGTAAGTTGAGCCCCACGCAACAAAAGTACGCCCCTTACGACAGAGAACTTTTGGCAATTTATGAAAGTGTCAAATACTTCCGACATATGTTGAGAATGGGCACGGAATTGTCTAGCGTGTCAAAGCTCGAAGGTAAGCCGTCACGTGTCAGCACCTATAAGCACGTTTCAGTTACCTCGAGCTCGTTTCGCTTTTATCCATGTGGATATAGTTGGCCCCTTGCCAATTGCCCAAGGATATAGGTATTGTCTTACCATAGTAGATCGGTTTACACGCTGGCCTGAGTGCACACCAATGGTAGACATGACTGCTGAAGCCGTTGGGAAGGCATTGATATCGTGGGTGTCCAGATTTGGATGCCCAACAGATATCGTCACTGATCGCGGTCGTCAATTTGATTCCGCACTTTTCCAATACCTTGGAAAAGTGATTGGATTCAGACACCGAAAAACCACCGCGTATCACCCAGCGTGTAACGGACTCGTTGAGCGCTTCCATCGCCAACTTAAAGCAGCCATCATGTGTCACGCTGATACCAACTGGGTAGACAAATTACCTTTTATCCTCCTAGGCATCAGATCTGCCTACAAAGATAGCCTAAAAGCATCCTCAGCTGAACTGGTATATGGCGAGCCACTTCTGCTCCCTGGAGAATTTTTTAACACCACTGCCCCAAATTCTACCGATATAACGGATTTTTCAACAAGGTTGCAACATTTTGTATCTAAATTACAACCTTCCCCACCCACGCGAAAGTATAAAGATAAAATTTTTATTTTTAAAGACTTAGCAACTTCGAGTCACGTATTTTTAAGGCAAGATGCACTTCGAGGCGCGTTACAGCCTCCGTACACTGGTCCCTATAAAGTGCTCGAACGGGGTGACAAAACTTTTAGGATTTTGGTTAAAGGAAAACCTATGACGGTATCGATAGATCGTGTTAAACCAGCCTATATACTAGTAGATCCTTCCCCAGGCCCCACACTGATACCCGAACCCACTCCAAATCCTATCCTTTCTACTCCACCCATTCCACCTCCTCAGCGCGATGTACCTGTACAAAATAACATTAAAACGACACGTTCAGGCCGAAAAGTTCATTTTCCTGATTTTTATCGCCCGTAGTGACGGTCTTCGGGGGGGAGTGATGTAGGCTACCTATTATCCTACCTATATTATCGATGTATTATCTACTTTAATATTCTAAATAAAAACATAATTAATTATATATTTTTATATTTACATAAACATATTATAAGTACATTACATATTATATAGTTATATTTATTTATATACTATCATTTATAAATACTAATACAAATTCCTATTCATACGTATTATAAATAATCTATCCTAATAAAACTTATAAAATATTTATTTCATTCAATATCTTTCTTTCAATATTGTGTTGTGGAAACTTACCGATGGAACACGTTCTTATCAGTTACCATGCGCGTGAGCATCGGCCGCCGCCGCCGGCGGACTCCGGAACCGTTCGGGATCGCTCGGTATTATCCGCCGGTCAGTCTAATTTTTGACCTCTACGCGAAACCCGTGTCGCTTGTCGCTCCGCCCGATAACGTGCTCTTACCACATTTATTATAATTCGGATCGCTATTTGTATTCAGACTATATATGTACTCCTCCTGTTTAAGTGTAAAGTGTTTTGTGTGATAAAAACTGTGATCGTGTATTAAATGTGTAAAACAATTTGGGATTTCATTACCTACTAACCTAAAGGTAATAAGTGCACATTATCTCGTTACACCACACATATCCCCACAAGTATATCAGTTATCTAGTATCCATAACACAAGTTCTTTAAGAAACTTAATTTGGGCTAGATAATGTTGTGTGAGTGTCAGAAATATTTATTATTATTATTATGGACCATCTCACACGACAAAGATAATATTAAATTTTGTAAAATATACAGATCCACTAATTAGGGACGCTACCATAAAAAAGGAAACGTATTTTAGCATTTCGAAAAATTGTCTAAGTTGAAGCTTTGAAGCTTTAATTGAAAACTAAACAAATTAAAATTTATATTAATTGAAAAAAAGAACAAATGATAATAATATAATGGTTTTTAATAACCAGTATGGTTGCCCTTGTTCGTTACCACCATTTCACATTGGCAATGCGTCGATTCAATTAATTTGTGCCAGGTTTCTAAGTAAATATTATTCCATACCCTGGTAAATCTCTCATAAAGCTAGTTTTTAGTGCCGGTTCGCCCAGTTGCATCTTTCTTCTTTACTTTGTACCGTAAGTGTTCAATGGACTTTAGATCTAAGCTGTTTGGAAGCCAATCCAGTACTGTCACAGACTGCTGTGCAAGGATCGATTTGACAGAATGGGCTGTATGTTTCGGATTATTATCATGCTGAAACATCCAAAAAATTGGTAAGACTTCTTCTTCAGCGTACCGTACCATAGTTTCCTGTAATATTGATCTAGCTTTCCCTCAATTTTTTTACAGGCCCTACCCCGTGTGCTGTTTTTATGCAAACGGATGGTCACAGGCTTGAATATTGGCGCCACCGGGTTTTACTTGCTTCTCCGTGTATTTAGAATGCATTTCAATTCTATAGGGAGTGGCACGTATTGTTTACCATCTGTTGAAATTAAATTTATCTTGGTTTCGTCTGAAAATAGTACATTGCTACATTGCGCAATAGTCCAATGTCCATATTTTCATGCAAACGCCAGCCTCGCTTGTTTGTGTTCCTTCTTTATCAATGGAACCGTTTGAGGAACTTTTTCTACAAGCTCTGCCTCATACAGACGCCATCTAACGGTCCTTGCTGATAAATCGGCATTCGGCTCAGGCCCAAAAACTTCACCTTTTATCAAAACAGAGCGTTTAAATAGTTCTCTTTTATCGAGGGTGACTATCCTGCGATCATCCTGTGGGGTAGCTTTTCGTGGTCTCTTCTTTCTAGGCCACTTTCAGTTGTATTATGGAATTTAAACTAGTTCTTTGCATTGTATATTATATTTTTGAAATAGTTTAGATGGTCTGCTTTTTTCCTGTATGACCAGCCACGTTAAAAGTTTATTATAATATTTCTCATGTTTGTATCAAAAACTCTTGTTTCAATCCATATTCAAATTTATTCCTATTATTATAAAACTGATAAAACTCAAGAAAATAAAAAACGATCGATAATAGTGCCAAAAACAGTAAAAAAGTCATTAATTTTCAACCGACGAAAAAAGGAGAAAGTTCTCAATTCGTCTGTATGTTTTTTTGCGTCTTTATCACACGATATTTCAGACAATTATGAATCGATTTGAGAAATTCTTAATTCATACCTATGATAGAGGATAGGTTCTTCATAGTTGGTCCCATATAAATTTCATCGAAATCGGTTGGGTACTTCACTGAAAATTTCAAATTTTTGAAACAATATGTATGATTTCGGAGAATGTTTAGGTGGATCACATTATTAGTCGGCCAAAGTGTTGACGTAAAGTCGGTTCTTTTAATGCTCTGCGTTCGTTGATTATTAAATTTTGTCCCTAATTACGTGGCCAGGCTGAGGCTTCCATGGTTATTAATTTAAGTTATTTGATGGAAGTTTTTAAATGTTTAGCTGTCCATTTTTTTTTTATTTTGTTTAACTAGCTAGAAAACTCAATTCTTTAGTATAAAAATAAAGTAACATACTTATAGTAATATCTATTTTTATTAGCATTACGTATTCTATGTGTCCCTAATTAGTTGACCACCACTGTAGGTATATCTTTCATATCTTAACATAGAGAGCGGAATTAGAATTTATACATCGTTGTTAAATACAGGGTCTTCTTTAATTATATATGGCTAGAAATTGCAACACATAGAAATATTATGTCTTGCAATTTTTTTATTGATTTTTTTTTTTTTGAATTTTAGAAAAATACTCAGAATTTGCTAGATACGAGTTAATAGTGCCCAAATACGCGTCATTTTGTAAACATTATCATTTGTTTCCGATAGTTTAACGTATGTCGGATCAAATAAAACTACTTTTATGTGTTTTTATGGCTTCTAAAACCAAATGGAGACATACAAAACTTTTAAAAAATCGTATTTTGATACGAGCATAATTTTGATGTGCCATAAACAAAAAGAAAAACTTTGAATTGTTCCAACATTTTTAAAAACATGCCTATTTATTGTTCTTTCTTTGGAGGTATTAGCCATTCACATCGCTTGCCAAATCTTTGACTTCAGGGCTAAAAACCAAAGTACCTAAAGGCGGGTCCAGACGAGTGTAACGTGTAATTTTGCGTCAACAGTGTGGACGGCACACGAACTCAAAGCGAATTGTGTACGCGAAACGGTTTTAGAAGCTGTTTCCACTCAATCACTACCAACATGCCGAACAGGGAGGTCGTGATAGCTGGTGCGGTTTTGATTTTCATGTATTTACTAACTGAAGACCGGAAACGTCGGAAAGCGTCGATGGTGGAAAACTGAATTGTATAAAAGAAGATCTTCTTTACTTGTGGAACTAAAATCTCAGCATATAAGTGGTCAATATAAAAACTTTACCCGGATGTCGCCTACTGACTTCGAATATTTGTTAACAATCATTGCGCCTATCAAGCGATTGTTCGTCACTCCACATCTTGAACGTACACACGACACAACCGTCACGAACGCCGTCCAAACGAGCACTGCGAGCGCCTTTGTGTTCGCGCGAAAAACCGACAGCCGATGGATCAACCGCGAGCGCCACGCGAGCGTTACATGTAATGCTTGTAGTGCCGTCCACACGTAATGGTGCGTACACATTGCTAGTAATGCAACTAGTAATGTAATCTGCAAAAAAAAGTTCCCATGATTTGTACGCCTCTCGAGCGCGAACTGAGCCGCAGTAGAGCGCGCTCGTGGCCTGCTCTAAGCTATCCGTACATTTTCTATTTTTTGAATGACATCAAAAAATGCTCGATGCTCGATGTGGACGGGCGTTCGCGCGCCCGTTCACATTGCGCGAGCACCGGTCGCGAACAGGAATTGCGCCTGTGTGCGTGAGACTTGCTCCTGCGTAGTGACGCTCGAAGCGTGCTCTACTCTATCCGTGAATTGTCGGATTGCAATTCATTATTTAATTATTTTTTATTGTTTTGCATTTCATAAATATTGGATAATTACGAGAGCAACTTCAAAGTGTGATATTTTGTTTGTTAAGTTATCTTAATTATTATGATGTCAAATGAAAGCTCTAGGCATAAAACCAATTTATCCATTTGAATGATGTTAATCAGTTTAATCGTTTAGGAGATAAATTAGAATTAATTTTTATGGTAAAGATGTAAACAAACCAGAAGTTGTAAAGTTTTTGTTTTATCAACTGTAAGCAATTCTCTGTCTTTTCTCCTTTTATAAAATGTGGTGCGCCGCAACCAACGTCTAGGTCTTCAGCATTTTTTTTATGAATTGATGTATTATCATTATATATTGATGTAAGTAGTTGCATTACTAGTAGGGATGCAACGATACTGCTATTACGATACCAATACAAATGACGAATACATCGTAATGGCCAAATACGATAACGAATTACGATACGAATGCATTACGATATTTGTTTAATACCATTTTGATGAATTTATTGGAAACTTTGTTGTATCGTGTATGTTACTGCATGTAAGACTAAGTCAAGTAAAAGTATTTAAAAAAAGTTATGCATTTTTATTTAATCGATATAATTTATTAATTTTCATCATTAACTTATGTTTTATTTTAAGTTGCTACATTTACTGACTATTAATTAATTTTAATTGTAGTCGTAATTTATTACTGGCAAATTCTTATTCAGAAAACACAACATTTTTAAGTTTTTTCCTTAAACTTAAATTAAACTTTTTGTCTGAGGATTTTATTATAGATTTTTATTTACATTTTTGTGCACCATTAATTAAGCTTATTGTAATTTTTCGATATTTTTATCGTATCCAGCATAATTTTAGCTACGTTGTGGTCTAGTATTTGTTAAATATTCCGATTTGGAAACATAACCTTAAAAATTTTGAAATAAGTGTATCGTAAAAATATCGTATCGTAATACTTACGATAACGAATGATCGTAAAGGTTTACAATAATCGCCGATATACGATTATCGTATCGGTATCGTTGCATCCCTAATTACTAGCAATGTGTACGCACCATTACACTCGTCTGGACCCGGCTTAAGTAACAACGCTGCGTCACGCGTTCGAACGCGCGTTTCATACAAAACTGCAACGTCAAATTAAGTAGGTATTCCATTGACACGACTGTGCAAGCACACTTATGAAATTGTACTAGCAACGCTGCGTTCCGCGTATGATACGGACGTACGGTACGCGCGTTCGAACGCATAATGGAGCGTACACATTGCTTGTAATGGAACCTGTAATGTAATATCCAGCTCCAGCTCGATGCTGCGCTCGGTGTATTTGTACGTGTATTTCGCACGAACTGAACATACACTGCGAGCATCCTGAGACAAAATGTTTCCGTATTTCGTCGCGAGCACGATCCGTCGACACGTGAACAAAGTTGTTTCCGCCTATAACCTATTCTGTGCTGAACTGCTGATAGCGCAGCGCGTAGGTACGTCCGTGTTAATGAGGTAAGTAGTCGTTGGGAATTCATTCTTTAACTTTCGGATAAGTTTAGTCAGTAAATAACTAACATATATTTTTATTTTATTTTTCTCTTCGTGTAAGCACAGTTATCTATAACAGTAATTCAACCTCATACAAACGGACGAAACGCGAGCTATACCTACGCGGCTCGATCTCGGCATGCGCTCGGCATGCGCCCAGTCGCGAATGTCTGCATACCTAAACAATTGTTGATTGAGCTTTACATTAATATGCGGATTGTTTATACATACTTTAAAATGTAACAATACATCTTTTCGTGCGTCTCTTCCTATTCAATTTACAAAGTATTTTATTTGTTTATATAAAAAAAGTATATCGCAGTCACAAAATTAAATGGAAGTAAACACAAAGTAGGCAAATGTCATTTAAACGCTGAAGGCGGGCAGCCCTATCACATGTGAACGGACCGCGGCGCTGCTGTAGGCATTTATTTCAATGATGCGGCCGAGTTGAATTACTGTAGATATCTGTACTGTGGTGTAAGTATGATATTGAACTATCACGTCCTCGCATTTGGAAAGTGATCTACCAGTCACTCTACATATATATGAAGTTTCACCACAGCTAAAGTTTACACGAGGATTTAAAAATGTTATTGAAGTCGGTTTTTTAAATACATCAATATATAATGATAATACATTAATTCATAAAAAAAATGCTGAAGACCTAGACGTTGGTTGCGGCGCACCACATTTTATAAAAGGAGAAAAGGCAGAGAATTGCTTACAGTTGATAAAACAAAAACTTTACAAGTTCTGGTTTGTTTACATCTTTACCATTAAAATTAATTCTAATTTATCTCCTAAACGATTAAACTGATTAACATCATTCAAATGGATAAATTGGTTTTATGCCTAGAGCTTTCATTTGACATCATAATAATTAAGATAACTTAACAAACAAAATATCACACTTTGAAGTTGCTCTCGTAATTATCCAATATTTATGAAATGCAAAACAATAAAAAATAATTAAATAATGAATTGCAATCCGCGTCCCTTTGATGTTGTCCAAAAAACCGACAATTCACGGATAGCGTAGAGCACGCTTCGAGCGTCACTACGCAGGAGCAAGTCTCACGCACACAGGCGCAATTCCTGTTCGCGACCGGTGCTCGCGCAATGTGAACGGACGCGCGAACGCCCGTCCACATCGAGCATCGAGCATCGAGCATTTTTTGATGTTATTCAAAAAACAGAAAATGTACGGATAGCTTAGAGCAGGCCACGAGCGCGCTCTACTGCGGCTCAGTTCGCGCTCGAGAGGCGTACAAATCATGGGAACTTTTTTTTGCAGATTACATTACTAGTTGCATTACTAGCAATGTGTACGCACCATTACGCAGCGTTGGCACTAAGGGAGCAGTTCCTAATGGAGCGTACACATTGCTTGTAATGGAACCTGTAATGTAATCTACAAAAAAAGTTCCCATGATTTGTACGCCTCTCGAGCGCGAACTGAGCCGCAGTAGAGCGCGCTCGTGGCCTGCTCTAAGCTATCCGTACATTTTCTGTTTTTTGAATAACATCAAAAAATGCTCGATGCTCAATGTGGACGGGCGTTCGCGCGCCCGTTCACATTGCGCGAGCACCGGTCGCGAACAGGAATTGCGCCTGTGTGCGTGAGACTTGCTCCTGTGTAGTGACGCTCGAAGCGCGCTCTACGCTATCCGTGAATTGTCGGTTTTTTGGACAACATCAAAGGGACGCGGATTGCAATTCATATTGAATTATTTTTTATTGTTTTGCATTTCATAAATATTGGATAATTACGAGAGCAACTTCAAAGTGTGATATTTTGTTTGTTAAGTTATCTTAATGATTATGATGTCAAATGAAAGCTCTAGGCATAAAACCAATTTATCCATTTGAATGATGTTAATCACTTTAATCGTTTAGGAGATAAATTAGAATTAATTTTTATGGTAAAGATGTAAACAAACCAGAACTTGTAAAGTTTTTGTTTTATCAACTGTAAGCAATTCTCTGCCTTTTCTCCTTTTATAAAATGTGGTGCGCCGCAACCAACGTCTAGATCTTCAGCACGTTTTTTATGAATTGATGATTTATCATTATATATTGATGTTTTTAAAAAACCGACTTCAATAACATTTTTAAATCCTCGTATAAACTTTAGCTGTGGTGAAACTTCATATATGTAGATAACTTTCCAAATGCGAGGACGTGATAGTTCAATATCATACTTACACAACAGTACAGATATCTACAGTAATTCAACTCGGCCGCATCATTGAAATAAATGCCTACAGCAGCGCCGCGGTCCGTTCACATGTGACAAGGCTGCCCGCCTTCAGCGTTTAAATTACATTTGCCTACTTTGTGTTTACTTCCATTTAATTTTATGACTGCAAATATACTTTTTGTATATAAACAAATAAAAAACTTTGTAAATTGAATAGGAAGTGTTCAACAAAAATACGTTTTGTGTCAAAAAATCATGTTTACGTTTGAATAACAAATTGGTCTTATAAATTAGCGACCGAAAAATACTTGCGCCTCGACTGAGACGCACGAAAAGATGTATTGTTATATTTTAAAGTATAAAAAATCCGCATATTAATGTAAAGCTCAATCAACAATTGTTTCGGAAATTTGACAAATTTCGAGAAGCCAATGTTGTATGAACCTATATTTTTAGTTATAATGTGGTAGCTGTAAAGCTGTAAACTGAGTTCTTTTTAATATTGTTTGATATATCTAGAATATTCTTGTTAAATCTTATGGCCGACGCGGTAAAATCTTATTACCTACGTTGTTCTTGGAACAATTACCGATGTAGATAGATGGTTATATGTCTTATTTTGATTGAAGGTATGTAAGTACCTACTTGATATTGTTTTATCGTGTCGAGTTGTTATGCAGGTTATTACGATAGAAAGGTATTGTGATTATTTCATATCAATACATATAATAAAACAGTAAAAAAAAACGTGTCTGTACATTTAATATTTTTACAAAAAAAAATATCTAGGGTTATAAAGAAATGAAAAAAGAGTAAGAATCTGGAAAAAAAAATTTGTCTGTTTGTTTGTTTGTAAGTTTGTCTGTTTGCACACGCTAATCTCTGGAACCGCTGGACGGATTTGAATGAACCTTTTTTTAATGTATAGCTGTGAAGCCGGGGCAACATATAGGGTATATTTTATTTCGGTTACTGGAACACCTGATGCAGAACCCTTAAGGGATCATCAAAACCGTAAGAAATATAGATATGATGCCTTAACAAAAGTTGTCCAGGATGATGAGCAGATTCTGCAGACATAAAAAAAGTCTAGGATCTAAAAAAATTGTAATAGATTTTTAAAAGTTATGCCCAAAACTTACTTTACAAGAATATGGTGGAGATGTGCGGCATACAGATCAGAAGTACTCATTGCTCAGTTGCGCGTAGACCGACTATGAGTCTGAGGTCGTGGGTTCGATCCTGCTCACGTAATTTTATCATATTTTTTTTATTTTGTTTACAATAAATATTTAATTGTGAACAAAATTATCTTTGACACCACTTGATTTCAATCGAGATCCAAAGAGATATCGTAATAATTTTAAAATAACTCCGTCATAAAATAGGTAGGTACGTAGGTATGTTCGATATGGCGCGGGCGGGCGATCGAGTGATTCGCTGGCATGGCCGGCCACTCACGCTGTTAATTGTTCGAGATACCTACCAAACTGGGTGCCTATGACCATATTCACCCAACTTTTATTATTTCACTTGGAAATAAGATTTCTCTGAATGAACCACCAAATTTTTGTAACGGTTGGGAGTCAGACTACCCACGAGTTTATTTTTATAACTTTCTATTCCAAAATATTAAAAATACTAAGTTTTTTTTCAAATCGGTGAATAAGTCCGAATTTGACTCATTCTCACCTGATGGTAAGTATAAATGAGGAAGCCAGTTCTATCATAAACCCGTTTGCGGCTCCAGAACTGGCTCTTTATAAAATGTTTTCGGGACGCGTCACCGCTGGCAGTAGTGATATTTGACGGCAAATTTCAGTCAGCCGAGACAGTCAGTTTACCACCAAGCGGGGCTCACTCGGATTCGTCAATTATTCAGAGGCGGTAGGGTTATTCTAGGGGTAAATTATAACTAAATTGTCGTCAAAATCAATGAATGCTGGGTTTCAATATTTTACATGAGTAAAAGCTACTACAAACGAATGGTAGGTAGTTATAAGAATAGTAAGTAGTAATTTGACAAGACGTTGAATATTGAACCACTTTATACGTTTCAATATTCAAAATATAGTGTATGATAGCTAAATCTACTGTTCGTAGAATAAACGAACATACATACATATAACTTCACGCCTTTATTCCTTATAAAACCTCTATCCAATAAAACCTCTATCCCTAAAATGACTTTTAAGGTATGCCCGGGAAGAGAAGCAACTGGTACATTCTATGATTTTCTGTTGCTCCCAGTCCAGCGTGGAAGCAACGAACGAACAGTGTTTTTGATATTGTAACGTGGCATTAGTAGATTAGATAGATGTTAAAGCGTTCGGATAGCCAGAAGAAAAAAAAACTGAACTACCCTAAAAATTAAACATGGGAATAAGAATTCTAAGGAAATTCTCCTGGTAAAAGTACTAGGGGCTTAAAAATAATAAATCTGAAAAATAGTTGGTATGCAGTAGAAAATTTTGCTATGTTGATAGGGCTAAATCAATACATATAATAAAACAGTAAAAAAAACGTGTCTGTACATTTAATATTTTTACAAAAAAAATTATCTAGGGTTATAAAGAAATGAAAAAAGAGTAAGAATCTGAAAAAAAAAAATTGTCTGTTTGTTTGTTTGTAAGTTTGTCTGTTTGCACACGCTAATCTCTGGAACCGCTGGACGGATTTGAATGAAACTTTTTTTGATGTATAGCTGTGAAGCCGGGGCAACATATAGGGTATATTTTATTTCGGTTACTGGAACACCTGATGCAGAACCCTTAAGGGATCATCAAAACCGTAAGAAATATAGATATGATGCCTTAACAAAAGTTGTCCAGGATGATGAGCAGATTCTGCAGACATAAAAAAATCTAGGATCTAAAAAAATTGTAATAGATTTTTAAAAGTTATGCCTAAAACTTACTTTACTAGAATATGGTGGAGATGTTCGGCATACAGATCAGAAGTAGTCATTGCTCAGTTGCGCGTAGACCGACCATGAGTCTAAGGTCGTGGGTTCGATCCTGCTCGCGTATTTTTATTTTTTATTTTGTTAACAATAAATATTTAATTGTGAAAAAAATTGTCTTTGACACCACTTGATTTCAATCAAGATCCAAAGAGATATCGTAATAATTTTAAAATAACTCCGTCATAAAATAGGTAGGGTATGTTCGATAAAACGCGGGCGGGCGAGCGAGTGATTCGCTGGCATGGCCGGCCACTCACGCTGTTAATTGTTCGAGATACCTACCAAACTCTGGGTGCCTATGACCATATTCACCCAACTTTTATTATTTCACTTGGAAATAAGATTTCTCTGAATGAACCACCAAATTTTTGTAACGGTTGGGAGTCAGACTACCCACGAGTTTAATTTTATAACTTTCTATTCCAAAATATTAAAAATACTAAGTTTTTTTTCAAATCGGTGAATAAGTCCAAATTTGACCTCATTCTCACCTGATGGTAAGTAAAAATGAGGTCGAATACCGAAGCCAAGCCAGTTCTATCATAAACCCGTTTGCGGCTCTACAACTGGCTCTTTATAAAATGTTTTCGGGACGCGTCACCGCTGGCAGTAGTGATATTTGACGGCAAATTTCAGTCATCCGAGACAGTCAGTTTACCACCAAGCGGGGCTCACTCAGATTAGTCAATTATTCAGAGGCGGTAGGGTTATTCTAGGGGTAAATTATAACTAAATTGTCGTCAAAATCAATGAATGCTGGGTTTCAATATTTTACATGAGTAAAAGCTACTACAAACGAATGGTAGGTAGTTATAAGAATAGTAAGTAGTAATTTGACAAGACGTTGAATATTGAAACGCTTTATACGCTTCAATATTCAACGTGTATGATAGCTAAATCTACTGTTCGTAGAATAAACGAACATACATACATATAACTTCACGTCTTTATTCGTTATAAAACCTCTATCCCTAAAATGACTTTTAAGGTATGCCCGGGAAGAGAAGCAACTGGTACATTCTGTGATTTTCTATTGCTCCCAGTCCAGCGTGGAAGCAACGAACGAACAGTGTTTTTGATATTGTAACGTGGCATTAGTAGATTAGATAGATGTTAAAGCGTTCGGATAGCCAGAAGAAAAAAAAACTGAACTACGCTAAAAATAAACATGGGAATAAGAATTCTAAGGAAGTTCTCCTGGTAAAAGTACTAGGGGCTTAAAAATAATAAATCTGAAAAATAGTTGGTATGCAGTAGAAAATTTTGCTATGTTGATAGGGCTAAATCATTAATAAAGCTTCTTGCGCGATTTAATACAGGTAGGTACAGAAGGCAGCAGGTCAAGCGTAACATTACCTGTCAAATTTCCCCAAACAATTTTAACTTAGGTAATGTCGAGGGCATAGATTTCAGATTCAAGTAAAAAAAATACCGATTTGTAACGCTTGATGTGCTGCCTTCTGTACATACAGAGATATATTGTAAGAAAGTTAAACTTAAAATAATGGGACTCAAGGTTTTATTTATTTCGTGATCATTTCTAGCTCTTGGAAGTTAGAAACCGTAGATTTAGAAGTAGAATAAAAAGTAACGTAGATGTGTTAACTACAAAAAGAAATTACATTAAATTGGCTCAGCCATTTTACCGTGAAAAGTAGCCAATCATAACTATAGATAAGTAGATACACATTATACACTGTTAATGGCTGGATAGATGGATCTTTGCTACTCTTTCACGCAAAAACTGCCGAATGTATTCTTCTGAAACTTTACTGTACTTTACTGTACTTAACAATAAGCTATAATTAATGAAGATAGGTATTGCATGAATTATGTAAAATTTAAGACACTTTGGCTTCCGATTTGTTTATAACGCAAGGTGCCTAATATAGTTACCTATCTTTGTAATGTACCTAATATAGTTACCTATGTTTGTGGTTAGGACTTAAACATATTATTTGGGCGAAGATTCTTCATTTTTATTTTTGTTATTAAAGATAGTAGTTAGGACCTTAGGGAAGAAAATAATCTACTCGAAATACTAATTCAATACAGACGAAGTCGCAGGCATCATCTATGTAATATACCTACCTACCTATACTTTTTCACAAAACACCTAGGTGAAACTGCGGATCACAGCTTTGTTGTAACAGTTTTTGAAGTAACTCTGTCTGTTTATCTATCAGTAATGCTTAACTACTGAATCGATTTTGACGAAATTTTGAATAAGGTAAGTTTAAACTTCAAGGAGGATATAATAATAGTATTTATCCAACTCCACCAACCGGTATCCACGCGGACGAAGTCGCGGGTCACAGCTAGTCATTAATAAAGCTTCTTGCGCGATTTAATACAGGTAGGTACAGAGAAGGCAGCAGGTCAAGCGTAACATTACCTGTCAAATTTCCCCAAACAATTTTAACTTAGGTAATGTCGAGGGCATAGACTTCAGATTCAAGTAAAAAAAAATACCGATTTGTAACGCTTGATGTGCTGCCTTCTGTACCTACATACAGAGATATATTGTAAGAAAGTTAAACTTAAAATAATGGGACTCAAGGTTTTATTTATTTCGTGATAATTTCTAGCTCTTGGAAGTTAGAAACCGTAGATTTAGAAGTAGAATAAAAAGTAACGTAGATGTGTTAACTACCAAAAGAAAATTACATTAAATTGGCTCAGCCATTTTACCGTGAAAAGTAGCCAATCATAACTATAGATAGATACACATTATACACTGATAATGGCTGGATGGATGGATCTTTGCTACTCTTTCACGCAAAAACTGCCGAATGTATTCTTCTGAAACTTTACAGTAATATAGCTTTACTTAGAATAACAATAAGCTATAATTAATGAAGATAGGTATTGCATGAATTATGTAAAATTTAAGACACTTTGGCAGCCGATTTGCTTATAACGCAAGGTTACCTATGTTTGTGGTTAGGAGTTATACGTATATGATTTGGGCGAAGATTCTTCATTTTTGTTTTTGTTATTACAGATAGTACCTACTTAGGACCTTGAAGAAGAAAATAACCTACTCGAAATACTAATTCAATACAGACAAAGTCGCAGGCACCATCTATGTAATATACCTACCTACCTATACTTTTTCACAAAACACCTAGGTGAAACTGCGGATCACAGCTTTGTTGTAACAGTTTTTGAAGTAACTCTGTCTGTTTATCTATCAGTAACGCTTAACTACTGAATCGATTTTGACGAAATTTTGAATAAGGTAAGTTTAAACTTCAAGGAGGATATAACTCCAACAACCGGTATCCACGCGGACGAAGTCGCGGGTCACAGCTAGTTTATAATATTCCAATAGTGTATCTCTAAATAAATGTGAGAGTTAACCTTTATACCTACCTATTGAGAGAAAATGAATAAGTAGGTATCTTGTTTTACGTTTGGATTTAAATCGATTGAATTGTTTCATTTGACAAGAATTATGATTTGTTATAAATCTGTATTTCGAATATGTTTGTTATTAAGTAATAGAAATTCATCTATTAGCGCAAACTTTAGGTGTTAAGTATTTAGGAGTTTATGTTCTTTGTGTTTTTTTTTTTAGAAATTTGCGTATATTTGGACTAGGTACTTACTACAACTTATGAAAGGTTTTTTGTAAGTAAAACAACCGCGCGAAACTCCCCGCAACAACTTCAGAGGGCAATGTTTGGCGCGATCTCTACCTACTAACTGGTCTTCGCAATCCATGTCTCGTGTGATCTATTAATTTTCTGAAGTCTGGCGGACAGAAAAAAATGCGTGTCGACGGACCGTGCTCGCGACGAAATATGGAAACATTTTGTCTCAGGATGCTCGCAGTGTATGTTCAGTTCGTGCGAAATACACGTACCAATACACCGAGCGCAGCATCGAGCGCTGGTTATTACATTACAGGTTCGATTACAAGCAATCTGTACGCACCATAAGAATTCCAAATTCCCATACTAGTCTTGAAATTTTACTTTTTTCATATCATAAGGATAGGACGTAGGTATGTCTTCCATGCCACCTCATGGAAAGTGCGCATTAATAAAAATAAATAACGTGTAAAAAAACATAACATTTTTTGTAGTTATTTCATAGCATGTTAATTCTTTTTAATAAATTAAATAAAAATGAATTAAGCAAGTACCGATGCGGATATCGAGGAAGAAATAATTCACGCATTTAAAACCGATCCTACGACAAGCATCCGAACAGTAGCTCAAAACCTTAACATATCGACATGAACGTGTTGGAACACGATGCATAAAGAGACAAAATATCATTTTCGAGGGTTGGGGGTGCAGGGTTCAAAAGAAGGAGATCCCGTGCGACGAATACAGTTCTGCAGATTCTTATTAAACAGAGACATTGAACAGAGATATGACGAAGTGTCATTTTTAAAATCTATCATTTGGACAGATGACTCAAAGTTTTCAAGAGAGGGGATAACAAACTTTCATAACCTTCATAGTCCATTGAAAAGTTACATTTGGGGTTGCGTTTTTCAGAGGACTGCAATTTTATTTTTTTGATGTGTAGGGGGGGTCTGTGCAAAGCTAAAACCAAGTTTGTGGGGTTGCCACCCTTGTCCTACGGCTGCCATCTTGAAAATAGGGGTTGAAATGGTTTTTACGATATATCTCTTAAACTATTTATCTGATATAAAAAATGTATGAACATTTTTTGTTGCAAATTAAATCTTCTACAACTTTGGTCAAGTAACTTTTTGTCGTAGAACTATAAATAAAAAAGTTATAAGCGAAAATGTTTAGAAATTCGAGAAAATATAATTACGTCCTCTGAAAAACGCAAGGTTAGGCCTAAAAAATTTAACATTTCAATGGACTATCATGAATGGGCTGACAAGAGCGGAAGTCCTCATTGGAAGAAGCAGGTCTCCTTTCAAAAGAAGTTTAAGGTGTTAAGGTAAGGTAGGGTGTTAAGGTAAGGTAAGGTGTTAAGGTAAGGTAAAGTTTTAATAATGTTTTAAAGTTTTTCGCATTTAAACTGCTCAATTATTCTTAAATAAATGAAAAATGTGATAAATAAAAATTACCCGACCAGGATTCGAACCTGGGACCTCTCGTTTGCCGGACGAGTGCTCTTCCAACTGAGCTACCGCCTACGCCTCGAAATTACTTACCACATTTTTGTTTTTACGTTATATTGCGCCGATTAGGATAGAGAGTAGTTACACCGAATTAACTGTAGGAGGTTGCGTTCGATTCCCAGCTGGACCAGGATACCCAATTCTCAATAACAGGAATCAGATATTTGGTGCGTCAGTTTGGGTAAATGGTTCAGAACTCAGAAAAAACAAACGCAGGCAGTTAATTTCACAGCTCGCCGATCCGCTTGAAAAAGGAACTATCAAAGCGTTTTGATCGAGGTTATGGAAAGACCACTGACTTTTGGGGCAATTGATTTTCCGCGTGCGTCTGGCACGATTGGCTGAAAGAGACTCTTATTTAAAGCCCCGGAAAACAATGACAAGGAACGGATGGAATTGCGTTTGTTCGACTTTTAGGAAAGTCTGAATGGAATGAAGGAATGAAAGTCCTATCACACAATAAGTAATAGTACCGGGGGTACAGAAGAATTACTCCGCAAGAAGATCTAAATAAATGCGAGTCTTGCTAGGACGCGATACGGTGAAATTCAGCTCGCACAGCATTACGTACCTGCAAATTTATAAGTATACCTAGAAGTTTTGTCTCTTTCTATCGCATGCCTCTTATCTTTCCTTACGCTGTTAGGGTTGCTGCCTAGTGAAGAATAATTAATCTCCTTATTTGTAATTAAGTATCTACCGATGTAGGTATTACAGTTATTCTACCTTTGTAAAAAATATTATTTCAACTTACCTAAAGTACAAAATGAAAAAAAAGTTACGACGAATAATTAGTAATACTACCTATGTTTTGTTTACTAAATTTAACATAATCAAATCTAAACATAATCTAATTGAATTTGTTTCTTTTTATGTCCATTTTTAAAAACTATTTGCGACCTTGATCATAGAATTACTGTGAGTGCTATTAGGTAGGTAGGTATATACAACGTCCCGACGACGACGGGCGCGCGCGTGAGCGTGCGTCCGGTTGTCTGGACATTTTCTCGCAGAGCGTTGCTGCTTATCTAGATGCCTAAGTCATCGTTTGTGACGACGATCTGTAAAGGTTTCATCGTTTGTGACACTATTGTTTCCTCAAAAAATCGAAAAAACTTTGGCCAGCCAGCCAGAATTTCGCATTTTCCAGCATTCCAGATCTCAGCCCCCAGAGGGTTTTGAGGATCCAGCTGGTATATAAAGGTATGTGACGCGATATGTGACAGCAACTAAAGTGGTTTTATCAAGTAAAACGCCATAATTTTCGAGTTAACACGAAAAACAAGTGGCCAGCCAGCCGGACGCTTCTGGCTGAGCCACTTTGTTTTTTCCTTATATCTCAGTAATTAAAGCAATTAGAACTGAGTTCAAATCATCATAACAAAAAATGCCACAAAAACACAAACAAAAAGTAAATTAAGAAAAAATAAATACATGATGCATTATGAAATAATATTTTTATTTACCCACTTAATTAGAGCAACGTAAGGATCAAGTTGTATGTCATGTTTGACAAATTTGGCGGAAGTATTTTATAAGGATGACAATGTACAGGGGTAAAATATGGTCACCCTAATCGACTTTGTATGGAAGAATAAACAATCGCTTATATTTTTTGTTTGGCAGTATTTAGAGCTGTCACATACGACGATTTGTTGTCTTCGTCGCCGTCACATTCCTTTTGATGAGAATCTAGCTTTCTAGACCGTCTGCAAGCGCTGGAATGGGTGGCTCAGCCAGCCGGACATTTGTCATCTGTCATCAAAATCTTTATCGAAATAACTCCTAAACACATGCGTCAGGTATGTTTTAAACTATATGAGGTCTGTCACATATCGCGTCACATTCCTTTTCAACTTAAAACTCAGTTCTAATTGCTTTAATTACTGAGATATAAGGAAAAAACAAAGTGGCTCAGCCAGAAGCGTCCGGCTGGCTGGCCACTTGTTTTTCGTGTTAACTCGAAAATTATGGCGTTTTGCTTGATAAAACCACTTTAGTTGCTGTCACATATCGCGTCACATACCTTTATATACCAGCTGGATCCTCAAAACCCTCTGGGGGCTGAGATCTGGAATGCTGGAAAATGCGAAATTCTGGCTGGCTGGCCAAAGTTTTTTCGATTTTTTGAGGAAACAATAGCGTAACAAACGATGAAACCTTTACAGATCGTCGTCACAAACGATGACTTAGGCACCTAGATAAGCAGCAACGCTCTGCGAGAAAATGTCCAGACAGCCGGACGAACGCGCGCGTGACACACGATGACACGACCCATTCGAAATACGCCGGCGGCGGCGGAGCGCTTCGCTGTAGGTAAATAACGAATGTACCGCGCGGAGTGAGCCATGCCTGTCTCAACTTAGAATCTAACACTATAGATTTAATACTACCTTACCTACTTTGTTATTAATTTCGGCCTTGGCTACTAGTTTTATACGCCAATGTTGAAACTGAAGTGGATAGACTGAAACATTTTATTGTTAGGTACTATGTTTGAAAGCGAAGAATTATGTCCTTATAAAATTGTATGAAAATTAACGGTTTTTGGAAAAATTAAAATTCTTAAAATTCGAAACTGTCAAAATGGGGTGTGTCGTAGCACGGTTTTCATAAGAGATAAGTCACACGACAAGACATAATCTTTTCACAGTCCGGTAATTTGTCTTATATGACAGCACGGGCACACGACGTGACAAAAATGCTTGCCGCGACATATCTTTGTCTTGACGTTTATACAAAGAACGAGTTTAACAACTTTAAACCTCCAAATGTAATTTTTTAGTTGGTTAATTTTTAGTTTTAGTATTATTTTTAAGTTTTGTGACCATGTCAAGTGCCAAAAAGCAGTAAGTACCTTTACCGTTGAAGTCTTAAAAGAATCTGATTATAATAATTGATAGACATAATTATAATTCATCATCATCATCATCACAACTCTTTGTAATGAGCCCACTGCAGGGCATGAGTCTCTCCCCTGGGTGACGAGGAGGTTATAGGCCATAATCCACCAAGCTGGCCCAGTGCTGGGTGGTGGATGCCAGAATTTTCAGGGTGCCGAAATGGCTTCTGACAAACCCTAACGACTACATACAGCACCCGGGACCGACTGCTTAACGTGCCTTCCGAAGCACGGAAGTCGTCGAGAGAAATGAATGGTCGGCGGTCACCCATCCAAGTACCGACCGCGCCGAACGTTGCTTAACATGTGATATCGTATGATACACACATTAACCATGGCGCCACGACGACTTCATAATTATTATTATGAAAAAATAATCTCACAACCTCCGAACCGCAGTGATAAAAAATGTTTGGCGATGTGTCAAATTGTGACAAAAATAAACAAATAGATGCCGCCATGCTATTAAATAAGAGATAGAACTTGAAAGAAGTCTTAACATTTGTCAAGATGTGTTTGTCACGCATTCTAGATAAATTAAACTTGCCCCGTGCTGCCGTATAAGACTAAGCAATTATGCCTTCGTCCATGTTCGTAACTAATCTTTGGTAACCAGTTACCAAAAAAGATTGTTTTTTCGCCTTTTGGTAACTGGTTGCGAAAAAATAATAATTTTTCCACATTCGTAGATTTGTTTTTTGCCATTTTGGTAACCCGACACATGATTGATTTATGCAATACATAGATGGAATATAATATTGGAATATAATATTGATCAGACCTCAATCCCATAAACGCCTATCAATATCTAATTAAGTACCAGGGAAGCAGAAAGATGTGAGAACCACTCCATGGGATCCAAGTGGAAAATAAAATTATATTTCGATCTCATGCAAGTTGCTGGATCGAAATTATTAACTTAATGTTTTTTTTTTATTCTTACGCCGTATAGGTACGGCTTAGAATAGCCATACCACCCCTGGATAAACATGTAGTAAAAGGCGACTAATCCGAATAGCCCTAGCTTGATGGTAGGGCGGGGCTCCTTGTCTACGGCGCGTCGCCGTTTGCCGTGTCAAGGTATGGCACTGGCCCGGCACCGTGTCATGAACCGCCACCGGCAGAATGCACGGCGTCGTGTCGTGCTACGGCACCGTCTATGGCGTGCTGCGCAGGTTGCATCGCTCATATTATTGTAATGCCAGCAAAGAACTTTGATTTTGATTTTTCACCGGCGGAATGCGCGGCACCAGCGGTGATGTGTTCGGGTAATATTTTATGAAGAGAGGTTCTTTCCTAAGCCCGTGTGCTTTCATCTTCCCTAATCAGGTCAAAGGCGGACTTAGTCTATAATAAAAAACAGTTTCACATAGGTTTCATCTTATTTTTTGCATATTTTGTAATAAAATGCATGAAACGCTAGCTAGGTACCTACTAGGAGAGCATGGGTGTGTGATTTGTATTTTCATATATTTTTTTTTTTTCATAACTTCGCATTTGGTTATAATTTGGTAAGAGCCATAATTGTGAGAGAACTGTTAGATTATTGTATTTTCAGGGTTGGAACTCGAAGACGCTTCGATAGAAGGCGAGGAAGAAGAAGTTATACTCCCTTAAATCTTCATTATTTTTTTTATTATATCTGGCCAGCAACTTACAAAGAGTTTCCACATTCGTAACTAAGAACAAGTTACGAAAGTGGAAAAATCCTTCTTCTTTCGCAACCAGTTACGAAAAAGCGAAAAAAAAATCTTTTTTGGTAACTGGTTACCAAAGATTAGTTACGAACATGGACGAAGGCGCAATTATGTCGCTCAAATTGTGATATAATCTGTGGCACAAGTCTTGTCTTGACAAGCCGTGCTACGCCTGCAGAGCTCCTCAAATATGTCCAATTATTTAGGTTAATTACTTATTAGTCTAGGTTAAAAAGCGGTGCTTGAAATAAAAATACAAAAATTAATTGACAGTACATTTATTTCAATAATTTAAGAAGCATTTGTTTACTAACAAAGATTACACTTGGAATTGTTTAATAATTTTCTTATTACATGAAATAATTTCCGTACAATTATTATCAACTAAATTGATATTTATACGAGCTAAATCTATAAACCTATAGATACCAGTATCTCTAAAAAAAGTCGCATAATAAGAGTATATCTTAAAACTATACATAGTACTCAAATCAAAACCAAAATACCATTTTATATTCTGTGTTCATAATCAGGGAAGTATGTTTTGCTAATCTTGGACATACATAATAAAATCTAGATAAGACTTTACAATAATCTAGAATAAGTCTAAATCATAACTCCATGAGAAAAATATACTTCTACTGTATAATAAATCGAGGCCCTCTGAGGCGCCTATGATTAATGACATTAGTTAGTCAGTTTGGAAAGCTATTCAAAAATCGCTAATAATACGAAAGTACTATTTGATTCAAGTCGCGCTTGTAAAGGTAGTATATTTATATGGGATTCTAAAAAAAAAACAATTGTTTAAAATATTATGAACTATTACTATTTTCCTATTATTATAAGAGACCCCGTGAGATTGTTTCGTAAAATATCTTACTGCATGAAACTACACCTATGTAAAACTAAAAAGTGTTTTCTTCTTTTAGTGTAATGGTAACCAGCCTTCAATAATAGGTGACGGGCTATTACTGCCAGTATGACAAGATAAAATAGACAAAATATTAGATGTAACATTCAAAAACAGCGTTTTCTATACTTCGATCCCCAGTCAGCAAAAGCTCAATATTACTCTTGGTCTTGAAACTAAATACTATAGCTATTATTAAGGTTATTATTATGATTAATAATGTTACCAATCTATATTTAGGTCTGGCATAAAAAATAGATTAGATATTGTAATATTTTATGCAGCGTACGGAAGTTTCTAGGCACAACAATAATTATATTCACTAATTAAGTTATATTTCAAGTTTGAAATAATAATCTGTCAAACTAGTCATAACACAGTAAAGTAATTACTACCTATGTAGCAATAGCATACTGAAATTGCTTAGACCGAACATTTGTCGAATCGCTGCATAATAGAGTCCTGCTAAAAAAGTGATAAATAATTTTAAGAGCACGATTACGATTTCTTTTATTTAATCATAGTTTTCGTAAATGTAAATTTTGAAATTTGTTCATATGAACCAAATTGAAGGTTATTCTGTAATTTACGCCTACATAGCAAGAAAAACGCTTTCCTCAATCTCTTTCAAAAGATAAGTTTTAAAAAATACCTAAACAAACAATAATATTGCGCGGCACGACTCTGTATGGTAAAGAGATTTTTTTCCCTAAATCAATCCTAAACATAATTCCTAACCTGCATATTTTTATGTTACACTTTTTTTGGCAGGGCCCTAAATAAATATAAGCTATAGAGGATTTTAATTGTGAATTGGTTGGTTATTTAATATCTGCGAGCTCTCCTGGCGCGACCACGTGGTGTGCCCCTAGTTTTGGGCTGAGTCACCACCGGTGGTGGTGAAGGTTCTTTCTCCGGCACCTTTTCTTGCTGTTCTTCCTCAACCGGTTCTACCTTCACAACTGGCTCTGGTGTATCTTCTACGACTTCTTTAGCTGGTTCTTCATTGAGGATGTCTTCATTTGGTACATCGTCGTTGTCTTCATTCGCTGGGGAAAATTGTTAAGATGGTTATAAATGTGTTTTTTTTTAAATTTACAAGTATCATTGAAAAGTCTCTTATTATTTATGCTCTACAACTCATAATATACACAGAGCTATTTCATTTTAGAAGTTCTAAGGGCAAACTGCCAACGCAAAAGAAAAAGCTCTGAGACTTAATTTAGCAATATCTATATGAAATCCTGAGTACCACAATAGTGGTGTTCATAATCATTTAAAATTAGACTTATTTTGAAATTATGAAGGTAGTTAACAAGTTTCAAAGTAATTTTTTTCTCCAAAAAAAAGCATTCACAAAATCAAGTGTTAGTTTTGTTATCAAGAGTTGTAAATTCAGCAAGATAAACTTACGTTCTTCAGGGTTATACTGCTCATCCTCAAGTATCTCATCAACAGACTGCTCCCAGTCTTCCAAATCTTCGTCCTCATGATGGGTGGCTGCAGCTTCCACATCACCTTCATTGTCTTTATTCTCAGCTGTAAAAGTAAACTTTGTTCATATGATTTCCCACTTGCACAGTAAAAGAAGAATGCCCGAAATGACACACTAAATATGATGACGAGGCAGCAAAGCCCATACCTGCGAGGCTAGCATGTGACCCTCGACAACGATAAAGTGGGCTTTTATATTGATATTTCTTAAAATATGGCACAGAGTGTTTTTTTTGAATATATTTATCTTGTTGTCAATTCGAGTCTATAATGATGGTTGCATGCTAGCCTTGCTGGAGTATGGTCTCCCAGGTCCCTTTTAAGAAAAGTTTGTGTCCTAACCTATAGGTAAAAATTTGACCCATGTAACATTTAGCATTGTGGGTAAATAATAATAATTATAAGGGTGTTACCAGACCAATCAGTTGATCATTGATCGATGGTAGAATGGATAAATCAACATTGATCGAGCTGCTGGAATATAGTCTGGGTTAGTCGATCAACGTCGACCAACCGTCGATCTATTGGTTAGTCGAACGGTACCAGTTGATCAATTAAAGCTACCAGACCAGCCACTGAACTTCAATTGACTATCGATCGATAGGTCTGAACACCATTTCTAGAACAATCTCAAGCTGCTAATAACTTACCATCGTTAGCGTGACCATTCTGTTCCTCTTCGCCGTCTATTTTAGCGCGTTTCTGAGGAGACTCTTCTTCCTTGTCGAGTTTACGTTTGTGAGTATCATGCTGTAAAATAAGTAGTTTATGTTTGAAATAATTGTAATTAAATAAGCAAATAGCTTAGCTTTAGCAGTAGGATCATCTCTGGCGAAAATGCGGCTAACTCTCGGTTGTTTTCTCGCTTAAAAAACGTACAAATAGGTCTTAACTGTCGCTAACAATAATTTGTCGATAATTCTTTAATCGGCTTTAATTACACATATTTTTATAAAACAATACTATCAATACTACCTACACAATCCTGTACCGCTGCTCGCTCGTTCGTTTCTAGCTACTACTCTAGCTACTCTACTTGTTAATTACCTCTTATTGTTCCCGGACGGACAAGTGCCTACGACGGCTTCAAGTAGTTTGTGTATTTAGCTCTTTTTCAAGCATAATTCAGTATGAAATAGCCAAAAATACCATAAATTTTAATGTAAACATACTATGTTTGAGAACAGAAACAATAATCTAGATTTTAAAAGTCTTTCTTTGTAGTAGTACAGCTTCACTACTGTACCTAACTACACTACAAGGTTAAATTCTATAATATTTGGGCTACAGATGTTTTTCTATGGACACAATATAATCTATAATTTTTGATTTACACCCAGACTCAACCCACTTTAAAAAAAAATGTTTCCTCAGCCTGGCTGAGACTGGAAGCCGGAACCTCTAAAACTGCAGCCTCTCACTCGACCACTATAACAATGCACCATCAATGCTCCAGCTCACCTTAAACTAGGGTTGCCAACCATACTGTTAAAAACCGTATTATTCAGCTTTTCACTATGTTATACTTTTTACTGCTGAACAAAAATACTGTTTCTGGCATAAAAAGCTAAACACTTTATATGCTACACTTTAATTATTAATTTGTGCAAGAAGCATATATTGTATAAAGAGCCAGTTCCTTCCTAAACCCGTGTGCTTTCATCTTCGACCTCATCGTCACTTACCATCAGGTGAGTGAGATTGAGGTCAAACGCTTTTTTAGTCACTTATAAAAAAAAAGCTCTATAAGTATGTGTTTATAATATTAAATAAAGTTAATTAGTAATATTTCCAAGTTTTTGCATTTAAAATGCTTCATCATCATCATCACAACTCTTTGTAATGAGCCCACTGCAGGGCATGAGTCTCTCCCCTGGGTGACGAGGAGGTATAGGCTATAATCCACCATGCTGGCCCAGTGCTGGGTGGTGTATGCCAGAATTTTCAGGGCGCAAGATGGCTTCTGACAAACCCTAACGATTACTGTATACAATTATACAGCACCCGGGACCAACTGCTTAACGTGCCCTCCGAAGCACGGAAGTCGTCTTGAGAAATGAATGGTCGGCGGTCACCCATCCAAGTACCGACCCCGCCGAACGTTGCTAAACCTGTGATATCGTATGATACACACAGTAACCACGGCGCCACGACTTAAAATGCTTAATTACTCTTAAATAATTGAAAAACTGCGTCCTCTCGTTTGCCGGAAATGTGCTCTTCCACCGAGCTGCCGGGGCCTGGCAATACTCTTCGAAATTACTTATCACAATTTTTGTTTTTACATTTTGGGTTTTTTATACTTCTAATTTTTTCTATTATTTAAATTTAATAATGTTTATTTTCCCAAAATACTATTTGATGTTCTTTTCAGACTCAAATATACTTTATTTCTAGAAAACAAATTTGGCATCTCTAACTACAACATTGTACCATCAACAACAAGCTCACCTTAAAGCCACTCTTCTCCTGCAGCATCTTAGTGAACAGCTGGTGGTGTCTCCAGGTCTTGAGATGGATTTCAGCAGTCTCCTCAGAGTCTAGCAGCTTCTTGCACAGCTTGCATGAGTAGCACTTGAACTCTGCTAGGAACGAACGCCCTACGCCGCGATCCACGCTGGAAATTTGAATATACACATGTTATAATGTCCTCAAAAGTAGCTTTAAAGATTTGGGAACGGTTTAGGGAGGAACTGCAGTGTGAGCACAGAACCTTATCGACTTATATGACGACCGGCTGGTGTAGCGGTAACATACATTGCCTTCTATGCCAGAGGTCCTGGGTTCGAATCCCGGCGGCGGCGGATATTTGTGTGATGAACACAGATATAAGTCGTCAAGTCATGGATGTTTATATGTTTATTTAAGTTTATTCTAATAAAAATATGTATTTATTAAATATGTATATTTATAATTTCTTAAGTATATCAGTTATCTAGTATCCATAACACGAGTTTTCTAAGAAACTTAATTTGGGCTAGATAATGTTGTGTGAGTGTCAGAAATATTTTTTTTTTTTTATATGTTTACGAAAGTTTGTATAGTATCGGACCGGTTTGTAAGCAATAATTGAAATCTATCCATTGCCGCATGGCCAGCTTAAATATATGTGTGCCTTGTTAATATTTAATATTTGTAAACATGTTGTACTCTTAAATAACTGTAAAATAAAAAATTGCAATGTTACTAAAAACTTGCAACCAACTCCATACTACATGAACATTTGAAGCATACAAGTCGAAGTTCTGTGTTATGCTACGCTGGTATAAAACATGACGAGAACACAACACCACTGTAAAGGGCCCTACCACCGATTGGTGGTTTTACTACACGATTATCCAAGGAGATAGTGCTAACTGAACTAAACATAGGCAGTTATTTGTAAATATTTATAAATATCTGAAATTTCAAATGTTTATTTATTTATGAACAGTGTATCTGAATGAGGTTATGTGCTTACCTATAAAGAGGCATATTGGCCCAGGTGAAGTTTTCAAGTTTATCCCCTTCTTTATAGTCAGTAATGGTGATATCAGTATCAATTGGTTCTGCAATCTCAATTTCTGCAGCAGTCTCTTTCTCACCACCTTCTTCATTCTCATTTTCAATTTCTTGTTTAATTTCCACTCCATCTTCCTAAAATTTGCATTTTACAATGAAGATTTTAATTTGGCATGTTAATCATATTCATTAGTAAATAGTGACATGAAAATGAGCAAAAAAAGTTTTCAAATATTTACGTTTATAAATAATAAATTTCGTAAAATTCTAATCACGTGTCACTGTGTAATAGTACGTACCGTACGAACAACGGCGTTTTCCCCTGTGGTAGCTGGCTTAGATTGTCTGCGAACATCGTTCTTCCTGAGGCGCCTCTGTCTGTCGTCGCGGAGGTAATTCATCTCCATGTCCGCGGTGGAAATCACCAGAACTGTCAACAAGGGAATGATTCTCAAACTAGGTACAAATTTAAGATTTCTTTGATGAATCATTCCATAGCACTTACGGTGTTTTTCTTCGTAAATATGTAGTTAGGTTTTTTACTCTGACAGCCACACCTACCACATGGCAGGCAAAGCTTGTGATGAGTTACCATGTAGGGAACCCAGGGTGATTAAAGCCTCAACAAAAGCTAGATTTAAAAAAATATATGTACATCATTTTCTCATCCTCTGATATCAGTTCATATCTTATTTTTATAATTGATATTTATTTTATTGGGCATGCTTCACACATTCTTAGGCAGAATAACCCGACAGTCTGACCAGTCGGCCGGGGATCAGTTATGTCCACCAAAAACAGCTTGGACGATGATTGGTCCATTAACACAATATCAGGTTTATTCGCTAGAATAGTCCTGTCTGTGATAATGGGCCAATCCCAGTATTATTTTATTAATTGTTGTAATTTACAATTATTGTAATTTAAATTCTTTGTCATCTATTTTTTATAATCAAAATGGTCCATTTCATTTTACTTTTAATCTAAGCTTTTATAATAAATGTTTTTATATATAATAATGTAATCAGAACTTCGAGTCAAATATATCTGCTTACTTTTATACTTAAAAAATGTAAATCCATAAATGACTTATGCCCGTCTGCACTAAACTCTACTAAGCATAAGCTTATGACATGCCTAAACTTTTTGATCCTAAGTTGATACGTATTATGACGTGCAACGAGAATTGATTGACTTTTATTGTCATTTGGCAAAAGTAATGAGAACTCTATAAATAATGTATTGTGGGAATTTTGACTTAAGCATCAACTTAGTTATAACTTAAAATTGTATAAATCTTAATTTAAGAGCTGTGGATTTTGTGGAAATAAATAATTCACCAGTCTGGTGACTCCCACTACTGAACATAGGCCTCCTAAATTTCCCGTCGAATGTACATATATTTTATTTATACATATTTTTATTAAACATGTGTCACATATCTCATCACAGCTCACATGATATAATTGAACTTTACCTATAATACCTAATATATACTGGCAGTAATAGCCTGTCACGAAGTATCAAAGGCAAGTTGCTCTTTAGCCTAACAACAACGTCAATGGTTTTATTCTTTATTTAAAAAACAGACAAAAATATGTTGAAGATAACAAGACTCATGGGGAAATTTTAAAAATTCTTTTCAAATTTTTAGGGATTATACCTTAAAAAATAAGATTAAAAAAATTTACCTTCTGGCTTGGGCTTGCTGTTGAAATCTGATTTTTCTTGCAGGGTGCGAAGATGCTCTGGTGTCAAACGATGCTCATCTAACTCAATTCTAGTAGGCATTTCCTGATAATAAGGAATAAATGTATGTTATTTAAATCATATTAAAGAGTAGCAAATTCGCCCTTTTTTACTGGCCCAATTTTAATCCCCTGGCAATTTCTGGATAAAATACAGGGTCCGCTTATAATAGTCAATTATATTTTAATAGCAGATTAGGAATGATGAGTAGGTTTGAATATTGAAAAGAAAAAAAAACTAAATATTTTTCATAAATTAATATTTCAAAATTCATCTCAGTGAGTAAAATTCAAGAATAATCTACACTTTATGACGTACATACAATTAGACAGAAACGTTTTTAGTACTTGCTGTGTAGTCATAAACTACAGATCAAACCCAGATTTTGATCATAGAAAAATTTTGAAAAATGTTTTTAAAAAAAATATTTTTTTTTCGTAATCCTTACACGCTCATTATTCTTAATCTGCTGTTAAAATATTATTGACTTTCATAAAGCGACCCTACATACAATGTGTCCCAGTGCGAAGTGACCGCCCGGCGTTGTATGAATATATGTACAAAATAATGAATAACTATCATAAAACTCTTTTTTATAATTTGCACCTAATTTTGGAGTTGATTAACTTGACATTAGGATTCCTAACGTAAGAGCGTAGCAAGTAGACGTGTCGCAAACAAAATTCTTATTTAATATTATACCAGTTAACCTAAATTAAACTCTATACTCAATTAGTTAAGTGCAATGTTGTCTGTGTCATTATAAAAGTGATTTGTCGACTTGGATTGGTTCGTCGCATCGCATCGGTTAGAAAGAGAAGTAAACATACACCTCCGCTTTGACTAAATGAGACGGACTTGTTCCTAACTGATTACACGCCCGCCAACTGATCTCAACTGTGAGTACGTCATACATAACCAACATGAGCATACTGCGTTCGCCTACTGGAAGTGGCACATTGCCGGTCCGAAGTGGTTCACATCCAAATCTGTCAGAAAGTGAATTACCTTTTTTATCTCCTGAACCAACATTAGCTTTTTTGCGTTACAAAAGAAAGCTACCCGATGATGAAGATCTGAAAAATCAATTGAATGACATACAAAAACAAATGACCTCAATGATGTCGCTCCTAACCACCTCAATTTCTGATCAAACCGAAAATACTGCTAAAATAAGCAAAGACATAGCAATTATAAAGACTGAAATGTCCAGCATAAGAAACCACCTGGAACAGACCGAACAGAAGATTGTAGATATAAAAAGTGCGCAAGACAGTATGCAAACCGAAATTGAAGACCTGAAATCGTCTAGTAACCACCTGGATAAGAGAATCGAATCACTTGAACGCAATATTGAGAAAAATCTGTCTTCAAACCCTACTCCTACAGAACTGTCTTATGATAAGTTAATACAAGAGTTTAACGAACAAAACCTGAGGAGTAAGAATATTATAATAGTAGGAATTGCTGAACCTCAGTGTTTAGACTCAAAAGAACGTCATAATTACGATAAAAGTGAAGTTGTCAAGAAGATAAACTTGATATGTAACGACTGTCCAGGCCCGGTGAAGATTATGCGTCTTGGAAAATACGAGCCTGGAAAAAATCGTCCACTAAAAGTATGCTTTGAATCACCTGATACTGCAAAACTTATACTGCGGAACAAAAATGATTTAAAAGACGCCACAGTGAAAATCTTTTATGACCAGACGCCCTACCAATATACCTACCTTAATAACTTAAAGGAAGAACTACGTCGTCGAATGGCTAATGGTGAGAAAAATTTACGCATTAAATATCATAACAATATTCCAAAAATAATAATTTTTTCTCCAAAAAACTAACAACAAACATACACTATCGTTATCTGGACAGGGTTAATAATATAACATATGAAATCGCCGCTACTCTTGATGAAATAACAATCCATAAGAAATCGTTAAAATGTTTTTATGCTAATGCTCGCAGTATTGCGAAACCTGGAAGGCTAGACGAGTTGCGATGTGTTATACAGTCTCTTTCATGTGTTATACATGTAATCGTGTTATCGGAAACGTGGATTAAATCAGAGGAAGAGGCAAAACGACTGCATTTACCTGGGTATACTCACTATTACAACTATAGAACCACATCTGGAGGGGGTGGTGTTTCGATCTACGCACATAATAACATAAAACATCATTTTATAGAAGAACAAACTGATAACGAGAACCACTGTCTCTGGATCCACTTAGACAAATTTTCAGTAGATATTGGTGCTATATATAAACCGGGAAGAACTAATGATAACAGGTTTTTAGAAATGTACTCATCACAATTACAAAAGCGTAAAAGAGCAGTGGTCTTTGGAGATTTTAACTTTGACTTACTCAACCCTAATAATTCTGTAAAGAACTACAAAACGTTATTAAATGATAATGGGTATAACATACTGAATAAAATTGAACCCAAATATTGTACACGAGAAACTAAGTCAACGAAAACGCTTTTGGACCATGTAGCTTCTAATCTTACACAACACGAATTTCATTTAGCTAATTTAGAAACTGAAATGTCAGATCATAAACAGATTTTCTTTGAAATAAAAAATTACCAAGCAGAGCCCATTAAGAAGCAAGAATATTATGGAATAGATTACGATAAACTATACAGGGTGACTGGTACCAAACCCGCCATAGCAAATTAGCATATAGAGGAGGTCATTTGCTAATTATTGGACCTTACTTTCCCTAACTAAAGTTTTATACTTTAGGAGATATGTAAATTTTTATACATTATTGAGATTTTTCCAAAATTTGACCTTAAAGCATTCGTAACTTTATTTTTCGTCATTAGTTTAGAGTTTTTTTATTATTTCTTGGTAGTCATTAACATTTGTGAATAAAATACGTCGGAACTTCCCTCAAACTAGGGTTAAAAAATAAGACGCTTATGCTTTTAAAAAAAATCAATAAAGAAAAATTACTTTGCGATCAAATTCAACCGGAAATAATAAAAAAACTACGGCGTTTTAATAATTTATTCTACTCTAAATTAGTTCTCTAGTTCGTCACCTTACCAACGGTACTAAATTTGCAACGGAAAGTTTGATTCGCTAAACATCGGTAGGATTTTCAGGTCAACCAGTCATTTTGATCAAAAATAGTGAAGGTCCCAACGACAGGATAAAGCTAATTTAGCAAAGTAGTTTTTGCAAATTTATGAGTAGGTATTAGATAATAGAAATTGAGTGCTTAGTGTACTTAATTTTTTTTTTTACTTTTACCATGTAAAGCAAGAAATCAGGAAAAGATATCGAGCATCAAAAGAAAAATTTAAATAGAGTTGAAACTAAAAATTCTGCTCGAATTGCTGCCCGCAATTTCTGATACATGCCCGATATCTTTTCCTAATTTCTGTGGTGGTAAGACTGAGCCTAATTTCTTCTTTCATAACAGAAAACGCATTATTAATTTTTTGAATTAACTCATCTTTTGTAGTTACTTCTTCATTGTAGACCAACTCTTTTCATTTGCAATGACAGTTTCAATGACTTTTAGACGTCAAATGAAAAAGATGAGGTCGGACCCATCTCTATGACATTTAAGTTGTTGTCATATATGCTTTTCCTTTCCGTTTCGTGTGCTTTCACAAATAGTTGAGTAGACACAGGTATAAATAAATAAGACATTTCGTTTTAAAATGCCGGGATACACAAGGGAAGAATACGCCGACATGCTGCTGGCGTATGGTGCTGCACACAGTAACGCCCGCAAAGCGCGGCGAATTTACCAGGAGCGATATCCAAATAGACGCTTACCTGACCGTGACACATTTCCTACCACATATCGTCGGTTTAGAGAAACGGGTAACTTGAACGTCAGGGTACCCCAAGCAGCTGTGCGACAATTACCTGTTGAAATTGATCAGCAGATTTTGGCAGCTTTTGAAGAAGATCCCACGACTAGCACCAGAGTGGTAGCTGCCGCTTTGGGCGTCAGCCAGTGGAAAGTCTGGTCAGTGATGCATGGGGACCATCAACACCCGTATCATTACACGCCAGTTCAAGGTAATTTTGAGTTTATTTATGTACCTACTTACACTAAAGCGACCAGTGTTATCTTTAGAATTAAAGAAATTATTAATATTACGACGAGCTTCGATGTAACATAATCCAAATCAAATTTTGTCTTTAGAATAACATTTACGTAAATAATTAACAAATGGAGTGTTGGCAGGGCTTGAAAATGGCGACTACGAAAGGAGGTTGAATTTCTGTCGCCTCGTTCTTCACACCGATGTCGACGACCCAACATTTCTGGAGCGTATCCTTTGGACCGACGAGTCACAGTTCACCCGAGAAGGCATCACCAATTTCCACAATCTGCACCACTGGTCCCATGATAACCCCCATAAAAAGAGGGTTACATCGGTCCAGCGGAAATTTTCTGTTAATGTGTGGGCCTGCGTTATTGGTCGTAATATTTTTGGACCCTATTTCCTACCAGACATTTTAAATGGGGGAAATTATTTAGAATTTTTAAGGGACGTCTTGCCTGATCTGCTGTTGGATGGAATAACCGACGACACGCCCATTGTGTTTCAACACGATGGGTGCCCGGCGCATTTCAGGCTGGACGTCCGAGAACTTTTAAATAGTTCATTCCCCGATTCATGGATCGGTAGAGGTGGGCCAATTGAATGGCCAGCTCGGTCGCCAGACTTGACACCTCTCGATTTCTACGTTTGGGGCCGGGCCAAAGAGTTGGTCTACAATGAAGAAGTAACCACAAAAGATGAGTTAATTCAAAAAATTAATAATGCATTTTCTGTTATGAAACAAGAAATTAGACTCAGTCTTACCACCACGGAAATTAGGAAAAGATATCGGGCATGTATCAGAAATCGCGGGCAGCAATTCGAGCAGAATTTTTAGTTTTAACTCTATTTAATTTTTTCTTTTGATGCTCGATATCTTTTCCTGATTTCTTGCTTTACATGGTAAAAGTAAAAAAAAAAATTAAGTACACTAAGCACTCAATTTCTATTATCTAATACCTACTCATAAATTTGCAAAAACTACTTTGCTAAATTAGCTTTATCCTGTCGTTGGGACCTTCACTATTTTTGATCAAAATGACTGGTTGACCTGAAAATCCTACCGATGTTTAGCGAATCAAACTTTCCGTTGCAAATTTAGTACCGTTGGTAAGGTGACAAACTAGAGAACTAATTTAGAGTAGAATAAATTATTAAAACGCCGTAGTTTTTTTATTATTTCCGGTTGAATTTGATCGCAAAGTAATTTTTCTTTATTGATTTTTTTTAAAAGCATAAGCGTCTTATTTTTTAACCCTAGTTTGAGGGAAGTTCCGACGTATTTTATTCACAAATGTTAATGACTACCAAGAAATAATAAAAAAACTCTAAACTAATGACGAAAAATAAAGTTACGAATGCTTTAAGGTCAAATTTTGGAAAAATCTCAATAATGTATAAAAATTGACATATCTCCTAAAGTATAAAACTTTAGTTAGGGAAAGTAAGGTCCAATAATTAGCAAATGACCTCCTCTATATGCTAATTTGCTATGGCGGGTTTGGTACCAGTCACCCTGTATAAAACACTAGAAACTACCATACAAGGAAATGAAGACTATGATGCACTAGAAAAAAAAGTATTGTCCTGTTTTCAAAAGAGCAAACTTAAGAAGATTAAAATTTTAAATCCACCAAGACAAGACTGGATCAATAAAAACCTTATCAAGGATATAAACAAAAAGAATATTCTATGGAAGCAACATAAATTAGACCCTACTAACAAAAAGATTGAGGAGAAATTTACTAAACAGAGAACTAAGGTTAATAATGATATTAAAAAAACAAAAGCTCAATATTATCATAAAATGTTTTACGATTGCAAAAATAAACCAAAGAAGATTTGGACCTTAATAAATAGCCTCTCAAATAATAAAACACAGGAAATTACAGTACCAAATAAAATCCAAACACCAACTAAAACCATTACAGATAAAACTGAAATTTGTGAACTATTCAATTCATTTTTTTCAACTATTGGTTCAGTTTTAGCAAACAATATCCCAGCCAAATACCATAACAATAAAATACATACCTCCGCAAACATTTCTCATTCTTCTGATTCTTCACTTTTTTCATTAAAGCCAACTACCACCAAGGAAGTTTTAAGGATAATTGATAATCTAGACAGTAATACTAGTTCAGGAATAGACGGATTAAACGTGAAAGCAATTAAATGTATAAAACCTTTGATCATAACAGGACTAACAAATTGTATAAACAAATGTCTAGAAATGGGCATATTTCCTGAAAGCCTTAAAATAGCAAAAGTTATTCCCATTTACAAAAGTGGCAACAAGTCGGACCCAGGAAATTATCGTCCCATTTCGGTCTTACCAGTTTTTTCAAAAATCTTTGAAAGGGTCTTATATAACCGATTGGGGGAACATCTAGACTTTATAAACTTTCTATACAAACACCAATATGGCTTCAGACCTAAATCAAACACCTTAGCAGCATCGGTAGATCTCGTGACTAAACTGAAAAATAAAATAGACCAAAAACAAATTGCATTGGGAATCTTTATTGATCTAAAAAAAGCGTTTGATACCGTCAGCCATGAAATACTTTTAAACTAGCTCAATAACATCGGTATCATTGGCAACGCACTCAAAATTTTCAAATCATATCTCTCGAATCGACAACAAGTAGTTAAAATATCACATCACGAAAGTTCTCCTCTACCAATAACATGTGGAATCCCACAAGGATCAATATTAGGACCCTGGTTATTTCTCATTTATATTAACAATATAAAAGACATAAATCTTAAAGGCGATGTAGCTTTATATGCAGACGATACAAGTATTTTTTATTTTGGCACAAAAATTTATCAAATGATTCATGATGCGCAAGCGGACCTAAACACATTAAACAACTGGTTTCAGAGTAATCTTTTAACAATTAATGTCAATAAAACACACTTTGTAATATTCGCAGCTAAAAACAAAAAAATACCTAATTTCGTTCCCCTTTCTCTAAACAACCAACCAATAATTCAAACAAACAAAGAAAAATACTTAGGATTAATGCTGGATAGTCATCTTAACTGGTTACCTCAAATCGAAAAAATTAAGTCCAAAATAACAGCACTTTCCGGGGCTCTTCGAGGAATAGTTCATTGTCTCCCAATGAAGGTGAGATATAAGATATATAACTCAATGGTTAAACCTCACATAGAGTACTTAATTGAAATATGGGGTATGGCAGCCAAAACCAATATCAACCTTATTCAAACAGCTCAAAATAAATTAGTCAAACTTTTATTTAACTATGATTTCCTAACCCCAACAAAGCTTCTGTATGAAGAAACCAAAATCTTGACAATAAATCAAACATTTATATACTTCACGTGTCTACTAATTAGAAAAATATTATTAAAAGATATACATACTAACCTCTCTTTTACAAAAAGATCACAAATTCACACACAAAGAGTCCTAAGAAACTCTAACAATTTAGTTCTTCGGACACCAAGAACAAATGATGGTAAAAACAACATTTCTTTTTTAAGCGCCCAAATATATAACAAACTTCCCAACAATATAAAAGACGCTAAAAGTACTCAAGTATTCAAAAAATACTTAAAATCCTACGTACTAAACCAAAATATATGAGGCCACATCTAGTTACGGTGTATCAGTGTAATTATCCCTGTTCTGTCATATTCATCGTTCGATTTTGTATTGTGATTATGCATGTACCCACATTTAAAACTATTATTTGTTAAATGTTACGTTCTTGTGTATTTTAGATTTAGTTTATAAGTTCTCATGTAAGTGAATTGATTTGTAGTTCTTTTTGAGAATAAATGTCTTTAAACCTATTATTATCTAATTTTATTTCAATTTTATATTTTGCTGTTATTCAAAAATCATTAACATTATTATATAAATGCTGTGCGTAACTGTCATCTGGTTACAAACTAAAATCCGTGCATGTAACATTTAATTAGAATAAGAAAATATGCCAAATAAATAAATAAATAAATAAAACTAGAGGTCCTAACAGTTTGGTTTTTTTTACGGGGATTTCAACTTTTTTTGTAGAGTTTCTTGACTTGGTTCAGAATTTTTTAAATTACTCAAATGTTTTTACAGAAGTTTTGATTCTGGTTATTTTATTTAGTAAGTGGTATCAATGGTTATCGTCACAAGATATTAAACTTGACCGAAATTAAAAAGATCATTTTAAAAATAACAAAGTAACCAATTTTTTTTCAGAAGAATAATATTTTTTTTCTAATTCCGTGAAAAGTTTAAAAAATGGCCATTAAATGTCCTTATTTTTTAGATTAATATTAAATTACAGAATATTGTCTACATAATCCCAAAAGATAGTTTATGGCTAACTTCAACAAGTGCCGCAGTACATACATACTCTTGAAATGTGATCTCCGTGTTAATCAGTATGCAGTAATAAATTGAGACAGCCCTTAAGAGTCGTTTATTTGCCAAGCGAGTGTGTCAATAATACCACAAGCACTTTTTGCCATTTAGTAAAGCAATTTAAAGTAAGAGGCCAGCCAGACTGTTTAAAACACGTGGAAAACCAAGGCTTCCAACCAAGGTTAAGGAAGGTTAAGTTGTTTGCAACCAATTCCAAGTAATCCACACTGTTACAACGGTGGTTAGAATACGTCCCTTTGGCAACAAGACGACGTATGTTCTTACAGTTAGACGGAGCCCCAGCACATTATGCAATGTCAGTACTCCAATTTATCTCAGAAAACTATCCAAGGTGAATTAGGCCTCCTAGGTCTCCCGATTTTACGCCTCTGGATTATTATTTTTAGGGCTACATGAAGCAAAAAGTGTATGCAGTGCCAATAAATACTAGATTACTCAATTAGTTTTATGATAGTTATTCATTATTTTGTACACATATTCATATAACGCTGGGCTGTCACTTTGCACTGGGACACATTGTATAGACTACAGACCCATGTCCAAAAAATGGATGGGTCATATGAACCACCAGGTGATGTGTATGGAACAATATAAGAGCATAAAATTTTATTTACACAACACATTTATTCACAATAAAAAAAGAATATCTATTTGTATATACAAATTTTTGCTTAGACTTTGCCAAGGTTAAATAATGACTAAGATAATCAGAAAGCTACAGTTTCAATTTTCAACTTGCATAATACCTTATGGCAGCTGGTGCATGAAGGATGTAGGTACTTCTTGAGCTTGCGATGGCCGAGAGTGGTGCGATGGGCTGCCCCGTCCGCAGCGTACATATCGCACATCGCGCAGTAGAAGTCACGAGACATGGGTTGACCAGTCTTGCGCGTTCGCTTCATGTCACGGATCTAGAGTCAAATTTGTAACTTTAATGTCATAGTTGAGATTGTTGTAATTTCATCACTATACCAAATCATCTGTGGAGTCTGGATGTCAAGAATGTTGAGTAATGAAGTGTTTCGTTTTTGAGATACCAAATACTTTAGAAGGCACATGTAGCTTCTTATAAATTCTAACTATAACCATTGTATAAAGTATGCATATAACATTATTTTTTTGTTTTTTACTGAAACAGGTAAAATTTATGCATAAAAATGCTTTTACGCATGAATGAAGTATCCATTATTAATGGTTCTGGGAGTTAAAATATAACATGGTATAAAATATGTCTGGTCTCTATTCTACTGTCAATTGATAGTATTACCAATCCAAAACAAACAGTTTTCAGGTATTTGTTACCATTCAAAAATCTTATTTAAGCTATAAAAATAACCAAAGTAGTGCTCTTTCTCATTTTCGTTGACTTGAAATAAAGAACTTAGATAATTAAAAGTAATCATATATATTTTTTATTTGTTCCCTTCAAGATATTGTAATCAATATATACAATTTTATTCTAAGTTGCTAGAAATTCGAAATAAAGAATCCAAAAATGATGTACCTTATACTCCTGTCTCATGGTATCAGCTGCCAGAGCATAGCTCTCAACGGTCTTCTGCATCATAATGGAGTGTGCTCTCCCGCTAAGATGGTTCTCAAAGGACCTTCCATCCCACATGCTCTTGTTGCAAATATGACACTTCAGGAACTGGGTGTTAATGTCATCAAAACGGGTCTTTGGTACATTAGGTTCATTTGGAGCATCTGTCGCAGTTTCTGCTGATTCATTTTCATCCTGCTTGTCTGATCCAGTAGTGCTGTTGGGTTTTTAAAAATTATTCAGTTGCAATAAGAATATGATATGAAAATTCTAGTCTGGTTTTGAAAAGAAAAAATAATAATTAAAAATATGATAAGAAAATTTTGAAAATTCACTAAAAATAAATCAGTTATTTTATATTTTTTATTTTATTACATGGTTGATATAAAGCTGGAAAGGAAAGACTTGTATTAGGTAGGCAAATACTTGCCCACATGGAAGACTCATACAATACAGTACCAAGTGCCATTAGCTCACTCAATGCTATTTGAACACGGTGAAATGTTTTTAGTTAAATTACCTGAGGCCAATTGTGTTGAAATCATTCTAGGGGCTGCATCACTTGTCATTGAAATGACCAAGGAATAATCGGCTTTAAGCCGAAAGGTAAAATTTAACTATTCTTACCTCTCCTTAGCACCTTTAGCTTTAGGATCAGCTTCCTTTCTTGGCGAATTCTTGTTTTGCTGTCGAGGGCCATCATTGGCTTTGAAGGGTCTACGATTGTGGCCACGATCACCAGAACGGTTAAAATTCCCGGAGCGGCGGAAATTACCCTGATTGCCCATCTAAAGGGAAATTGATCAAAAATCTGTTAGTTAGAAATAAGGTTGGCTTTACAGCCCAGAAGTCTTTCTGAAAATTCAAAGATTTTGAAGTTATATTGATAATAACATGAAAATAGTGAAATAAAGAAGAAACTGCTGTTTGCAAACGAAAGACAGCAAAACATAATTTTATTTTGAGATCCTGCTGAGTAGATACAACATAAAACTGAAGTTAATCCATTTAAGGAAAAACTTGAAATTATAATATAAGAATGGCATTGAAATGAAAAGGGCCAGTTTTTCATAGGAAGACAGTTTGTCATAGGATGTCATTATGTGGGGACAAAATAAACACCTGATGTGAAAAACTGACCCCAGGAACCACAATTTTTGATCTTGAACAGTATCAAATCATCACAAATAGAACAATGAAAATAATATTATCATAGCAACATTTGTCATCCCATAATGACCTCAGAGAAAATATTTTATCTACCATGATATTAGAGAAGGAATTCTTCTTAGTGAGTGTAGCAATCAAATCCACAGATGATCACATCTGGCCAAGTAGAATGGCTGTTACTTCTATACCAAAAAAAACCATTCGAGGAGTGGCAATGCTTCATTAGGTAAATTGGAATACTCACCCTATTTGGGCCTATTGGGCGATCATACCGGCCTACATTAGGACCAAAGTCGCGACGTATCGGCATATCCAGTAAAGATGGAACAGGATTTGGTCGCGGCTGAAGGAGGCTGCTGATAATGTTGCTTGCGAGCGCCAGCGTGGCTTCCTTAGATCCGCCGGCGAGAGGAAATAGGTTATTGATGCCAGGTCCCGGTCCTGTCTGCCACGGAGATAGATTGTTTCGTCCAAAGTTTTTATTGCGATCAAAATCTTTGCGTTGAAAATCTCGGCGTCCGCCGCCGTTGTTGCCGCCGCCGCCTCCTTGTCTCGGTCCTCGGTTCGCCATTTTATCGATCTGACAAAAATCAACGACGCCGGTTTCATACAATATAAAAATGTTACAGTCGGCAAAAAAGTATGATGTACCAAATTTTTGTATCTAATGCAAAATATGACGAAGATTTCTTTTATAGAAAAGAACCTCTCTATCATGTAGACCTTGTTATAACATCTAAATCGATAAGTAGACGAGTGGTAGGATCAACAAATACATTAAAAGTTTTATAAGTTAAATGACACTCACATGTATTAAAACTTGCTGTTTTTTGGGGTCAAGTAAAATTCACAGCACAATACAGGAAAAAATATTTTTAACAACGCCACAAACAGCCACCATCAACTCGAAAACGAAATGGCGGTTAGCTCATTCGTTCCGTTCAAGTTCCGATTTATGATCGAACCAAAAAAAGCATACAATCACTTCGTTCTTTTGTCGAACAGTGTTCAATCATTCAATCGTTCTCGTACGAAACAATCAATACGACGAGTAAAAAATTAAAAGTAATAACAAAATATTATAAAACTAAAATTAAAACAAACTGTACAGGTCAAACTGAGAATCTCCTTTTTTGAAGTCTATTAATGGGGAGTTTTCTGACAGCTCATAAAAATTTGTTCAAAAAACCTCTATAGATGGCACTTTTAAAAAGCCGAAGGCGTCAAGTCTGTATACTTTAATGTAGGTAAGTGGTATCTACCATCTATGGTTATTTATACCAAAAAGCATACAATCACTATCTACCATCTATGGTTATTTATACCAAAAAGCATACAATCACTACGTTCTAAGAGACCCCACTGAACGAATGAATGAGCTAAGAACAGGAGGCTACCAATTCTACTGCCAATATTTTAATAAAAAAGTATGGCCAACTTTAGGAAAATCCTAGGGATGTGGTGTTCATTATCGATAGTTAATGATGTTCACGGTCGATAAAAGATTCGATAAATAGCAGGTACAGGGAAAAATAGATAAAAGAACTACACAAAAAAAAACAATAATTATAAACATTTTATTGAAGCACATGGTATTTTTACTTAAACCTATTTAAGAAAAAAAAAAAGTGATAAGAAAAGTGATGCGATGAAAAAATTATGACATTCCTAAATTATTAATTACAGCAATAAGTTATTTTAAAAGCATTATTGTAATTAAATATGTTGTTATATTATCCACCTTGTTTAATTCATATTCATTATTCTTGCGGTAAAGTTTATAAAAAAATATAATAAAAAAATATTACAGTAACCTAGTTAGAGTTATTGTGTACTATACTTTAACAAAAAGTAAATGCATAATATTTATAACAACAATATACAATATTTAAAGAAAAAAGATATTGAAGATTCATAAAGACTTGTCAAACTGTTACGTATTGCTGTTATTTATATAGGGTTAAACAAAGTATATCATAAAATCTTTTTCAACACACTTGCTCGTAAAGTGAGCCTTATTCTAATGAATTTAGAACTATAAACTGGGCTATAAGTCACGCGTTTATAATATATTATACCCTAGTGCATAATAAAATGAATCCTACAAAGTTGAATTGTACCTTTGTGCAAATTACATGCGAGTAAACAGAGCATATTTTATTGATCCGGGTTATACATTAAATATTTTCAGAAACAACAAAAAGGTTTTATACCACTTCAAATCCATATACATTTTTGAAATGTTTGCGCCTTATATTAGTATAAAAAATATGTATATCAAACAAATTGTTCACAATTTACAATAATTTGTTATAAAATATTAAAATATTTGCATTTACCACTCCAAATTAAACATTTTCACGTAAAATAGGCTGTATATGCTATACAGACATTGACACATTTGGCAGAAAAAAAAACCTACGCGCATGCGCGAGGTTCGGCGCCATTTTTCAATCACAATTCACAGCTTTGTTATGAAGTGTGTTTGTTATTTTATGACCACGTATGTCTGTCTTTTACTCACAAGTGTGTTGAAAAACGTCGTATGTAACTCGTGAGCGTTGCTAATTACAGTCTCGGCAACTTCGCTCACTTGTTACATAATATACTATTGTTACAATTTTGCTACTTGAACAGCATTGTGTTCTAGAAAGGCTAACACCAGTCGAGTAATTAATTATAAATATTTTACCTTTATTAAGTCAACATAAGTACAATCTTTATATCTTTATGTTTAAATAAAATGTAGAAAAATAATGAATAAAGAATATAAGCTATATTATCAATTATACAATATCAAACAATAAAAAAAAGCTTTCCGAAACAGTACAAATTTACGTATTTTAAGTTCTCAGGAATAAAAATAATTATACCTATATATAAAATACTTCTGAGTAAAGAGGGTAAAATCTTATTACTAAGAGAATGCCTCTATACCTAGTCTCTTCTTAATGACTTGCTAGTGAAGCTTATCTTATGTAAGTTATCACTATTTTGAAAATGGTGAAATATTTGCAATCGCTCAATAATGAAATCTTTCATTATTTTTTTTATTGAGTCGATCTGTATTCAACCAATACTTTGGCAATGCGAAAATTAAAGATTTTTTTCGTATGTATTTCAACAGACACGTGCAATAAGTAATATTTTTTTCAAAGTGAAATGAATCTACCACCAATTATTGAAAATACGATCTGTTCAGAAGAAGTGGCTCGAAACAACAATCTTCATTATAATAAAAATAACAGCTTATAGCCACAAAATGGCCCAGACATTTCATAGAAACCATTTTTACATAACATTTGTTTTAGACTATCTTTTAACTAAGCTTAAATAATTAATATTTTTAGGCGCTTTATTATAAAAGCTTACAAATTGACCAACGAATGACATGACAATGCATTTGACGATTTTAATTTGGTGTAGGTATAAAAAAATCATTATTCAAAATGCTTTGGCTTGCCAGCTAACCTAAATCCTCGGTTTCTGGAGATTTGAAAATGACTACTAGCTTTATACACGATTTGAAAATGACTACTAGCTTTTTTATTTTTAAACCTACAAAATAAATAATGTGTTGGCAGGATTTGTGGCTTTGTGGCTGCTTTCCCGACGAAAATGTGGCTTATGTTGAAAGGCTGTGGGGCGTTGTTGTTTTTTCCGAAAAATAGTTTCCAAATGCAATTATTTTATGTAGTTGCTCCACTGTAATATGCTTCTTATAAACATAGATCTTCCTCACGAATTGCTTTTATTCACTAAGGCAACTGCAATCAGAAATAAATATTCTTATTGTTAAATCATTAAAAAAGTTCATTTGAGTGTTTTACTTCAAAAGAAAACATATACCCTTGAGAAGATTGAAATGAAAAAAATGAAAAAGTTTTTTATTTACTTTTTACTAAAATCCATATAAAATAAGTGGCAAGTGAACCCCTTTAAATACTGAATGTTTTTGTTGGGAGACACCGCTCTTCCGTAACATAAAATAAAACATGAACAGATATAATAGATTACTTAACAGCTATCATCTAAGAATTAGATAAATACGTACATAAACTGTGTTTTAATAACTCCACACAACTCTTCCCACACATTTGATAATATAATTTGAGATGTTAATAGAATTTGTCTTGAAAGGGTGTCGTAAAAGTCGTTTCTGGCTAGCGACCACTCTTCTGCCGCTAAATATCATCGCTCCTTCGGTGATGTGTTCCGGAAATATTTTATGAAGTGCCAGGTCCTATCAAACCCGTGTGCTTTCATCTTTAAAATCATCTTCATTTTCCAACAGGTGAGATGAGGTCGAACGCGGTGTCAATCACCAATAAAGAGCTCATATTACTCATACCTAAATAGGAACAAAATTATGAATATAGCGTCTAGAAGAGAAGTTAATTTTGTATGTTTAATTTTGTCAGTGGTGGCCTTTGGCCAAAATATCTTTATGATAATGAAATGGCCTTATTTACATACCACTTAGCATCCGCTGGAAACGTGGGTTATAATACACCAGAGCCAGGCTTCTTTTGAACTTTACAGATTTCGCATCTCCAAAATCCATGAGATATCTCGGTCCTAGGAACACGATTCTTGATATCAGTTATTTTCAATGTAGCTGTAAATTTTATTGTGTTGTATAACATATAATAATCAACGAATGCAGAGCATCAAAAAACCAACTTCACGTCAAAGCTTTGGCAAGGTAAATGTTCTCCGTACCTATACCAACATATGTCTTTCAAAAAAATATTTCATGGCGTACTCAATCGATTTCGATGAAATTTATATGGGACCACCGCTGAAGTATCCTGTAACAGAATATTTAATATCGATTCACAATTTTTGTCCAAAAAATCATGTTAGAAAGACACTAAAAAATCAAACACACGAATTAAGAACATTCTTCTTTTAGGAGTCGGTTGAAAATTAGTGAGAGAAATTACTAAGATTTATAATAAAATGAATACCTACTACCAAAATGTTAAACTTAAAGACTCTGTTCCGCAGTGTTCTTCTGTGGCCTGAGAGTTCCTGGGTTCGAGTCCCAGCCGGGACAGTTTAGGAAACGAACTTTTCTTAAATCTTAGTGGATACCCACCTTACTTCCGCTGTATAGTCTCCATAACAGAATCTCACTTTGATAATAATAAAGGTTCACTTTGATGCTAAGGTTGATGTTTCAGTTTAACTTAAAAAAAATACTCACCATACATTAAATTAGTTAGTTTTTCCTATTCTAAAGACGTTTAACGTAGACATTCACATACAATTTGTCACGAAAAATGATCGCTTCGATGATGATCGATGTGTTCCAGGCAGAAATATATCGTCTACGACCTGCGGAAAGGTTCGCGATGGTACTTAGTACATAAAAATTACCTGTAACTTAAAACAATCTTCTTGCATGGGTTCTTACATCTTTATTGATGAATTGAAAAATTTTAGTTCTTCTTCTTTTGGTTTAATGGCAACCAGCTAAAATTTAGTTATTTTTAAAACAATTTATTTTTAAAATAATTTATTTATAATTAAATTCATTTAGACATCACTTGACAAATTGTCATCGTCTCATTTTGACAATTTCAAATATCTAATAGACTAGACAAAACTGTTTTTTTTACTGTCAAACGTCTTTATAGGCCTTTCGATACACATTGCGATTCTAGCACGACTTCCGGGTGCCAACCTTATAGCAGAATCATCCGCTATACGTTTACAAAGTTTAAAGGCTTCATCCCGAATATCAGAATAACCTATTCAAAATAAAACCTTATTTCAATCAGTTAAGATATAGAATTGCAAATATGCGGTCACAGTTGGATCGCAGGCGGGCAAGGGTTGTGTCTGAACCCTGATTTATACGTTCAATTTCTGATACAGACGTCAATTAATTTATTTTACTTTTAAAAACGCAGTGTGGAATAAATTCTTCGCCTTTGCCTTTTGTAAAGAGCCATCTATCGAAGCCTTTTGTACCAATTTTGTACAGTTTTGTTTTTTTAATGAGCTGTCAGAAAACCTCTCATTAAAAAAGAACATAATTTTTATTCTTAGCCTAGAGGCCAAAAAGAATACAATTAATCACTTCGTTCTCTACCTGTAAAAGCGACGACACGACTCGTATTGTAAAAAGTATTATATTTGCGCCGTAGCATGGTGCGGGTCACAGTTGCCTGAATGACGTTATATCTGTCATACTTACTTACTACTTAGATTTGAGAGTGCAATGAATTACATACCGTTGAATTAGATTTTATTTTTAGACTAAAGCAATCTTTAATGAACCATGTTTAATAAACGCGACAACGACAATTTGACAATACGTTTTTTAATAAAAATTAGCACTGACAAGTATGTCACGGTGGAAACCTTATGTCGACTTGTCGCGACAGTTTGACATATTTATGCTATAGTCCAACAAGGATCTTTTGGAACTAACCACCGTCTTGGGAAATGTCACTTCATGACTTTTACCGCTCATTGTAAAGGCTTTCCGCCATATTATATATATCTGCCGGCTACCAAGTGTACAGTTAGCTACACGACTGAAAATATAGTTATGGTAATTATGAAATAATGTTATAACCAGCCTATTACATGCCTTTGTACAAAAATAAGTCATATTGCATGAAAAAGAACACCTGCCTACCACCAAGTAATACTTACCATAGAGAACATTTTTGAATAGGAGCTTTCTTAATACGTAATAGTAGGTAATAAATAGGCTTTTTTATACTTAAGATGAAGATTCGAAGGATAGATCACGCAAGGTGATACCCAATACACAAATAAAAATTATACACAGCTTAGCTCAATAATATGCCGTATAATCTGTGACTGTATAGGCCGACAAGGGTCTTTTGGCGTGTGGCAAAGCAATTAACTAACCGCGATCTTATAAAGTGTCACTTCATGACTTTTGCCGTCTCATATTTATTGTTGTAAGTACTTTAAATTCAAAAAAAATTAAACAAAACACGAAAATATGTAAAATGTGGGCTTACTTACGGTGGTGGTAAAAGTAAAGAAGTTGTTTTAAGAAAGAAAAACAATTTAAAATCCATAAAGAGTAAACAAGAAAGTTGCCTCTGCAATGTTTACATATTGCCATTATTTAAAAGTTGTATTTTTGAAACGTAATTTTTTTTCTTATGTTTAAATGAAACTAGGTACGATTCCGGGAGATGAGCCACTGCTGTAAAGACTTTATGAAAAGTGGATTAAACTCAGCAGATATTAAAGTGTATTATTTTATTCTGAAGAAAGAAATGGTATCGATGATTAAGAATAATAGAAGATTTTTTGATACGGCACTTGGTATAGGTAGTCAATTATTGTAAAATATTCTGACAGTATTTTATTCTGAAGAAAGAAATGGATCGATCGATGATTAGGAATAATAGAAGATCTATTGATACGGCACTTGATATAGGTATTCAATTATTGTAAAATATTCTGAAAGTATTTCTGTTGTTCCTTACGGGTTCTTTGTTTTGCATATTAGTTTAATTCAGCTAACTTTACACCATATCAGTGTGATTTTAACATGTTCGGAATGATCAGAGTTTCCATGAAACAAAAAGTAGCAAAAGTCAAACTTGGAAAGCAACCCTGAAAAACCCAAAAATGTTTGAAAATGCATTGAATGTCAGAGGTGCTATTGAAAGCGCAGTAATTGTTCACATGTAAATAAATTACTAACATGAAAAGAAAGACAGATATTTAGAAAAGTCTTTCATCATTGAAATGTTTTCAAAGATCGAAGAAAGTAGTGATGACGAAGTTGACGAAATTAAATATTGATATTTTTATCTCGTTATCTATTTATTTGATATTTGCTGAACCCAATTACAGTCAAAGATATTAATACTTTAACTTTTCAGATCTAAGTGTTTCTTGAAAATAAATAATTTTTATTTTCAAACATGTTCATGCATCAATGTTTTTCCCTGATAATATGGTGATTTTACAGAATGGGAACCCTTATTTCACCCTCATGCTAACAACGTCAAGCGTATTTTCATATGCTTGGAACGCACCCAATTAGTTACTCTAACTGCGTAGAACGCACCCAATTAGAAAAATCTACGATTTTTTGAATTTATGATTCAATTTAAATATATCATTTTATATAGCGGATAAAATAATATTAATTTTGTATCTATTACTTATAAAGCACAATATTTTTTTTCAGGAACCGTTGAGCAAAAGTAACATCTATTGGTTTAAAATGGAACATAATCTTTACCGCATTGAGAATAATGCCATCTATCGGAAAGCATCAATACTTTTACCACAAGAGCGAATTCTAAGAAAAGGGAAATAATACTAAGTAAAAAACACTGGGCATGGGATTAAGCACAACAGGATATTTCTAAAAGTTTCTAATTACCTACTTAATAATTTTGTTTACGGCTTGGCTGTGCGGTATATATATGACATACCTACTGGTGACTGTCCCACTCACTTATTTTCTTGTCAAGACAACAGCAAGAACGTCAAGCTCCCTCGGGTGCTACTAGCGGTGCCAGGTCGTTTTGCTAATGATACTATGACTATTTTATTCCATTCTTGTTCAAATACTCTGGTCCCAGTTTGTCATGTTCGTATTGTGCATCCATAGCTCATTGCATCTGCTATCTAAGCAATTTGGTTGTGGCATGACATTGGCTCTCACAATTAGCTTTCTTGTGTTTGTTTTTTTTTCATGTCACGGTCAATTTGTACTGTACCTATTTGTATTAATTTGATAATTCTGACTGAAAAAGAGTGCCAAGAGTTTTTTTCCGCCGGCTTTTTTTGTCTCTTGGTCTACTATAATATCTTATTTAACAACTATCAACAACTAGTTAAAGCCGAAGTATGTGATGACTGACTTCATCAAGTGTTTTGTGAAATTCCTAAGATGAATAAAACTTTTTGATTTTGATTTTTGAACATTTCCGAGTAACACCGTCAGCTCACACCGTTGGCCGTTGTTAAACATCGGATGTCACCAAAAACGACAAGCAAAAACGTTCCTATGATGTCTCCCAAACTCCCAACGAACATTTTCGAGTGACACCGGACCGATCGATGTGGGAATGCTTACTCGCTCACGATTTTGGTAACAAATAATGTTTGTGTGGTGCCAACATGATAAATGAAATACCTATTTTGCTCAAAACCAAAAGTACACCACCGGCGAAATATTATTTCTAGAAATGGCTATAATTTGATGAAAAAAATATGATTGCACGATGTGTTCAATGATTATAATGAATGTATACCTAAATTAATATAATTAAACAGATATTCTATCAATTCATTTTCTTCGTTTTTGTAAAAAAAATATTTCAAGTCATCAATTTATTAAGAGTTTATTATAGGTACATAAGTATGATAACATAAGCAAATCTTTCATTAAAATCATAATTTTAACATGCATTAACTGATCTTAGTGCCATAAAACAGCAGTGTTTATTGAAATAAAAGATTGATATCTAGAATCTTTTTTTTTTTTTATAGGTGACTAAACCCGCGTTTGACCTCAATCTCACCTGATGGTAAGTGACGATGAGGTCGAAGATGAAAGCACACGGGTTTAGGAAGGAACTGGCTCTTTATACAATATTGCCGGAACACATTACCGCCGGGGCGGTAACATTTGGCGGCAGACTTTATATTTTTATTTTTTTTATATAAGTGACTAAACCCGCGTTTGACCTCAATCTCACCTGGTGGTAAGTGACGATGAGGTCGAAGATGGAAGCACACGGGTTTAGGAAGGAACTGGCTCTTTATACAATATTGCCGGAACACATTACCGCCGGAGCGGTAACATTTGGCGGCAGACTTTATATAAAGGGTGGTTGCTAGCCAGGCGGACCCAGAAGGGATCCTACCACCAAGCATATAAAGGGTGGTCGCTAGCCAGGCGGACCCAGAAGGGATCCTACCACCAAGCATATCCTTCCAGTTTCGTGTATGACATTAGCTCGATGTTTTTAGTTTGAAGAAATGCATTCTGTCTGTGGTTGTCATATAATAGTAATTACCTAAAGTTAACTTAAGTTTGAATTTTTCAAACTAGGGTTTAGACTTTCGTGAGCTTTAAATTTCGTATTGTTGTCATTTCAGGAGTGATGTATTATAATGTTTAGTGTAAAAAATAGTGTATTAAATATAGGACTAAGGGTTGTGTAACTGTGTAAGGTGTAAATATATCAAAACTGTCTGTATATAAAATATCTACGTATAACGTTATACCCAAAAAGCATACAATCACTTGGTTATACCTAATGTCAAGTAGGCAGAGACTGTTGAATCCTCTGTGGGAACACTTTGACAAAAAGGATCAAAATATAGGAGTTTGTAAATATTGTAGTGTTAATATTAGTTATAAGTCAACAACTAGAAATTTAAGATACCATTTAAAATCAAAACATCCTCATATTTTGGCACAAGTGCAGCCTCCGCTGCGGGATCTACAACAAGCCCATGCTACCGATATCCATGGTATGTCATCTAAACTCTGTTTTTCCTGTCTACTTCTATAGGTACATTCCTACTAATATATAAACTATCATAGGTAAATAAGTGACTATAAAAATAAAAATGTAAACATAAAAGAGAAACGCGTGTGCATTACGGCCATTTCTATTTTATAAATTGGGGTCATATCTTTGATTTTATGCAGGTATTATTTTTTTCCAGTCGGTAGGGATAAAATTTTCCTTATAAAACAAATAGCAATATGCAAATAAAATATAAAACTAAACGCAAACGTTCATCGTAAAACTAAAAGTTTAATTAACGTAACCCAATATTAAACTTTAGGCAACTGTCTGTTTTCGGAACTCTACTCACTCATTGGCTAAGGCCGGCGCCAGACTTAGCTTCAAATGTTTGAACAAATGTGTGGCGCTGGACTTTGCATATGTATTCAACGTTTGCACAAAGCTTTGCGCTTTGCCATCCGGAGTCGGTCTTTTTCTACACGTCAAAGCATTCAAAGTTGAATTTGTTCAAATGTTTGCGTGCCTTGCCACACTTGTTCAGTGTCCAGTTGCTCGAGCGTTGTTGAGCGGGACGGTTGTGTGCATGTTACACTGCATGCGGCCATATAATGGACTGGGGCAGCGAGTGCGTTCTGGAATTTGTAGAGTTGTTACAGGGGTAACTATGTACAATCACCTCCCGTCCCGGTGTTCCAGTTCAGAAAATTTTCCCTAGAACTGCTTTTGGATCGAAGCTCCGCCTACTTTTCTCTGCAGCCAGTGAAACAATAGATCTCATATCTATAATCATCGGTGTGCTTGCACTTCGTTTACTCCTTGTTATTTACTTAGTCGCAGGTAAACCCTTGTTGATGCCGGTTAGTTTTTTTTGTGATCCCTTTTTCTCCGAATATTATTAAAACACTGATTAAATGTGTTGGCTCTCTTTCATTTTGCAAAACAGTGAAAGAAACAAAATATTTTAATTTGATATTTCATATGAACACTACATTTTTTTAACTTGTCTTATTTGTTTAACAAGATTTCGAGATCAAATCAAGTCTTTTTTTAACATAACTTTCCATTTAAAAATATGTTTGTTACGATAACAATAAAGTATAATAATAAATTGTAAATAAACAGTGAAACCATTTAAATGTAATGATTCGTTTATTTTAATTTTTTTTTTAAATACATGTTTTGATCTCGAAATCTTTTTAACCAAATAAGACAAGTTACAAGGCGGAGCTAACCGAACTGCCTAGTTATTAAAGTGTAAGTGAATTTAGTCTTAAAGGTGGAACACCGGAACATTTTTCGATAGTACATGGAACCCGAAAAATAACAAATAAAAAAAATATAATTACATGCACACAAATAATACAGGCTAACCGAGTCTACAAAATCGTTGTCCATCTTGTTTGTTGTCTACTAGCATACTGTGGAGAAAAGTGTTTGCGAAGCAAGTCTGGCAGGTTACGTCAATAGTGTTCAAATGACTTTGCTAAGTCGTCAAACATTTGTGCAAATCTTTGAAGCTAAGTCTGGCGCCGGCCTTAGCCAATGAGTGAGTAGAGTTCCGAAAACAGACAGTTGCGTTTAGTTTAATATTTGGTTACGTTAATTAAACTTTTAGTTTTTAAAATCTTTTGGACGAACATGACTGACTGTCATTTGTCAAAAAAAGGATCTTTGGGCGCGCGGTAAATATTTGAACCATAGATCTCTAACACTATTCACTCGACGGATTTTCTTGCCCTTCTTATAAAGTTCATAGGGAGTTGAATACCTATGTTATTGCGACATCTATATCTTCGAGAACTGAATAGGTAAGCGTAGGGAAGTGCTATGAAAACGAATAGTATGTTGTCCATAATATGACCGACTCTGTGTGAGATCAAGTGAACTTTTAAAAAAGCTTTTCATGTTAATTATCTCTCGTCGCATCAATCATTTCAGTCGGGGGATTTTAAATTATTTTATTCTTTGTCAATTACTTTTTAACCGTCGCGTCGTGGGTTTTTCAAAATTTTTATTTTGTTTTTTATTTCAAACTTTTTAAAGAGCATAATATAGGTACCATACATTACATTACACAACACCTCGTTCCTCATCAGCCCTCTAATGTCCCCACCACCGCTGGAAAACCCATGTAGTTTATTTAAATACATAGTGAAGTATTATAATGAGTGAGAAATCAAGATGAGTTGATGAGTTGTTACCGTTAAACCTATTTAAGAACATTATACCAATCAAATCCAAAGCGATAATTGAATACGGCATTCAAATCGGACCAATGGTTTGCAAACAAATATTTACTGCAGCGCCCCCTGGTGAGTTGTTACCGTAACACCTATCTCAGAACATGCGCTAATCAAATCCAAAGCGATCACTGAAAACAGCATTTAAATCGGACCAATGGTTTTGCAGATAAACGGTAACATTGGCTTTTACAAACAAATGTTTACTGCAGCGCCCCCTGGTGAGTTGTTACCGCTACACCTATCTTAAAACATGCACCAATCAAATCCAAAGCGATTACTGAAAACCGCATTAAAATCAGACCAGTGGTTCTGGAGATAAATGGTAACATTGGTTTGCACAAACACCCTCTCACCCCAAACGCATATACCGTCTCCGTTCCGTCGTGGGTAAAAAATAAAATAGCTGTTGTTGCAGTAAAATATTTAGGAGGGATGAGAACTGTTTTTACCAAAGAACAAGAAAATGAGCTCGTGGACCATATTAAAGACATGGAGACAAGAATGTATGGATTAACAAAAAAGGAACTGTTATCTTTAGCATATCAACTAGCTGAAAACATTGAAATTCCCAATTCATTTAGAGGAGGAAAAGCAGGTAACGACTGGCTGAAAGTATTCAGGCAAAGACATCCAGATATCACCCTTCGTGCTCCTGAATCCACTTCAACTGCTCGAGCGCGCGCGTTTAACAAACCTGTAGTAGACAAGTTTTATGCCACATTAAAAAGCGTTCAGGATGCTAAGAACATCCCGGCACATCGAATTTACAACGTCGATGAAACAAGTGTTTGTACAGTTCCAACTAAAAACACTAAGGTGTTTGCAAAAACTGGACGATAACAAGTGGCACGTGTTACAACAGCGGAACGTGGAGTCACTACAACGGCTGTTTTTGCATGTCTGCGTCTGGAACTTTCGTTCCATCTATGTTTATTTTTCGAAGAATCCGTATGAAGATTGAGCTCATGGAAGGGGGCACCCCCAGGGTCTGCTTGGGCCTGTAATGCATCAGGGTGGATGAAGCTGGAAGTTTTTACCCAGTGGTTTGAACATTTTCTACGCCACACGAAGCCATCCGAAGAGGATCCAGTAATGCTGATATTAGACGGTCACCTGTCTCACACGAAAAATTTAGACGTCATTTTGAAAGCACGGGCGAACCACGTTACAATTGTTTGTTTGCCGCCACACTGCACACACAAAATGCAACCACTAGATGTCAGTGTGATGTATCCCTTGAGTGTTTATCATAACCAATCACTGGAAAAATGGATGAACAATAACCCAGGAAGACCAGTGACTGTGTTTCAAATTGCAAAAATTTTTGGAGAGGCCTACCTAAAAGCTGCAATCCCAACAAATGCAATCAATGGATTTGCTAAAACAGGAATATGCCCCTTAAACCCAGAAGTATTCACTGAGGTTGATTTTATTGCGGCTGCAACCACAGAAAATGAATTGGACGAGGAACAGCCGGAGTTGCCGGAGCCGCCAAGGCGTCGGGCTAGTTCAGACACCGAATTTATAGATGGTACATCGCCATCTCTGTTAGAGAGATCTGCTAGCCCAGATACGCAGCGGCTGCTCGCTACCAGTGTTGCTGAATTGGATTTGGAATCGCTTAGAGCGCATAAAACTCCTTTATCAGTAAACGAATCGGTGCCGATTCGCAGTCCACTGTCAACAATCCCATCTACGAGCCGTGCAGTCAACCACAGTGAGACATCGCTTGATGATAACAATATTTCAAATTTTGCCATTACACCTGCTTCATTGAAACCTTTGCCACAAATTGTGGGCAAAAGAAACACGTTGAAAAGGAACACCACTCATACGACTGTTTTAACTAGCACACCGTATAAGAATTATTTAGAGGAAGAAAATAGCAAAAAAACAGAAAAAGAGAATAAAAAAATTCTTAATAACACAGCATCTAAAAAAACAAAGAAAGGCTGAAAACTGGGGACTAAAAACTGCTCGCGTCCGCAAGGTTTAGGCCTCGATGCCTTGTACGTGGTCCCTGGGTGGTGCTAAACGAGCAGTAAAATCTGGTGGTAGGCTTCGGCCGTGGCTTGTCACCACCCACTAGACAAAACCATGCCGCCAAGTAACCTAGTTGCGTTCCGGCATGATGTCTAGTGTAGCCATTGAGGAGGATAGGTCTGAGTAATCGTGCTGCATCGGAGAACTGTTTTCAACTCGTGGGATAATGAATCACCGGGTGAATCGTTTTGGAGGGTAGCGGGATCCGAAGCACGGTGCACCGCTGGCCGACCGCAGGTAGTAGGGGGCCCAAGTAGCATGCCAGCCACATGCAAAAGGCTGCCCCGCCACCTCGCGAAAAATCCCGGGAGGCTCTATCGTGCCGGCTGGCGACCGGTTTGAGAGGACCCGATGGCGAACTCGGGGGGGTTCGGGCGTCCCCGCAGTCTCCAAGCGAGTTTCCCAAAGGTGCGTTACCCCTATCGAGTTGCTTGGTTCCATTTGCAGCACTTCACTCAAATTCTGTTCTCCTCCCTATTCACTCCACTCCAAAACTAATGAAAGGTCCAAAGAAGAGTAAGGTAACACAGCGGTTGCACTTCCTCTCGTTTAAAGTGCACTTCTGTAACATCCGAGGAGTGCACTCCAATCTCAATGATGTCCACCACCACCTCGAGACGGAGAGACCCCACCTACTCTTCCTAACGGAGACGCAGATCTGTGATCCGTCAGACTCGGCAAACCTTTGTTACCCAGGTTACATCCTGGAGTCCAAATTCCACCCGCACGCCGGGGTGTGCATGTGTGCCAGTGACAAGATCTGTTGTCAGCGTCTCCGTTACTTAGAAGTGCCGGACCTTTCAGTTATGTGGGTTCACGTAGATACCGGCCTAGACCAAATGGTATACGCTGATATTTATCGGTCACACAGCGGAGATCGGGAGACAACAAGGCTTATGGACTATCTCAGCAGTACAGCGGACAAGGTTCAGCAACGTTTTCCCACAGCGCAGTTGGTGTTCCTGGGGGATTTTAACGCACACCACGGACAGTGGTTATACCCGTTTCAGGACACTGACCATGCTGGTAGAGAGGCTGTTAAGTTTTCGCTCACTCATGGCCTCTCTCAGCTTGTTGATGAGCCTACGCGCATCCCAGACGTTGCTGGCCACACTGCTTACTGCCTGGACCTTCTGCTGACAACCGATCCCGACAGATATTCGGTGTCCGTCACTGCACCCTTAGGGACATCCGATCACTGTCTGGTGATATCTGTATCGCAGTACTCGCCACCTGACACCCGACCAAGTGGTTCTAGGCGAGTATGGCGTTACAAGTCGGCAGATTGGGATGAAATGCGACATTTCTTCGCATCTTATCCGTGGCGGCAAGCTTGTTTTACATCAACCGATCCATCGTGCTGCGCTGATGCAGTCTCAAGTGTGATAGGTCAAGCAATGGAGTTCTTCATTCCCTACGCTGATCTATCCCTTGAAACCAAAGCTCGCCCATGGTTTAGTGCTGAATGCTTTTCCGCTGAAAAGCGTAAGCGAGAAGCGTACAAAGCCTGGGCAACCTCTCGCAGAAGCAAAGCCGTGGATTCGCATGAAGAAGGTGATCAAAAGAGCTCGTTTCGCCCACATAGGCTGTATTGGAGACAGAATAGCGTCATACCCCTCGGGAAGCAAAGCTTTCTGGTCCCTCGCCAAGTCGGTCGAAACGAACTTTTGTCGCCCATCGCTGCCGCCACTGCGGAAACCTGACGGTTCTCTGGCCCACACCGCTAAGGAAAAGGCGGATTTATTTGCCAGTATCTTTGCGGAAAATTCTCGTCTAGATAGCCAAGGAAAAATCCCACCCCAAATACCTCAATTCGGTCCTACAATGGGTACCGTTCATATTCGCCAAAAGGAGGTTCTTAAATGCTTGCTGCACCTAGACGAGAATAAGGCTAGCGGTCCAGATGGTATTCCTGCAGTGGTGTTGAAACGCTGTGCAGCTGAGTTGTCTCCCGTTTTGACGCGTCTCTATAGACTTTGTTTGGAATCTGGTAAAGTCCCCAAATCCTGGAAGCTGGCTAACGTACAACCAGTACCGAAGAAGGGAAGCCGTGCTGATCCTGTCAACTATCGACCAATCTCAATCACTTCCATACTTTGCAAAGTCATGGAACGTGTATTGAACAATCGACTCCTGGCATACCTCGAGACCAACGAGCTCCTAAGCGATAGCCAATATGGTTTCCGCAGTGGATGCTCGACCGGCGATCTTCTCGTGTATGCCACACACTTATGGAGTGAGTCCTTGGAGGGTCATGGTGAAGCAATAGCTGTTTCCTTAGACATATCCAAGGCCTTTGACAGGGTCTGGCATGATGGTCTCTTAAGCAAGCTTCCAGCATATGGCGATTAATGCCGGGGTACCTCAGGGATCTGTTCTCTCTGCAACTTTATTCTTGCTGCACATTAATGACCTCCTAACACCCGGCATGATTGGATATGCTGATGACAGCACTGTTGTTGAGAGATATATATCCAATGCGCGAACGAGCGCCCATGAAATCCAGGTTTTGAGAAGGTCTATGATTGAGCGCGTTGATTCGACCTTGCGGAATGTGTCCGATTGGGGCGAATCTAACCTGGTCAAATTCAACGCCTCCAAAACACAAGCGTGTCTATTCTCCGCGAAAAAGAGCACCTTTACTTTTACGCCCACTTTCCAGAATGTATCTGTTCCCATCACCGACCAACTAGGGCTTTTGGGCGTCACTATAACGTCCAAATTAAACTTCGGTCAACAAATTGAGTCTATGGCAAAAACGGCTTCCAAAAAATTGGGTATCATCTCGGAAGGTCCGGCGGTACTTCAGCCCTGAACGGCTCCTCAACTTATACACAGCCCAAGTGAGGTCGTGCATGGAGTACTGTAGTCACCTTTGGGATGGTTCTGCCAAATACCAGCTCGAAGCGCTAGACTCTGTTGACCGAAGAGCCCGTAAAATCATAAATAACAACAACCTTACAAATAAAAAATTGCAGACGCTGGAGCATCGTCGTAAGGTTGCTTGTTTGACAGTATTTTATCGGCTACATTTTGGTGAGTGTGCGAGTGCTCTTTTTGACCAAATTGAACCCACCCCTTTTTACCACCGGACTACCAGACGCAGACAGAACTTCCATCCCTATATAGTGGATTTACCAAGAAGTCGAACAAAACGCTTCGATAGTTCCTTTTTGGTACGGATTGCCAAGGAGTGGAACAATCTGCCTGCGTCTGTTTTTCCTGACCACTACAGTCCTGGAACTTTTAAGTGTCGAGTGAATAGGTTTCTCGTGGATGGACGTGTAACACCATAGTCTTCATGCGCACTTTCCATCAGGTGGCATGGAAGACAAACGTCCTATCCCACTGACCTCTATATTTATCACTGGACTGGCTGTTCCGTAAGTTTGACAGCTATTTTTTTGTGCCTATTTGAAGCGCCACTAGCGAGTAGCGAGTGTCCGGAGAACAAATTTTGACGTATATTGCAAGTGGCCGCCAAGTGCTTGCTTATTGTTAAGTGATTTTATATTTTTTTAATATAAATTGGAATTTTATGTTGTTATTGTTATAAGCATTATATAAAAGTTATCAAGAATGAGGACATGTGTGTATATTGTAAGCGACTAGTTTTAGTACCACGGGCACTCGCTACGTCCGACAGCGCCAAAATGGCGATTATCAAACGGGCACAAAAGCACTTTGACAGCCACCAGTCCAGTGGTAAATATAGAGGTCAGTGTCCTATCCTTACAATATAAAAAAAAAGACAAAGGAGTAGGTAAAGGGAAGTCAAATAAAAGAAAGAAAAGTATATATAACACATCACATCTGAGTCTGAAGAAGATGATACTGAGTGTCTGTACTGCACAGAAAAGTTTTCAAGCGATACCAAGGGTGAAGGATGGATAAAATGTTGTGCATGTGGAAAATGGGGCCATGAAGCATGTGCTGGGGTAGAGGGTGATGACGCTGGTGAATTTATTTGTGATATATGCAACGTAGCACCTGCCAAAAGGCGTTTAAATTTATAAGGAGGGAGAATACCTAAGTCATTTTCGTTATTCATTCGTAATTTTTTTTTGCTACTTTTGAACGATTTGTTCGCTTAATTAGGTATTCAGAAAGGAATACAATATTAAGATTGATCTCATTATGATTAATGTAACTGGTACAAATTAATAACTAACTAAGAAGACTTTTTTATTTTAGTTTTTATTTTATTAAAGTCATCTGACTGTTGATTTTGTTAATTTTATTACCTTACTTAATATGAGTAGGATTTATGACTATTTAAAATAAAGAATATGTTTAAATATTGCGTTTTTTTTGTTTTTATAACCATATTCCTCATAAAAATATTTGTTTACTCGAAATGGGGGTAAGATGATCATAGGGATCATCCCCTAGGTACTTTGTAAGGTTTTAAAAAAAAGGAAATATTTTAATGAGACCTCAATTAATTTCTGGTTTTGAGTATTAGGAACGTTGGATAGATAAATATACTAGTACATAGTAATCGCCTTTATTTTTGGTTTACCTTGAAAACTATGTATTTTAGAGCGATTCCCGCTTAAGGGGATCATCTCGTACTACCTTCCCCTACCTAGGACAGCAAATAAAACAAATCGTTTTGGAATGGGGTTTTTTTCACAAAATAAATTTTGCCGTCTCCGACAATGCATCGAATATTCGTAATGCACTACAGCTTGAACTAAGGTGGAAGCACTATGGTTGTTTTGCACTCACCTTAAATCTGATCGTAAAAGATGCTTTAGGCCCATTGCAAAATATCATTTAAAAGGTTCGTAAAATTGTTGCTCACTTCAAAAGAAGTCCACTAGCAACCGACAAAATGGTTAAATACCAAACCAACCACCTTGGTTTAGAACAGCCCAAGAAAATAATCATGGAAGTAGCGACAGGGTGGAATCCTACTTAAAACCGATTCCTTGAGCTAAGTGATGCCATTAAAGCTACAATGGCAATAATGAACAGAGCGTGGCCCATCTTGTCAGAAGAAGAGTGGGCCGACTTCAAATGGTTGCAGTTATCTTGGCTCCGTTTGAAGAAATCACAAGTAGCTTCAGCGGAGAAAAATATGTATCCGGGGGTTTAGCGATAGTTCTCGCAAATTGCTTGTTGCAAATTTCTGACGAAGAAGCCCGAATTTATCGATACTGCAGCAATTATACAAAACATGATTTTAAAATTAAAAAGTGGTCTAGAAACACGATGTAATAATATTGAAAGCAGTAAAACCCTGGCATTATGCACTTTATTAGACCCTAGATTTTAGTTAGCCACTTCTAAAAATAACCATAGTAAAATAGCTATCAAAGAATATTGTCAGGAGCTGATGGAGGACATACTGTCGTCTTGACAAGCTTTAACAACATCAGCCACCTTCGCCAACCCCACTGCCTCTGTACCGTCTACCAGTGTCTGCATAGAGAAATATTATACTTGGGAATGAGTGTCTGGCTGGACTAAAATTGACAGTTTAGTCAATAGTACAAGAGTACGAGGGACTACATTATCTAAAGCTCTCCGAGAAATTAAGCTTTATTTAGAAGACGAGATGCTGCCGCGTCAAAATCATACTGGAAAGTGGAATGACCCAACTGAATGGTGTTTACGTCACAATAAAATATACCCAACTTTAGCTGAAATATACCGCACGAAATGCAATATCGTCATTACGTCGTGCGAACGTGTATTTTCTAAAGCTGGGTATATTTTAAATGAAAGAGAAAGTCTGCTTAGTACCTCAAAATTGGAGCAGTTAATATTTTGAAATGCTAATTCAACATTTGAAACTACGTAATACCTAGTAATAGAATACACATGTTTTTAGTATTTTTTGAGTCCTTCTACTTTTTTATTTACTTACTCTAATTTTCATGTTATTTCTTTTTCTTAATTTTTTGCTCGATTGCATGTTATAATAATTTTAAAAGCCTTTTAAGTGTCTTTATTTGTTAACCATTTAATAATACCAAAGTATCTCATATAATGTTCCTCATTATAGTTGTTTTTTATAGAATAAAATAAATATATTTTATTTAACAATACACACTTACTTTTATTTTTTAAATCATTGTCCAAAACGGTTTACTACCTCTGATAAGTTTGATTGTAAAGTTCAAGGTCATGGTATTGCTGGAAGGACATGAAAAATTTTCATACATTATATGTACTGCTCGCAGGACACACGATCGTCTTCCAGCAGGACTTCCCGATAAAAAACCTTGTCCTTCTGGAAGAGTTTCCAGCAGGACACGTAGTCGGGCGATCTATCATTAAATACAAACCCTTATTTAACATTGACATCTGTGGTATGTCAACAACGGATGTTGCTTGAAAAACAACGGTGTACCGTGTACATCGTTGCTGAAAAAAATAAATAAAAAAGTCATAAAACCAAAACCAAAATGAAAGCAAACTAATTATTTCTTTTTAAGAAAAAGTGAACCGCATTCAAAAAACCAACCCACTAAAAATGTTTAAATAATGTTATAAACGCCATCCTATTCTTGTTTCTATTCCATCCATTTTACTGCCCCGTTTAGTGAATTTCTGCCAAAAATTAATTAATATTAATATTAATAAATGTAATAAGAACATTAACAATTTATCTGGGTAGGTATTTACATAGTTTTTGAAGGCGGTGCCTAAGCTGTGGGTTAGTTCTGGTATCAGTAACTACCTACTTCTGGTAATGTGATGTTTTGGTTCTGTAAAATCATGAATTTGACCTACCTACGATTGTTATATACGTTTTACCTGTAGGCCTAGGTAGAAAGCTATGGAAAAGGACGCTTTAATAAAGAAGAGGAATTATCCCAACGAAAAATAACGACTTGATGCAACGCGAGACGGTCTTGTCTAGGTATCGCCAGCATGCTCGTGCTGCAGAAACTGACAAACGAAAAGAGATTCGCTTAAAACAATCTTCGTGCGAACAGTCAGCTAAGAACTTATCCAAAACTTATCACTAAAAAATCTATCACGTATATCTACAAATATGGAACTATGAAAAAACTAAAAGCTAGCCCTAAATTGAAAATAAGTAAAAGATAAAAGGTTCTCCTAAATGGGACAAATATCCTTTTAAAAACCGCATCGACATCATTAAACTCCTCTTTGAAAGGTGGCTACTTTTAATCAGAAGTTGTGCAGGTAAATCTGCGGGAAACTGCTAGTATTCGGTAATTATTCTGAAAATCAATCAAAAATTCGGCAGAATACAAATACGAATGTTCGGCCGAACATTCGGCTCATCTCTGATACAAAATGAACAGATAAATTGAGAACCTTATTTTTTAAAGTTGGTCAATGTACTAAAACCTTCTCCTAAACATGAAAAATCTTTTTCTGAAAACCGCATCCGAATCGGTTCAGCCAAACGTGAGAAAATCGCGGACAAACAATACATACTTACAGGTCAAACTGAGAACCTCCTTTTTTTGAATTCGGTTGAAAATACCAACAACGCCCATGTCTACGTGAGGCGCGAGCGAGCGAGCGGCCCGCGGCAGACAAATGGCAGCAAAATTGCCATTTCATAGACTATAAAAAAAAAATATTTTAAGCCTTGTTGTATGGTGGTGATGATAGTTTTAAGTATGTGAGAACAACCAAGAATTTAAATATCCTTGTCAGTGATGCATTATAATAGTTGGTTTAGAAAATATATTCTCACGGACAGTGAAAATTAACGTGTTATTCGGTTCAAAGGTGCGAATCTATTATTTCAGTAGAGTTGTAAATTGGTACAACGCGTGATAAGCGCACATATTGGTGAAAATTTAGTTTTTAAAATATTCTGCACTTATACCACCACCGAAAGAAACATTCCCGCCCGAGACGTTCTTGTCGTTTAATTTAGTAGGCATAAAATTACACTTTGTAGTATCTCTCTTGGTTACTTATCGCTTTATTTTAACGCCATCTGTTATCGAATAGATTCTATCAAAAGGTAACAGCTGTTTTTAGGGTTGACACTTAGATACTATGATCATGGAATTACTATGGTACTAGTACTTATTAATTCCATGACTATGATCTAAACTTTGAACTTGTTTTCCGAAGGTACCGTAAGGATTTCAAGTTTATGTTACTGTTACATAAAAACTGAAGTCGTCGTGGCACCGTGGTTGATGTGTGTATCATACGATATCACAGGTTAAGCAACGTTCGGCGCGGTCGGTACTTGGATGTGTGACCGCTGACCATTCATATCTCACGACGACTTCCGTGCTTCGGAGGGCACGTTAAGCAGTCGGTCCCGGGTGCTGTATACTTGTATACAGTAGTCGTAGGGGTTAGTCAGAAGCCATCTAGGCGCCCTAAAAATTCTGGCATCCACCACCCAGCACTGGGCCAGCTTGGTGGATTATGGCCTATACCTCCTCTTCACCCAGGGGAGAGACTCATGCCCTGCAGTGGGCTCATTACAAAGAGTTGCGATGATGATGATGATGACTTATAAACTACACCAACAAACGTACAATCCCCTTAAGTATTATCTTTTCATTATGTTACATGTTGTATATATATGTACCGTCCAAAATTACAATAAGTTTTCTATTATTACTGCTCCCAAATAAGCCTTCTAGTATCAATAGATTTCTATTTATAAATTGTTCCCGGCTTATATGGTTCAAGCCAACATACCTAGGAACGTAATACTGTAACAGCACAGTTGTCACTTTTTGAAGGAGCCATACAACTTTTGCTGCACCAAACTTAAATAATGTAACAAGGTAAAGTCCTAGAGCTGTTTTAGGGATCTTGCAGCTCTGTGTCAACTGAGGTACTTCATCCAACATGGGCATAAATTGCGCTTTTGTTAATCCTGTCCAGTTTTTGATATAATCATCATCAATTTCTTCAAGTCTCGAAAAGTTCAGATGTACATATTGGGTACTTTTATTCAATAGTAAAATTTTTTCTATTTCATCACTATTAAAAACACTGTTTAAATTATCAAGATGGGCAAATATATTATTCCAATTATATGTGCCTTTGTGGGCTATACAAATGCGGGCATTTTCAGAAATGTATACTTTGTAATAATGCGAAATATTTTTTCTTAAATAAACGGGTACAGCATGCCGTTCTGAGTTAGAACAACCTGGCACAAAGCAACCTAAACTGGACATTCCTAATTTACTGTAAGTGTTCAATTGTATAGAATTTGTAGCTGGTCTTCATGTTCCTCATTTTGAGGGTCATTTAATAGTGTAGTTAGTGCTCATGTCCAACACTCATCACAACTAGCGCATGAGTAGTAACCTGTAAAGAATGAAATTATGAGTTTTGCTTAACTATATTTTTGTTTGAGGTATCAATCTAAAGATTATATATTAATACCGGTCTAGGGTGTATTCTTCTTGCAATTATATCACTGATAGGAGCAGAAGTCAGAAGATGTGTGTGCCTTCATGTCAAAGAGTTTGAACAAACTAAAGCTCTCCTTCTAGTATTTTCTTGAGGATTACTTGCACGTTGAATATTACGTCTTGCAGCCATATAACATGGGTGGCAAACTCTGTCTCCTGGAGTAATCTAAAAGAGACCATACAAGGTTATTTAATAACAAAAAACAATATTTTTACACATAACAATTAAAAGTAAGTTATACATACCTGTCTCGGGGATATTTTTGTAGCAATTTCACTTCGCAAAGAACCCATAGGAAGAATGTGTGTCCTTCTGGTAGTAAGACAATCCCTACACCATACACATGCATTTTGCCCTGATGACGAAGTATGGCCTGACAGCCTACAGGCTTTAACCCAACATCTATAACAAACATAGCCACCATCGGGTACCTGAAATGAAACCTGTTTTAGGTTTATTTGTAAACATGCAACACAAATACTATATTTAAGTATATTTACCGGGCGTGGAGTTATGCTTCTGGCTATAACATCTCTCTGAGGCCCAACAGGTAGGGCATGTGTACGAATTCTACCAATATATTTGCGGCACCACACACAATTATTGCTACCAGTTTGAATAGCATGCTCAATTGAGGTATTTCCTAGAGCATTCATTGTGAATTCAAAGCAGGAATTACATATAATAGCATCCTCAGGAACCTGAAATCAATAGTCTTTGATAAAAAATTCTAAATACATGATCACAAAAAAAAAACAGATAAAGTTATTACATTTGAAACCTGTTCTTCAATTATAATTGAAAGTTCATGACTCAAACCCGATACAATATGATATTGCTCATCTCTGGGGATAGAGATGTTGCATTTAATGCACGCCATTGCAGTAAGTCTGTGAACAATTTGAAGATTTAATGTTTGAAGTAAACAAATCAAACAGACACTCGATAAAAAGAATATTTACACAAACAAACTGGTGGAATATTGTGTTGTACACAGAAACTATATCATTATATTTTATTATTTAAACAGTTAAGGTTTGATATTTACCTTATAGTACAACAATAGCAGATCTTGAAAATACGGTCAAATCAAAATCGCATAAGATAAATCAAGTCCAATGTATAAAGCCAATAATACATATGTTAAGGAAGAATCAGGAAACCGTAAACAAAGCCGAGTCGTTGGTAAAATCTTCAGAGGGTAAAATGTACTGAGAGTAGGGATGCAAACGATACATCGATGTTTTTCAAACATCGATGTATCGTTCATAAACATCGATGTTTTAACATCGATATCGAAACCTCTAACATCGATGTAACATCGTTCTTCATGAACGATGTTTTATGAACGATGTCAGATATATCCCTCTTAGTCGGAAGCGTAGGTTATTCTATTAGTGTCTCGCTCGTTCGTTCGCTCTGCAATACAAACGTGCGCAAAACGAAGCAGTTGCTTTTGCTTCGCTCGCCCACATTGACGGCCATGCCATTGTTTACTGTATTTTATGTGACGTTCACTATATCAGAGATCACAATTTAAGAAAAAGAAGTGAACTTATTGTTAAGTGTGATAGATAACTCAATTGAGTATTGCTAAAGTAAGTGGGTTATTGTAGTCTACAATAACCCAGCAGAGAAACCGTTTACAAGGCACCAGGTTGTCACAATTATTATTTTTAAATTCTTTGTCAAAAAAATAAATACCGACTTGTTTTCTGCTAAGATTAAAAATTATAATTCTTTAAAAATAAATGTTAAAACGAATTAATTAGTGTCTCATTTCTGCTAAAAAAAACATCGATCAAAATATCGATATATCGTTCATAAACGTCGATATTTCTAACATCGATGTTTCACTTTTCAAAATATCGATGTTCTGATATCGATGTTTTTTATGAGCGATGTTGCATCCCTAACTGAGAGAACCTGGAAAACACAGAGATAGCCCCGAAACGCAAACGCAAGGTTGGTACTTATTTTCATCTATGAGGTTAGTCGAGACGAGACTGAAGATTTTTAGTATAAGTAATGTACTCTGTGCTGATGGCCTGATAATTACTTCTAGAGGTGGTATTGCTGTAATGGAACTACAACTCGTGCGAATCAACTGTGCACTCCGCTGGAATGCAACCCCTCTCCCACTGCCCCGCGCGGCACCCCGCATTCGCCTCAAGCGCTCAGTACCGATAGCATTCCGTCCGAATGACGTCACAACGCGAGGTGCACAGTTAATTCGCACGAGTTGTAGTAATGTAATATCCAGCCAGCGTCCAATGCCTGCGCTCGCTGTAATTGGACGTGTATTGCGCACGAAGTGAGCATTCAATACGGGCATTTTTTCCGTATTTTGTTCGTCGCGAGCACGGTCCGTCGCCGCTGAGATCGCCGCACACGTTCTTTTCAACCGACTTCCAAAAGGAAGAGGTTATCGAATCGTGTGTATGTTTGTTACTTGATTAATTGGTCAATTATGAATCGATTTGGATGATTCTTGTTTCATTTGATAGATCACAATCTGTGATCACAATAAGTAACCCATTGAAATTTAATGGAAATCGATTCAGTACCTACTTAAAAAAAATATGTGCGAAAGCGGAGGATATATTCCTACGTAGGTGACATTTGACTTCAGCCAAAGTTTTGACAAGGATTTAAAAATGTTATTGAAGTTGGGTTTTCAATGCTCTGCATTTCATAATACCTCTCTCCGCAACATTTCACAAAATTAATAGATCACATACACGAGATATAGAGTCCGAAGACCTCATTCGTGCTCTAATTTTTATCAGAGCTTCATCAGTATCATACATACCTATATTAAAACGCCTGAGTGACTGATAGACAACGCACAGCCATAACTACTAGGCGTAAAGGCGTTTAGCTGAAGCTTAAACATACATTCCTAGGGAGTTGTTGGGGTGCACCAAGGCAAGTAACCCGAAATTCCCAAGGGAATGGAAAATATATGACTTTTAATTTGTATGAAAAACTTATTCACTGAGTACACCGATGTGAAACTTTAACGCTGGTCGTTAATTCGCTTTCTATGCCAGAGGTCCTGGATTCGAATCCCGGCGGCGGTGGCGGCGGATTATGTGTGATGAACACAATTATTAGGTGTCAAGTCATGGATGTTTATATGTTTATTTAAGGTTATTCTATTAAAAAATATGTATTTATTCAATATGTATGGTTATATATTTCTTAAGTATATCAGTTATCTAGTATCCATAACACAAGTTCTTTAAGAAACTTAATTTGGGCTACATAATGTTGTGTGAGTGTCAGAAATATTTATTTATTTATTAGCTGTATCGCGTGGAATTACCCGCGCAATTTTGAATTCCGTGGGAATATCGGGATAAAACCCTATGTGCTATTCCAGACTGTAAACTATCACCATGCTAAATTTCATGCAAATTCGTTGAGCCGTTTTGCCGTGATGGAGGAACAAACATCCATACATCCAAACTTTCACATTTATAATATTACTAAGATTTATTTAACTTGCTAAAAAGGTTCGTAAATGGGTGTCTGGTTGGTAAATTAAAAATAAATAAATATTTCCAACATTCACACCACAGTATCTGGGCCAAATAAATTTTGCTTAAGAACTTAGGTACGCTTTGGATACTAGATAGACAATGTTTATTCACGTACGGAATCATGAGCAAAAGCTAATCGTTGTACTCATAAAAAAAAATCCGAAGACCGCGACTTTGGTAGCGCACAGAAATTATAAAAGGAGAGAAGGCTTACAGTTGAGAAAACAAAAACTTTAAATGTTCTGTTTTTTTTTTTTTTTATAAGTGACTAAACCCCCGTTTGACCTCAATCTCACCTGATGGTAAGTGACGATGAGGTCGAAGATGAAAGCACACGGGTTTAGGAAGGAACTGGCTCTTTATACAATATTGCCGGAACACATTACCGCTGGAGCGGTAACATTTGGCGGCAGACTTTATATAAAGGGTGGTCGCTAGCCAGGCGGACCCAGAAGGGATCCTACCACCAAGCAATTTTCACGATATGAAAAAAAATATATGTATGAAAGCGGAGGATATATACCTACGTAGGTGACATTTCACTTCAGCCAAAGTTTTGACTAGGATTTAAAAATGTTAGTGAAGTTGGTTTTTTAATGCTCTGCATTTCATAATACCTCTCTCCGCGACACTTCACAAAATTAATAGATCACACGAGGTATAGAGTCCGAAGAAGGCTTAGTTGAGAAAACAAAAACTTTAGGAACTTTAGAAAACAAAAAAGGATTTTATTATTTTTTATTATTTTATTTTATTTTAAATGATTGTTTAAATTTTCACGATACAAATTAATTCTTAAATGATCTCCTAAACGAGTAAACTGATTTACATGATTCAAATGGATAAATTGGTTTTATACCCAGAGCTTTCATTTGACATCAAAATCGTTACGATAACTTAACATACAAAAAATCACATTTTCAAGTTGCTCTCGTAATTATCCAATTTGCAATCCGAGTCCCTTTGATGTTGTCTAAAAATCCGACAATTCACGGAGATTGCGTCGAGCAGGCTATGAGCGTCACGGACACAGGAGCAATTCGAGCTCGCGAGCGGTGCTCCCGCAACTAGAACGGGCGCGCGAACGCCCGTCCACAAATGAGCATCGAGCATTTTTTGATGGTATTCAAAAAACAGAAAATGTACAGATAGCTTAGAGCAGGCCACGAGCGCGCTCTACTGCGGCTCAGTTCGCGCTCGAGAGGACTCCAAATCAGGGGAACTTTTTTTGCAGGTTACATCACTAGTTACATTACTAGCAATTTGTACGCACCATAATAGTTCTCGGACGGAACTATTTCCTTCTGAGGAACGATATCGAACGGTATCGAACGGAACGATAATCATTCCAATTTTTACCCACGACGGAACGGAGACGGTATATGCGTTTGGGGTGAGAGGGTGTTTGTGCAAACCAATGTTACCACTTATCTCCAGAACCACTGGTCCGATTTTAATGCGGTTTTCAGTAATCACTTTGGATTTGATTGGTGCATGTTCTTAGATGGGTGTTACGGTAACAACTCACCAGGGGGCGCTGCAGTAAATATTTGTTTGCAAACCATTGGTCCGATTTGAATGCCGTTTTCATTTATCGCTTTGGATTTGATTGGTATTGATTATATGATATCGAGTTACGTTACAACAAAGCCCCAGCAAAGTTGAGCCACTAGCAAAGTTGAGTTGTAAATACTTATTATAATACTTCACTATGTATTTAAATAAACTACATGGGTTTTCCATTGGTGGTGGGGACATTAGAGGGCTGAGGAACGAGGTGTTGCGTAATGTAATGTATGGTACCTATATTATGCTCTTTAAAAAGTTTGAAATAAAAAACAAAATAAAAATTTTGAAAAACCCACGACGCGACCTTTAAATAGTAATTGAAAAAGAATAAAATAATTTAAAATCCCCCGACTGAAATGATTTATGTGACGAGAGATAATTAACGTGAAAAGCTTTTTTAAAAGTTCACTTGATCTCACACAGAGTCGGCCATATTATGAACAACATACTATTCGTTTTCATAGCACTTCCCTACGCTTATCTATTCGGTTGTCGAAGATGTAGATGTCGCAATAACATAGGTATTCAACTCCCTATGAACTTTATAAGAAGAGCAAGAAAATCCGTCGAGGGCTGCCATCAATATTTTAAATTTCAATATAAAACTACAAAACGAATTCATTCAATTAGAAGGAGCTTTCTTGAAGTACTTTCTTAATACCTACTTAATACTAGGTAGTTGTTAGGTTTTTTAAACTTGAGATCAAGATTCAAAGGATAGATCGCGCAAGGTGACACCCAATGTATGTAACAAAAAAGAGACCTTCTACACACATACTTTACCTTAATATTATGACGTATGAATCTGTGAATGTATAGGCCGACAAGGGAATTTTGGCGTGTGGCAAAAAATCAAAAAAATTATACCGTGTCTGTCTCATCACGTGGCTACTGGCAGTAATAGCCTGTCGCTTAGTATCGACGGCTGGTTGCCACTCAACCCTAAAATTTAATTGAACTAACTGCGATCATATGAAGTGTCAATTCATGACTTTTACAGTCTCATATTTATTTTTGAGCTTAAAATTGAAAAAAATGTTTAAAAAAACGCCAAAATGTATAAAATGTGGGCTTACTTATGGTGGCGGTAAAAGTAAAGAAGTTGTTTTAAGAAAGAAAAACAATTTAAATTCCCTATAAAGCAATAAAAAGAGTACCTAAACAAGAAAGTTGCCTCTGCAATGTTTACATATTGCCATACTTTGAAAGTTATATTTGTGAAATGTATTGTTTTTGTTATACTTCTATTAAAAGAAACTACGATTCCAGGAGATTAGCCACTGCTGTAAAGACTTTATGAAAAGAGAATTAAGGTGGTACGATGAGCCTACAAATAGCTAAGATCCCGCTAGATGGCGTTAGTTCCACAAATTTCTGGTTTTTATTTATTTGTGAAATCAGCTTTCCAATTTTTTGACTTTAAAAATGTTCCGCGACATCTTTATATGAATATAGAATTTCCAAAAAATAGTTCACACGATTTATTGTATTGTACTATCCAACTAGTTCAATGGGGAGTTTTCTGACAGCTCATAAAAATTAGTTCAAAACACCTCTATAGATGGCACTTTTAAAAAGCCGAAGGCATTAAGTCTGTAAACTATAACGTAGGTAAGTGGTATCTACCATCTATGGTTATTTATACGTTCAATTTCTGATACAGACATCAATTAATTTATTTTACTTTTAAAAACGCAGTGTGGAATAAATTCTTCGCCTTCGCCTTTTGTAAAGCGCCATCTATCGAAGCCTTTTGTACCAATTTTGTACAGTTTTGTTTTGTTAATGAGCTGTCAGAAAACTCCCCATTAAACCTTTCTTTACGTTGTGTAAGGATAACGCACACATGCACAGAAGAAACTCTCACAAGTGCGACAGTGAGCGCGACAGATGGCGTCCTTTTTCCGTGTTTTATGGCCTCCTTGTAGCGATTGTTTGATATTTAGTTTGTTATTATTTATTTACGACACAAATCTAGCATGTTGGCGTTTTATGCGTTGGCCCACATTCTAAGCCGCAAGTTCTCAGTTCGAGCACCGAATTTCTTTTTTTTGTTGGGATAGAAAAGATGTCTATAATATAGTTATATTTTTACCCAATTTCAAACAAATAATAAAGGAGGCTGCGATATTCTGGTGTTCTATATAATATTTTGTTTCCGTCTATGATATTGGTATAATAAATACCCAGAGTAGTAATCCATGGCGCCAAAGAAAGCAAGCTTTGTGTAATGGATTATCATATTATGCATAGCCAACTATGTGGAACTAATTTATAAAGAGCCAGTTCCTTCCTAAACACGTGTGCTTTCATCTTCGACCTCATCGTTACCTACTTACCATCAGGTGAAATTGAGGTCAAACGCGGGTTTAGTCACATATAAGAAAAAATACACAAATGTTGATGACATCCGCGGTGCAATGCCTAAAGTGCTAGCTGTAAGGTCGAGGGTTCGATCACGGCACGGACAAGAATTAAAAATAAATATGTTATGGCTCTGTATATACAACGTGTAACATAATGAAGGGATAATACTTAAGGGGATTGTATGTTTGGTGGTGTAGTTTATAAGTAACAGTAACATAAACTTGTAATCCTTACGGTTGGTTCGGAAAACAAGTTCAAAGTTTAGATCAAAATATCTAAGTGTCAACCCTAAAAACAGCTGTTACCTTTTGATGGAATCTATTCGATAACAGATGGCGTTAAAATAAAGCGATAAGTAACCAAGAGAGATACTACAAAGTGTAATTTTATAATTTAATATTTACTAAACTTCCCTAACGTGGGTTATCTACAATAACCACATCCTTATCTTAACACGAGTTATCTAAAATAACTCACTTCTTCTCAATTATGAGTTATCTACAATAACTCATATCTACACCTCTCTCACACTCTTCTACACTGTACTACATACATGTGGGACTCTAGATGGAGCGGTTGACTACTCTATAAAAAAGCCTCAGCGTCGTATAAGGGTCTTAAACAGGAGCGGGTGACGACTCCTTAAATAAGCCATCGTTAATGCCAGCTGCCACAGCAGTCGAACCGTCGGTGCTGGAGTGGAAGCCATGGAATGTGAGCTCCACCTCTATGTATGTAAGTTGATGGTTATTTTGATGTATGAAAGAGATGTATGAAATGATGCACGACTGTTCCTAACCACCAAATTCTAGTTTCACACAAAAAAAAAAATTGAAGAGCAATTTTTTTTTTCATGGGATCACGGGGAAATATAATGTTATACTTACTTACTGTAATTACTTTTTAGCAGATTCGTTTTATATTTTTCCTTAAGTTATATATTTAGTTTGTAAATATAGGAATATATATAATAATATAATAGAATATATAATATATTGGAACTCCTTACTGCAATACTCAATTTACTCAATACTGGCCGATGTGTCATAAAAAAAAGAAATGACATGTCAAAGATTTTGACAACGTCAGTGAGAAGGATGAAAAAAAAGGTCCGCGGAGGAGACATGTGAGGAGTCGAAAAAAGAGTAGAAGCGGCTACACACGACCCTAAAATCACTGGCGATATCGGGACAGCGGTAGTGGGGATGAAATCGGCTACTACTCTACACACGTCTCTGCCAGTCAGTAGGAAACCGACCGTGCAACAGACTGCTCGTTGTTCTGAGATGCCGCCGACACTCACAAAACAGCAGAAAATAGGCATTGTTTTGGCACTTACTACGGTGCCACCTAACCAGAGACGAAAAAGGAAGAATATTAAAAAACAGTTGTAACTCTTTATCAAAATAAATGCTTACTCCTTTGCTGTTGTGTATTATTTTAAGTTCCATTAATGAACAATTCAAACAACAGTTCCTTACGATCACCCCCTTAATTGTTTATTTTTAAAAGACAGACATCCTTCTAATTGTTGAATTATCTTTGTCTGGTTTTCATCTAATTTTTCTTTTCTGTAGTAATGTGCTTTCTTCTTGAATTATTACGCCGCTCCATTATCAACAACTTCTTCAAATACATTAGTTCCATGACAATAATTACTTCCTCGAATAACATCTTCTCAAACTTCATAAACTCTCCAGTACTAGTACCCCATATCACCTTCTCGAACTTCATTTACTTCCAGTACTAATACTTCTTCCATTTTCTGCCGTTCGACCTTCCTCAATTTCTATGTTTTTTATCCCACAAATATGGTAAATCGTTGAATAGATCGATAGCTTTGGTCCACGGTTCTCGATCTTTCTCCTTCGCCATGTTTTCGCGCAAAATAAACAATTATAGCCGCAAGCACGTCGTCGTATCGTCGCGGCACTCAAGTGCAGACTGCGTAGAAATCAATCCTGATTTCGCTACACACGTACTGACAACGCTCCCTAGACGATAATTGTCCCTAAATCGTGAGCTCGCTCGAAACGATTTAGGGACGATAAAAATCGGGTACGATTTGCCTACACACGAGACGATTTATGATATGATCTAGGGTCCTCCCCACCACTGTCCCGATATTGCCAGTGATTTTAGGGTCGTGTGTAACCGCTTAAAAGATCAGGAGAGAACGCTGGAGGACGGCTGACCGATCCGGAAAAAGCCGCCGGCCCTCCCCGGCGACGACGTCCTGGCTCTACCTGAGGCGCCCTGCTCTGCTCGGCGCTCTTCACGGCTGCGGCCGTGCGCTACAACCCTCGCGGTGGTTCCTACCGCTGTGAGCGGCCTCCCTGCCGCTAACTTAGCGGTTGTTGGTGGCTGCCTCCACCACTACCGCGGCTGTGAGCCGCGATCTCCTACGGCGTCAACTGCGGCCGAGGGCCGCTAGCTCCAAACGTCTAAAATTTAACATTTTCCCTACAGTGCTATAGTGACTTTAAGTGCCTTTCTCGTTTTGTAAATTAAAATTAAAGTTTTTTAAGTGTTAGTTAATAGTTTTCTTCCACTTCAGCACCCTATTGAACTGCGAGCGACGGACCCCCTTCAGGGAATCGGCGCTTCGCGACATATTGTCTTAAGTTTTCGCGATGACTATTATGTATGACTATTAAATAAGACACTTTTAGACCGGATTTATGGCGTATATTTACAATTTAAATTTTAACAGTCGCTCGTGACCACGGGGTCTGCAAAGACACCGAAACGTCGAGTTAAAATGTAAAATATAAATTATACGCCATTAATCCGGTTAAAAAGTGTTTTATTTAATGCCTTCAATTTAACTTAATTCATGCAATATCTTCATTAATTATACTTAGCTTATTGTTATTCTAGGTAAAGCTAAGTAGTTTTTGCGTGAAAGAATAGCAAAAATCCATCCATCCAGCCATTATCAGTGTACATACAATACTACCTATAGTTATGTATGGCTGCTTTTCACTGCCAAACGGCTAAGCCAATATTAATGTACCTAATTTGGTATAGTAGTTAACACATACGTTACTTTTTATTCCGAAGAAATCTACGGTTTCTGACTTCCAAGAGGCAGAAACGATCATGAAATAAACAAAACCTTGATTTCCATTTTATCTCTGTATGTACAGAAGGCAGTAAGTACATCAAGCGATACAAATCTGTCAACATTTTTTACTCGAATTCGAACTCTATGCCCTCGATAATAAGTTAAAATCGGTTGGGGAAATTTGACAGGTAATGTAACGCTTGTTCCTTCTGTACCTACCTATATTAAATCGCGCAAAAGCTGGCTCGCGCCTCCCGCCTTTTTATACCCTACCGCCGTGGGTTCCTTTCCCGTGCCCTGAAATGTGGCAATACTGAGCCCACGTTGTCCCCTAAGGAAGCGAACGTGTTAATGTGGTGTTGATCCTCAAGCACGTTACCTAAATAAACCTTCACGTTGGTATAAAATAAAAGACGAAAAAACTATTAATATTTACTAAATCTTCAGTCATTTCATACAAAGTTTACAACCATTAAATATTAATCACTCAACATATATTTTGCAGCAAAAACCCGTAATATTAAATACTTACCGCGCCGCCTACCTGCAATTTTTTTAAACATTTCATAACGTTACAGCACCTGATGAGTGATGACCAAACACACTTGGCTTTGGCCCGTGCTCTCTAATATTCTAAAACGATAATAATAATAATAAATTCTTTATTTGCAAGTATAAGCGTTACAATTGTAGGTCGTATTCATTTATTATTTTAAATATATTAATATATTATAAAAAACAAAATAGAATGAAATGAAAATCTTAAAGCGTCCACACTTATTTAGAATGAGACTCGAGTACTATGAAAACGAGCTGAGTGAGAAGAGCATGATCGACACGTTGGAGTAATATTTTTCTATGATGATCGGACTTTAGTAATCTGTGATAATCGTTGGATAATCGGTCAATCAACAAGGAATATACTACGATACTACGTCAATCAATCAATTGATTGAAATGTTTTCGTTTTAACTCGTGTTGATATTTTAGTTTCCTTAATTTTACTATTTCCTAAAATCGTGCCGAAATACACTTTTTCTATTCTGCATTCGACTGAAAAATGGAAGATCTAGAAACGGAAAACGATTGTAAAAGAACCAAGGTACTTCCTTTTAAATTATCTTGTAGGTGCCCTTTTCAGCAGTCTACTTTTATTGTATTTCTTACTTCCCACTGCGATGGTGGCAGCAATGACTTCTGTTAGAATTAATTAATATTGCCTGCGATCATGAGGTTAGATGGCCAGAATAGACAGTTTTTAAAATAAAACTTTTCTTTACTTTTTACTAACTGGGTATTTATAGAATGCATGTACTTTAAGTCGATTTTTAAAAGTTCTAGATAATTCCAACTCATTGGTTTTCGAATATTCAATCAACTGTGATAATATTTTCTGTAAACATCTCTGCAGGACCGCAGTCCATCACCGGGCATCAAATCAACAGCAGTCGTTAAGTTTACTGCTTTTCCAAGTCCTGTGAGTTACTCCCGTCTGCAATGCAATACGGACTTGAACCTGCCTCCTTCCAATTGGGGCGCTGCTATAGATTCCTATGGCTTAAAGCAGATTTTAACCCGTGGATCTGGTTTGTCAAGGTACAATAAAAATCATAACAACTTTTGTAAATATTATTTTGGTTTAAATTTCAAGTGTGAAAGTGTATTTAGAACCTTAAACATATAAAGAATGTAATTTATTATGGTCTGAATTATCAAATTACAAAGCATTATTAATGGAAGGTGCATGGTTTTTCAATGTTAGGCTAATTAATTGTGTATTATTTTTTGTGGGAAAGGGGAAAAATAGATGGTAATCAATATGATGAATAAAAGACATAAGACATTTGTCCTAGATTGCATTGATGGAAAAGACTATGTGGAATAAAAAATAAATAGTCCATCTAGCCTTAAGCTTAGCAGAGCTTGTGTAAACACTACATTGAATATTATACAATACAATTTGCAGCACTTGTGCCATGAAATTGATTAATTTAGAAGGATTTTTTTTTATAGAAATCCATTATAATAAAGGTAGCAAAATAAAAGTTGAACCATTTAAAGTATTTCTGCTTTAAAAAGCTTCAAAGGAGGAATAATATATTATGTATAATTAATATGAAGATCAATGATTTCTGAAATATAATTAATGCAAAAGTAATTACAAACAAATGTTGGTTTTTATCACACTTGTTTTATCAAACTTTGTAAAACTAGTATCTCTGTATAATATTAAAAAAAAAACTCAAAGTTCTTAAACAGACCTCTCTGAAAACTTATGATTATCTGATTTGAATTTTAAATGCTTGTGACAAGGTGCCCATTAAACTGGCTAGAAATTTTAATTGAAAGTGTTTGTGTCAGTCAATGGTCATGCAGGAAACTGTTACTCTTGTTGCATTGTGCTACTATGCCTCTACTTTTTATTTAAGCAGTACATCAAGCACTTTTATTTCCAGCTTCCGAATGGCACATATGTTTCCGGATTGTGTTGGGGATGTGGATGTAATTGCAGGAGCCGAGTGCATAAAGAAACTTCTGAAACTGCCATACCAGCCCAATGGGACGGTAAGATCATTTTAATGTGTAGGTGTAAAAAGAAACAAACATGTTTTGGGTTCAGAAACATCATCAATGCCCTTTGGAATATTTTAATTAACCTAAGATAAGAATTTTGTAATGTTTTTTTTATTAATATTGACTTTTTTGAACTATAGTTTATGCATGATCATGATTTAAAGTTACATTTAATGGAATCAAAATATATTGATCAATGAAAATTTGTTATGACAAATCCTGACAACCACTGGTGTAGCAGTAAAAGCATTGTATTCTATAATATATAACTAGTCCTTCATTTGAATCTACATCACTATCATCAAGAAGTTATTATTCGTTATATGTTAATTTAAGTTTATTTTCATATTTATATACCTATGCTTCGACGGACTCTGTGGTGCAGTGGTTTAGACGCTACTGCTACAATTGTGAGGTGCTAGGTTCTATTCCTTCACGGAAGGAGTTTCTTTGCAGTTTCCTCTTACTGATCTTACCACTGCACGTAATTAGCGTTTGATACTACCGCTTCTGTGTAGGATTTTTTTATCCCTCTATCAGTACCCTTGAATGTTTCATGCCTAGTGAAAGTTCCCATAGGCTGTTACTTTCTGAGAGGCACTGGGTGGTGAGTACTAAACACGCCAGGCTCTTCGGGATGCCGCAGAATGGTTCGGGACCGTGTCGACGACCCATTGCTCCTGCTCTTGCGAGTTCATCAGCGGCTTTGTTGCCGTCTATGCCGGAATGACCCGGAACCCATTTAAGAAAAAACTCTATTTTTGCTTCCTAGCCTGTTTAGAGTTTCATGGCATTGCATCACCGGTTTGGATTCAAACTTTATGGAGTCGACTGTCTTTAGCGCAGCTTTGCTGTCAGAGAAGATGTAGATGGTTTATCCTTTGTAGCCCCTGTTTATTCAGATTGCCGCTCAGGATAGAATGCAGAGATTTCAGCCTGGAAAATCGAAGAGTATTATTATTATATTATTACTCATGTTATTGACCCATTGTTAAACCCTTTGATAGATTTAAGGATAAGTGTTATGTGAAAAGGTTTACTATAAGATATCCGGATGCAAGAAGATGGGATTCCCTGGCTGTAAATTGTTATTGTGTTTTGTTTTCTTATTTTTAAAAGATGATTGCTGTTAAGTTTCTTGCCACTTCTTCTCAACAGATCGACTTTCCGAAGTGGTGGTAGATTCAGTTCAATTTGTAAATTGTCTGACTTATTTCAAATGTATTTAAATACTTACGAAATAACTTACGTTTGAGTTTGTTGAAGCTAGCTCCATACTTGGGTCTCACCCCGTGAATTCCATAGCCTACTTTGGTGTCCATCTTTGAGCCGTCCGTGTACCATATGTGGCTGTAGTCCTCACAAAGTACCCTGCTGTTGCTCCAATTTTCTCTACTTGGGAATTCCACGTGATAGAATTTGGTGAATAGCATCTCCGGCAGTGTGTTTTTTCCGAGGTCATGCTTAGTATTGGATTTCTGTAAACCCTGTCCCTGAGCTGGGCTAGGTTTGCAGAGAGCCATGTCTTTTTGAGCTGCGTCGTCAACCTCAGCATTCTTACAGCCGCCTCCTTGCGTACGGTCAGATGTAAGGGGGAGTGTTAGACATGGCTCCAGTGGTCATGATGTTAACCGATCTTTGAAGTTTGTAGTTTGTTCAGCTCCATGATCATCGTACTTTGGTAGGTTTTTTTCTGCCGCACCACACACCCATAGGTGATGATTGGTTTTTCGATGGCACTATATAGCCACATGATCATCTTGGGTTTGAGACCCCATCTGGATCCCACCATTCGACTAAAAACTATAGGTATAATAAGGTTTTTAATTTTTGAATCACATTCTCAATGTGTTTGTTGAAGGTGAGTTTTTGGTCAAAAGTGATGCCCAGATACTTCACCTCTTTAGAAAAGGTAAGCAGCAATCCGTTGACTGAAGGCGGTCTAAGTTTGTCCAGTTTCCTTTGTTACAGACTAGTACTATTATTGTTTTGTTGTCGGCGATGGCCAGTTCATTGTCTTTACACCATTTTAAGGTTATATTAATTGCACCTTGAATGAGGCAAGATAGGACTTCCTGACATGGACCTCTTACTATGAGGCTGCAAACTGGATGGCAGCGACAGCGAGAGCGGCAACGGCGCTGGCAGCGATTTCCGCGACACGATAGAAAGTATGAAACCGCGACAAATCGCTCTCACGCCCGCTGGCGTCGAGAACGGCCCAGATTCCCTGCGTCGCTGTCCGCGCCGCTGTCGCTCTCGCTGTCGCTGCCGTCCTGTTTGCGGCCTGACAGTTATGTCGTCAGCGTATCCTATGACCTCAAAGCCTTTCTGGCTTAACCTGTTATGGAGGGGGTTTACCGTAAGAGTCCAAAGCAGTGATAACACTCCGCCTTCTGGACATCCCCGTTTTTTATCCTTAAGACAAGCTCCTAAATAAACTTTTTTATTTCGTACACATTTTAAATTTTCCTAACCATTTATTCACAAAATTGCAGGTAAGCATGATAGTGCACCGCGTTGAGAACACATTACTGCTGGATGATTTCGATGTGTACGACTATCTGATGAAGTCCGAGTGGTCCTGGCTCAAGGACTTCTTCTACGAAAATGTCCTTAAGACTATGTCGGAACAGGTAAATTAAATAATTTGAGTCCATTCAATAAAGTTGAAAATTGTTTGCACTTACAAATATGATAACTAAGAAAAACGAACGACTGTCATACATTATACTATGAACATTAGCTTAAATAATCACTGTGTTGAAGATTTTGTGTAGCATATACTTTTTTCAGACAATACAATTAAATTGTCTTTGACTTATGTTAGTGCAGAGGAACGGAATTGTATTTTAGGGACGAAAGATATGTTTTATGAATTACAATAAATACTATTTCGTATACTTTGTTAGTTAAATTCAACGTTCATAAGTGTATAGGTATGTACACACAGTAAATGAAAAATAAGATTTTAACCCTTCAGGCCCTGAGCGGTAGCCAGTTACCGCACCTTACGTCATTCTGTAAATGATATACAGAATGATTCTCGTTATCGTTTACAGAATAATTCTGTATATCGTTTACGGAATGATTCTGTATATAATTCTGTAAAAGAATCAAATGCCGGAGAGCGGTTTAGTGAACGGTGCAGTGACGTAAGGCGCGTTAACCCGCTACCGCTTGGCGCTTCAGGGGTTAATTCGAATTTGGACCACAATAAGTCCGTTCCGTGTTGCAGGAGCTGACAGCGCTGACGCTGCCACCGGCGCTGAGCTCGTCGCTGCACTTGACCGCCAAGTTCCTGTCGCACAGCATCACAGATAGCCCGCAGCCGCCGCTGCAGCCCCTGCCGCTTACCAGCAAGGGTGGGTACACTAATCATATATTTTGGTTTGCTTCATTTAGAATAGAATAGAAATACATTTATTGACAGACACAACACATAACAATAACAAAAAAACTTCGAAAAAAAAAAAAAAACATAAAATTCAATAAACAGAATCACAGAGAAGGTACATCACAAGTAGATAATATCACAAAGTAAAAATAAATGTGATTCACCAGAAATCCTAATTATTGCAACTTACGTTGTAACGATGATTTTCTGTCGTCGACTCATTTCATTTCCTGCATTTGTCTAGATGTATGTATGAGCGTTTACCCGCTTCGTACGCGCATAAACATTTCTTAGGTTCAATTACTAAAAGCTACCGTTCCTGTGGGAATTTTCAAAAATCGGTCCATAATGCAACCAGACACCAATTGAAGAACCTTTTTACCAAACAAATTGATGCGATCAAGGAATAATATTTTTCATTGAAACTAAAAAATCCTATATTTCCCGTTCCCGTGAGAATTTCCGGAATTCATTAGTACACCTCTATACCCTCTAAGGCTGCAAACTGGGCTGCAGCGACAGAGCGACAGCGTCGCGGGCAGCGACGCGGGGAATCCGGGCCGTTCTCGACGCCAGCGGGCGCTCGAACGATTAGTCGCGGTTTCATACGAACTCAATACTTTCTATCGTGTCGCGGAAATCGGTGCCCGCGCCGCTGCTAGAAATTTCTATGGTCGTTTGGTGTTGAATACGTGGCATTATAATGATTTCTGATGATAAAACTCAAAAAAGTAGTGAAACAAATCGAGAAACGTTCGTAACGAAACTCTAAACACAAGTGAATAAGAAATTGTGAATAGGCTAATGTCCTTCCTCTTGAGGTTAAAAATTAAAAATCGTCTTTCAAAAAAATGTTAAGCATACATCAACATTTCAATTTCATGCCAAGCTACTTGAACTAGCTTTTAATTAAGTTTAAAGTGTCATACAATAGTTTTTTTGCGAAAAAAAGTGGGTGGGCCCACTTGTATTTAGGTATTTTGTTGTTAGTTTATATCATGTATGCAATGTTTATGTTATTGTATTTATATTTATAGTAATAACTTGTATTTTTTTGTCATTTAGTAAAAATTGTTATGGGATTTAATGGTAATTGTTATTTGTAAATTTTCTGTATTCCTTTTTTTTTTGCTTTCGCATGCATGGTTGTCTGGGAAATCTCTCGTCAGCGATAAGACCGCCAATGCATACATTTTATTCTAAGTTTATTTACTTTTTACCAAAAATATGAATCAAACATCTAGATGGCGCTGTAACAATTATTTATTTACTAGGTGGTTTCTGCGATTGCGCTTGCGTCGATAGTTTGAGAATTATCGATCTGAAGAATTGCTTGAAACTTCATTATTCGAATGAAAAATTTTACTACGCGATTTTAACTTACTGCGCAATCTAATGTCATCTAATGTGCAATCACTTTCTTTTTTGAAAGTAATTTATTCCGTTGGATCCATTCAGACTTTCCTCCGTGATTGAGGAATAAACTTCATCCATCCAAATTTTGGCTGGCTGTTTTGTAGTCACCAGCTAAATTTAAATGTTATTTTCTTTAGTACGATATAAACGTTCCTGCATAATTTATTTTAATTACGCTCAGTAAAAAAAAATAAAACCTTTTTTTCAAATAGTCGCTGTTGATGAACACAGCTACTGCGACGCGGCATTTCATTGTTAATACTACGACGTTTTGTAGTAGCGCGTAGTCGTTTTTATTTCATGGTATTCATTCAAAATGTTAGCGAATATATTAATTTCCTTGTAAAAAAAATACATAGCTACTTACCTCTTTTTTGCAAAAAGTGTTTTTATAAGTGATACTAATTGTGTAAAAAATATTTGGTCGGTGTAAAAAACAGCCCTGTATGAACAGCAATTATATTTATATAATTATATTTCACGAATAACCTAAATAACAAATATCAATCTTTAGGTCCGTTCCTACCGGAGCCGGAACCAAAGTCTGAAGGACCGACGGACGTTCATCTATACAACCGCAACGTGCTGTGGACATTCGAAGATATTCAGATGCTGATCGGCAGCGACTTGCCGATATTTGGCGACAAGGACCGGCCCTGCGTCAGTCTGAGGTTACGGGACGCTAAGGAACCTATTAACGTTTTGACTGGTAAGTGGCACCTGCTTTTGGTGCTTACGGATACTTAAAAAGAACTCTGAAAGCTCACTTATGAGTAATTTCGCAAAGATAAACTTGTAGTTCATTATCAACTGAGAAACAGGTGGAGGTGATGATAACACTATCAATCAGACGCATAACACCTTAGTCGCTGGTGACCACACAGGGTCTGTACACCGAAAACATTGAGTTCAAATGTAAAATAAAAATCAGTAAAATAGGTATTTTCGAACCCAGTCCGCTTCTATGCTGAACTGGGAGCGAAAGAAAAACATAGAATGTGCCAGCTGCTCCTCTTCCCGGGCATACTGTAGAAGTCAGTTAAGGGACCGAGGTATTATGAGAGGCTTTTTTGTGGGCGATAGGCTGACCCCCTGTCACTGCAATAGTCTCTCTCCACTATTATAATGCCTCCAAATTTGTCAAACGTGACATCAGATGGTTTTATAACCTCTGTACCCATAAGGGATACAGGCGTGAAGTTATGTATGTATGTATGTAAAAAAGGTTATTTTTTTATTGAAAATCATGAATAGTGAAAACTCAAAACAATGTTATGACAGCTTCCCAATCTTCTATCAAATATACATAAGGTCCACTTTCGCAGGTATCGACTACTGGCTCGACAATCTAATGTGTAACGTACCCGAAGTCTTAATGTGCTACCATCTCGACGGAATCGTCCAAAAGTACGAACCAATGAAAACAGAAGATCTGCCAAACTTGGAAAAATCGAAATTCTCACCAAAAGTCATACGAAACGTCGCTCAGAATATTCTTTCCTTCCTTAAGTCAAACGCAACTAAATCCGGACATACCTACTGGTTATTCAAAGGGCCACATGATGACGTTGTCAAATTATACGACCTTACGTCTCTATGTCCGGATAATCTGGATAATCCGTTTACTACTCCGGTTGCTATGTTGTTGTACCGGGTAGCTCGAAACATGCGGTTGACTAATCGTTCGAAACATGTAAGACAGTTGTTGGAACATGTGGTTTCGTTGCTGGAAGTGGAAAGGTACCCGCAGATTGTCGCTTCCAGTCATTATATGTTGTCGGATTTGTATGTTCCGGCTATGACGAACCCGGCTTGTCCGGATTTTAAAGGTGAGTTCCTTTTTATATTGTCATCGTCATCATTATAAATCTATTTAATAGGATCATTGCAGGACCTTCACTCCTGACTCTACTTTGAGGAATAAGAATACTTTAAGCCATAAATAAAAAAAATGCACTCTTAATTCATTATCACTTTTTGGAAAAGTTTCTCCAAACAAAATAATTTTTCACATTCACATTCAAATCATTTTATTGTTTAATTTTTTAAACTTTTGATCCCCAGACAATTACACCAACTACATAGCCCCAAACTAAAATAGCTTCCATGCTGGACTGGGAGCGAAATAAAAACATAGAATGTACCAGCTGCTTCTCTTCCCGGGCATACTGTAAAAGTCAGTTAAGGGACGGAGGTTTTATAGGCGTTTTTGCGGGCGATAGGCTGAATTCCTGTCACTGCAATAGTCTCTCTCCATCATTACAATACCTCCAAATTGGTCAAACTTGACATCAGATGGTTTTATAACCTCTGGTGTTCTGCCTACCCCATAAGGGATACAGGCGTGAAGTTATGTATGTATGTACTATATAGATAAACACCCAGACCCGGAACATTTTTTTTTCTCATTCCGGAATCGAACCCGCAACCACTGGCGTCTGAGGCAGATAGGTTTACCCCATCGCCAAAGTGGAGATAATGGAAATCGCATTATTCGTTTTTTTAAAACCGATGTTTAAGAAAAAAAGGAAAAAATGGTTCACTCTCGGATCACATTTTTTTCGGGCTCAAATGATTGCATATGACCTCCCCTACGTATCCTTAAAATACTCTGGTCTAATTACAATGAACATTCTACACATTTAATCGATTATTTGAATGACAATCCTTAAGATTTTCTCTTCAATCAGCTTGAGAGAAACCGGACCCACCCCTTGATGCAAGACTGTAGTTTATTCAGCAAATAAGTCTAATTTTAGGCCATGAAGTTCGCAATTGTCTAGTAAGTCAAAAAAGTTCCACAAAAGCTGACCGTATGTCGGATATTTTAATCTGTTTCTTATTGCATAGGTACAGAGTTTGATTTGGTGTGAAGTAATTTGACATTTTTAATACAAATTAATTTCATACTTTTCCAGAAGAAAACTTAGAATCAGATATTGAAGATCCAGATTATAGATATCACGAGGAAGAGAGAGACAACAATACAACGGACAACACAAAATCTACGGGAGAGAGCGAGACGGATAGCGAGTGGAAGGGAGACCTCGCGATAATACGAGGACTAGAGTTGAGCAGTATCACTGACAGGGCTACAGGGAATAGTAAGGTAAGATATTATATGCGTTAAGGCGTATCTATCGAAATTACTTAGCATATTCATGTTATTACGTTATGTTGCTAACGTAGCTCCATCTAATGGTATAGCATTGCAGTTAAAACCACACCAATTTCTTTTCAAATACTGTAAATCTCAGTTAAATTGAAGTATTGCCATATTTAGAAATATTTTTGACTTTTTCCATTTAATAATGCTCAATTATTCTGAAATAACTGAAAAAATATGCTAATTAAAAATCACCCGACCAGGACTTGAACCTTGGACCTCTCGTTTGCCGGACGAGTGCTTTTCCACTGAGATTCTGGGCCCTGGCCACACGCCTTTGAAATTACTTAGCATATTCTTGTTTTTACGTTATATTGCTAACGTAGTTTGGAATACCTGATCTGCTACCCTCTGTACTTTACGGTATGAAGGGGTAGCTAGCTAGGTGGACTGTGAAAGATCTTACCACCAAGCGGGTGTAGTCTTGGATTAGTCGCCCTTTACGACATGCTTAGGGCTATTAACAACCAAGCTTTTGCGGACAAAATAAAATAAAATATCATTCTTCTATTAACCATCTAAATCTGATCTTCTTACATTCTTATTTTTGTAATCGATTTATTACATACTAATACGAACCTTATATCTATTGCTGCAGAAACCAAAACACGAGGCCTCTCCCAAAAGAGCCTGTCTCATATTTATTTTACTAATATGAACCTTATATCTATTTATAATATAGGAACCAATATTACTCTTACTATAAATATACTCTTCCAACAAAGGCTTTGCCAAGGGCCCGTTCTATCTCATATCTATTTTATTACCGTCATATTGTATACTAATATGGACCTTATGTCTATTGATGCAGGTACCTAAATAGCAGGTCTCTCGTTATTGTCATAGTGTATACTAATGAACCCTATTTATATTGTTCTAGGAACAAAAACAGAAGGCCTCACCGAACAAAGGGCTCGGCGTAGACCCGCCCTCTCGATGCGGAAGGGCGTTAAGACACGCCTTGAAAGGGCTTAAGGCGCTACATTTCATTAAGACTCATAAGGATAAGGTAATAGTTGATTTTGTTTAAAGCTTTTATAGTTCAACAAGTTTTTAACCGGCGACTCTATTGCATTACAAACTTATACAATAAAATAAAAATAAAAATGCAGACAACTAAGGCAGCGTCATCGTAAAGTTTGATCTCAATTTCACCTGATGGTGGGTGACAATGAAGTCGCAGATACCATACCAATTTAGAAAAGAACTGTATCTTTCATAGAAAATTTCCGGAATATCATAACCTCTCAGGCTGTGATATTTGGCTGCAGACGACAGATGAAGGTTAGACAATAACCAGGCTAACCTTTTTAGGCCTTTTATACACTTTGAGGCTTTTACGGCACGCTTATCCGTAGGGCTACTTTAAACCAACCCGCTGCGGGTAAAATTTTGTGACTTCATCGTCGTTTTAGTAGCAATACCTGGGTAGGTTCTATAGTCCTTAATATTTTAACTACCATGATAACTTTACGTAAGTGTAAATAAAACACTTTTTAACCGAATTTTCGCTTATAATTACCGTTTAGAAAAAAATATACATCATTACCTCCATCTGTTTCTCAGTCTTGAGTCAATCCAGAACGCTACGCTCGAAGACTGAGAAACAGATGACACCTCAGTGTCTCGTGTGCAAAGACACCGAAACGTCGAGTTAAAATTTAAAATGTAATTATACGTGACAAATCCGGTTGGAAAGTATTTTATTTAATAGTATGAATCGCGAAAACTTAAGACAATATCATGTAAGTGTAGATGTGTTCCGGATACAGGGAAGAGTCAAAATTACACAGCATTCGTAGTGCCGCACTTATGCGGGTAAACTTTCATAATTTAAACTTATATTTAAAATGCTTACTTCAAAAAAAAATTGAAATAAATGTCATAACAAATAACATACTCATAGGAAGAAGAACGCGAGCGTGTGAAACAACAAATTGTAAACGAAGAACAAAACCCCAAAATGGCGAACCCGTACGAGCCAATAAAAATGAACTACGAACCAATCAGCAACGAGAAGAAAGACACAGAGAAACAACACGTACCGCGGAGCCGCAGACGAAAACGCGAACGAAAACAAACTGAAAAGGCACAGACTGAAAATGAAAGCATAGACAAAAACGCGATACAGATACTAAAAGAGAGTAAAACCTTTCCCTCTTTACACGAACCTAATAGAGATGATAATTTCGCTTGGAAGTTACATTTGAAAACCTTGCTTTACGAAAAGATATGTCTTGCGTATGCGACTTTAGCCGAACATAGTTATGGGCATGAGCAATATGGCTTTTCGATTAAATATATTGATATGGCGTGGAAATGTCAGAAGCTACTAAGCAATATGATTATAAAGAGTAAAGTTGTTGATGTTGGGTGTCTTTTAGGCCGTTTGGGGGATAATTACTTTCAGTTGAGTAAGAACTGGCATAGGTTGGAACAGTACCAGAAACAGTTTGAAATGGATCATGAGATCGACTCCAGTTTGAGGGTGGAGATCGAAACTGATATGGAGGAGGAAGTTGAGAAGATGCTTGATGATAAACTGGATTTGGGTGAGTTGTCATGTCATTTATGTTTTCATATTTCACACCACCTATTAATACCCATATTATTAATTCATTCCTTTGGTAAAGATTTTAACTACATCCTACTGTTTATTGCCAATTTTTTATTCATGCATATTCAAAAAGTCTTGGGTACTACAATGTAGGGTCAAATGATTGCAAATGACCTACCCACTTCTCATGAAAAGGTTAAATTATCAATAACCCTGTAATTGCATACTCTTTCATCACCGTTAAAAGTACGCATCAACACTTCAGAGGATTCTTTCGAGTTCTTTTAACATTAACCATTCTTCCGTTTTCCAGATATATCAATACCGCCGGACCAATACCGCTCAATGGTGCTGTCCTGCTCCAACTACAGGCTCGCTCTGCAGTTGTCCTGTTCTAACACGCGACACAAGAGTCTTGAACTGAGCCGTCGTCTCGCGTCCGTTACTAACGAGCTACACCAACTGTGTATGCACAAGGCCAGGAGTAAGTCAAAAACGGTTTTATTGTTATACGAGTTTTTCGCACCACTTCGTACGAGCTAAACTACCCGCCCTGTGGGAATTTCAGAAACTCCTTTGTTATTTTAAGTGTTTTCATAATGGTATTCCACAACTATTTTCCACAACTATTTTTTTTTTCTAACGAGGTTTTCGACTGGTTTTTTCAATTTTATTCAGATTGGTGACTTATTTTTATTGTAAACTTTCAGATTGAATTCTGTTACGACAGTATTGACTTGTTTAATTCACACAAACTTCGTGGTCACATTGCGTAGGCACAATTGATTTTAAACTAGATGGTTTAATCCGTGTGGAGTCGCTTAGACATGAAAAACATGTGCCACAACAATTAAAAAATATCATACTAAATAATTTCCAGCTAAAATGTATAAACACCTATAGAATACATAAGTAACTTCTTTTTCATAGCCTTTGACGACCGGCTGGTGTAGTGGTAACATACATTGCCTTCTATGGTCCTGGGTTCGAATCCCGGTGGTGGCGGATATTTGTGGGATGAACACAGATATTAGTCGTCAAGTCATGGATGTTTATATGTTTATTTAAGTTTATTTTAATAAAAATATGTATATATTCAATATGTTATCTGGTATCCATAACACAAGTTCTTTAAGAAACTTAATTTGGGCTAGATAATGTTGTGTGAGTGTCAGAAATATTTATTTATTATTACTATAGCCTGCCTCGCCGACTATCGAAGGTTGGCAGTCTCTGCATAACGAGTCCTGTCTCTTATGAGGCGAAATAGTTCCACAGCGATCCCTACTCCATAAATATAATATAAATACTTTATTAAACCCTTTCCGTCCTAACAGAAGTTTACCTAGACTACATCGAGCTGGACCCCAAAAGCGACGAAGCGAAACTCCTCAAGCAAGAATTCAAGGTGTTGTCGGAAAAATCCGAAGAGTGCCTGGATGAAGCCACTGCGATATTCGCCGAGGTCAACGACGTGCCTAATTTGGCACTGCTTTACTGTAATAAGGGAAGATTCTTGAGGTTTAAGGCACATTGTCTTGAACAGGACGGATTTACGTGAGTAGTTTTATTTGTAATTTTTTTTTATTAGTTAATCAAATAAGTTTTTTTTTATATTTGACCCTTGTTACCCGGTAGCAGTTGTCGTGGCGCCGTGGTTATTGTGTATATCATGCGAAGTCGCAGGTTTTTATTCCTGTTGTCCTCCTGTACCACCGGTAGAACCGATGCTTTTATTTATAAATTGTGGTGAATTTCTTTTTATCCGACTGCGGTTCACAAAGGAGGGTTATGTTTTCAACGCGTATGTATGTATGTCTGTTCCTTGTTCCCTGATTTCTACTGAACTGCTGGACGGATTTAAAAAAATGAGGTATTCGTGAGAGATTCGTGTTAACTGCGCGAGTAATATAGAATATATCAAATTTCAAATTGGCGTCTAAAAATAAAAACATTTTGGGGGACATTAAAACAAATAATTTCCGATTTCAACTATATGGGTATCAAATGAAAGCTAATAGTCAGCCTAATGGAAATATACAGGTTCATTTTTTTGAAGATCAAAATATTTTAGGAGAAGGTTAAGAATGATGTGTGGATTCAATTTATGACAAAAAAAAATTACATATTTTTTTTAAATTGAAATTTTACAATTCTTTTAAGTGACCAAATTTTTCTGACTATTAAAAAATCGATGCTTAAAGTATTTCTTAATAGAAATAGTTGGAAAAACGCTTTTATTTCTCGCTATTTAGTCGTAAATAACAGATTAAACTAAAATGTTGTTAACTTATGAGAGTTGAAAAATATCAATTTACCTAACAAAAATTTTTTTGTTTTCATAAATTGAATCCACCCATCATTTTTAACTTTCTCCTAAAATATATGAATATTTTGATCGTGGCATCTCGTGAGCACGTCGAGATAAAATTTCAACTACCGGTTTAGTTCGAAATTATAGAAATTATACGCTGGTTTATACCGTTGACGGATAGTCAAACGCTGTTTTCTTATTTTCTAAATTGGACCTAAACTTCTGATTCGTGACAGAAGTATATTCAGTGCATTTATTAGCTCGAGTGGTTAAATATATAACGGGCCCATGCGGCTAGGTAAGGCCGTCTCGTTGCTCGTCGAATAAACCGGTTTATTAAGGTTTTCATAAAGTTCTCAAAACGTTCGCGTTCATAAAATAGTTCGGAGCAAAACTGAAATAAACCGGTATTACACGCTATTTTTAAAACCGGTTCCGAGCCTTGCTATTTAATAGTATGAATCACGAAAACTTAAGAGAATATTAAAAATATAATTATCATTACTTTACATTTCATCCACAGTTTCGAAAAACGCTCCCTATACAACCAAGCAGAAGACCTCTACCACAAAGCATTAAAACTGCTCGGTACAGACCACAACGCGGGCAACGCGGCGGGTAGTTCCGTTCGCGAACTGGTTCAGTGGGAGCTGAGTTGCCATATGTACACGCGAGCGGCTGCTATGCAGGATAAACCGGTTTCTAACACCGTGAGTTACCATGTTTAAGGGCTAAGATATTATAATATTTTATCTTAACCATCTCATATATCATAATATGTAGGGTGCAGCGGGTCGACTAGTAACTAACAAAGAACAGTTTTGAACATAAAAAAATACACAATTGTAAAAATAGATGGTTTTCTTCGGAATAAATGGACTGTATTTTCTGATTCGAGACAAAGAATTTAATGAGATCAAAACGTGTACAAAAAATAGCTTAATAATACGCGCGAGCGCAGATATTTTCGCAGCTCAACGACGCGGGTTTAGTGTAGCACGTTAGTTGCGCGACTGCCCGCCACCGGCGTTCTCTCACGTTCCTCGGGCCGCTGAAGATCCCGTTACACGGCTCGCTCCGTGCGTTCGTTGTAGTTCAAACATACTCCCGCCGTTGAAGAGCCTTGGTCTTCAATAGAAACTGGTAGCGGCACAATAGTATTGAAGGCCCTCCGTATTACTCCTTTACGGGTGTAAATATCAGCTACTCGCCCAACTCCGTCTCTACCAGCAATCACTCGCTGAATGCGCCCAAGAGGCCATAGAAGTGGTAGAGTGTTGCTCTCCTTGATCAGCACGAGGGTTCCTTCGATAAGCGTGCCCGTAGAATGACGCCATTTAGTTCTCTCTTGAAGCCACATTATATATTCTTTAGAAAATCTTTTCCAAAAGTGCTGTTTTAAGTAATCGATCCTATTAAAACGCTGGAGACTGCTTATGTTGATGTCATTCACTAATTTTTCACTTGGCAACGTGACTAAGGACCGACCAATAAGGAAATGGGCTGGAGTTAATGGAACAAGGTCATTAGGGTCACTAGAAATAGGAACCAATGGACGGGAGTTCAAAATTGCCTCTATTTGACTCAAACAGGTTGCCATCTCTTCGAAAGTTAAATGTGTTAACCCTAAAATACGCCTAAGATGATATTTTACCGACTTCACTGCAGACTCCCACAGTCCACCAAAGTGCGGTGTGTAAGCAGGTATAAAAGAAAACTTTATAGCGGGATCGGCGCTTTGAAGTTCAAGATCCTGTGAAAGTAAACGGGCCAACTCATTAAATGCGCCAATAAAAGTTGTACCATTATCGGAAAATATAGTTCGTGGCTTTCCGCGACGTGCAATAAATCGGTTTAAGGATGCTAGAAAAGCTTCCTTTGTCATGTCAGACACGAGTTCCAGGTGGACAGCTCTTGTTGCTAAACACACAAACACACAAATAAATGATTTAGTTAATTTACAGCCTCTACCTTTCCGGTCCGCTATCATAATTGGTCCAGCGTAATCGACACCAGAATCTAAAAAAGGGAATTCAAGCTGAACGCGTTGCTCTGGGAGATTTCCCATGATCGGTTGTATGGTATTAGCCTTGACTCTACAGCAACGTACACACTTTTGTGTGATTTTCCTAGCTAAATTTCTGCCACCAATGGGCCAGTATTGTTGCCGAATAGTTGCAAGTAGAAGTTGAGGTCCCGCGTGAAACAATTTATTATGAATCATTCTGAATAAAATTGTAGTAATATGATGTGAACTACATATTAAAATAGGATGCTTAACATCAAAATCATAGAACGAATTATTTAATCTACCACCAACGCGTATAACTCCATGTTCATCTAAAAAAGGTGAAAGTGATAGATATTTATTTTTTGGCGGCAAAGATTTACCCTGTTTCAATAACCTACATTCTTCCGAAAATGAGTCTTGTTGGGAAATCTTCATTAACGTATGTAACGCATTTGTCAATTCATTAGGCGTAAGAGGACCTTGCACTTTAATACCCTTGCAAATATTTTTAAATCGTAAGACATAAGCTATAATGCGCTGTAACTTTTGAAAGTTTGAACATTTTAATATTATATTTTTGATAGAGTTTTGATTTGTATACGACTGCTCATCGACAATAAACGATTTTATGGTTTCCGGTAAATGATTTGACGTGGTTAGAGCTTTGGGAAATTTAGGCCAACTAGAATCGTCATGGTTTAAAAAATCTGGACCGGACCACCACAATTTTGCCTCACATAATTTATCTGCTGGTAATCCACGCGAAGCGAGGTCTGCGGGGTTTTCATGCGAAGGTGTGTACCTCCACTTATATTTACCTACTGTATCTTGTATTTCAATCACACGATGACGAATGAAAGGTTTTAAATGCATCGGCGACGATGCCAACCAGCCAAGAACGATGGTGGAATCGCTCCAAAATATGCAATCATTAAAGGTTAGTGTGAGTGATTGCGACACCTTTTCGAATAATCGGGTTCCTAATAGAGCTGCGCAAAGCTCAAGTCTTGGAATTGTCGTGGCTTTGATTGGCGAGACCTTACTCTTAGATGTTACCAAGTGAGTGACATGTGAGCCATCTGCCAGCGAACTTCGAATATAAATACACGCCCCGTATGCCTTCTCCGACGCATCCGTAAACACGTGTAACTGCAGATTCAATGCTGTGTCACACGTCACCCATCGAGGTATCCCTATTTTATTTAAACAAGGTAGAGTATTTTGGAAGCTCTGCCAAGCATGTAAAGTCCCGTCCGGAACTGGCTCGTCCCACGAACATTTAGAGAGCCAGAGTTGTTGCATAATCAACTTGGCCTCCACAATACTTGGAGTAACTAGACCCAGTGGATCAAAAATTTGGGCAATAACTGATAATATTTTTCGTTTAGTTATAGTTTGATCGATAGGAATATTAATTGTGAATTTGAATGTATCACGTGAACAATGCCAGTTTAGTCCAAGAGTCTTTGAAAGTTCATTTTCGCTGAAATTTACATAATCGCCCGCGTTCGATGAGCCACATAGAGCTTGTAACAATTCCATAGAGCTCGACTGCCATTTGCGTAGTTTATATTTAGCAGATTGGAGAATTGATACGACTTCTCGGCACTGATTGAGTACTTCATTAACAGAAGAACCGCCTGAAAGATAGTCGTCGACATAGAAGTCTCTACTAATCGTAAATCGCAAACGCGGGTCAGAACATTCCTAAGATAGTTGTAATAAGCATCTAGTAGCTAGATATGGCGCTGAAGCTGTTCCGTAGGTTAAAGTGTTCAAAGTATATGATTTCAAAGGCTCGTTAGGATGTTTTCTCCACAATATTTGTTGCAACGGACGTTGTTTTTTGTCCACTAAAGTACAACGGTAAAATTTTTCGATGTCGGCTACAACTACAATTTTATGTTGGCGGAAACGTATTAATATGGATAGCAAATCGTCTTGTATAGTTGGGCCTATCATCTGTATGTCGTTAAATGACTTTCCTGAAGTGGTGATCGCCGACGCATCAAAGACCACTCGGAGCTTGGTAGACGTGCTCGATTCCTTTAAAACCCCATGGTGTGGAAGAAAACATGTAGTGTCAGAATACTTTGACGGATGCTCATTTAAAGACATGTGCCCCAGTTCAATATATTCGGCCATGAAATCGCTGTACATTTTGTTTAAAGTTGGATTTTTATTTAATCGTGTTTCTAAAGAAAGGAACCGTTGTTTAGCTCTATTGTAAGAGTCGCCTAGCATACTAGGGTCATCTTTTAATGGAATTTGTACTATGAAACGACCTTCAGAATTACGACAAGTTGTTTCTGTGAACAATTGCTCACAAGCTCTTTCTTCGGCAGTCAATTTATGTTTAGAGGAAATTGAGTCTAACTGCCAAAATCTTGTAAGATCGATTTCTTGGTTATCCGATTCATAAGCAAACATACCAGTATAGGTAGACGGCATTGTTTGCGTCGGTTCGATAGCACCTGATATGATCCAACCAAGTTTGGACTCAATCATAGTAGGCTTATTCTTGCCTAGTTTTAAGCGATTCGCGCCTACAATTTCCCAAAATATTTCCGCGCCGACAAGGATGTCGATAGACGCCGGAGAGTTAAATAATGGGTCGGCAAGACGAATGCCATCAGGTAAGTTTAGTTCATTTACATTAATAAGAGTGTTTGGTATCGATGAATTAACTTTAGGTAAAACAAGACATTTTATGTTGAATTCGTAGTCAACATTTAATGATCGTAGAGTTAACGACGCTGATTTAGAAATAGTGCAGGACTGATTATTCAGACCAGTAACGTTTGATTGATAGTTTAAGAAATTCAAAGAGAGCTTACGTGAAAATTCTTCTGAAATAAAATTTGCCGTACTGCCGCTGTCAAGCAAAACTCTAGCTCGGTGCAGCTTGCCTCTACCATCTACTACATTCACGATAGCTGTGGAAAGTAAAACAATACGTGATTTAATATTCTGACTGATGGTGAACGCTACATTTGGAGTAGAAGGAGATTCAGGACTTTTGTCAACGTGCAGTAAAGTATTATGTTTATGTTTGCAGTATTTGCAGTGACTGAACTTACACTTAGATGAAATATGTCCTGGTCGGAGGCAATTATTACAAACATTAAGTTGATTTGCTTTAGTTATACGTGAATCAACAGTGAGTTCCTTAAATTCATTGCAAGAGTACAAAAAGTGAGGTCCGTGACACATGGGACATTGAGGACTAGAAACTTGAGACAACGCGGCTGTGAAGGTTTTAGGCTTAGGGTTAAAAAAATTGATAGCATCTTTCTTACCTTTGACCTTCGATTCTTCAAGAGTCTCAAGGAGATCCGCTTTATTCGATAGAAAATTTGTGAATATTGTTAAAGTCGGTGGCTCTACGAGGTTGTTTCTATGCTGCTCCCAGTCTCGGTTCGAAACGCTATCTAATTTTGTAGACATCATGTATATAATAAGCGTATCCCAATACTGTACAGGTTGATCTAAAGTTGCCAGAGCTCTCAGATTTTTATTAGTTATGTCGATAATATGACGTATTCCGCGACTAGACTCTTTGTATAAAGGCTCTACTTTAAAAAGCGCTTGGACGTGGTTATTCACGAGTAAACGTTTATTATCAAACCGTTCGCAGAGCAACTTCCATGCCGAATCATAATTATCAGACTTGAAATCTAAATTATCAATTACCAATAATGCGCTACCTTTTAATGATGCACGTAAGTAATGCAGTTTATTTATTTTATCTATGTTGTTATTATTGTGAATAATAGATAAAAATGTATCCCTGAATTCCAACCAATTATGATAGCTACCGGAAAATTTAGGTAAATCAATTTTAGGCAACCGAATAGAATTATTAATCTGTGTGTGATTACAAGAACCAACCTGGGACTCGTTGTCTTCTGGTTGCGATAACAGCTTGCGCGTTTTGCTAGAAAGCTGCCGGGCTGAAGCTACCAGGCTGTAGTACATCCGCTCAAAATCCTCCCGTTCCGCATACTGCTCAGCGGGATCATCAACCAGTGACTCCAGTTCATTCTGTAATGCATCGTATTTTTCATATAAAGTTTCAAATGTACTGAGCCGATATTCTATTTCCGTGAGTTGTAAATCGCTTAATTTTTCACAGGATCTCGAAAGGCTTAAATACGAAGAAAATTGCGTAAGCTTAGCCTTCATGGATGCACGCTTTTTAGTTAAAGTTTTTATTTCAGCCATATCGAGCGTATGCGAAAAACAATTGGCAACTCGATAATTGTGAAGGTTAATCTGATTAGGTTAAGCCTTTTTACTTACTTATAATTTTAATGACTAAAATCTAAATTATCTTTAGCAGTAAAATAAAGTAAAACAAAGACTTAACTAAAAATAAATTAAAAAAAAAAAAAAAAAAGGCAAGCAAAATCACACAATAAAAGTTTTGCTATTTTATTTGTGCAGGCAAAGTTAATGCGTGGGTTATCGGGTAAAATTTAAAAAAAATATAAAATTATCAAAGGATAAAATCTACAGTACAACTAAGCAAGCAAAATTATACTATTATAATGTAATTATGAATATATGAATTCGATTATGATGATGGCAAGAAAGTAAAATTATTTTGGCAAATGGTGATTAATGTGGGTGAAAATGAAGATGAAATGGATAATGATGATTTTCGTGACTAGGAATTGGTACGGTCTTACTTGTATATGCTGCAAATTAATCCTTTCTTCAAGTTGTTTATATGTGTAGCTTGTAGTCTTAAGATTCCTGTAGTAGGTAGTACGTACAACAAGCACGTAATTAGTTTTTCTTTCTTGTCCCGTAGACGCGAAGTCAATTGCCTTCGTAGACGCCTCGTTGTAGTTTGTATGTTGTGTATATTGAATTGTACTTGCTGTAGCAGGAATAAGTTTTGCGTAGCGTAACACGTAGTTCTGGTTGAACGTAGTCTGCCCGTAGATCTTTTTTGTCGTCCCGTAGACGCGAAGTTACATTCGTTGATAACCCCTTAGCAGTCTTCTAGAAGTCCGACGAAGAATCAAAGGGCAATAGCCGTTGCTTGATCCAAAATTACTTTGTTCTCTCGGGTTCAAAGTTCAGGTAGAAGGACCATGTAAAAAAGTTACTTTATTACAAATTTATTGTTTTCTACCAAGAGAGGTTATCTGTGTTTGATTGTTACAGATCACAAATTTAATTAATGATTCTAAAACTTTAAAAATCTATTTCTTAGTTAAAAATAACAGAATAGTCAAAATTCCCCCTTGACGTAATTTCGTCTATTGAACACAGGCGCCGTTATAGTGTACTGATATTATTAGAGTTTAACTCCTTAGTTGAGGCACAGGGTTGGCAATCCAAATTCAACTTTTTTATTTCAATAACAAGGTTAATATTTGTAGAAAAATGAACTTTAGGCATTTCAACTGCTCACCATAGTAAATAGTGATGTGATCTTGATCAGAACATGAGTCGATGAATTTATTAACAAATAATTCTAATCACTAGTTTAATTACATTACTAAAATTTTGATGCGTAAAAAATTCGCGTAGTACCTTTGTAAAATAATGTATTCCTATATATTAGAAATAAGACAGCAATACAATAATATGAAATGTACGAACTTTAATTTTACAATTAACACAAATCGTTCGTTTTAGACAGAGTAGTAGATCTACATGCAAGTAACTCTCTGTTAGTATTAAAAAAAAAACAGTTATCAACTTCTTGTCTTTTGTCTTACTTCTCAGACTTAGCTCCTTGAGATCAAAATAAATTTTAATTTTATTCAAACTAATTGTTATTTTACGATCATTTTAACGAAATTCTTGAACGTTGATATCGTTTGAAAATATTCAACGCGTCGGGCTTCAAACTTCGGGATTGGGAAGATGTTCATTATTTCGTCTTCCTCAATGATTGAGTGATCATTATCAATAATACGAAACTTTTTTTATTTCTATTTACAGATATAAATCCTTGCACAAAAATTTGTCCTTGAGTCATATTTTCTATGACGCAAACATATTTAAATGTTTTATTTCCTTTGGACGAACGACATTAGGCAGAAACGAATGCTTATTCTTCGGGAGCAGGTTTTAGAAAACACGCAGTGAGCTGTGTTTTCTCTCGATGTCCAAGGTTCACTATCTACAGGGTAGATTTTTAGTCATCAGCCAAATTAAAATGGTTTTTGATATGATATAAGCGTACCTGCATATTTATTTTTGCGTCGCTCAGTACAAAAAAGTAGAAATATGGAACCACATTTTTTTTGTTAAATAGTCGCTGTCGATCAACATAGCTACTACGACGCGGCATTTCATTAATAATATCAGATGTTTTGTAATAGCGCGAAGTCATCTTTATTTTATTGGTAATTTAGAGTGACCATGCCTTGGTTAATATGTTAGCGGACATATTAATTTCCTTATAAAAAAAATACTTGTAAAAAGATTTGGCTGGTGACTACAAATCAACCCTGTATAGAAAAAGAAATTCAATAAATAAATTCATTCTAGAGGGGTAATTTCAACTATTGTCAAAATATTATTAAACAGCAAAATGTTGTAGCTAATACCATAAAATAGAATATAAATATACGTCTTACTTTTTAAAAACTGTCAAATTCACATAAAAAACACTTTTTTGGCCAAAAGTTTAAGCAGCTAATTCACACGTTAGCACGCCGAATTTTGTCGAAAACGAAATGCCTGCGAAAACGAAAAGTATGAGGTTAATCGACGCCACCTTTGGTGTTAATTATGTCATTTTTTTTGTGTTCTGAACATAGATCTTACTTCAATTAGTTAGGTAAAAAACAGGAGTTATTGCATTGGTTTAAATTTCCCGTATTCGAATTTGCCCCGCTGCACCTTATTACATAATTTCGTATCGTAAGATACAGAACGATATAATAATTTATGGTAACATAACATCTTAATTATTAAATATATCTCTTAAGATATAAAAATGTGACTGCAGCATGTCGAGATTTGTACTTAAGTTTGATGAAAAATCGTGTGGCAAATTCTAACTCGAAAACTTACAATATAATATCGTATCTTCGTCGTCTAAAATATTATATCAATATAAGATAAGATAAAATATTATAGTATCTAAGCACCGTGTAATGCCTTTTAGTGTCTATCTCTTGATTGTATCTTGCTGAAATGTACCTAGCGATCTGCGTTTCGCTGAGCCGCTCTTATTTTTATTATTCCAAATATCAAAACTAACACAGCATACCTAGTTATTTCACTAACATTTAAGTTTCATAAATGTTCCTAAGAATGATATTTTTGCATAACGTAATTATGGACGCAATTTCCAAACTTATGGTAAACGTATACATATAAAGAGGTCCACAATCACAGAACACGGATTTAGGAAAAACTGACTCTTCATAAAATGTTTCCGGAACATTCTGCGCTTGAGCGATATTTTGTGTCAGATTTTATAGGAACGGTGACCATTCGGATTAATCGCCTTTTATAATACGCTTATTCAGGAGTGTTAGGGCTATTCTAAGCGAACCCTAGGCGTCTAAAGGAAATTAAACAAACGAAGATTTAAAACACAGTTTTTACTGTACCTATTTGTATTAATTTGATAATTCTGACTGAAAAAGAGTGCCAAGAGTTTTTTCAACACACTTGCTGGTAAAATGAGCCTAATTCTATTGAATTTAGAACTATAAACTGGGCTATAAGTCACGCGTGCATAATATATTATACCCTAGTGCATAATATAATGAATCCTACAAAGTTGAATTGCACCTTTGTGCAAATTAAATGCGAGTAAACAGAGCATATTATATTGATCCGGGTTATACATTAATTTTTTTCAGAAACAACAAAGAGGTTTTATACCACTTCAAATCCATGTACATTTTTAAATGTTTACGCCTTATATTAGTTAAACAAAATTGTATATCAAACAAATTATTCACAATTTACAATAATTTGTTACAAAATATTAAAATATTTGGATTTACCACTCCAAATTAAATATTTTCATGTAAAATAGGCTGTATACGCTATACAGCCATTGACACATTTGGCGGAAAAAAAAAACCTACGCGCATGCGCGAAGTTCGGCGCCATTTTTCAATCACATTTCACAGCTTTGTTATCAAGTGTGTTTGTTATTTTATGACCACGTAAGTCTGTCTTTTACTCACAAGTGTGTTGAAAAACGTCGTATATAACTCGTGAGCGTTGCTAATTAGCTCTTGTTACATAATATACTATTTCCGCCGGCTTTTTTTGTCTCTTGGTCTACTGTAATATCTTATTTAACAACTATCAACAACTAGTTGAAGCCGAAGTATATGTGATGACCAATGATATTATATAAAACAAAAGCAGATATGTTATAAGCACGCGCGTTATGAAGACTCAAATACGAGCCAAATGGTAGGTCTTGTAATTAGTCTGCGTTGAGCGCAATCACAAGCGTGACGCACTTTAGGTTCCTGTGTCCTTACCAAAATAAATATAAAATGCCGTCGTGTGCGTTTCGGAAGTGTACCAATTATAACTCTAAAGTAAACAAAATGCAAGGGATCTCATACCACATGTTAGTATGTAAAAGTACTAAGATTTTTTAGTATTTGTAAATTATTTTTTCAAACAATCTAATAACTGATGCAGGTGAAGAAAGAGATAGCGATCTAGTATTGACGCGAGAGCAACGCGAGAGCGATAGATGCGTGCTCCGTGGACATAGATTAATTAGTGCAGAACGAATATTGATAGTGAATAAAATGCCTACAATTAAAGTTCAGTTGCTCTTTATTTTTACTTTGTTTTGATCCCCATTTTCAATCATCCAGTACATCTGATTAAAGTCATAATTGATAAATACACAAATATTCGTCTCCATTCCGCACATAAAAATAAAATACAAAAACTTTCAAAAAGAAATAAATTAAATCTTTGTGAAGGTATATAATATTCATTGTATTTCTATTTTTAATTATTATTTCAATATTAAAATTTTCAATAAATATTATGTTCTATTATTTCTTACCTATATTTTACTTTTCAATCAAGTGTCCACTCTACGACTGTAAATATTAACTATGACACAAGAAAACATTGAAGTGCAATCATTAAAACTATAGCTATCTCTTTCATTTGCGTGCTTTTTCTTATCTTTTGTTATATTTATCAGTGAAACTTGTCAATGCATGCAGTTTTTGATTGCTCGGAACAGTTTAGAACGCAAATTTCTATGAACGTAACATATCTATAGTTTATAATATCATTGGTGATGACTGACTTCATCAAGTGTTTTGTGAAATTCCTAAGATGAATAAAACTTTTTTAATTTTGAATTTTTAACGGGCTGTTAATCGCGTATAATATTTTACATCTCAACTTGCTGTTTTGGAATAGAAAGAGTGTTTAATTCAGTAAAAAATATTTTGATTTTAAAATAAAAGTGGTGGGAGTTTACATGACATTATTGACATTAATTTACTACCAAATATCAACGTTCCGTCGGTGATGGTGTTCGGGAAATGTGTTAATGTAGAACCAATTCCTGGGAAAATACATAATCTGTAATCCTCACTTCGACGGATATTGAGGCCAAACAAAAAAAAAACTTGTTTTATTTCATAACTAAACTTATCGTCACCCACATAAAAATCACATATCTACTTACTTAATCTTCATTCCTTTTCCTCCTACAGGAGATATCGGAAGTGGCCGAGGCGTTCAAGCAAGCGTTGAAGTACTGCCTGCTGAGCCCCGGCCCCAGACAGTACCTGTACCAGTTCCGAGCGGCCATGATATACCACCGCCTGGGCTCCTTGTACCACTCGCAGTACCGGTGAGGCTTAGAACCATAAGGCAATTCACAAACTACAAAAGAAACAAAATACACTAAATACAAGAGTCGTCCCTATTACTAAGAAAAAAATATTTTTCTTTAATTTTGCAGGGCACCACGTAATTTGATTATGTACCATAAGAAACTATTTCAGTATTTTATTTTTATTTTTTGAATAACATTTAGGGGTTAAAACTCTAAATCTGTATTTGTTAGTGATATGTAGCAGCTTATACAAGTATAACTATGTACCCACGCGCGCTGTTACGCGCCTCTGTCTTACTCAGTAATAAACATAGAACACATATACTCAAGAGAAGAAGTACAACTTCATACATTAAGAGTTAAGACTAAACGCCATCTGAAAACGGTCCACATAGCTAATATGGCGGGAATTTCAAACAGTTCAAACGACTTCGAGATTTCAACTTGCTCTGGTCTGAATAAAAATAAGCAAATACTTACAAACTTGTTAGGTGAAATACCATACCATCAGTTCTGTAAGGTTTGCTTATTTTTATTGCGACTGGCTAAATATAAGGTTAACTTGATGAACAATAAGTAAAACAATAAATACGATTTTGATACTTTTATTTTGTTTAAAGTAATACAACAAAAAGTGTGGATAAATTGACACTCTTTCTTAAAAATACAAATTCACACTGACGCGAGTTTCTTCAAGCAATCAGGGGAAGAAAAGTCGATTAAATCACAAGAAAACTTAAAACCCAAACACAATTTAAAAATATCGCAAAACCGCAATCGCGAAAAAGTATTTTCACATTGTGAAGTAGACGTTAATTTTTGACATTTCTTTTTATGTCTGTGTTGCTATATTCAAATAACATCGATTCGCTAATTCATTCGATTATGTAATACGGTCCCTTTAAATATTTGTTAAATTATTTAAAAATTATGAAGAAGTCAAGTAAAGTTTTCGTTTAATGTTATTTCTAATAAAAGCGAAGATTTCTTGAAGAAAAATATGAATGAGTGTAAACTCAAAAAAATACTGCGATGTATTCGAACAATCGATTGAATATTTTTTTCATGGGCTACACTGGTATCATTCTTGCTCTTTTCCTCTTATTGTGTTCTGTCTTTTTCACTCTGTCTCCAGTATGTAGTCTGCACCATCTCCATACAATGTCGACGCCACCTGGTAATAAACAAGCCTAACTTCAGTGCGGTCGTTTCATTGCCAACTTACCTACGTACATCTCAGTTAGATTTTTTATTTTTATAGAAAGGACATAAGAAATATCACAAAATTATTGCTGTTGTTATGAATATATGAGTCATCTATTTTTAATACATGGGTTGACTTGTTAGCTACTTTTTCCTATACTCTTTTACCACTAAAACTTCGTTGGTACTTCGTTGGTTGTGATAAATTACTTTCACGTCAAATGTGAATAAACACCAAATTAAACATTAATGAAACCATAATTAAAGCTGTCCTTCAACGCTTTTTGTAAAAAATTAGACAGCTGGTAGCGACCTCTAAATCTTAACAAAAAAGAAAAACAAAGAAAATATATTCATATTTAGAGGTATACATATAATCAAACAAAAAAGTGCCCCGGGCATAATTCAAAAGTCGAAAAATAAGGACTACCGTACAAAATACATTAAAAATCCAAATAAATTTTCCCAAGAAAAAGTTTTCATATCCACCAGTAAATAGTCAAATGCATCAGTAAAGGGTATTCTTAGGCATAAAAATAACAAACGTCAAAATATTTGTTAAACTCGGCATGGAAAAATTACCTGTTTGACAGTTAGTAAATTTTACCTGTTACCGGGCGATAAATAAATAAAATCTCTAGACAATCATACCAACTGCATGGCCCCGAACTATGCAAAACTTTTGCGAACTAGGGAGGAACTTAGAATATGAATATTTTTTAGAATATTATATTTTTTTGTTCCATATGAGCTTAAATTAAATGTGAAGGGTTTTGCTTTCTGAAGGACAATATAATGATTTGATTGATTTCTTATTTCCGGATGGAAATAAAAAATCATATCGAAACTTTAACATTGCAAAATGGTATTCGCGTAACAATTTTTAGTATGAAGATTAATGATTGACAAGAGAACAAAATGATAACGCAATGAAATATTGTTTTAGTTGAATACCAACGAGTAATGTTCATAGCTGGCCGGTCAGATTTGGGACAACTCATGAAATTAGTATGTATTTAAAACAACAAATAGTGCAAATAATAGCTCAAGTTCGGTTAATTCCAAATCATTTACTTATATTAGAAATCGCAGCAAGTATTTTAATATTTTACCCTCTCAAGTTACTCAATAGAGTAATTGTTTACTTACACGTGAAATATTTCATCGAAATCTACAGCCCTTTTTTCAACTGGAAAGGTTGGAACAGCACTTGTCATAAAAGTTAACAAATACGTCAATCGGCATTTATTTACAAAATCGACGAATTTATTAAATAGGGTGAAAGACTGAGCATTTAACATAGACTTCCCTGAGAGCTACAAACAAAAAACAAGCACCTACAGCTTTATTATATTACTATAGAAGCTTATAAACTTTCGTTTTTGTTCAGGCTAACTACAGAAGAGGGTCCGAAACGCCGCAGCCTGCTCCAACTGACGCGGTCTAACTACGAGCTATCCGCTCACTTGCTCGCGCCGCTCGAGGACTGCGCCATGTATCTCACTGTGCAGATGGCGCACGTCGCAGTGTTAGAGCAACACGCCTGCGGTAAGACTGCTTACTTTGCTTTCAGGGTTTAGGCATCGTCCTAATAGAACGCGAAAACACGATCATCGCTTGATTTTCAGTCGAGCAAATTAGCGATTTCTCTTTGTAGTGGACTTTCCAAAAGTCGAACAAAGCATTTTAAAAGAGAAGAGGTTTTATAGTCAATTGGATCACCAGACGTGGATAGGACCAGGCCTGGCTCACTCCGCGCGGTACATCCGTTATTTACCTACAGCGAAGCGCTCCAACGGCGGATTTCGAATCAGTCGGGTGTCACGCGCGCGCGTTGTAGATACCTACCTACCTAATAGCTTAGATTTGATTATGTTCAATTTAGTAAACAAAACATAGGTAGTATTACTAATTATTCGTCGTAACTTTTTTTTCATTTTGTACTTTAGGTAAGTTGAAATAATATTTTTTACAAAGGTAGAATAACAGTAATACCTACATCGGTAGATACTTAATTACAAATAAGGAGATTAATTATTCTTCACTAGGCAGTGTTGTAAATAACAAAATATAGATAGGCACAGTAACGCCATGTTCGGTAATCATATGAACTAATTGTTACAAATTGTTCTTTCTTATCTTTGGTGAATAAATCGTTCAGTCGTTGTCTGATCTCTAGGAAACAAGTTGTTTTATTTTTCTCACAGGTTATGGGCCCAGGTCCATATATCTGTTAGAGAGTCTGTTAGTATTGTTAGAATAATCAGTGAGTGTGATTAACAATAGACTAATTGACTTTTGTCAGACTTGTGTGTAAAACAGTGAAAATCAGTAACGCAGCACGTGGCTATCATGGCGTCCAGTACAAACTATTTGGTAAGCGTACCAAAGTTGAAAGGGCGTGAGAACTATAGTGAATGGTGTTTCGCCGCGGAGAATTTCCTGGTGTTAGAAGGAATGGTTGGGTGCATAAAACCTGAGCCCGATCATCCGCCAGTGGCTGCAGATGATGCGAAAACCAAAGCCAAGCTGATTTTAACGATTGACCCGGCTCTTTATGTTCATATTAGAAGCGTCAGAACATCGAAAGAATTGTGGGATAAATTGAGGATGTTGTTCGATGACTCAGGATTTACTAGAAAAATAAATCTCCTGCGAAATCTAATATCTATTCGATTAGAAAATTGCACTTCGATGACGTCATATGTAACACAAATTGTTGAAGCTGGTCAAAAATTGCAAGGAACGGGATTTGGGATAACCGACGAGTGGATTGGATCTATCATGTTGGCTGGTCTAACTGAAAAATATATGCCCATGATAATGGCCATCGAAAATTCCGGCGTGGTTATCACAACCGACGCCATTAAAGGGAAGTTGATAGACATGGATCCGGAAATGAACGATGTCAATAATGCGTTTGCATGTTTCCGGAAGAATCAACATTCAACATTCAGAACGAATGGAAAGAGTACACAGTCCATGATCAAGAAAGACGGCGGGAAGTCACAAACGTCATCTGTCAAAGGAAAACCAAATGTCAAATGCTACAATTGTAAACAACAAGGGCACTATAAAAATCAATGCAATTTTAAAGATAAATCATCTAACAATTCCGAAAATGGATTATCAAAAACAAGTAATGCGTTTAGTGCCGTGTTTTTTAACAGAATATTCGACAAAAGTGATTGGTATGTCGACTCTGGCGCAAGTTCACATTTAACTAGCAACAGAGATTGGATGATCGACGTGAATTACTCTGGATTCGCGAAAGAGATTATGGTTGCAGATCAGAATAAGATCCCAGTGATATGTTGCGGCAACATAAAGATAACAACAACAACAGAAGATAATGATTATGACATAACTGTTGAAAATGTGTTATGCGTTCCAAAGTTATCTACTAACTTATTGTCAGTAAGCCAGCTTATAAGGCAGGGCAACAAGGTGCATTTTACAAGCACAGGATGCGAGATACTTAATAAGCAGGACATTCAAGTAGCTACTGCTTCACTTATTAATGGAGTTTATAAACTAAACACCTCATCTTGTGTGGTAGCAGCAGTGGCAGAGTCTGCAGAAGTTTGGCATCGTAGATTGGGACACGCTAACAGTTTTAATATGAATAAAATGCAGGATGCTGTAGAAGGAGTCATATTCACAGAAAAGGCCAACATTGACAAGTCAAACTGTATAGTGTGCTGCGAAGGTAAACAAAGTAGGTTACCTTTTGCTCATGAAGGGAAGAGGAGTACTAAACTACTGGAGGTAGTACACAGTGACATATGTGGCCCGATGGAGAATATATCACTAGGTGGATCTAGATATTTTCTTATTTTTGTGGATGACTACAGCCGCATGACATATGTTTATTTTTTAAAAAATAAATCTGAGACTTTAAAGTACTTTCAGGAATATAAAGCTATAGTGGAGAATTCAACATCCAATAGGATAAAAATTCTTAGAAGCGATAATGGCAGAGAGTTCTGTAATAGAGATTTTGATGATTATTTAAAGATAATGGGTATAATTCATCAAAAGACAAATCCTTATACCCCTGAGCAAAACGGGCTTTGTGAGCGAATGAATAGAACGCTTATTGAGAAAGCCAGGTGTCTTATGTTCGATGCGGGACTTGGTAAGGAGTTTTGGGCAGAAGCCATTAACACTGCTGTTTATTTACAGAATAGAATTGTCAAAAGTGCATTGAATTACCATACACCATTTGAATTATGGACAGGGAGCAAGCCAAACCTCAGCCATATAAAAATTTTTGGTAGCACTGTTATGAAGCACATACCGAAGGAAAAAAGACATAAATGGGACAAGAAATCTGAACAATGTATACTGGTTGGCTACCCTGAGGATATCAAAGGATATAGGCTGTATAACCCTACAAAAAGGGCTATTGTAACAAGTCGAGATGTCATCATTATAAAAGAAAAGTTACCTCGTCAAGAAAGTCTGATTGAGGCACAAGAGATAGGTGACAAACCAGCAGAGAATATACAACATTTATCTTCAGTGGGAGAGCTCTCAGACCAGAGTAAGGAGGATTCTTTCATTTCTGTAGATAGTACAAATGAGATGGATGAAACCTATGTTCCAGATGTAGAGTTGTCTGCAGAAGAGTTGGGATCAGATACCATGAAAAGGATATTACCACAACGGCAGAGGCGAATACCAGATAGGTATGGATTAATGTGCACAGAAGAGTGTAATAAATATCTCAGTGATGAACTGGCATATGAAGAAGCACTTCAAGGACCCGAAAAGGAGCATTGGGAAGTGGCAGTTCAAGAAGAGCTGAACAGCTTTAAAGATAACAATGCTTGGGATGTTGTTGATATACCTGCAAGTGGCAACATTGTTAAATGTAAATGGGTTCTTAAGAAGAAGTATGACGGTGAAAATAATGTCCGTTATCGAGCCAGGCTTGTGGCTAAAGGCTGTTCTCAAAAATATGGATTAGACTATAGTGAAACTTTTTCTCCAGTAGTGCGACATACAACACTTAGGTTGCTGTTTGCATTGTCAGTGCAGTTGAATCTTAATGTGACACATCTTGATGTGAAAACAGCTTTTCTTAATGGTGAACTGTCTGAGACTATATATATGCAAAAGCCTTTAGGTTATGACTGTCCAAACAATAAAGTTTTAAAGTTAAATAAGGCTATATATGGTCTGAAACAAGCATCACGAGCATGGCATAAGAAAGTAGATGGTTGTATGTTAGCCAATGATTATATTAAATCTAAAATAGAACCATGTTTATATATAAAATGTATTGGTAGTAGTAAAACTATTGTGACATTATATGTCGATGATTTTTTTGTTTTTTCGAATGACAAAACTGAAACTGATTATCTTAAGAGTGCTTTAAGTAAGTGTTTTGTATTAAAAGACTTAGGAATTGTAAAGGAATGTCTTGGCGTGTCAGTTGTGTTTGATAAACAAAATTGTACTGTTACTTTGAGTCAAGAAAAATATATTGATAAATTATTGTCCAAGTTTAACATGATTGATAGTAAAACTGTAAATACTCCAATGGAGGTAAATTTAAAATGTAAAAAAGAGAATAATTGTGATAATGATAATCCCTATCAGCAGCTTATTGGGAGTTTAATGTATTTAGTTGTGCTTACACGACCCGATATAGCTTATGCAGTATCATATTTAAGTCAATTCAATAATTGTAATACTGAACAGCAATGGGTTTACGCTAAAAGGGTATTAAAATATTTAAAAGGGACTAAAAAGTTAGGTTTGAAATATTGTAAAAATAAAAATCTAAATATTGAAGGATATGTTGATGCAGATTGGTGCAATGATATTAATGATAGGAGATCATATTCGGGATTTTGTTATACTTTGTCAGGATCAGTTATTTCTTGGAGTTGTAGTAAACAGAAGTGTATTACCCTTTCTAGTACAGAGGCTGAATATGTGGCAATATCTGAGGCCTGCAAAGAGGCAGTATATTTAAGAAACTTACAGTATGAAATAACTAAAAGAATGTATAATATTATATTGTATAATGATAGTATGAGTGCACAGAAATTATTATTGAACCCTGTATTTCATAATAAAACTAAGCATATAGATGTCAGATACCACTATTGTAGAGAAATAATAAATGAAAATATTGTTAGTATTAAATACTTATGTACATCAGATATGCCTGCTGATTTGTTTACTAAAAGCTTAAGTACTGTAAAGCATCATAAACATTTGAATTCTTTAGGAATTATTGAAGTTTAGATATTTGGGCTTTATTTTTGTTTTTCCTTTTGTATTTTGTCAAATGTGCCTATATTTTGAGTGGGAGTGTTGTAAATAACAAAATATAGATAGGCACAGTAACGCCATGTTCGGTAATCATATGAACTAATTGTTACAAATTGTTCTTTCTTATCTTTGGTGAATAAATCGTTCAGTCGTTGTCTGATCTCTAGGAAACAAGTTGTTTTATTTTTCTCACAGGCAGCAACCCTAACAGCGTAAGAAAAGATAAGAGGCATGCGATAGAAAGAGACAAAACTTCTAAGTATATAAATTTGCAGGTACGTAATGCTGTGCGAGCTGAATTCCACCGTATCGCGTCGTAGCAAGACTCGCATTTATTTAGATCTTCTTGCGGAGTAATTCTTCTGTACCCCCGGTACTATTACTTATTCTGTGATAGGACTTCCATTCCTTCATTCCATTCAGACTTTCCCAAAAGTCGAACAAAACGCAATTCCATCCGTTCCTTGTCATTGCTTTCCGGGGGTTTAAATAAGAGTCTCTTTCAGCCAATCGTACCAGACGCACGCGGAAAACCAATTGCCCCAAAATTCAGTGGTCTTTCCATAACGTCGATCAAAACGCTTTGATAGTTCCTTTTTCAAGCGGATCGGCGAGCTGTGAAATTAACTGCCTGCGTCTGTTTTTTCTGAGTTCTGAACCATTTACCCAAACTGACACACCAAATATCTGATTCCTGTTATTGAGAATTGGGTATCCTGGTCCAGCTGGGAATCGAACGCAACCTTAATTCGGTGTAACTACTCTCTATCGGCGCACTTGCCATATATTAGTTATGCGCCATGTACCTCACCACACAGATGGCGCACGTCGCCGTGTTAGTGCAACACGCCTGCGGTCAGTATGATCTAACAAGATATAGTCCTAAATAAATAAGATATAGTCCTTGCAGGGGTCACGGAAGATATTAATTCCAGTCAAAAAGTCCACAAAAGTCGTCCAAAAAGTCAAACAAGGAGCATTTTCATCCCTTTATAGAGATTAAATAAATAATAAATAAACAAAATCCTTAGACAATCACACCAACTACATGGCCCCAAAGTAAGCATAGCTTGTATTATGGGATACCATGTAGCGAAGTAGGGGGAACCTATAATATAAATACATAAATAGATAAACACCCTGACACGTGCACGTTTTTACGTGCGAAAATCGAACTCGCTACCAGGCAGACAGGTCTACCCCATCGCCAAAGTGGTCGTCGTAATATGTTTAAAGGATAGCCGTGGTCGTGGACCACCTATTGTAGTAAAACAGATTTATTATAATAATAAAATAAATTCAAAGTGGCATACGATCACGGTTATTCTCCATCAGTATGACGTATAAAAATACATAAATATTTCAACGGAGATTATTTTCTTGTTTCGTACTTTTTAGTACCAGACACGAACGGAACTTATATCTCGATATGTCTGATTATCCAAAAGTCGATCAAAACAGTTTGGCAATTCCTTTTTAGCACGGGTCGCCAAGGTGTAAAATACACTACCCGCACCTGTTTTTCCTGACCACTACAGTCCTGGTAGTTTTAATGTTAGGTGAATAGGTTTCTCATGGATGGACGTGTAACATCTTCGTATTCATGATCAATTTCCACCATGTAAGACAAATTGCCCATCTTATGTAAGCTTTTATATTGTCTTATGAAGAGCACTTCTAGTATCCCGAGAATAGAGCTAGTTTAGAAAAGATTGTTTCATTAACTGGCCTGGCTGGGACTCGAACCCAGGCCCTATCACGCCGCAGTTAGAACTCATCCTAGGCGAGTGCAGTCGCAGCTGACGTGTTCCATAAGGGCTGACGCTGCGTCACACGTGTCTACTCGCGAATTCATACAAAACTGCTACGTCCGTACCGTACGCGTGTACGGTAGCTCTCATACGCGCGTACCGTAGGGGCGTACGTTACGGACGTAAGGAACGCGCCACGCGTGAGACGTGGCTAGCTCCCGCGCGTACATCGCTTATCAAATTTTAATCGAAGTTTAGCCAATTATTAAGAGGTTGTATTCCATTGACACGACTGTACAAGCACGCTATAAATGCTGGGATGCGAGGAAAGAAGACTTGGAATTGTTGTTTTGAAAAACTATTTATTTTACGTAAAAACACAGAGTTTTGTATAAGAGCAGCGGGCGCTTTACGTTAGCGTGGCTCGTAGACTACGTTTTTTGACAGCTATGTTAACCTGTTAAGTTTAAGAGACCGCGGAAGCGGGTCGATGGCGTATAGCGCTTGCTGCATTACAATTTACACTGGTTACATTTCCTTATGGAATGATTTAAATTATAAGAACATATTATTTAACGTGTCGTTTACACACACTAATTAAAATTTACTAGAGAAATTGTTACGAACTTGTCTTACGCGCGTACGATATGGACGTACGGTACGCGCGTAGACACGCGTTACGCAGCGTTGGCCCTTAGATGCCGAAACTAGTCGGACATCTCCCACACTAATGTGTGGTTAAAAGCCGCTCAATTAACATTTTGTATAATGAACCCGAGGGATATTTTTAAATTTAACTTAATCAGCTTTTTTCTTTCTAATAATAAACATAAATTTTTCAATTCTAGTGTCACCAAATCTGAAGCTCAAATCGCTGCAATCAGCCATTCAAATACTCCGCCAATGCCAGTCCATCATGAAGCTACTAAAAGAGAAAGACACAGAAGAAGATGTCCAAAGACCAGATGACACCGACGAGAAATCAATTAAAAGTGAACATAGCCTTCTAGCGCTCTACGAAAATAGACTTCATCACATTCTAAAAAGTGTCATAATGTATTGCAGATCTAAATCCAATAAAGACTATGAAAAAATGACAGATATGTACAAGAAGTTGTATTGTGCCAGTTTGAAAATTAAAAAAGATGATGACGTCAAGTTGTATGCGGCCAGTATTTGTGACGTTCTTAGTGCTATTGATGAGATCTGCTCCGCGATTGAGTGATTGATATGTCGCTTTTACATTCAATCTATGGTTTTGATTAAACGATGAATGTGGCCTTACGAGAATCACTTACTTTATTTATTGTGCCTTTTGACCGAAAGTTAACACAAACTATAAAATTTAAAATAAATTGTTAGAATGGAATAGGCATACATACAAAGAATCGGAAAATAATATGACTTTCTTTCTCGACCTCTTTAGAAGTCCTCTTTAGAACTTTTTACTGACTTTAAAACTTGTGTTAAGTAGGTAAAGTTGACGATACATTACATCATTAGCTGCCGAGGCAGATTTTAATAAGAGCTTATGGATTCTTTCAAAAACCTTTAACTTGCAACCTTATATCTTTTTTGAAGCAAAATAATAAATATCTGATGTTACTTCTTCTTTTTTTTGCAAAATATCACAGCGTTTATTTAGGAAAGAAAAGAAAAGAAAGAAACTAATTTATTGCTAAAAAATAATTTAAACATTTTACATCACTAAGAACTTGAGTAATGGAGAAAAAATATCTTCTACTATAAATATCAGATACTAACATTTATTGACGGTGATCACCGAAATCACAATAAAACCTACATGAGAAACAAGTTGTATCGCAACATTATAGACAAGATCGAATGATTGATAAGTGCTTTTTCATCAGCTACCAATTATTACGGACATAGGACACAGAATAAGATTGTTATAACTTATTTACGATTGTAATTAGGTATTTTTGAATTTGGACGTTGCAATCCGTGCCATTAAAGAAGCGAATCTACAATGGCGACGCTTATCATTCTTTCGCAGTCACGCACTAACCGTTAGCAAAAAAACAGTCTTGATTGTTGTTGTTTAAATTACTGTTCATTTAATAATGTTTTTTAAGTTTTTGCATTTATAATGCTCAATTATTCTTAAATAACTGGAAGTCGTCGTGGCGCCGTGGTTACTGTGTGTATCTTACGATATCACAGGTTAAGCAACGTTCGGCGCGGTTCGGTACTTGGATGGGTGACCGCCGACCATTCGTTTCTCACGGCGACTTCCGTGCTTCGGAGGGCACGTTAAGCTGTCGGTCCCGGGTGCTGTATACTTGTATACAGTAGTCGTTAGGGTTTGTCAGAAGCCATATCGGCACCCTGAAAATTCTGACATCCACCACCCAGCACTGGGCCAGCTCGGTGGATTATGGCCTAAACCTCCTCGTCACCCAGAGGAGAGACTCATGCCCTGCAGTGGGCCCATTACACGGAGTTGTGGTGATAATGATGATGAACTGGAAAAAATAAAATTTACCCGACCAGGACTCAAACCTGGGACCTCTCGTTTGCCGGACCAGTGCTCTTCCACTAAGCTACCGGGGCCTGGCGGTACGCCTCTAAATTACTTAAAATGTGGCAAGTAATTTCGGTTATTTACTGTTCAGTTATTTATGTACCAAATACCTAATTAATTAAACAAATACTTATAAATGTTATCTCTGCGTGTGAGTGATCATATCTTGATGAAAGCATAAATAGAACATTTCAAATACTGGCAATTCAAGTATAAATACGTTAATACTAAGGAACAATTTTTGTTGTTGACCATATTAATCTGTCAGTGCAAGTACACGCCATTTTAGATTCATCTCTTTATTGGTGCGGATTATTTAGGCATTTGACCGTATGAAAAATGAGCTTAAATAGTGTGTAAATTAATTTTACTAATGGTTTATTAAACTGTGTGATTTGAATAGTTACTATGTTGTTATAAATGTTTAATTATGTGGGACAGTGATTGGAAAAAACATGTAAATTTAAAATAAACTTTGAACTAATCTTTTTCATAAATTGACCACGGCCTTTTTACTTCTGACAGTTTTTCTTTATGAACAATACGATTCTACAGTCAACGCTTGTCGTAAATTGACTAAGTGACGCATAGTAACAGCCCGTTCACACATGGTCCGTTTTACTGTTTATGTTTTTGTACCGTAAATACGTATATTGAATACTGTGCCATATGTGAAGTCGCTCATACAACACCATGCGCCATCGATGAAAAAAAAACGTATCCGGTTAAACGTATCCAGTAAAACGGACCATGTGTGAACGGGCTGTAACAACACCCTCATAGACGCTTAAAATGAATAAAATCGATGACATGTGCACAATTAGCAAGCGACGCACAATCTAGGTTGGATCATTTTCAAGCTATGTTAACCACATGATTCGGAGGGCACTTTTAGCAGTCGGTCCCGGGTGCTGTATAGCTGTCTACAGTAGTCGTTAGGGTTTGTCGTAAGCCATTTCTGTGCCCTGAAAATTCTGACATCCACCTTAATTGAATTGAATTGAACCAGCACTGGGCCAGCTTGGTGGATTTCGGTCTAAACCTCCTCGTCACCCAGACTCAAAGCCCTGCAGTGGGCTCATTACGAAGAGTTGCCATGATGACATAAAATTTCATGTTTTTTCTGTTCACTTATGTGTCAACGTTTTGTTGTGTATGTTTTGACCAAGACTGATTGTAAAGGTTTATATTTAGCCTAGTAGATATTTGAAAATGGGCCTTATTATTAGTTGGGTATTTCTCCGAAATTTCATTCTTTGGCTGATTCATCTGGCCAAAATTCTATTTCAATTTTATCTCTGTTGCACATGTTTATTTGAAAATATATATATGACACAACATATATTTTAATGAGGGCCTCGTTTTGCTATGGTAGTTTTCAAGATATCGATGTTTAAAAATTCCAAGTCCAGATGAATCAGAAATTGTTGACAAGTCAGCTACTTGATTTATTATTTTCAGGAATATTTTTGTGTGGTTTTTTGTAAACACTTTTGATTTTTTATCATCTTTTTAATCGTATTATTTTGTTCTGGCAGTTTTACTGATTCTTTTCAGATCTTGAATCCAATTGCAGGTCTTTATGGTAAATTTACTTAATCTGCGTAAAATATGTTTCAAACCAATTTCTTTTTGAATAATGTTTTTCTTGCAGCACAATTAAGCAATAAAATCGCTCCTTTCTTGATGGAAAGGTAAAAAACTTATTTATTTTTTTATCAATACGGTGGTTTGATCATATGAATCAGACACAGATGAATTAGAAATTTACCTAAAGCATGCATAACTCATTATGTACACAGACTTCACTGTTGTTATTTTTCTACATGAATCTATAACCCAAAAACATCACACCAAACACAAATTTGAGTTTTAATAAAATTAAATAAAGGGCTGAGTCCAAAGGGTTTGAACGATCGGCTACAGATGTTTCAGTAAAATAAAGAGTGACAATTATTTTTATTAGAATAAGGAGTAAGCGAAATACTACATTTTATTATCAAATGAACCAAAAACTTATTAGTTGTTTAAAAAAAAATAAGTTGAATTAGCCCGCAGTAGTGCAACTTAAGAGTTTGTATCTTTATATAACTATGCTTTTTAGCACTACTGATCCCTTAGTCTGATACTATCAACTAATATTACTTATTTAACAAGGATATCTGTTATAAATTAACAAAATGAACAAGTGATTACTTATTTCATTTTCTATATTGATAACCCCTTGTTCGAGAACCTTGTCCGTGTCGGTAAAGATGCATGCGGAAAGAGATTTCATGCTTTGATTTAGTGTCTTTTATATTATTTGGTACATTTGGTGGTTCCGACTTCGTTTTAAATAATCGCTATAGACTGATATATGAATTAGCGTATAGTTATTTTTTTCCTATAGGGCTGAAATAAAAAGTAGCCTGGGATGGACTCCACTATTTATAATTTTATTGTAATCAGACTGTCACCTAAACCAAATACAGATGAATCAGGTATTTGCCTTCGTGACACCAGGATCTAAGTCACCTAGCTCTTTTTAGCTCAGTCTTTGCAAGGTTTGTTTCTCCCTGCGCAGCTAGCCATATTTCTAATTTATTTCTCTGACCAAGTACGGTCAAGCGCAGCTTATGCCATATTAATCAATATCATACGCCGGACACTTCTTAGTTACTTATTTTTAAAAACAACAATGTAGTTGTAAACAAAAAAAATATTTTGATAGAGGTTAATTTATTACCTTTCGATAAAATTATAATCTATAATCATTCATCAAATATAAATTGATACATAGACCATTATCTTGCGAAAAATGACAAACGGACGCGCCATATGAATCAGAAGAACCAACTTATTTACTTTTTATTTTATACCTAGACTGCAATTATTGTAAAAATATAATTTTCACTAGTAAGAGAATAAGCTAAACTATAACCAAAAAAGGTTATGCATTTATGTTCATAGTTATAGAAACCCAAAGACATCAAACATTTTTTCTTTGGAGAAATACCCAGTTGATTGAAATTCTACTTAACATTGCTTGAAAAACGAAAAAAAATGTTAAGGTATTTATGTTTTTCTTTGTTGCTTTATGGACCCTTATTTTCATTTAATTTTAATTTTAATTTTCTTTGTATAATTTTAATTTTTTAAATTATTTATGTAGGTATTTAAACCCGCGTATGAATTTAATCTCACATAATGGTAAGTGACAATGAATTTTGTAATAAAGCTTTCGGGTTAAAGATGGAGTTTATTTGTAATCTTTTATTAGTTTCATGATATTGTATAACTTATAGATAAATATAACTTTATCTATAAGTATAACTTTTTTTTAAACATGCAGTATGATTAAGATTAGTGTATTATGTTTTACATTGTTGGTATAGTGGACTAAAATAAAGCTTTTTAAGAATTTAAATTTTGTCTTATTTTTCTACTATGTATCTGTTTATTACATGAACATAATTATTATTAAATTAGACATTGTACAAATATAGACATGTCAGCGCTAGCGATACATAAGCATAAGCTATATAAAGATGCTCGTATGACTTGATGGTAGCGAAAGCTACAATGTTATATGCGGTAAATGACTAACTAATTCTATCCTAGTACCTCTGCTGGTATATGTTACATCGAGATAGATTGATGAGAAGTGACAGATATTCTATCAGGAAGGACCAAGCCCAAGTAAATCATGCATGATATGCAATATTTTGAGAAGAGTATGTTATGGCAAACCATATTTGACTACATAATACTTGTCAAAATGAAATATTGCCATTTAATTATTTGACAATAAATTGCCGAAAATAATATTGCTAACAACTGTAAAATTGCGAAAGGTTGTTTTGCCAAATGAAAGTTTGGAAAACATAATTTGGCATGTGATAGGTAGGGAAACGTTTTTTGCCCAAAAAATAGTAATCTCGAGGCGGTGCACATTTTTTTTTGTTGAAACACTTCTAGATCTTAATACGATAGTACAAAGTCGTTAATGTTTTGAATCTCTAAATCACGACAAAGCGGGATGGGCGAGAGGGTTCTCGTGATAGTGCATCCTTGTCTTACATGTTGCAATTCTATAATAAAGCATATTTAGTAGAAATCTGAAAATAGTTCTAAAATATTTAGAACAATGTATTAGTAAGTACATTCGCTGTCAATTCTTAATTAATAAATTTAAAAAATCTTTGTTAAGCTTTCTTAATGAAAACGAGCTTCAAATAGAAAGTTTCATTGAGATTTTTATGATTCAAATAAAGAATGAAATCTTAACTCACGGTCGCATTGTAATCTCTGATTTTATCACGCCTGTAGTTATCGATTACCTTTATGTGCCTTTACTAATTACTGACAACACCACACATCGTAGGAAATTTTGATTTACCATTATTAAATGTATTTTAGACTTTTATCTTACAACCTTGGGGGAGGATGATCTGGATCAGAGGTTCCCAAACATTTTTGTGTCGTAGACCCCTTTCCATGTTCTTAGGTTTTGGGTAGACCCCTTCTTACCTATTAAAGATTTTTTAAACTGCAGTGAAGTTTTGTGCTAAAAACTTAAAGTAAAAACACATGCTAAGTTTTATACATTTGTTAAATATAGTTAGATACTTATATGTTTTTACTTCTTAGGTACCTACCTATTAGGCAAATTAATAATGTAGGTATCTGCCTTTATAAGATAATAATATAAATATATATAATAATAAGATAAAACGTCCCATCCATATTTTATAAACAATTAAAAATATAATGTAAGTCACAGACATACATCTACATAGACAACGCAAATGCATGTACTTTGCTTGTCCGAACCCCGACCAAGCGTCAAAGTTGGACGCCGCTAGATTCAGTCTCTGCGTATGTGTGTCGTCAGAAATTCGATTTCACAATATCAATATCAAATACAAATCCTGACATTTGCGTTGTCTATGTAGGTGTGATGTAAGTAGACAGGTCCTATCAGTGTATTTTGAGAACTACTATCGTTGGACCCGCAACTTCGCTAACGTAGACCCCTTGCAGGTTGTCATAGACTCCTGGGGGTCGATATAGTCCACTTTGGGAATCACTGATCTAGATCATAAGCAAATAAGTAATAGTTTAGTTCTTTCCACTTCTTTAAGCGGTTCGCTCGCTTACTGCCTGTTATGTGCCCAAAAATAAAACAATAGGATTTAATAAGTAAGTACCTACTTATTTTCAAAGAAAAAAAAACGTTATAGTAAATAAAAAACTTTATTCAATAATAACATAATCTGTCATAAATCTAATTTACAATATAAATAACTTTATATCACAACATAGCTCACTGGCATTATCAAATACGATGTTTACTAAACCAACGAAATAACAATACTATGGAAATAGACTAAACCTGACTGTAATCACCTGGGTTTGGAAGTAAAACCAATCTAATCAGCTGTGATTTATCGATTGATCAATGTTTTTTGAACTGTCAACCTTCATGGCTTCAATTGAATAAAAACTCCTCGAATGTTCTTACAAACCAGCATTTAATTTTTTTGTGACAGTGATTTTGGTAAAGGCCGTAATTGTATGGGCTTATTTTCGATAGTATTGTTAATTTGTTGTTATAAGCTTATAAGTTATAAAAAATAGCCGATTTCCTTTGTATATTCCATTATTGAATGGCAGCAGGTACAGAAGATTATGATTTGTTTAAAAGCTATCATCAAAAAATAGGTTATAATAAAAAGATGTCAATGTTTACTTTGGTTTAGCTAGTAAACGTAAGAAGGTATAACGCAGTAATAAGCTTTCAAATCGTAATACATAATTCTTCAAAGTTCTACCGTATTTCATTTAAACAATTATCCATATAAACACTAAATAGTATTTCATAACTTTCAAATTAATAATGATATGTAATATTTGGCTAACTATTTTATAAATACAATGTTTAGTCCTTAAATTCCTATTTATTACTAAGTTGTTGTCTTAGTGGTATTTCTATTCATATTTTATGTTTTTCAGAGAGAACTTGACACGTTACATTATTTAACGCAAAAAACTAAAATTTTCAAAATGGCCAGTTTTATAAGTTCATGTAGAAAAATAAATTCGTTATATCGAAAATCAAAAAGTAAAGACTTTACAAACTATAAAACAATTGTAACAAGTGCCGTAAAAAGTTCTCAAATTAAATAAAATTACGAAATCAAACAAATACAACAACGTTATAATATTACGTATAAAAATATATTAGGAAGGTATTTATTCGCATATTATCAAAAAGCTTAATCTTTATCCCTGTTGTATATTCACTTATTTAGCAATAAAATATAAATATTTTCAAATTGGAGGGTTATTTTGTATTTTTGCAGACGAATTCCCGCCAAAACGAAAATGAAATGAATGAAGTTCTTTTACTTTTTTTTAATCAGCTATAAGGCTTTACTCAAAGATGTTAAGTGTGTATAAAAAGCAATAAAAAAACAATTCTGATTTTAATTTAGTGTGCTCGTAACACTTTTGACATTCGTTACCAATGATATGCTTTAAAAGTCACGTAGTTTATACAGTTTATATAATTAGTACCTACAGGTAATAACTACTGTTGTCATCAATATAATATACCTAATAAGTAAGTAATAAACTTATAACATTTCATAAAGTTAATTAGTAATAGGTAACATTTAGTAAAATCTCATTTAAGAAATGCTTATCATTATTTTTCAAATCTTGAATAACGTAGATAATTTGTTAGTAAATAAGGTACTTCGTCACGCGTTGTTAGTAGACAAGAGATAACTAGCGACTAACATTTATTCTGAGAAACTATTCGCTTCTGTATATTTACGCTTTTTCCATTTTCTTGGCACTGAAACAAAACAAAATGCAAATATAAGTCAAACAGGTACTTCAAAAAAGTAAAAAAAACTATAGTATAGTATAGGTCTAGTATAGGAAGAACCTCTGATGTGTCAGGTCCAAAGATAACTTTTATTTTAGGTAGGTATTCGTTTTTGTGTAGCTAAGATTTAAATGGAACATTTTATTAAGAAACGGGCTAAACTAGTAGCTTAACTTGCTTTTGAGTTCAATATAATCTATTAGCGTGACAAGGATGTTGAAGATGCATTGCATGTAAGACTTATTTAAAAAGTATCGGAACATATAATTGCTGAAATGTATACGTTTTGTGCATCACACAAATATCAAATCATAACGGGGATTCGAACCCATGATCTCTAACATAATTTTATCGCTACACTACCCTGTAGAGGGTGTTTCTCTTCCCCCGTTCTATAAACTTTTCATTTTATCCACCTTCTATCGTCTAGGAACACACGTCTACGATTGTGAGACTGTCTTTCGCGAATATTTTCCCACTAGAAAGTCCATGCTCGCAAGGGGCATAAGTTGGCATAATTGTGCGGCTGTGATGTGCCAGCCAGCAATGCTTAACGAAGCTAGTTCCTTCCTAGGGGTGATGATACCACACCAACCGATCGACGTCGGACTTTTTGGCCTAGTAAAACCACCAGGTGAGATCGAGGTAAAACGAGAGGCTAGAAACCTCTCCGGGGATATTTTTTCTTCTGTTCATGCAAGTCCGACAAGACCCCGTCGAAGAAAATGCCTATTCCCAGGTAAATAGTTCAATGCAGTAAACTGACAGTTCGATATGTCAAACAGAAAAATAATGATACCAGTTATAAACTTCATAGTGTAAGTACTGAATGAGAATGATTCAAAATGAACGAGTCTTTGTCATTCGTTTTGCATACAATGTTAAAGCAATGTATAAATAATTGAATCTGAGGTGTGTAGGTACTTTATGTTCTAAGTAACTTTAATGAAAATAATTAATTATCAAACATAGGTAGGGCTTTTAAACGGTTGATAACTGCTTTATTTTTAAACTCTTTTAGTTAAAAATGAAATTTCAAGAAGAGTTTAGACATTTTTTTTCCATCATTATAACAAATAGTTCATTCATTAACTTAAACCACCCCACTATTTTTTCCCCTAAAGTGGTCACACTAGAACTGTCATTTTACTGCATTGACTTACTAGCCAGGGTATAGTAATCTTCACCATTTCCCTGTAATTTCGATACTCACGTCCCATTAAGGATGTCCTGTATTTCCTGGAAGCTCTTTCCTTTCGTCTCAGGCACTACGAACAAAGTGAAGAGGAAAGCGATGACGCAGCACACGCCGAATATCCAGTAAACGACGTATGTACCTAAAGCTCTCTGGACGTCATCGAAGAATCTGAAAAAAATTAGCGGTTTAGTTGTATTTCGTAATTTGTTATTTTTCGTTTTTGTGGGCGATAGGCTCATCTGATGTCCCTGAAATAGTCAATTTCCATCATTAGAATACCTCCAAATTTGTCAAACGTGACATCCGATGGTTTTAAAGCCTCTGTTATTACGCACCATAAGAGTTAAAGGCGTGAAGTTATGAATGCATGTTTTATTATTTTGTACGTAGGGCGACTGTGATCTAGTAAAGTATAATCCATCTTGTCTCACCTACTGATAAGGAAGGACAGGAGCCAACAAAATACCGTGTTCTAGCAAAATGAAGTTTCGTATCGCTGATAACTGGCTGTTCTTGAGTAAACAATATTTGAACTTACACGTTCATAGTTGAAAGAACCAGGGCTATAGTTTTCAGGAAAAACAGCCGCAAACTGTTCGTTACATACCTTGGCGGCTTGAACTCAAAAGTAACTGGAAATCTTTATGGCACATGGCTTCTGCGATGGAAAATCTGTCTGCGTCTAGTAATTCGATGGTAAATGATCAATGGATTCAACATTCAATAGAACTAAGGGTATTGTTTTTAGGAAACCTGAGAAGATTCCAATTTGACTTACTTAATGACGAGGAAGGACAGCAGCTATCAGCGTCTAGAAGTCTGATGCCAAATGTGTGTTCAATGGATTCAAAAAGCAGGGCATTTTTACGCTTCTTAATAACTTACCTAGTGATAATGAAGGACAGCAGCCAGCAGAAGGCCGTGGCAATGGGCGAGGCGATGGCCTTCACTTCGATGGGGAATAGTTCAGACATGACGGCCCACGGTAGGGGACCCAGCCCCCAGCAGTACGTCACTATGAACAGAACTAGAGAGAGGACGGGCAGCCAGCCGAGGCTGTCTAAAGCGGGACTGTCCATTTCTTTTAGAAGGAAGAACATGCCGAGTAGGCCCTGTGAAGGAAACGTATTGTTTTTATAGTAGATGTGATGATATATGTGTGGGTGTGTTCTGTATGATGTGGTGTGTGTGTTCTGTATGAGTGACTTGGCCGTATATTTTTGTGTCCGACGAATATATCATTGAATTCCGTAGATGTCCATCTACGGAATTCAATGATATATTTTTTTGAGGATCAATTAGGTTCCATATAGTATAAATCCGCATTGATAAGGGTGTGTTATACAACTTTGATACAAGCGAGAGAAATTATATGAAACCACATATTTTGTGTATCATTATCAGGTTACACAACAAAAATTATATCAGATCAATGTAAGAAATAGTTTAATCACAGGAACGATTTTAAATTTTTTGTTAGGTTAATTTAATCACCTGATCGTAAGTACCTAGATTAGGGATAGCCGAGGGCCAATCACTTACTTAATTATTAAACTAAGTAAGTATTTAAGTTCTTCGAAAAAAGTTTTTTCGTATACTTCTCGTAAACTTTTTTATCAGTTTTGGATTACCAGTAGCTATTTATTGTTTACATTTTCATTGAATAGCTGTCGCTTGTATCAACGTTGTATATGATACATGTAATCGCACAGCATGTTTGTTAGCATTGGTGTGGGTATGTTCAGTATGACAGTACATGTTCGCAAATTAATAATGCACATGCAGATCTTCGCTCATTTCACTCTATCACTCATTGAATCGTAAGAGCCCTAAACAATGTACTTGCATTTTGCACCTTGGTCGAAAAAACAGGAGTCAATATCATGTGTACCTACATAATCGAAAACGATTCGGGCGGTCGGCGGCTGTCGCCGGTCAGTCAAAAGTCCGTCAGTTGTCTTTCTATATTGTTTTCGATTGTGTACACATGATATTGACTCCTATTTTTTTACGAAAATTATTTTTTTTAAACATGCTTGGAAATTTGAGCATTATTTTGACAACCTTTTTCGAGATAAATCGAACTTGCTGTACTGTTCGAGCAGCGGCCGGCAATACTTGTATAAAGATCCATATCTGTCGTGTTTAGCGGCCAAATAAATGACTATTTAAAATCATATTTGGCATGTAATTTAAAAATGGAACGATCTTGTACTCCGCAGCATGGCGACCAAAAAGGTAACTTATCAAAGGTTTAAATAAAATTTCGAACTGGCTTGCCCATAGAAAAAAATATATACTTTGACGCGTAAAAAACTGTTGTTATTAGTTGTTTGTCAACTTCGTCATTGGTTTTAAATACTTTTGTATTTGACAAAATGAGTTCAAGAGAAGACAATGAGTGTAATGAAATTATTTAGTTTAATTTCCGCGCATTATTTGAGAAAAGTACTATACTACGCAAGTCGGCATTCACACGTACATTCACACGTTCGTCCATCAATACCTCTCTTGCCGGCCGCTGCAGTAATGCACTATAGATGTGACATGTGTGTGTGTGCGACTCACCATGCCGATGGCGCTGCCGCTGGCGGACACCATGAGCAGCAGGCGCCGCCCCAGCCGGTCCACCACCAGCGGCGTCACGCACGACGCCAGCAGCTGCGCGCCCAATTACTCATTAGTGTACGTAGATTAAGTAAAAACCAAGGGAATCCTACTCTTTCATTGCCATACCTAAACTAGGTTCATAATTTTACATGTTACTATTATATAAACTCCAATCATTGTAACTCTGTTACTACCACCTGTATTATTATGGAAAGCAATAAATAAATAAATAACAGTGATAGAGGGATACTCCAAGTTATACACACAATCGGTAGGATCTTTTAATAAACCCCAACTACGCGCAGTTCAGGTTAGCAACAAGATCAGGACACTGCATGCCCAACCTGGGTCTCACTGACTGCAGATACTGCGAAAGCACAGAGGAAACCCCTCTACACCTACTGTGCCACTACTGCCTCGAAGTTATGCACGAGCGCTCCGCTCACCTGGATAAGCACGAGCTGGGTCCAAAAGAGATTAGGAACATCGCCGTAAGGAAAATCTTAAATTTCACGGACTCCAGTGGAGTGTGCGGCGACTTATAAATTGGGACTCACACAATAGATCTTCTAGGTCGCAGTGTGACGAGCGGACAATATTGCTCATATAGTCCCGAACGAAACCCCAATAATAATATTAGGTAACAGCCCGTGCACACATGGTCTCCGTTACTAGTCCGTTTCACCGGATACGTTTTTTTTTCATCGATGGCGCATGGAGTTGCATGAGCGACTTCATATATGGCACAGTATTCAGTATACGTATTTACGATACAAAAACGTACCCGGTAAAACGGACCAGTAAAACGGAGACCATGTGTAAACGGGCTGTAATTAATATTAAATATAATTTACATTTAATAATTTTTTTTTGCTGCCTTGCTTATACCTACATATTTAAACCCTACATATATAAAATAAAATAGCATATTAAATGACTAACTAGGGAAAGGGAACTAGTGCCCTTGTTACAAATTATTAAATAATCTAGTTAGGGCTCTAGTTACACTTTAAATATACTAATATTAGCCTTAAATTGAATTGTAATTATTTTGTACCTAGAATGTAAGATTTACGCTATAAAATCATTAAAGATTGTGGCTTCAATAAATATATATTTTTTTAATTTCTCTTACTTTAATATAGTTAGCAGAAATATAAACATTAATAGCACGGTGTACTAAATACGTCATCATCACTGTTATACCAAATAACGTCCACAGGTGACATCACTATTTATTTATACATATTTTTTTATAGTTACCTTTTTAATTATATGGACCACCAGAGAAAATTGCAATATTTGTTGCAAATAAATAATTAGATACATATAACAAACATTACAAAAGTAAATTCTAATTAAAATAGTCATAACATTTTCTTTTTCAATTAAGGCCGGAATGTTTAAAATTAAATTGATTATAAGCTAAACAAATAAAATTATGTTAAAATCACAGTAACAGAAACTTAGAGCCCCGGTTAGACTGTTTCGAACAAGCTTCCAACCAAGGTCGCGCTAAACCAAGCCACTAAGGCGGCGGCATATCGAAATGTTTTTTCTTGAAATGTTAGCACCTTAACAAATCATTAAATCATGTTTTTGAACAAGCAAAGTATAGATAATGATATGAATTTACACATATCAAAATTTTAGGTCAGCTCGTCTTATCACATTTTCATAGTTTGCGATGATTCTTTGCATTTTTTCAATATGTCGCCTTAACTTGAAATTTGGTAGGTTGCAAACAGCCGCCTACACCGTTAACTAGTAAAGTCACTTTGGTTTGAAGCCTTGTTGTAGACAGCCGGTGCGGTGATTGAGTATAAAACTAAATAATTATTATTAAAATTAAACTATTAATTATGCTTAACATAAATAATATTTAAGATCATCAACAGATGCCACTACATCACTTACCTGTACAACACCAATGATAATAGTCGCCAAATTAGCATCCAATCCAGCGCCCGACGCGTTAAAGATATCCGTCATGTAGAAGAGAACGGCGTTGATTCCCGAAAACTGCTGGAAAAAGACGAGCGCGCACGAAATGTAGAACGCTTTGAAGTTGCCGCCGCGGAACACGTCAGCCAGCTGTGGAGTCAAACATATAACATTATAAATATTATAAAGCAATAGAAATACTCAAATCGACATCTTGCTCTGATTAAAAAATAATAATAATAATATACGTAGTAATAAGTACCTAAGCCAAATAATGTTAGCATAATAATCTTAATTTAAATAGATATTAGTGCTAGATTAAAAAAATATTTCTTCCATGCTGGACTGGGAGCGAAAGAAAATCATAAAATGTGCCAGCTGCTTCTCTTCGGGCATACTGTAAAAGCCAGTTAAGGGACGGAGGTTTTATCCGCGTTTTTGCGGGCGACAGACTGACCCCCTGTCACTGCAATAGTCTCTCTCCATCATGATAATACCTCCAAATTTGTCAAACGTGATAACAAGTGGTTTTATAACCTCTGGTGTTCTGCCTACCCCATTAGGGATACGGCCGCGAAGTTATGTATGTATGTGTGTATTAGAAAAATAAAGTGTAATAACACTGTTGGTTTTCTTAATAAATAAAAAAAAAGAAACTTGCTGCCTCTACAAGATCATTTATAAAAAGTAGTATAAATATCTCTTAAATCTTCTATCTAACTGTATTCTTATTGTTATTTTCGTATCACATACATTTTCCTGGGTTTTTAGTTTAAATCTTAATTTCAGTTGTATTATAAAATGATGTAACTGAACAACAATAAATAACATTTTATTCTATTAATCATCATCGTCAACATCGGAAGGGAGCTAAACTAGAACATTTCTCTTACACCTGGTGACTCATACGATGCCCAGGCTGACCAGAAGGCCACATTTAACCCCTGACTTATGTCAAACTGTACATACATACATAACTTCACGCCTGTATCCCGTATGGGGCAGGCAGGACGTACGTTACGTTACGTCCCGTACGTTACAAAACTATCTGATGTCCTATTTGACAAATTTGGAGGCATTATAATGATGCAGAGAGACTTTTGCAGTGGCAGGGGGCCAGCCCATCGCCCACATAACAAATCTCCAATAAAACCTCTGTCCCTTAATTGACTTTTACAGTATGCCCGGGAAGAGAAGCAGCTGGCACATTCTATGTTTTTGTTTCGCTCCCAGTCCAGCATAAAGTATTTAATATTAAACTGTTTAGGCCTTATTTTCATACAGTTATTTTGGTTCCTCGAGCCGGATGATCTACTGTATTGCCATTGACATGCTTTCATTTGTTAACCAGAAACAAGCTGAATTGTGCACTGTTTGTGGCATTTGATCTATTTTTTTGTATTTCTTTTACATTGTTATCTTGAATTTCTATATGTGGGTATTATTATTTATCAACCGACTTCCAAAAGGAGGGGGGTTCTCAATTCATGTGTATGTTTTTTTGTGTCTGTGTTACACAATATTTCGGACTATAATGAATCAATTTTGCAAATTATTGTTTCGTATGATAGAGTTGGTTCCATATGCATTTATCGAAATCGATTGCGTACTTCATGAAAAATTTCAATTTGTTTTTTAAATATGTATGAATTTGGAGATCGTTTACCATGACGACCTTATACTTCAGCCAAAGTTTTGACGTGAAATCGGTTTTTTTAATTCTCCGCATTCGTGGATTATTCTTATTTAACAACAATTTAGCTTGTGTCTCATATGAACTTTTTTCATTTCATCATTTCACTAATCGTCCAACCCTACTACTAAGCATTAAAGCGGCACTAAGCCTACTAACCGTGGCAGTCTTCTCCATGGAAGCGGTGACGTCAGCGGACATGAGGTCGAGCTCCGCCGCGACGCCCGCGCGCGACTTGCCGCGCAGCTTAATCAGGCATTCCGCTGCGCTTTCACGGTCGTCTGTAAACGAATAGGACGATAAAATCAATACATACATACATTGACGACCACTTTGGCGATGGGGTAACACTGTCTGCCTAAGACGCCAGTGGTCGCGAGTTCAATTTCCGCACGGAACAAGGAAAAAAAATGTTCCGGATCTGGGCGTTTATCTATATATGTATTTATATACTAGGTTCCCCCCTAGTTCGCTACATGGTATCCCATATCACAAGCTCTGCTTAGTTTGAGGCCATGTAGTTGGTGTGATTGTCTGGGGTTAAAAAAAAAGAAAACAAAATCATAACTTATCGCCGTAGGCAAAACACCAGAGGCTATAAAACCATCTGATGTCACGTTTAACTTTGCAGGTATTATAACAATCGAGAGGGACTATTGCAGTGACAGGGGGTCAGCCTATCGCCCACAAAAACGCCAATATAACCCTTGTCCCTTAACCGAATTTTACAGTATGCTCGAGAAGAGAAGCAGCTGGGACATTCTATGTGTTTCTTTCGCTACCGGTCCAGCACTGAAGGTAGCAGGTCAAGCATTCCAAATCTTTCAAAAAATTGTAATTGAATGTGTATTCCCTCGATATTAAGTAAAAAATTGGTTGGGGAAATTTGACAGGTTTGTAATGCTTGTAACTGCCTTCTGTATTTACTTTAGGGCCAGAAGAAGAAGCTGATAGCGAAGACTTCCACGAAGGTCACTCCAATGTTTTTTTTACACCTGGATACCAGTTCAGTTTCATCTTTATAATACCTCCAAATTTGTCAAACGTGGCATCAGATGGTAACCTCTGGTGTTCTGCCTACCCCATAAGGGATACAGGCGTGACGTTATGTATGTATGTATGTATGTACACCAGTTCTTTACAACTAAGTGTCAGCAACCCTGACGACTATTTATCCTAATTCTTAAACTAACAATAATCGTGCTAGATCGAAGTCTTTCATCATCACAACTTCGTGTCATGAGCCCACTGCAGGGCTATGAGTGTCTCCTCTGGGTGACGAGGAGGTTTAGGCCGTAATCCACCAAGTTGGCCCGGTGCTGGTTGGTGGATGTCAGATATTTCAGGGTGCCGAAATGGCTTCTGACAAACCCTAACGACTACTGTATACAAGTATACAGCACCCGGGACAAGAGAAACGCATTTTATCCCACTTAATAAAAATTTTATTGTGCCTCTGTGCTTCGGAGGGCACTTTAATCGGCCCCGGGTGCTGCTTACTTGTATACAGTATTCGTTACGGTTTGTCAGAAGCCATTTTGGCACTCTGAAATTCTGACATCCACCAACCAGCACGAGGCAAGCTTGGTGGATTACGGCCTAAACCTCCTTGTCACCCAGAGGAGAGACTCATAGCCCTGCAATGTGCTCATTACACGGAGTTGTGATGAATAAAATTTTAAAATCGACGTTTCGGTGACTACGGTATCTGTAAAGACCCCGAAAAGTCAAGTAAAAATGCAAAATCAGTTAGAAAAACCATTGATTTTCATAACTTCATCAAATCACCAACTCAATATTTTTGTAGTCCACTACAGGGCTATTAATCTCTCTCCTGGGTGACGAAGCGGAGTAACTTACTATTACGATTGATATTACTCTTAAAATTAAAGTTAAGGTCTAGCTTAATATGTCAATGGGCCCTTTGTAAGTATTTACCACCTTCATAAACTTAGAGTTGCCTGAATTCAATGATATTACTATAACAGTCAACGACTTACTTTTACTCAAAAAATAAATGGGCGACTCCGGCATGAAGAAGAAGCTGATCGCAAAAATCGCTACAAAGGCCACTCCTATGTACGCGACTACGGAGTACGACACGTAGGGACCGATGCCGTAGATAATCAAAAATCCCACCGAGATGAACATTTGCAGGAATGAGCCGAGCGCCCCGCGGTCTTCGTCCTGGAAGGGAAATAAACGGAAGTCTAAACAATAAAATAAATAAGTATATCTAATAATCAGTAGTAAGCAGATTTACGAAAGAGGTGCTCAGAGCAAGAATGGGTGGTGTTGTCGGAAGAAGCCGACAAATTGGTGACGATCAAATTGGTGACGTTCTAAAAAGGGCCTACTTAAAGTAAAAGCACCCGTAACTGGCGATAATTTATCAAAAGATTAATGAACATGGAGGATGTAAAAGAGGTATATCTGGATCGTAGCAATTGGAGTTCCCTGTTCTCTGCCTGCCCTAAAGGGAGACAAGCGTGAGGTATTTATGTATTGTATTAATCACGCCACACTTCCAAGCCCAAATTAAGTTCCTACACGGTCGGCTTAGAATAGTCCTTCTGCCTCTGGATGAGCGCGCTGCAAAAGGTGACTTAATCGAGTGGCCCCTGCTTCATGCTAGGACTCATTTAAGGTTTGTCACCAAATAGCAACGCTTCGTTTGTGATGTGCTCAAACAATGTTTTGTAAAGAGCCAGTTCCTTCCTAAACAATAGTGCTTTTTTCTTCGACCTCATCCTCACTTTCCACCAGAAGAGATTGAGGTCAAATAAGTCACTGCTGCCAACGCCATGATCACTAAGTTAGTGACGAAACACAAACACCGTTATTTAGCTGAATCCTGCGCGGCAAAATAAGCATATTTGAGCGTATCATTTTGTAAGTAGACCTAACGATTACAAAAAAATTACAACAATAGTTAAAGAATCTTTGAATGCAGAAAATCTCACCGTGGCGATCTCCGCGCAGTACATAGGTGAGATGGTGAAGAGCATGCCCACAGCCACACCCCAGCAGATGCGGCCGGCGTAGATCAGCCCCACGCTGGTGGCGGCGGCGATCAGGATCCACCCCACGAACAGTGGCACGGTGGAGCTGAGCAGGCCCCATTTGCGACCGATCTTCGACGCTGCTAGACCGCCAAGGAATGGACCTGGAAAGAGATTATTGGATACAGAAATCTAAGCTCATAATAAAGGTGAATAGTGCCTCGGTGGGCACGTTAAGCAGTCGGTCCCGGAGGCTGTGAACTTATATACAGTAGTCGTTAAGGTTTGTCAGAAGCCATTTTGGAGCTCTGAAAACTCTGACATCCATCAACCAGCACTGGGCCAGCTTGGTGGATTATGGCCTATACCTCCTCGTCACACAGGGGAGACACAACTCATTGTAATGAGCCGAATAGTGGGCTCATTATAATGAGTTGTGATGATGAATAAAGCTGAAGGATTTATTTATTTGAAATTTTGGAAAGTACCAGGTGAACAAAGAGCCATCAAAAAAAAAAGAAAAAATCACGTATCAAACATACAAAAACTAATTCAGACGAGTTGAGTAACTTCTCTTTTTTGAAGTCGGTTGTTAAAAAAATAAAGTATTTGACATTCATTCACACGGTGACACGTAGCCCTAACGTAAGCTCATATCCTTGTGTTACAGCTAGTAGACAACGAATATACTTATAATACCTACTTCTTTTCTAAAATAAATATATATTCTTGTATAATATATAAAAAAGTATGTTTCTGCTTATTAATATTTGCGTTGTACGAGGGTCAAACTGGAAATTTGTGGCAGACACTGTTGCCCCATCGCCAATGAATGCTACTCTTACTACTGGAAAAGATTGTATGGATGGATGTGGTTTCCTAAATCACGGCAATACGGCTCACGGATTAGGATGAAATTTGGCATAGTGATAATGTACAGGCTACTTTTTGTCCCGATGTTCCCACGGGATTTAAAATTGCGCTGGTGCAATTGCGCGAAACAGTTAGTTACTGAATAAATAAAAATCTCTTACCAAATATAGCTCCAACAGTAAGCAGGGACCCGACCCAGGCTGTCTCAGAGGGCTGCAGAGGCGTGTCCAGAGGATTCTCTGTGCCGTTGCTGACCAGCTTCGGGTTGACTGGAGACGTCCATCCCATAGAGTAACCGGTGGACGCGATCGCGATGTTCGCTGGTGACAAAGGAAAAAAATATGTAAGCTGTTATAGGTTACAGTAATTACAATCTTTAAGAGTTTCGTGAACGTTTGATAAAACTTTGTCAATTTTCTATACTCTACATAGTAAAAACGTTTATTTTTATAGATAAAAATAGTAAAACAGTAAAGAGACTATGTTGAAAAATAAAATGATTAATTTATCAAAAAGTGTGTGTTTTATTCCAAAATCACAGACTTATTGACCCGCCCTCGTACTATAGCCCAAGGGCCAACGCTGTGTCAAGCGCGTGTTCACACAAAACTGCTACGTCCGTACCGTACGCGCGTACGACACGGGCGTACGGCACCCGCCACGCACGCTTGGGACATCTGTCAATCGTTTTTCGATTTTAATCCAAATAGTCAGAGGACGTACTCCATTGACACGACTGTACAATCACACTAATGGAATTTTACGCAAATACGTCTTAAAGCAATCACAAACTATAAAAGAAACCTGAACCACAGAATAAGTAATAGTACCGTTGGTACAGAAGAATTACTCCGCAAGAAGATCTAAATAAATTCGAGTCTTGCTACGACGCGATACGGTGGAATTCAGCTCGCACGGCATTACGTACCTGCAAATTTATATACCTAGAAGTTTTGTCTCTTTCTATCGCATGCCTCTTATCTTTTCTTACGCTGGTAGGGTTGCTGCCTAGTGAAGAATAATTAATCTCCTTATTTGTGATTAAGTATCTACCGATGTAGGTATTACTGTTATTCTACCTTTGTAAAAAATATTATTTCAACTTACCTAAAGTACAAAATGAAAAAAATGTTACGACGAATAATTAGTAATACTACCTATGTTTTGTTTACTAAATTGAACATAATCAAATCTAAACATAATCTAATTGAATATTTGTTTCTTTTTATGTCCATTTTTAAATACTATTTGCGACCTCAATCATATAATTACTGTGAGTGCTATTAGGTAGGTAGGTATCTACAACGCGCGCGCGTGACACACGACAGCAGTGCTAGCACGGATCTTTTGTCGATCGTAAGTTTACGAATGCTCGTATAGTATGGAGTCGGTTGCAAGTTTTTAGTAACAATGTAATTTTTTATTTTACAGTTATTTAAGAGTAGAACCTGTTAACAAACATTCAAAATTAACAAGGAACACATTTAGTTAAGCTGACCGTGCGGCAATGGATAGATTTCAATTATTGCTTGCAAAACCGTCTCCATACTATACGAGCATTCGTAAACTTACGATCGACAAAACATCCGTGCTCGCACTGCTGATTCGAAATCCGCCGGCGGAGCGCTTCGCTGTAGGTAAATAACGGATGTACCGCGCGGAGTGAGCCAGGCCTGCCTGAACAAACTCTTATGAAGGTTTACTGTTGCCTGGAAAACAGCTTAAATTTATGAACCCTAGGCTTGGCTGCACAAACAAAGTAAGAAATGTGGACTATAAGACCATTACCGCGCCCTATTTCTGTTTCATAAGTTATTAGTCTCATTGGAAGGCCATCGTGGTGGAGTGGGTAAAAACCCGACAGAATCGCGTTCGATTTCCAGTACATCACATACGTATATTTATAAGATTTGCTGATAATGTTGTTGTAGTCGTAAATTTTTTCGTTTCACACATATAAAATATTAGGAGAAACTAATTTAAAATTCTAAGTATTTGTACTTATTTTTGTTCAATGTGTTTCTTTATTGTATCTAAACTTGTGCGTAGGTACATAAATTGTTAAATAAATAAAAAAACTATTTGATAGAAAAGTCACTGTTGTTCAATCTAGAAATTTAAGGCAAAACCTAAGTTTGAATTACCTAATGTATCATATGATTCATAACATTTTCACGTCCTCCTAGAATCTATCCATTTACAATTGCTTCACTAAGGCCAGAACTTTAAAAGCAATAACTATGCCTTACATATAGCTACATAGATATCATGATAAGCTAATTGAATCTGCATTCTATTTTAGTCCGAATTGGAAGCATTTGACAACAATAGAACGTTTAGCGTCAATGCCGCCGGTCGCCGCAGGATGGACGTACGATCCCCTGCAATATGGATTTCCTTACGTTTCAAAAGTTAAACGTATTCAAATTTATTGCCCACTCAAAGTATTAGGTGCGTTACCCACGAGCAATTGGTAAAGCTAAGAAAAAAATTAAATAAATTCATCCCGGCCGAGGATCGAACCTGGGTACTGGTTCCCAGTAGCTTAATATCCCGGCACGTGGGACGAGTTTATTGAGTATTTTTCTGAGCTTTACCAATTGCCAAAATGGTTTAAAATATCATGTCAACTACCTGATTACAATTACCTACTTCAGTGGGAGTGCGCACACATAACAACTCGAGTTTCGAGTCCCGGTGACCACCAACAGTTTTCAGTTGCTGCATCGATGACTTACATTCTAATAACCGCAATTAGCAACTGTTAAATATGTACCAGTTTTTAAAGTTGCTGTGCGCCGTGCAATTTCATAATCTCTCTGAAAGTTGCCCACAGATTTCCATAAAATTGGCAACCGATAACGACCTAGTAACTATCAACTTTTTATAGAAATCTTTTATAGAGTTTACAGGTGCGGCAACCTACAGATGCTATAAAAATTCACTCATACCCATGCAAAAGCTTTATTAAATTGTATCATATAGATTGCAGACAATGTTTGTATGAGTCCACTCATAAACCGCAAGACCGATTTTGAATATTCTTTTACCATTTGGTAGCTACGTTATCAAGGAGTAATATAGACATATTTTACAATGAAATTTCCACAGGATCAGGATTGGTGGTAGAATTCCTGGAGTTGTAATATACCGCAATTTATTACTGCATAAAGTACTTTTTTACACCGCATGTTATTGTGAATAACTATACTCGACTATAATTTTAATCGAGACTCTGATTTCGATAATAGTCTAATTTATTATCAACTAAATTTTATCTTAAATGAAAAATATAAGACGATGTTTTATTACTGAGGTATAGTATATCTAATCACCTTAATTTTCCTAATAATTTTATGAATGCGAAAGTATGTATGTTTTTTTATCAATCATGACAGAACGGTTGATCGGATCTTCATGAAATTTGAAATTTTGCATAGTCTGGATTGTATTGTTGGTTTATTGCTTTTTTATGGTCGGATTTGCTTCAAGAAAGAGTCAAATTTCAGTTCTTGACAATAAATGACGTAATTATTATTTTAAATCCCGCAATAATACTTCATTCGAAGGATAACGTTGCAACACTTGCTACCTACCAATTTCTCGGTTGTTATGTTTTTGAGGGCACTAGAACAGCTAGTAGATTATGTCTTTACAAAAATAATAATAATAATAAATAATTCTGACACTCACACAGCATTATCTAGCCCAAATTAAGTTTCTTAAAGAACTTGTGTTATGGATACTAGATAATTGATATACTTAAGAAATATATAAACATACGTATTGAATAAATACATATTTTTTATTGGAATAAACTTAAATAAACATATACATCCATGACTTGACGGCTAATATCTGTGTTCATCACACCGATATCCGCCGCCGCCGGGATTCGAACCCAGGACCTCTGGTATAGAAGGCAATGTATGTTACCACTACACCAGCCGGTCGTCTAAATAATCAAGTGCAGTATCAAGTTTATAGCACTCAAAAGACAGACTCGGCCTAAGATATTCTGTTTTACAATATGAATAGCGAATGCGCCTGCTACGGAAACCATTAACGGATGTTATTATCACTTTTTTGATAATCGAAACAGTTGTTTCATCCATGGAAGCTAAAAATACTCTTATCCAGCTAATATTAAAGTTGTAATCACTTCGTCATATTGCTATTGTTTATCTGTATTGTGACAAAGGTGATCGTACAACTGGACTAGTGCCAGATACAGCACGTGTTTATAGTGAATGGATATTGTTAGTAACACAATCATTGTCTATTTACATCCCAATATTGATGGAAATAAAACAATTAATACTTGATGCATCTTATCATTAGGTATGTGCTATCGTTACTACGGAGCGTGTTTTATAATGAAATGTTGAGAGGACTTTTGTAATTAGTTTGTAGAGATTTCAAGTGATTATGGAATTTCTTTTTACAATAATATTTCGAAGTTCACTCTTTTTACTTATTTTACATTTTAGCGCTTCATCAACGAAAAATACTTAATTTAAAACGAGCATTTTAAGCTAAATGTTAATAACCGCAGTAGTCAGTCATTTAGGGCTAATTCGCAGTAAAATAATACATACATACATATCTTCACGCCTGTATCCCTGATGGGGTAGGCAGAACACCAGAGGCTATAAAACCATCTGATGTCACGTTTGACAAATTTGGAGGTATTATTATGATGGAGAGAGACCATTGCAGTGACAGGGGGTCAGCCTATCGCCCGCAAAAGCGCCAATAAAACCTCCGTCCCTTAACTGACTTCTACAGTTTTCCCGGGAAGAGAAGCAGCTGGCACATTCTAAGTTTTTCTTTCGCTTCCAGCATGGAATCAATCAATCAATAAATAATATAAATTTATTTTGATAAAAAGTGACTGACGACACAACAACCATGTTGCGCCAAGCGACATGGTTCCATGGTTTCTTTAGGGGGTATCCTAGTATAAACTCAGTTCCGAGATAGTATAGAAAAGCTTGTTTGGCCCGGCTGAGAATCGAACCCTAGAACACTCGCACTGCACCACGGAGATCGTTTTATAAAGAGTCAGCGTAGTTTCCATGTATGACATTGAACTTAAACTCTGTTGCTAAGTGTCGGCCATTCGTCGATCATTGTAAGCGAAAACGCATTTGAAAATCACATTCCTATTTCTATCGGCTGACGGTTGAAATTCCCTCACAATCAAAACTACTATAGTTTAATGTAAAATGTATGCGCTTGTAAATAAACTGCAGAAGTTAAGTATACATATTAGTTTGAATATGACGAATAATAGACGCAGATAGCTGTATTACTGTGATCTGGCGTAAATTATCGCATTTATCGCAGAGCACCTTATTGAAATAAGCGTTTATGTGTTTTTCCATTTCCTGAAAGGTGTATTTAACTGACGGAAAAACCGCAAGAGGTTCTCAATTCGTAGCGTATTTTTACATAGTTCCTAGTCCGATTTTGATCATTCTTTTTGTGCTATGAAGTTATGGTATCTTTCCTATAGCACCTTTAAGAATAATTAAGCTTTATTAAATGCAAAATACTTAAAAATATAATTGATTTGTAAATCCCACTTACCTTGAACTGGGATTTACAAATTCTGTAAAGAAATTGATCTAGCTGGGGCTATTGGAGCTAGCTGAAAAGCAACGCCACTAGATGGAGCTACGTAAGAAATATTTTAGCATGTTTGATTCGTTGTTTGTTTGTTGATATGTTTGTTTGGTTGAACGCGCTAATCTCAGAAATTACTGGTCAGCTTTGAAAAACTGTTTCTGCGATGAATAGTCCATTTATCGAGTAAGTCTATATTTTATCCCAAAGTTCCCCCGGGAACAAGAGTAATAAAGAGGACCGGCTAGTAATGTATAAAAGAATGTATCTACTTGGATGGCCTGGTAGCTTAGTTGGTAGTATACTCGTCCGGCAGCGTTCCTAGGTTCGATTCCTGGTCGGGTGATTTTATTAAGTACATTATTTCAGATCTTTATAAACCTCAGTTTTATTATACTAATACTGATGAGTGATACATCGAGTATGTAGCATTACAACATAAAGAATCACGACTATATTAAGCCAACATCAAATATGATAAAACAAACAGTGGACACAGACGCACCGAGACACATTTGGTATGGGATATTTAAGTATAAAGCGCACAATAGGTAATTAGCCGCCATTAGAATTCTGTGCGCAAGTAAATAGGCTTAATGTTTACATGACTTATGTGTTGGTGCTTCATTCAATAGATCTTTTCAGACATGAATGAATAATTTAATTATTTTATTTAAACCACATGGTGCTGGCGTGTTCGTTTGCGTCTTGATTTGAGGTTCGTCAAACTAAAATGTCCTATACTCCTATATTTCTCGTGGCATTTTTTTGCATTTTATAATGCTCAATTATTTTTGAAGATAACAAAAATATATTAAATAAATTAGCAATACTTATAACGTAAAAATATGGGTGCTAAGTAATTTCTTCAATGCTGGACTAGGAAAAACATTTAATGGGCCAGGCCAGCTGCTTCTCTTCCCAGGCATACTGTTAAAGTCAGCTAAGGGACAGAGGTTTGATTAGAGATTTTTTGTGGGCGATAGGTTAACCCCCTGTCACTTCAATAGTTTCTCCATTATAATTCAAATCTGTCAACCGTGACATCAGAAGGTTTTATAACTTGGTGTTCTGCCTACCCCGTAAGGGATACAGGTGTGAAGTTATGTTTGTGTGTACGTATGTAATTTCGCGGGCACCTGCCAGGGCCCTGTAGCTCAATTGGTCAGCCCGTCTGGCTGACGTGGAAGATCCATTTGTGAAATTATTAAGCATATTTTTCAGATTTTTGTCTTTAGTTGTTATACCACAATTCATTAGGTATAGCTAGGTACTAAAAATATATCGCGTGGTTATATATTTCGCGTGCAATAAAAACGATTGGTGTTTGATAGATAAGAGCAAAACAACAAAATAAACTACATTAAATTAGGGCTCAATGCTCAAATTTTGGGGAGGTCTCAAGTGGATTAATTAATTTTATAACTTCATCGTCACTTGGGACCGCTCTCAGATTCTTTATTTAGATATTATTTTCTTATTCTATATCTTAGAGATTTATAACTATATTTATTTATTGGTCAGGGGGTGTTCTCTTCATTGGTCTGTCCGACTATGAAGAAAAGGCACTCGGGTAAGCGACCCCGGCCTCCCTAGCTACTGCGTACACTACAAACGTCCCCTCCGTGTATGCAGTATCCTCAAATACCTTTTTCCTTTCTCTCTTTCCTCATCCTCTTCAAAACGGACCTTACCCTTTCCTATCCGACGAAGTAGGAGCAGATACAATGAGGAAGGGAATTAAAAATATACTACCCCAGGAGGGTACCAGGTCACCTGGAGAATCCCTCCCTGAGGCCACCTCAGGCAGCCCCATCGTATCTGGGGGGGGCAATATTCCCGACGGCGACGTGCATTGCCACACGTCACGTCTTGTCCCCCCAGCAGGCAAAAAGAGGGCAGGGGAATGCCTTTTTGCGACGATGAATGTTTGCGGAGGAATAGACGATAAGATTGACGAAGTATGCGAGGTGATGAATACCAGAAAAATTGATGTGCTAGGTGTGAGTGAGTCGAAAAAGAAAGGTTGTGGAATGTCCACGCATGGCCAACTCTCTGCTTACTGGACGGGAGTAGAAGAGTTTGAGAGAGGAAGCCAAGGTGTGGGCATTCTTTTGTCAGAAAGAATGAGTGATTGTGTGAAAGGTTATGAGTATGTGAGTCCCAGGCTCCTGTGGCTGAGACTGAAAGTAGGCTTGACCAGGATTTTTATCCTGTGTCTGTATGCGCCAGATATGTCCAAGCCACAGGCAGTCAGGGAAGAGTTTTGGGATAATGTTAGAGATGTGCTTGGAAAGTGTGAAGATAATGAAAGAATTGTTATGTTAGGCGATTGTAATGGCTGGGTGGGAGTAAAGCGTGATGAGTATGAAAAGGTGTTAGGTAATTTTGGTGATGAAAGGATAAATGATAATGGCACTAGTCTGTTAGATGTATGTTTGGAGAGAAAGCTTGTGGTGACTAACACTATGTTTAGTCACAAAATGATTCATATGTATACATGGCAGAGACAGTCTGAGAGAAGTATGATTGACTTTGTAATTGTGGATGAACGGTTCAGAACGAAAGTCAAGGATACGAGAGTGTACCGTGGAGTAAATGTTGGAAGCGACCATTTCCTTGTGGTGTCACGAATAGCAGGTCTGCTTGAAAAATGGCGACATCGCCCACGGGTACGTATGTCTGGAAGGAAAAGAGTGAAAGTCGAAAATTTGCAAGAAGAGACTGTCCGTGAGAAATATAAGTTAGAATTGAAAGAAAGGTTGGGACAGCTATTGAATGATGAAGACTGCGAGATAGAGGAATATTGGAGTAGATTTAAGAATGGTATGGTAGAAACGGCCACCCAAATGTGTGGGGTAAGTGTGAAGAAAAATGTGAGAAGAGATAAGAACGAGTGGTGGGATGATGAAGTGAAAGGTTTTGTTCTAGAAAAGAAGAAAGCGTGGCTAGATCTACTAGCAGTGAGGGGCAGAAATAGAATACGAGATGACTTGAATGATGATGAAAGAGTAGCAAAAGAAAAGTATGATAGATTAAGAAAGACTGTGAAAGATATTGTGAGCAAAAAGAAAGAAGAATGTAAGAACAAGCTTGATAGGAAATTCTCGGAAAACTTTCGAGCCAATTCCAAACTGTTCTGGCACTTAGTCAAAAGAGCCCGAGGGCAGGTTGGAGACTCGAAAGTGGGCGTGTTAAGAGATCAGGATGGGAATATTGTTAGTGAGCATGAAGATATTATGAATCAGTGGAAAGAATATTTCGAGAATTTATTTGAACGAAGTGCAAGTGATGTTTTGGAAAGTAGGCCCTCACCTTCGAGTGGTGTGGCCAATCGTGAGAATGAGATAAGTATGGAAGAAGTTATGAAAGCAATGGCAGGTTTGAAATTGGGTAAAGCGGCAGGGTATGATCGAATAGATGCCGAAATGCTCAAGGCGGGTGAAAGTGTCACTGCAAACCTGTTGTACCAGCTTTTTAATAAGTGTTGGCGGTCCGGCCGTGTTCCGGGCGACTGGTGCAAGGCCGTTATTGTGCCACTTTATAAAGGAAAGGGGTCACAGCAGGAATGCAAAAACTTCCGTGGCATTAGCCTTTTGAGTATTGTAGGCAAAATGTATGCAAAGATATTAATCGAAAGAGTGATGGATGAAACAGAAAGCAAGATCTGGGATGTGCAAGCGGGATTCCGAAAGGGGATGGGATGCACGGATCAAGTCTTTGCCTTAAGATCAGTAACCGAGAAGGTTCTGGCTAAACACCGAAAGGTTTTCTGCTGCTTCATTGACTTGGAAAAGGCGTATGACAGTGTGATGAGGAATGAACTTTGGTCAACTCTATCCGAGTTTGGGGTGGACAGTGACTTGATACGAGCACTTAAATCCTTATATAAGGACTCGAGTGCTTGTGTCAGGTTGAATGATGACTACACAGAATGGTTTAGCATCGATCGCGGTGTTAGACAAGGCTGTGTAGCGTCTCCATGGCTGTTCAACCTATTCATGGATAGCTGTTTGAAAGATCTGAAAGAGTGTGAATGGGGTTTAAAAATGAATGAGACAGTGATCAAAACTCTGCTTTACGCTGACGACCAGGTTCTACTTGCATCGTCAGCGTCGGAACTGCAGCAAATGGTCACTGTGATGCATGAGTCGTTTAAAAGAAAAGGTGTGAAAGTGAATGTTGGAAAGACGAAAGTTATGGTTATGGAGAGGAATGAAGATATGACGGAATGCAATATTATGATAGGGGATGAAAAAGTGGAACAAGTGAAAGAGTTTGTATACTTGGGGTCCTTGTTTACAAGAGATGGGAAGTGTGAAGGTGATATTGAAAGGAGAGTAAAAGCAGGAAATTGTATTAATGGCGCCATATACTCGATAATGGCAAGCAAAACTCTACCAAATAAGGCTCGTCTTGCCGTACTTGAGGGAGTTTTGGCGCCAATGCTTATGTATGGAAGTGAATCTTGGGTGTGGCAGAAGAGACATGAAAGCAAGATTAATGCTGTGGAGATGAGAGCGTTGAGAAGCATGTGTGGAGTGAAATTGAGTGATAGGGTGCGCAATAGTGAAATAAGAAAGAGATGCGGATCGAAAGAAGATGTAGGGACTAAGATTGAAAAGGGTATGCTACGGTGGTTTGGACATTTGGAAAGGATGAGTGAAAGTAGATTTACGAAAGAGGTGTACAGAGCAAGAATGGATGGTGCTGTCGGAAGGGGCCGCCCTAGGCGAACGTACGCCGATCAAATTGGCGACGTTCTTAAAAAGGGCCTAGTTAAAAGTACCCGTAACCGGCGATCATGTATGAAAAGATTAATGAACGTGGAGGAAGCGAAAGAGGTATGTATGGATCGAAGCAATTGGTGTTCCCTTGTCTCTGCCTACCCCAAAGGGAGACAGGCGTGAGGTTATGTATGTATGTATATGTATTTATTTATTTAAAGTATTGATTTCCGTGTTTTTGTAAAAGATTTAATTTTTTTTGGCACTAACCCAAATGGATCAATCGATCAAAAACATGTTTTCAAACGTTTGTTATGATGATTGTAAGTCGTATATTGATAAGAGTAATACTACGTCCTTTTATTACAACCTAGAACTGTATTGATATGTTCTTATCATTTGGCCTTAGCACAATAATTCATAAACTAATTTCGACCTTAAATTAATTTATACAGACATATTCTGCGTTTGACCAGTTTAACGTCTGCTAACATACCTTACTGATGATTTTAAAATAAAAATATATTTATTTACGTATTGTATGCATTGACATATAATATGTTTTATTATAAGTCAATAATATACGCGACAAAATACAAATTATGAGGTTCTTTTATTTAATACCAGAAGAACCAGGAGTGTGTGATCACAGAACTTTATCGATTCGTATGTTTACGAATTTTTGTATACAGGGTGACCTAGTTTGTTTTAATTTTACTTTTATCTTGTATTAAAATGAAAGACCAAACATTTAACATTTAAAACCTTATTTTTATTGTAAAATAAACGTCAATAAACGCTCAAAATTGAGAAAAAATGCAAGAACGTGCCTTCGTATTTTTCAGATTTTAACCCAGTAAATCAATTCGAATTGATTAGAAAAATACGAAGCGTTTCCTGGTCGCTTCGTCGCCAATTTTAGTGATATCTCTAGCGAGATTGTTCGATTAATAGTTAATAACTCACACATTAATTCGAATAGTTAAGTTGGTGTATTCCCTACAACATTCAGTTATCAACTGAAATCTAGCAAGTCATTGCGAATATGATGAAACAGACACAAATATGTATAAACACTGGCTGTAGCCACTTGAGAGATTATTATTATTTTCCACAACAACATAACAATAGAATGGACCAAGTAAAATTTTCCATCACTAAAAATAATTTTATTTTATTGAGTAACAAAGTTATTCAAAACCATAATTGAATCAAAAAATTTGCGCCATCTTATACTTAGTGCCAGATTAAGACATTAGATACCGAAAAGAGACTTTTGGGGCTAGAGAAAGACATTTATAGTCACAAAGTAACATTAGAAATGTTAAAGGTATACCGTATTCGACTTTAGAGCCTCTAATTTTAAGTTTATGTAATATCAAAATATAAGGCTTCAAAATTCTTGTATACTGTTAAGTTCGAAGTTCCCTAATTGGACATAAAAGATACCTAGAATTTGAGATTATAATGTCGAATTGAGCTCATGAAGTACCTCTCGTAGAGACCTTTAGGGCCAGAAAAAGACTAGGGCCGCATATTGCTCCATTTACACTTTAAAACAGATGATCCCTAGGACCCTAAGCAATGCGGGCAGTCTCATACATGAAGAAGAAGAAGAAGAAAAAACATTTATTCAACATAGCAGCAAAGACAAAAATAATAAAAATAAAAAGGAAATACAAAAAATAAAATTAAAAAAAGTTGGTACAAATTTTTAAAATATTATAATGAATACAAATAAGAAAATTTTGTATTAATTATAATAAAAGTTTAGGATTTATAACGTTGGTAGTGCTGCAGTGTCTAAAAGGCTCCAGCTCAGCTTAATGCTGCGTTTAGGCCACAAGTGCCCGAGCGCAGCGCTGGTTTTCAGCAGGTGCCTAAAGGTGGGTTGGGAATCATAGTACACATTAGGAACAATCATATAAATAAAGCAATAATAAATAAATAATTCAATAACACTATACAGAAAAAAATATATATACATAAATTTTTTTTGTTTTCATGGCGTCATATTTTGCAGACTTAATTAATATTTATTTAGATTTAATTTCAGAGAATAAATTGATGTAGATGAATGTACATAAGTACATAACTTCACGCCTGTATCAAAAAAGGAGTAGGCAGAACACCAGAGATTATAAAACTATCTGATGTCACATTTGACACATTGGTGCTATAATGGTGGACAGAGACTATTGCAGTGACAGAAGGTCAGCCTATCGCCCATAAAAAACCTCATACCGCATGTTGCTGCAGTTAAACTTAAAAACAGAGAAGGTCCCTAGGAACCTTAGCATCGCATGCAAAGTCTAAAACCAAAAAAGAACTTCTTAAATAAAAGTACTTCTTAAACACCGCCAATCTCAGTACCACGACCTTGAACTTAAGTAGCAATCAAGTATTATATGGAAAACTGCGTGAAATACATCTCAAGTGTTTTATCTGAGTAAGCGATAATGTTTTACGACCAGTGTTTGCGATAACACGATTTTAATATTTGCGACCTACACATCAAGATTAGTTTAACTTGTATCTAGCCCGTAGCGTTGTTCGCTATTTAGTTTAGAAGCGTACTGGGAAATTATGGCTTTTCAGTTAAAAGGGATGATTTAACTGAGTTAACAATAAGAATAATGCGCTTATGATTTTGATTTGTTATTAGTAATCAGTAACTATCTAATATTGTTATTAGTAAAATCTTCGAATTGCCATGTCGTTTCTGTTAATTTCAAATCAAATCAAATCAAATCATATTTATTGCTTCAATGTATGGTACAAAAAGGTGGTTATACTATGATACGTTACTTATACAAAACTGTCTAACAGCATGCAATCTTTTTAGCTGGGTAGGTATACAAAATAATGAATTTGAAGAATGTGTCACGCATATAGGTTAAACATCATTGACATAATTAGTCTACATAACATTTTTCATCGTTTATATAATTGTTACTATGAAGAATAAACTTAACATAAATTAAGAATTATCAATATTTCATTAGCATGGGCTATTTATAACAATTACAGTATCGATTAATATTTTTTATGTTCAAAATATTCTTTCAGGCTATAAAAACACTCATCGTTTAACCATTTAGTCATTTCAAACTTAAACTTATTTAGTGGCATTAACTTTAACTGTCTTGGTAAAGCATTGTAAATTTTAACGCACATCGCATAGCACTGGTTATGATAAAGCTGCAATTTCGGTGCTTCTTTATAAACTAATCGGTCTCCATGACGTGTTCAACAATCGTCATTATATTTCAGTCAATTTAATCTAAACCTATTAGGTATTTATTCATTTGTGGAAAACTTTCAGCTAGGTGATTACACAACTATCTATAATTAAATATTGTTAGAAGTATACATGTGATTCGCCATGTTTGCGCCATGCATTTTGTTTTATTTATTTTTTAATTTAGTTCTTCGTCCAAAATTTCATTTGTAAAAAGGGCCCTTCGAGTTACACGTTTCGATTCCTGGACGGTTTCCTTGTATTTTGAAACAGGCTTAGCGCACTATATAAAACAAACATGATATTTCCTATCTATTTCTAGTCATATTAATTGTTTTGATCTATGCACATTAGATATTTGTAATAAAATTAAATCACCTCAATGTTGTTAATAAACAGTAAATATTATTACATGACTGTATTATATGTATATTATTGTACATGAGGTGTTTATGATGTGGATTATTATTTGTAATACATTAATTTAATAGGTGACTGGACTTTACTCTTTGCTGATAGATGACTGATGGTGCTTAAATGTTGGCAGTGATTATATCCAAAATACAGAGCACATGAGTGGAAAATTATCTTCCTAGGATGATTTAGGTCTGACATCACAATATTGATTAAAGAACGTGAAGGAAACGGAAGAGGTCTGTCTGGATCGTTACGATTAGAGTTCCCTAGTGTCTGCCTATCCCAAAGGCAGAAAGGCGTGAAGTTGTGTATGTGTGTTTAATATTGAGCTGTTGAGTTTATGTGAAGGCCTTAACGGCGGACCCAAAAGTCCGACTACCAAGCGCCAATGTAAATAATTAATGGATAAGTTGCTTGCCTCGTTGCATAGCAGAATCATTTGGCCACCCTCTAGCCACTCTGAGTGGTAACTAAGTTATATTGTAATGTAATGTTAATGTAAGAAAGCTACAATTCTTCTTATCGTATCGATGAGTAACCTTTAAGAAATTATATTTTGCCCGCCCAACTTGCCAACTTAAACTCTAACAAGTGTTATCGGTGGCTAGTTAGAGGTACTCAATAGTGCAGGATTCCGGGCACGTTAAATCCGGGCCATTTAAAGCCGTAAGATGATATTAAGGCATAGTCATGGATATAAAGGCCTTGAGAGAGAGTCACTTTTAGCCAAGACATTTGGTCATAAAAAGAGATATTTGGATCCAATAAAAGACAGTGTAGATATCAAATAGGGCCTATGCTCAAGCTTATTTTGTGGTAAGTTACCTACATATTAAGCTATAAGTCTGGCTAAAAGTCTGACAGTTTGTATTGACGTTAAAATCATAGTAAATTTTTTTCAATGTTAAAAAAATATTTTGACGTTATCTTCTTGATACAAATTATAATACAGTTCATTGATAACATTAACCTCTTTGCTACCAATTAAAAATGTAAATTATGTTATCAGTGGACAATTGTTGTGAATTTTTTGGGTAATATTTTTAGCCGTAGTAAATCATGTTCGCTATTTTTTGTCATCAAAGTTGGGAAATAATCATTAAAGACGTGGTAAAAAGCAACCGAGCTCATCGACGTTGTAAATTATAGGTGGTAGGAAACGATGCGTTGGCGACGCAAAGCACCTACTGGGAAATCTTTTGTTAGAGTGGTTACGCGCTACATACGATTCTTATCCGATTCGGATCCTAGAACTATTTCTATGGAAGTCTACGTACTACATTCGGCATCCGTCCTCCGTCATTTCATACAAGATTTCTAGATTCTTATTTTCTCGAATTCGGAACGGATAAGAAACCGCTCTTAGGGTTTTAACCCGAATTTATGCATTTTAGTTTTATTTTACACTAGCCACCGCGCGCGGTTTTACCCGCGTAACTTTTGATCCCGTGGGAATTTTGGGATAAGATATAGCCTATAACCTTCCTCAAGAGTTGGGCTATCAAATGCAAATAGAATTTTTTAAATACCACTTGTAGTTTCTGAGATTAGCGCGTTCAAACAAACAAAAAAACAAACTCTTCAGCTTTATATATTAGTATAGATTTTAGTTTGACATTTTGGTGTCTTTGTGGATACCGCGGCCACTAGAATAATCTATTTTACGAGCTCATCCTTTCTTTATATAAGCTCGTGGCAAGCTAAAATTACTTAAATATGGTTTTGTCCAAAATTTATAATGTTTAATTTAAAGTTACGATTCATATTAAATTTCAAACTGAAAGTTGATTTTATATTTCAGTGTTAACCTGATTGTCTTCTTTGAAAGACCACTACTTTCAAAACCATGTAATAGTTCACCGGGTCTTCTAAAACTTAGACCTCAACAAGAAAAAATACAAATAGCTTTAAATATTAAACGAATTTACACATATTTGAATCTTGTGTGTTCGAGCGTGATAAGGTTGTAAAAACGCATGAATGCGTTCCGATATTACAAGATTATATAGCTATAACGATTTGTATTTCATCTTAATCAATAGCACAACCCTTTTAATTACCCAACTGAAATCGAAATATCTAGATGGCTCAATGCGGGATGTCAAAATTATAACATAGCACCCGTGACTAGTGTTTTACTTGCCTAGGGCTTTACTTGCCTGCAAATCACGAAAGCAGTTGTGGTAAATTCATTTTGAAGGGTGTGAGAATGAACGACCGTGTGCCGACCATACCTACTGGAAGCTGTTTGACCAGCTATCCAGAACGATAAACATAGAAGCTTAGATACAATGTCAAAATTTCACATTAAAATATTACTATTACTAAAGAGCATATTATTTGAAAGAAGGAAGTTAGATATGGTCCAAGTTAAAAGATTCTCATATTGCATTGATTTTAAATTTAATTTTATTTAAACCCAAAATATAATACCTTGACCCATCCTTATTGAAATAACTTATGTATTTCAATTAGGATGGGTCGATTTTAAAATGGAATATGCTGTGAGTGAGATATTAACGATATACAGGGTGGCTTTTTGGTCACCAGCCAATTTTTTTTACGCAATAAGTATCATTTAGAAACGCTTTCTGCAAAAAAAGGTATGTTCTTTTTGCAAGGAACTTAATGTAGTGAAATTAAATCATGGTAACTCTAAATAACGAATGAATACCATTAAATTAAAGACAACAACGAGCTACTACAAAATATGTTGTAGTACTAAGTCGTAGTATTTTCAATAAAAAGCGGCGTCGTAGTAGCTATGTTCATCATTAGCGACAATTTGTTGAAAAGTTTGTGTTGCCATGTTTTTATTATTTTTGTACTGAACGATACTAAAATAAATATGCAGGTACGTTTATATCGTATCAAAGAAAATATCGTTTAAATTTAGCTGGTGTCAAAAAAACAATCCTGTATATATTTTTTTTTCATTTGAAATAGTAATTGGATAATTTAGCCATTTTGCTTTCAATATGACATGGATCGAATGTTCAAGAATTCAAAAGGTTGCACGAATCCGAGAGGTTGCTTACGTTGATCTGATTTTTGTTGTATAACTTGAGAAAGATACAAAAAATATGTGGTTTTATTTAATGCCACTTGCTTGTTTCAACGTTGCATTAATTTTTTTTTCTTGTTCCGTGCGGGAATCGAACCCGCAACTACTGGCGTCTGAGGCAGATAAGTTTACCCCATAGCCAAATAGGACGATAAGGTGAGATAAGAAAGAGTGCAGATTTAAAAAAGATGTAAGTAAGATTGAAAAGGTTATTGTATACTACGGTGGTTTGGAAATTTGGAAAGGATGAGTGAAAGTAGATCGAAAGAGGTGTACAGCGCAAGAATGCTCGCCGATCTGATTGGCGACATTCTTAAAAAGGACCTAGTTTAAAGTACCCGTAACCAGCTATCATGAATGTAAAGATTAATGAATGTTGAGGAAGCGAAAGAAAGTCTGGATCGTAGCAATTGATGTTCCTTTGTCTCTGCCTACCACAAAGAGAGACAGGCGTGAGGTTATATCATCATCATCACAACTCTTTGTAATGAGCCCACTGCAGGGCATGAGTCTCTCCCCTGGGTGAAGAGGAGGTATAGGCCATAATCCACCAAGCTGGCCCAGTGCTAGGTGGTGGATGCCAGAATTTTCAGGGCGCCAAGATGGCTTCTGACAAACCCTGAGGTTATGTATGTATGATACAATATAAACGTATCTACATGGAAAGAATTAAGATATGAAAAAAAAAAAACTTTTTTACAAGTCCCTATAGTCGCTGTTGATGAACACCCTACACACGATAAGATAGTACGATGTACAAGCTGTTTTGTAGTAGCGCGTACTCGTATTTATTCTTAATAATAATTATTATTTATTTATTTCAGGTTGCATAGCCACATAAAAATAATTTAAAAATTGAACAAAATCATGAAACGGTTTGAATAAATTAAATAACTATAACAATGGTATTCATTCATAATTTAGAGTGACCATGCTTAGCTTAATATTTTAGGACATAGATTTATTTCCTTGCAAAAAAATACATGCAGAATTCGTTTAAATAAATGATACCTTATTGTACAAAAAGAAAATTTGACCGGTTATACTGGGTTAAACTAGCCCTGTATAAATATGTTATTATAATCATTAAGGAGAAGATTTAAGAGTATGATATGAATCACTTATTTGCAAAATGCTGTTGATTAGTTCTATCGTTAGATATTGGTTAGGCCCATTTATGGTCCTACCAACACTATTAATGTTATAATTAGATGAACTTACGAAATCTTATCAAGATTTCCGATATTTATTTCACGCGATATTTTGATGTTATTGCAAGCATAGAAATACCTTCTTAGCATAATTGATTGAGTCAGGCGTTACTTTGCGGAAATCCATGACAACTACTATAAAAAAGTTACCTTGTTAATTTCGCGACTTGTTCTTGCACTAGTGATGCAGGATTTTCGTGCGTTGGTTCACCTCCCTCCCTCCCTCAAGCAAGAAGCAAGAAATGCAATGAACACACACTTGGAATACTGTAACCCACACCATCACCGACACGTGTTTCGCTTCAACCAGAAGCATCTTCAGGAACTAGTTCGGTGGTGGTCGTTGCACCGTCGTTGCAGTAACTTTTTTATAGTACCTTCTTAGCAGTCCGCGATCATTCGTTAACCTCGATAGTTCAAAACAGTTATTACTATTATTGATGTTAATAAATTGTTACTTTGGCTATTACTTTTCTTATAACAATAAATAAATAATAAGGATGATAAAGTCGCTTAAGTTTAAAAATGGCGGCTGAGGCACATTTATTCAAGGTTGTATAAATGTGTAAGCGGAGTAGTAAGTAGTAAACGATAAATAAACGATACTAGCAGCAGAAAACACGTTTTTTCCACAGTTATTTTGTATTTTTCCGGTTGAAAATATAATTGCTTTTTATATAACAACAGTTTACAACTGAGTAATGAAACTGGTGTATGTAATGAGTTGAGCCTGTTTAGAGATTAATTATTTATAAATTCGTGTTAGATGACTTGCCGCTTTTCGTGGTTTACCTAGGTTAACAATTAATCTTTTTTGGAATATCTCTATAATTATAGCTTATAGGAAGATTATATTCTCGAGAGTTTAGTTTATTCCTCGATTAAATAAAATATTTTAGTTTAGATACTAATAGTATATTATGTAACAAGTGATTAGCAACGCTCACGAGTTACATACGACGTTTTTCAACACACTTGTGAGTAAAAGACAGACATACGTGGTCATAAATAACAAACACACTTAATAACAAAGCTGTGAATTGTGATTGAAAAATGGCGCCGAACCTCGCGCATGCGCGTAGGTTTTTTTTTCTGCCAAATGTGTATAGCATATACAGCCTATTTTACGTGAAAATGTTTAATTTGGAGTGGTAAATGCAAATATTTAAATGTTTTATAACAAATTATTGTAAATTGTGAACAATTTGTTTGATATACATATTTGTTTTACCTACTAATATAAGGCGCAAACATTTAAAAATGTATATGGATTTGAAGTGTTATAAAACCTCTTTGTTGTTTCTGAAAATATTTAATGTATAACCCGGATCGATAAAATATGCTCTGTTTACTCGCATGTAATTTGCACAAAGGTACAAGTCAACTTTGTAGGATTCATTATATTATGCACTAGGGTATAATATATTATGGCACGCGTGACTTATAGCCCAGTTTATAGTTCTAAATTCAATAGAATAAGGCTCACTTTACGAGCAAGTGTGTTGAAAAGTATTTTATTTCATCGGACTGGTAGTTCAAGTTAATAGCGCGTTTATATAAAGTATTTATTCAGTTTGTTTACAGGTATTAGTATAGTGGAGTCGAAAGGAAATTATTTTTATTAGTATTATTTTACACTTTATTATACACCAAAGAAAAAAGATAGACTTTACAAAATGGAATAGTAAAAATTACAATATTGAAAAAATATAATTATGTATAGCTTATCACTTAAAGATCTTCCAGAGCCATTCGTATGTATGGGTCTATCAATGTGACTTATGCTAAAGTCCTTTACAATGCATTATTATTAAATTCTTAATTATTGTGTTTGTTTTTTATACTTTGTAACCGAATTTTCTTTCTTTTTTTCCCAAAGAGGTTATAAAAGTACCTCCGTTGCGTCCAGAGTTCGCCTAGGGCCTTCCTAACCGGGGGTAATTACCCCCGCAGGGGTAAATCAACAATTTTACGAGGGTAACAAAGAACCTAATTATTAGAATCTTAAAATGAAAAGTTAAGGAGCGTACAGATTGCTGTAATGTAACGTAAGTAATGTAACATTTTGCGCACTATACGTCTAAATACGCAACGTGCGCAAAATTGACATTACTAGATTTATTACAGCAATCTGTACGCACCATAATAGGGAACAGTGCAGTATCGCACGTGGAAAATAAAATGTACTCATTGTAGCGCTCATTCGTCGGCTCTCCTTGTTAAGACTACACAGATGACTACGCAGATGCGGTAATATGTCTGCATCTGTAGATATCTATCTATATATATTTGCTGGACTGGGAGCAAAGGAAAAAAATTGAATGTGCCCACTGCTTCCCTTCCCGGGCATACTGTAAGAGTCAGTTAAGGGACAGAGGTTTTACTGAAGAGTTTTCTGTGGACAGAGGTTTTACTGAAGAGTTTTCTGTAGAGGCTCCCCTATGACTGCAATAATCTCTTTCGATCATTATAATGCCTCCAAAGCCAAACGTGACTTCTGATGGTTTTATAACCTCTGGTGCTCTGCCTACCCGATAAAGGGTACAGGCGTTAAGTAATGTATGTATCGTTTTGAACTAACACGTTTTTTTCCGGGAAATTATCGGTTCAAACTTTCATGACAAGAAAATATGACGAATATTTTAGCAGCGCTGGCCGAAGTTGCTAGTTTTGTGCATAAATTGGAACTATATCAACGCAGAATGCAAGCAGGTGGTTTTTCGGTGTTTACACAACTGTCTCAGTTCTTGATAAATACCGAAACTGATGAAATTCTTGAAATTCCGTAATTGATTTTATCTGCAGTAATAGATTTATTGAGGTAGGTAGTATTTTTCAGTTCAACTCTTGGTTTAAGACCGTCTACTACTGATGATGCCATTATACAAGAAGAAGAACTAGCGGGAGAAATTGAAGTTCTTGGCTGATAAAATGTTAGTTTATTCAATATCTAGTATCCTAGATGTACACCAGGGTGTATCCAATTATAACCTATACCTACCTGAGTCAATTTAGAAAAGTTGCTTTCCCGAACTGTGGTGCTAGCACAGAACTTTATCGACTCGTATGTTTACGAATGTTCCTATAGTATTGCAAATAAGTCGGTTGCAAGTTTTTAGTACCATTATTTTTTTTTTATTTTACACTTATTTAGGAGTAAAAATGTTTACAAAAATTTAAAATTAACGTGCGGCAATGGATAGATTTCAATTTTTGCTTACAAATCGTCTCCATACTATACGAACATACGAGTCGATAAAGTCGATAAAGTTTTTTATGTCTGTGACTGTCCAACAATAATTGAGGAAGTTTCGAGTAATATTTTTTATAATAAAGATTATGTTATCAACGTTTATTATTACCTAAATAATATAGACGTCGTCAATTATACAATGTTATACAATAGGTGCTGCTGATAATTTTCGAGACAAACAATAGTAAATTAAATGGAATTATGTTTTGTAATAATGCAAATACTTCTGCAATACCAGTGTGCGTAATATTGCAAAAAGGTCATAGCTCAATGTACACATTCGCTCTTTTGAGCAAATCATTGATTTCCAGCTATTACCTAAAGGATTCGCGGTGAGACACTTTCAAAATACCCAATATTAAAAAAAGAATGAAAAAGAAAACAAAACGTTACGATTAGTGATAATAAATGAAATCATAATACATAACTATACCATATAGATATTTAAAATGAATTAATTAACAATGTTGATAACTGAAAGAATAGTATAAATAAACTATTTAATGATATTTAATCATATAACAGCAAAAATTAATTAATGTCATTACAAAAACCTATGAGACCCAAAAGCATCAGAGATTATTTTTTATTACGAAGACGAAAATAATAAAAAAGAAGAAATGCTTAAAAATCTAATTGAATACCTATTACAAAAGTTTCAGTTTATTAAAAATATGCAACTTCAAATGTTTTTTGAAAGTTAATTTAGTTGAGAGTTGTCTAAGAGGTGGCGGAATCAGGGACCGGAACCGCTTACCCTTAAAGAGGTTTTTGATTGGGTTTTTCATAGACTTGTTTTAAAAAACCCTATCAATTTGGTAACCGTATCGAAGACTTACCCTAATTTAAGGCTTACCATATCAATAAAGTTAGCTTCATGTAAGCAGTAAGCCTATCGAAAACCCTATTGAAGGTTACCGATTCAATAGGGTTTTAAAACCTGCAGGCAAAATTAACCTCTAAGAATATAAAATTATCAAAAATATCACCATCTATTCAATCTCGCACTTCGAATTATACTTCCGAATTCAACAGCATGCGCGGAAAAGAGATAGAAATAGGCAACCCTATCACAGGGTAAGCGCATCCGAAAGTAGTTAACTTTATTCAAAGTGTTACCACGTCGATAGGCTTACCATATCAATAGGGTTACACTTCCATATGGTAAGATTTTGATAGGGTTACCCTATCAATAGGCTTAATCAAATAAAGGGGTTTTCCGGTCCCTGGGCGGAATATCGTTCATAGTCGCTCGGATTGTGGAATGGATGAAAAAAATAAAAGTACCTGAATATTTTTCTATGTGTAAGAATAAATAAGCTTTATCATGAAAATAAAAATGTTTCAGATTTTTCAGTTGCGTCAAATAATTATAAAGTATTAAAATGTTTTATACCAGCGAAACTGAGCCACCCACGGATGTTTGCAAGCGTTTCCTAGGAAAAAATCTGACAGCAAGTGACATATTTTGACAACCAACTGAAGAACACGAACATGAAGTATAATAATGTGTATGACAGATGTCAGTTGGTTGTCATTTGAAAAATATTAAGGTACTTTTATTTTTTCATAGATTTCCCACTATTCTCCTTTTACAACACGCTTACCCAGAGGCGGTAGGGCTTTTCTAAGCCGACTAAACTAAAATGAAACGATTAAAATGAATGAATCGAATGATTACCTCCCATGCTGTACTATGAGCGAAATAAAAACATAGAATGTGCCAGCTGCCTCTCTTCCCGGGCATACTGTAAAAGCCAGTTAAGGGACAGAGGTTTTATTGGCGTTTTTGCGGGCGATAGGCTGTCACTGCAATAGTTTCTCACCATCAATATAATACCTCCAAATTTGTCAAATGTGACATCAGATGGTTTTACAGCCTTTGGTTTGAATGATTTGGATGTCTGAGACTAAAATAAAACAAAAACTAGCAACTTCGCGAAGTTTTACCCACTAATACTGTAATGTCGTAAGAATTTCTTGATAATTTATAACCTTGAGAGTTACGCTTACAAAAACAATAAGATTTGTCCAAATCCGACTAGTAGTTTCAAAGATTAACGCAAACAGAAAAACAAACTCTTCTATCTGTATTATGATTATATCGCCATGTTAATCTTGCACGCAATGCGGTATCTAAATAGTTTCTATTACATAAGGTATGTGTTTCGTTTAGAGCTAAATGTCGCTGAGTGATCATTTGTTATATAAATATTATGTATATCATTAATTTTAAGTTGAGACTAACATTTTTTTTGAAATAGTTTAACTAATCACCAAAACCTATAGGTACTAATACAATATGTAAATATTAATAATCGATTGAATTAATTTCTGAATAATATCGAAACATACACATATCGTTTTTGATTTAAAATAGTTTAAAAGTTCAAGTAAAAGTAGTTTAATACTACAAATTAATAATATGCATTAGTCGTAGGCCTTGCGGTTAGCTACGGCGTAGTTTGTGCTACGACTGTAGGGCCTTCTCATCGCAGATATTATAAGCTTTTGTAAAGTTTTGACAGCATTATCTGATTAACATACGGTTACATATTATAGTTCGTAATATAACTTTAAGATTGTATGTAGAGCAAGAGTGTGTTTAAGCTATTTCACAAAACTTGCTTTCATGCTGGACTGAGAGCAAAAAAAAAGCAGAATGTACCAGCTGCTTCTCTTCCCGAGTATACAGTATACTGGAAAGGTCAGTAAAGGGCCAGTTGTTTTATTAGCGGTTTTGTGGGCTCTCCATCATTATAATACCTCAGGTGGTTTTAAAGTCTCTGTTTTTCTGCCTTCCTCTTAAGGGATAAAGGCGTGAAGATATGTACGTATGTATGTATAAAACTCTTTCGTGGCTGAAGAATATTGCTATACTCAGCTCACGTATATGTTTGGTGAGATTTACGATAATCAAGAAGCAAGATGTTTTAAATTGCTTTAGGAATACGTATTTGTATGATGAAGTTGCTTAATTAAATATGAATATGAAATTAAAAGAAAATCTAAGATTTATGCGCGCAAATATACATGCAGGAATAGCCCATCATATATTTAGTTTCTCTGTTTATGTCTTGTCTAAGATAAATACTATTTGTTTTAAATAGTATTATAAAGGCTGTAACGTAAGTTTACTTCTAAAAGGTGAAATGTAGGTTATAATATTGTTTTCTTGCTAACATTTTTAACAGCCTTGTCAGATACAAACTGATGAACCCGTTTGTGGAATCTATTTAATGGCCCTTTTTAAGTAAGCTTCCTATATAATGTAAAACAATGAGGAATTTTATATTTTTTAACAGTGTGAAGTAAATTAAATGTTAATATATAAAAAAATTGGTTAGAAAAATTAAAAAAGGACATGGAAATTTAGTCTAGTTTTGGTCAGCTAAAAAGGTTTTTATTGATACACAATTTTGGTATGTCAATTTGGGTGATTTGTGAAATTATTAATTAATAGTTTTTCTTTTTAATTCGTTTGTAACTCATTTATATTAATTTTATTTAAACTTACTAATATTGTTATTTTATTATTCCATATAATATTGATATCTAACAATACGAAAATAATAGCTAAAATACTTAAACAACTTTTGTCCATATGTGTAGATAAATAAAAAACTTTATTAAATGAAGAAAAATATTAATCTCTTTATTTTATGACTACCACTGAAGTGACGGAAATTAGGCTGTTATCATATCTCGGCTTTCAATATAATCTATATAGTATCATAAAACTGAAGCGTTTTTTTTAAATTAGACGCAAATTAACTGAACTTAAAATTTGCAACTTTCAGTTCAGTTAAAAAAAGATGCTTTCCTACGTGATTAAAAGCAACGTAGCGAATACCGTTATAATATTATACATAATGATTATTCAGACTATATTATTACGGCACCCTGTATCTACGTAATCACATGCTCATTGTGAAAGATGTAATATTTATCTAACATTGGCATATCTGCCTTATTGTAAATTAAACTTATCCCTTGAAAAACATGTCAATTGTAAGGCTTTGAGGTGTTTGACAAAACAATAAGATATATTGAGGAGATTAATAAATGTTTATTTTTTCTTACTGACTGTAAAAGTCAGTTAAGGGACAGAAGTTTTAAAGGCGTTTTTGTGGGCGATAGGCTGACCCCTGACACTACAATAGTCTCTCTCCATCTTTATAATACCTTCAAATTTGTCAAACGTGACATCAGATGGTCTTGTAACCTCTGGTGTTTTGCCCTACCCCATAAGGAATACAGGCGTGACGTTAGGTATGTATGTATGCATATTTTTTCGTACCGAAATATTTTTAATACATCTTTTGGTAAAATAATTATAATTAAATAAGAAACCAAACAGCACTGGGCAAACTTGGTGGATTATGGCCTATACCTCCTAGTCACCCAGGGGAGAGACTCATAGTTCTCTATTGCTTATTACAGAGTTGTGACGATGAGGCATAGTAAGAATATATTATAGTAATATAAGACGTACAGACGTTTTTATCATTTAGTTAAGATAAGTTATTTTTTAGGATATAAATCAGGTAGTTTTGTCATACGAAAACTAGTCCCAAAAGCATTTTAAAATTATTTTGCGTCATAATTTCTGTTAGCATAATTATAGGGTCGCCATATAATATTCAATAATATTTTAATAGCAGATTAAGACTGATGAGTGGGTCATAATTACGAAATATGATCAAAATGTAAAGTGATCAAAATTTGCCACAAGTACACAACAAAGTACACAACAAGTAATAAAAACGTGTCCATCTAACTGTGTATAGTCATAAAATCTAGTTTAATCTTCAATTTTACTCACAGTGAACATATTTGAAATTTTAATTTATGAAAAATATTGAAAAAAAAAAATTTTTTTTCGAAATTCAGAACCCACTCATCATACCTAATCTGCTATTAAAATATAATTGACTATTATAAGTGCACCCTGTATATCGTGATCGAACATGTCAACCTGTGCGGGAAGCTATATGAAGTAGCAAGATATTTTTTCAGAGCCCAAGGACTAGTTTAGCTTAACGTATTGCGGGCTCTTAAGTCGAGCTCAAGTTTGATAATTAAGTTTCTATACTACGAGCAGTACGAGCCTAACTATCTGCGTACATAACACACACCAAATATACGCCCTTGTCAGCGTTTGAAAGCGAAACCTGTGCGTTATTAGGTACCGTAACGCGGGACCTTTAGGCGGCAATTCTGGGAAGCAGATTAACTACCGAATGAAAATTCTGTTATTTGGAAATCACTATTTTATTATATACGACTTAAAATGATCACTCATGCTACATTATCGGGTGTTTATTTAAAAAGTGTGGCGGAGGGGCGTAGCAGGATCTCGGGATCCTTCTACTTTCGGAAGAAAAACAATTGTATACAATGAAAATAGTATCTGACGGACAACCCGCGTCATTTTTTATTATTTCACTTTTAATTTTTCAAATGTAATTCTTACATCTGCCGTAAGGTTGGTTTGCGCTTATAAACTCTTTATTTACAAAATGTAAGTCGCACACAAACCTTACGGTACCTCTACATAATGCAGGTCTACTGATAGTGACAATTTCCAGTTTAATGCAATATTAAAAAAATCTTTGAAAATATAGTTAGACAGAAGTTAGAAGCTGTTTTTATGTACAGTCACGTGCATTAATATGTACACACTTCGCAACTTATTCGGTTGTGATAAGGTCCAACTTAATCCAACTGTAAATGTATACATATTGTTAGACGTGATTGTATTGGCTGCAGTACCTGACTCTACTCGGGTACAATTTACTTTTAGGATCTTGCTTGTTTTGCCGTTGCAGTCTTTGCGAATTAATATTTTCACTGGCTTTTCTGACAAAATCTATGATTCGTCGGCGCATAGTGTGATGTTTTATAGCTTACTAGATGGTGCTCGCGACGTTAACTGCACAGAATTACTATTTCAGAAGTTCCTTCAATAATGCTTACAACAGTTTTTGAGAGATGTAAAACCAGATCAAAATACAGGGTGGCTGGTGGGTTCAAGTGGGGTCAGTTCATGGACGTGATAGTTTGAGATCATACATGCAGATAAAAAATATAATAAAATATAAATATTAATTATTTACTGAGTAAACTTATCCGAAAGTTGAAGAATTGATTACGCAACGCATGGTTACGCTAGCGTTGGCAACGATACGCGTTCCAGGACACGTGCCGCGATTGACTCAGTTGTAATAATTATTGCATAATTATGACCATAATCGAGTACGGAGTGCTCTCCTTCAGTATCTAAAATTTGTCACAAGTCACCCTATATATTCAGCAGTTTCAAAGCTTACTTTGAACATACAGACAAACATTCTTTTTTATAAGAAGCAGAGTGTATACACTTTAGAATGTACTAAAACATTGTAATACCTATTGTAATGCATTTTATTAGCACCCACTTTTATTACCTGGATTAGGTTTTGTGAATTACAGTTGCTTGTCAAGATTAAATACATAACCTTATTGATAAGAAGTGATATATGTTTAAAATTATCACTTTTTAAATTTTAATGTTTATCTGTTAGAATTATTAAAAATATAAAAATAAAAATGAATCAATATTTTCTTAAATTTTCACGTTTTTTACAACATATAGTAAAACAATACATAATTCTTCCATGCTGCACTGGGAGTGAACGAAAAACATAGAATATACCTGCTGCTTCTCTTCCCGAGCATACTGTAAAAGTCACTAAAGGGACAGAGGTTTTATTGGCGTTTTTGCGGGGGACAGGCTGACTCTCTGTCACCGCAATAGTCTCTCTCCATCATTATACTTAATATCTCCAAATTTGTCAACCGTGAAATCAGATGCCTACCCCATACGGGATACAGGAGTGAAGTTATGTTTGTATGTAAAATAAAGCACTATTTGACCGGACGACCGGACGCACGAGCGACTGACCACGGGGTTTGCAAAGACACCGAAATGTCGAGTTAAAATGTAAAATATAATTTTACGCGATAAATCCGGTTCAAAAGTGTTTTATTTTACACATTACGCTGGCTTTACGCGTAGCGGCCTGGTAGTATAGTTTGTAGAGTACCCGCCCCCGGCAAGCGAGAGATCCGGTAGAAACGCGATGTAAGAAACTCGAGTCTTTTAGTCTACATTTCGAGACTTGAGTCGTTTTTCAAGACACATCGCTACACACTTTGAGTCCATGTCCTGTGAGTCTTCTGAGTCCTTTTGAGTCTTTTAAGTTCTTTGAGCTAGAACTCATTATTAACTTCAGTTGGTGTATTATTATATGTATTATCCAATGTTGTGCGGTGTTTGCAACACAATTAAAAACGAATTACTTACGTCATCCCGTTGGTAAGTAAACCGCGAAAATTATTTACGGTACCTACTCACTTCATTCCGGTTAAAGCAAACGAAATTAAATTGAACTTAAAATAAAAGTTATTCAATATTTCAAATATTGGGTCATGAAGTCTCTTAAAAAGACTCAGACTTTGAGTTCTTTTTGGCAGAACTCAAGTCTTTTAACAAAAGACTCCAAATTCTGAACGAATTGAGCTCTAAGTTTTATTTTGAAAACTCGAGTCTTCAAAAAAGACTCAAGTCTTATTAGATAGGGCTCCAAGACTCGAGTCTTTTACAACTCTAAGATCCGGGTTCAAATCGGGTGATTATATTTAGTATATATTTTCAGATTTTCAGATCTTTTTTGTGTATTTTTATACAGTAGTCCTTAAGGTTAGAAGCCATTATAATTCTGGCACCCAGCAAACAGCACTGAGTCAGCTTGGTTGTTTAAGGCTTAAATCTTCTCGTCACCCAGGGGAAAGACGAACGGCCTTGAAGTGGTGATGATGCATAGCATCTACTTCTATACAGATATATACAGGGTAGATTTGTAGTCACCGGCCAATTTTTTTTACACAATAAGTATCATATAAACAAACGATTTTTGCGAAAAAAAATATATCCGCTAACATGTTAAGCAAAACATGGTCACTCTAAATTACCATTGAAATAAAGTCGACTACGCGCTACTACAAATCATTTCGTAGTACTACGTCGTAGTATTAACAATGAAATGCCGCGTCGTAGTAGCTATGTTCATCAACAGCGACTATTTTTAAAAACGTTTGTAGTTCCATATTTCTACTTTTTTGTACTGGGCGACGCTATATTAAAAATGCAGGTACGTTTATATTGTATCAAAGAAACTAACATTTAAATTTGGCTGGTGACGAAAAATCAACCCTGTATAGTTGATGGTTTTAATAAAGTTTTATTACGCGATGCATGTTTAAAACATTGCCGAGAGCTGTTTGCAATAACATTATCTGTAAATGATATCTGAATATAATAACTGATAGCAACGACACTGCTTATACCATTTTACAAACATTGCAGTGCCTGATAATTAATAACGCACATTAGATTTTATATGTAAATAAAGGTTTATTAAAATAATATGTAATCTAATATAGGTACTATGTATAATATAGGTAATATAGGTATTATGTTGGAAAAACACCTTAGAAATAAAATAAGAGTTTAATTCAGATTAAATTCTTATTTCTTCAGATTTTTTGTCTATTTTTTCCTGTCTTACTAAAAAATATGTTTTTGAGTATATTTTTGTAATTAAAAAGTGTGACATATTTTATAAACTAAATACTTTTTGTTTCATTTGAGATATAATAAAGTTTTTGATCCGTTAAGTTAAATTATATGATACCGCAGGTTTTTAATAGTAAGGAAAATTTTATTTATATTTATCCCGCATCAACAGAGCACGTGTTTGTATACTCTTATAACCAGAATATAATCATAACTTTTATATAGTTTTGATAATCTTGCGACCTTAAGAGTGATAATTGTAAATTAAGTGTCGTAGGTATTACGTACATTAATAAAAATATAATATTGTTTACTTACATACGTTTCTTTTGATATTCTATATAAGTTAGCTTTTAGTACCAAATAGTAATGTTCACAGTCCAAACTGTCTCTGACCTTTCAAACTACTTTTTATGAATGTAAAAAGATGATATTGCCATTGAAATGCTGCCTGTTTGTATCTAAACTATTGGCGCAGACTTGATTTAATTTCTTAGAAACGATATCGGGATTTTCATTTCACGTGGATGATACTAGTAGTCTACTTGAGTAACTTGAGAGGGAAAAATATTAAAATTCTTGGTGCGGTTTCTAATATTGATTTCGAATAACTAGGGCTATTATTTGCACTATATGTTTTAATACATTTCATGAGTTGTCAAACAGGTCAGCTATGAACATTATTCTTTATAAACTCTAAAAATGGTAAGTAAAACACTTTTATCGCGTTTAATTTATATTTTACATTTTAACTGGACGTTTCGGTGTCTTTTGCAAAGAATCGTCGAAAAATTATGAATCTTTAAAACTTAAGACAATCTTAAAATGTTGCTAAAATTTCAATTGACATAATGTATCTTACGCTTATTAAGAAAATAAGTTTGACCAAATGTAAAAAAAAAATCAAATGAAGAGTTAGGCAAATCCCGCCAAATTTGAATTAAAGAAAGAAAGAAAGAAATTGAAGTAACCTGGTCGTAGCAACAAATAAATACGTACATATTTAATTACATACCGCCGAATGACCTTTAAGAATCCTTACATAAATTAATTTTATTTCACAATCGAATGTGTGACAGCGATCGTTAAATGGGACGGCGCGAAAATAGGACGCCTAAAATTGACACTAACAAAACGAACTGACAGAAAATTAAACCAAATCCAAAAAATACTGTCGGTATGTATGTGACATAAAATAACATTGGGTATCAATTTCAATCCAATGATTAAATAATCAATGAATGCAGAGCATTAAAAAAACCGACTTCACGTCAAAACTTTGGCTGAGTTATAATGTCATCAACGTAAACATTCTCCAAAATCATACATATGCTTTCAAAAATTTAAAATTTTCAATGAAGTACTAAACCGATTTTTCATTTATTTGGGCAAAACTAAGAAGGCAATACTATCTTCTATCATATGAAACAAGAATTTTCAAAATCGATTCATAATTGTCCGAAATATCGTGAAACAAAGACACAAAAAGAAACATGCAGACGAATTGAGAACTTCCCCCGTTTTTGGAAGTTGAAAAGACAGCCATCTTGCTTTCGATTGATTCGATTATCGTTCTTTTGAGGGTCCAGAATTGATATAAATAAAATCAAATGATTATTTGCTTTTTGGTAGAATCTCTTCAGGGTTCAATTGACTAGCAAGCACACTTCATATAAAATCTCTCTCCGCCAAAGATAACCGCTCCGGTGTTGTGTTTCGGCAATGTTTTATGGAGGGTCAGTGTCTGCCAAAATTTGTCTGCTGTCATCTTAAGCTCATCTTCACTTACCTACTAGGAGATGATGGTGAAAAGTGGGTTATAGACACTGTTAAAAACTTATCCAATATACAGAGTCAATTTTAATAAGCGCGTCACCTGTTACAGGCAGCCTCTCCACAGCAAACCCAACAACATTTGTTCTACAACTTATTTAAATTAATAGTTTTTAAAATTTTAGTTTTCTCATACAAAAAATATTTATAGCCTCGGTTTAGTGGTGTAGCTTTATTAACTCTGACCGTAGTTATCCCATGCAGCTTGCGTAGTAAAATGTCGCTTCATAATAATAATAGGGACTTCTTAGAAAATGTAGTGTTAGGTTAGGATATTTTTATTTCATTGTGTAATTTTGGAATACCTACCTTTACTCAGGTTAATTATTAACTAATGTTTTAATTTACTCTAATTTACCTCTTTTTTAATAAAATAGGTATTTATGACATATCTTATGTCTGCAACGACATCGAAACGTCGAGTTAAAAAGATAAGTATTCGATAAATTAAACACGATAAAAAAATCGATAAAAACTTATTTATGAATCGTGTTGAAATCTCTTTTTTCAACCGACTTCCAAAAAGGTTCTCAATTCATCAGTTTTTTTTTGTGTCTTTGTTACAAGATATTTCAGACAATTATGAATCGATTTTAGAAATTCTTAATAGAGGATACTTCACAGTTGGTCCCATATAAATTTCATCAAAATCGGAAGGGTACTTTGAAAATTTCAAATTTTTAAAACATCTATGATTTCGGAGAATGTTTACGTGGATGACATTATTAATCGGCCAAAGTGTTGACGTGAAGTCGGTTTTTTTAATGCTCTGATTCGTTGATTATTTAAATATTCTAATCATATTTTCTGACTTAGTTAACTATTTACGAACTTGTTGTTTACAGGAATGTTACGAGTATGTAAAATTTATTTAATCTCTTGTTATAGAGTTATAATGAGTGTGCCGAATCAATTGTTGCTCTAAGCATAATATAATAAACTAAGTATTAGTTTGTTTGGGGTACTATGAATAAATTATATAATTCACTGAAGGGACAGAGCCAAAATGCCTAATTTAAAATGTAGCTTGCACACATTTAACAAATCCATTCGACATAATACTCTCCAATTTTCAACCGACTTCAAAAAAAGGAGGTTCTCAATTCTTCTGTATATATTTTTTTATGTTAGTTACCTCATAACTTTTGACATGGTGAACTGATTTTGATGTCTCTTGTTTCATATGTACCCTCTGTACTTCCCAATTGGTCCCATATAAATTTCAACGAAATCGGTTGTGTAGAGGTACTTCATGAAAAATTTCAATATGTAATTTTCAAATTTGTATGAATTCGGAGATCGTTTACCTTGACGACCTTATGTGTACTTCAGGGAAAGTTTTGACGTTAGGTCGGTTATTTATTGCTCTGCATTCGTTGATTATAAGTCTCTCTAATGTGAAACTTATTCCTTAACCTTAAAATCAGTTTTTGCTAGCAACTGTTTGAAGTCTCCTAATTTTACATAAAAGAGACCTCTTTTAGAGAGTAATTTCGAATTGAGTTCAATATCTATTTATGATTAAGTTTAAAATAAATGGCGGAATTTAAGGTTAACATCATACATACATAATTTCATGCCTGCATCCGTTTTGGGGTAGGCAGAACACAAGAAACCAGCTGATGTCACCATTGTCGAATTTGAAGATATTATAATGATGGAGAGAGACTATTGCAGTGACAGGGGGTCAGCCTATCGCCCACAAAAAAACCTCCAATAAAACCTCTGTCCTTTAACTGACTTTTACAGTATGTCTGGGTAGAGAAGCAGCTGGTGCATTCTATGTTGTTCCGTTGCTCCCAGTCCAGCATGGAAGAACGATGTATAGTTTAAGTTAGAATTTACTTGCAGTCAAGTATCCTATTTCTTTGTTTATGTTCAATTTCAGTTTTATTTTCTCACTCCCGCGCAGGTAAGATTTAACTGAGTCGCCATTTCAGCTCTTAAAATATTTCTTTTTTAAAGATAAAATTTATATAATTCAAATTTATCCTACTCATAGATAAGTAAACGTTCAATTTCGTAATCATCGATAAGTGATCGTTTGTTAGCCGAATACTTTTCACGAATTAGGCTGACTTTAAATTAAGATAGTTAATAAGATTTTATCATTTCATAAGATTAAGGGATTAAAATGTTTCTCAAATCGTTGTGATAAGTGATATATTATGATAAATGGATAAATTATATCTATAAAGAATCGCGAAATCAATGGACATTTCACTTGTTATTCAAAACTTAAGGATTGTTAGAATTTATTATTAAAATAATTTAAGAATGAGACAATCAGTACTTACATAACTTTTTTCATATGTGTGAAAATTTAATTGAAAACCAGGGCATTTCGAAATTTTTAAGAAACAATCGTAATTTTGCATTTTTTGGATTATATTTCCGCCTATGTAATATCAAATATTATTTTAATTTTAGGTTTTATTCATTGAAGTTTTCACATCCAAAGAAAAACAAAAAAAGAATTCTAATTCAAAAATCCACACTTTTTCACTTCCCAATTTTTTTTATTGCTAATCCCGTACCACTTGCACTTATAAAAAAAACAAACACAGAGTACACATACCGATGCCCGCGACGACATATTGGCGCCAAAGCTGTCCCTCCTCCATTCTGTACGCTTGGTTGCTGACTGGTGGTCCGGTAGACACCGGGTCGTATGTGTAACTTCGTTCTGCCATACGTCACAACACGTCACAGATTATACAGCAAGCGTCAGGCGCTTGGGCAGGAACTATTTGGCACTGACCCTGTGCCAAATCTGTGAAAAAAAAAACATATTTATTCGGTTGAGCGGGAAGATGTAAGATTATAATTTTGTTTGGGATTTTGACACGTGCAGAGTAATTTAATTAAATTAAATAAGAAGAAGATATGCGGTAGGGCGGAAATTAAGAGTTAAGAATGCTATTGCTTATACATAGGTCTTTGATTTCAATATAAGTGGGTATTATATAAATTTTTAAACACAAGTTGCTAGTAAAAATTGAGGATCAAACGAACTTCTAAAGTGAAGTTCGATCCTAATTATGTGAACAGCTTCTTTCGAAGCGATTGAGGTTTACTTTATGTAGTAGCGCCACCTACTGCTAGCCTTTGCACGGATTTTAGAGTCTATGATAAGGGTTCTTTTTTTTTTTTTTTTTTTTTAACATCTGTCACGTTTCGCTTCCTATGTCAGCATCCAGTCTACAGAACTCATTTTGTTTAAAGTCAATCTGTCTTATTCCTGTTTGTTCATTTCACTATATTGGGGTTGGGTAAAATACAAATATAAATTGAAATTACTCCATGTTGAAACATATTCATATTATGCTTATTTCAAAGCATAATAACGGGTGGGTTTATATTAAATCGCTTCGAAAGAAGCTGTTCACATAATTAGGATCGAACTTCACTTTAGAAGTTCGTTTGATCCTCAATTATATTTCACAGCTTCTTTCTTTGCGATTGAGGTTTACTTTATGTAGGATGTTTAAAGATTAGTTATAGTGAAATGAATTGGCAGAGTAGTAAGGTAAAACTCTTCAATAGTAAATAAACATACTTATTGAAAACAATTCAACAATGATTAGGCAAATTATTTTTCGTTACAAAATTTGTTATAATTTCTAGCAAGGACTGAGGAAGAATCCGACCATCCTGCAGTCTTTTTGATAGGTCAATAGAAACTCCTAAATAAATAGCTCTTGATGTAGCAGCATGTCATGTACTATGTGCACTAAAAATATTTTCATCAATACCACTGAGAGTTAAAGTGTTTTTAACCCAGTGACTTAAAGTTTGGAAACCTATATGTTTCTTAAAACTAATAAACAAATTATCAGGTTTCCTTAAATTTTCGTTTTATTTATATACCTACATCTGTAAGGTTTTTGCTGGACAAATTTCTGGACGAATATTAAAAAACGGAAACTTTACCAAGGTCTGTTTACTATTAAATTTAGAGGTTTTTATAAACCCTTTTATAAGTACCTTTTTTAGTTATTAAAATATTTTTAATCTTTGTCACGGATAAAATTTGAACACGATGTTCCGTTACAAGAGCTATTAGTGTAACAGTTTTCTTGGAAAAGAGTCTTTAAGTCAAGGTCTTCATTAGGAAATTTTGTAGGTAAGTAGCTCAATACAACTGCTGGATCCCAGGTAAGATCATACTTGATGTGGTTGGTCTTCACATAACGACTCCTTTCATGAAACTTTTTAACCTGTCATATTGGGAATTTATGTTAAATATTAATGATAATGCAGATCTATAGCTATTAATAGTACCGTACTTAGCACCTTTTTCGAAAATTTCAGTTAGAAAATGAACAATTATTGGTTTAGAAGTTTGAGTGAAACTAAAATTATTATTTTTGCAATATTCAATCCACGCCTTGATACCTCCTTCACACTGTCTCGGTAAGAATTATCCAACAAAGATGCCAACATAATTTCAACGGACTTTGAAGACAGTGATCTTTTTACTAACGCTTTCTGAACAATTTCGCGGCAACCAAGGTTAATGTTTAATGATGGTTGTGCGCAGATCTGAAAGGAGATTTCAGCGAATTAGTATTTAGTAAATGCAATCACAACACAACCTTTTAAACAATGGCAACCATAGTTGCGTGGGCCAGTATGGTACTACCACAATACCCACAGACTTTTCACTAACAATTTTCTGAAGAGTTTTTGCATCTGGGTCATTTTTCCAGGTTACATAAATAGGACATTATAAGTTGCATCTGTTTGCAAAAAGATCAACCGATAGTATTCCAAACCTATTTGTTATATTATTAAAGGTATAGTCACTTAGATCCCATTCAGTGTCATTAAACTGTTTTCGTGACAAACTCTCAGCTTCTATATTATCTTTTGAAGTAATATAAGATGTAAAGATATTGATCTTACGCATTTCACGCTATTTCCATTGGTCTCGGGTAATATGATCCATATGTGAAAACTGAACACTACCCATTCTATTTATACAGGTAATGGTAATATCTATTCTTAACAATATATCACAATCGTAACTACCATAATTATGCGAATGTTTTAAGTCCGAAAAAACTGCTTTTAATTCCAGAGTATTAATGTGTAGCGACGACTCGCTTTCCTTCCAATGACCCGCTGCCTCTTTTCCATCACAAAACCCGCCCTAGCCAGTATATGATGCGTCAGGATAGATAGTTTTAGTGTATTGGCCTGTTCTAAGAGGAGAAAAGCCCTCTTCTAGATAATTTAACCACCAAGTAAAATCATCTTTATTATATCTGGGTAAATTCACTACCTGATCATAAGTAGGATTTTTATTTGGTGACAATATTTTAAATTGCTCGAATAACTTTGTGTATTATTTTTTCTATTTTAAGAACTTTTTTTTTTTTTTTTGGGTAGTTTTAAAATAATTTTCTCTGAATCAAAAATAAACCCAAGGAATTTACATTGTGTTCTAGGAACAAAGCAACCTTTTTTCGTATGCATTATGAAACCTAAATTTATTAAAATATGTTTTGTAATCCAAACATTCTCATTACAATCATCACAATCTTTGCCAATGTAAAATATATTATCTAGATATATTATGGATGAAAAAATTATCCCGACGTAAAAATTCCATGACTGGTTTTAATATTTTAGTAAATACTTATACAGTGTGTCCGGTCACGACCTAGCGATAATTTAAGGTTACAAAATATACCTAATTTCATCGACAAAAACACCCATATATGGGGGTCTACCTCCCCTCCTGTCGGAATGGCCGCCATTTAATTTTTTTTATTCTTGTAGATACCTCTGCTGAAAGATCCGGATATCTCTGGACAGAAAGGTCCTACAGATGTAAAAAAAATGTTATTTTAAAGGTAAAAATAGGAACTATCAAATAAAAATAAACATTATGGAAAATTTTCGCTACAAAATATCTTAAAACATTTACAATGCTAATTTAAGTGAAAAAAATTGACTGTTTTTTTTATTTTTCTTAACATTGTTCAAAAACTAGCACATTGATACTATTTTTTTTAATACTGTCCTAATACTTAAGGATATTACTTACAAATTGACGTTAAAATTATTGTTGTTAATTGCATAACTCGAGAGTCAGGGCTGTTTGAACATGACCCTTTTGCGAGGATCATGAATGTAGAGCGCTATTAATTTATCTAACAAACATTTATCTTCGATATCTGAGCTGATCAAACATGATTTTTGTCCTACTTATTCACCGCTCTAACAATGATACAAATAATTTTCCGTCCTTGTCACATAAACCCTATTCAATGTAGCAGGTAGCTCTACATGGGTTTGGGACCCTCACAAAAGGGTCATATTCAAACAGCTCTAACTCTCGAGTTATGCAATTAACAACAATAACTTTAACGTCAATTTGTAAGTAATATCCTTAAGTATTAGGACAGTATTAAAAAAAATAGTATCAATGTGCTAGTTTTTGAAATATGTTAAGAAAAATAAAAAAAAACATTCAATTTTTTTCACTTAAATTAGCATTGTAAATGTTTTAAGATATTTTGTAGGTAAAATTTTCCATAATGTTTATTTTTATTTGATAGTTCCTATTTTTAACTTTAAAATAACATTTTTTTTACATCTGTAGGACCTTTCTGTCCAGAGAAATCGACATCTTTCAGCAGAGGTATCTACAAGAATAAAAAAAAAATTAAATGGCGGCCATTCCAACAGGAGGGGAGGTAGACCCCCATATATGGGTGTTTTTGTCGATGAAATTAGGTATATTTTGTAACCTTAAATTATCGCTAGGTCACGACCGGACACACTGTATAAAGAGCGGTGCATAAGTCAAACGTTTAATATTTGAATTCATATAAAACGTTGTTATATTCAAATCGAAGGTACTTTCGGAAAGACTTATCAACATTGATGAAAAAATAACATGTAGCATTGTTTTGTTAACTTATCAGCGGTTCTGTAATCTTCCATTTTGAAGTGTTTTGTAGTAAATTAATTCAAAGATTTTAAATTATGTATGAAGCGATTTTCACCGTATAGCTTGAGCACAAGAAAAAATTTGTGATAAAATTTACCTGGCTCATGAGAACATACGAATATAGCATTTATTTTTAATAGTTTATCCAACGCTAAAATATAATCTTTATGGCCATGTATTGACCTTGGGTAAACACAAGAGCTACTTTGTTTAGCGGGCAGATATTTAAAAGGTCTTTAGTAACCAGCTATTCACGATAATATTAATGGATCACTCGTTATCTAAGCCCATTTTTGATGAAAATATCGTAAACGTCCATCGCACTGCACCTGGTGGTTTATTTCCGCTGGTTGCTAGTGTTCCACGACCGTTCGTGGTAGGTCCTACGTGGCGGGTACGTGTAGCTCTGCTGTGGAGCTCGAGCCGGCAGCTATGGCTGCGGAGATGACGTCGTCGTTTTTTGCAATTTGCAGCGTTTCAGCAACATCTCCTCCCAATAGATAATCATCGCAACTTGTATTGGTCAGCGTGTCACGCAGGCATACGTTTATGGAACTCATTATTATGTTACGATGAGTTTTAGTTTCCCTATTCTGGCTATCGCGACAAGCGTAACTCAGCAGTTTTAAAAGTTTTTGCTTCAAAGTTTCATTGAAAATGATTACCATCGCTTGCGATAAAGCTGCCAAGGCGATTCCAATTTGCCCTTTTTTTTTTTTTTGTTGATGTATAGAATCTCGTTTGGTAAGAGTTTCAGCCAATGCTGCTTTTGCTTCTAAATTTAATAAAGGGAGCAAGTAAATATTTGCAAATTGCGGGTACAAGATAGTCCTCAACAGGCTTATCTTTAGATTCTTTAGATCTTCAGCCGACAACTGCTGGTTTTTAGACCTCTTCCGGGACATTAATCGTATCAAAAAAAAAAAAGGCTGATAATGACGGAGGTAGCTCGGGCACTTCAAATCTTGGATTCGGCGTGCAAGATCGTCTCCACCGCAAATCAGATTAATCGCCAACGGCGATATTATCTGGTAACTGACTAATCAAAAGAATTAATTATATGCATCGAAACTCGATGACTACACGCACATACCATGTGGGTAGTTTTGTGTCAACGACATTTTTTCTAATATTTATTAAAATTATATTAGAGATTCTCCACCGTACATCAGATTAATCGCCAACGGCGATATTATTATCGAGTAACGGACTAAATAGGAGAATTAATTGTATGCATCGAACCTCGATGACTACACGCACATACAATGTGGGTAGTTTTTGTGTCAACGACATTTTTTCTAATATTTACTAAAATTATATTAGAGATTCTCCACCGTACATCAGATTAATCGCCAACGACGATATTATTATCGAGTAACGGACTAAATAGGAGAATTAATTGTATGCATCGAACCTCGATGACTACACGCACATACAATGTGGGTAGTTTTTGTGTCAACGACATTTTTTCTAATATTTATTAAAATTATATTAGAGATTCTCCACCGTACATCAGATTAATCGCCAACGACGATATTATTATCGAGTAACGGACTAAATAGGAGAATTAATTGTATGCATCGAACCTCGATGACTACACGCACATACAATGTGGGTAGTTTTTGTGTCAACGACATTTTTTCTAATAAGTCCCAACACCGTTGGGTTCTTCGGAATTTGTAATTTGATGTCTCAACCTCCTCGAATTATTTTCTTGAGAATTTTCTCTTCCTTCGATGCACAATTTTTACCATTTAAACTTTTAAAATTTAACTAGCTAATTAATATATTTTAGTCGACGTGCGCAGGCTACAGCACGGAAACGCAGAATGAGTTCTGTAGACTGGATGCTGACATAGGGAGCGAAACGTGACAGTTGTTAAAAAAAAAAAAAAAAAAAAGAAAAGAACCCTTATCATAGACTCTAAAATCCGTGCAAAGGCTAGCAGTAGGTGGCGCTACTACATAAAGTAAACCTCAATCGCAAAGAAAGAAGCTGTGAAATATAATGAAAATGTATTGGGCAAAGTCCTATTCAAGTTTTTATACCTATATTTCTTAGTCTTTAGTCTAGATACATATAGCCTATTAAGTATATAGCATAATATCATATTTTGAAAAGTCTATCTCCCAGGGTGCTGTATACTTGTATACAGTAGTCGTTAGGGTTTGTCAGAAGCCATTTCGGCGCCCTGAAAATTCTGGCATCCACCACCCAGCACTGGGCCAGCTTGGTGGGTTATGGCCTATACCTCCTCGTCACCCAGGGGAGAGACTCAACTCTTTGTAATGCAGTGGGCTCATTACAAAGAGTTGTGATGATGATGATGATGATGATCTCCCAGAAAGATGAATGTAAAGTCTTCAAGCTCGTAAACATTTAAATGAGGTTTACTTATAATTTATGGAAAAAAAACTGAAACGTTTCAGTTTTGATTGAAACCATTAATTTTTTAAATTTAATAAAAGACGCGACCAAGACTCGAACCTTGGTCTCTATATTGCTGGGTGGGTGCTCTACCAACTGAGCAACTAAGTAGCCTGGCCCAGGTTTGAGTCCTAGTCAGGTGATTTTATTAATATATTTTTTCAGATCTTTAAGAATAATTGTGCATTATTAACGCAAATCTCTAAAAATATAAATGAAATCTTAACCCAAAAAATAAAGTAGAAAACTATTCAATTATTTAGGCATCTCAGTCTGTAGGTACATACAACCACTGAATAACAACTGAGAAACATACATATTGAATAAATACATTTTTTATTAGAATAAACTTAAATAAACATTTAAACATCCATGACTTGACAACTAATATCTGTGTTCATCACACAAATATCCGCCGCCGCCGGGATTCGAACACAGGACCTCTGCCATAGAAGGCAATGTATGTTACCGCTACACCAGCCGGTCGTCGAGTAAGTACTTTTAGCTTCTTTCAAGAGGCTCTTCGATGCGTTAAAGTTTTACAATTCACTAAACCAATATTATATGTAAAAACATTTATACTTATAATGATTAAAACCTTTTGAGATATTTGTGCTTACCAACTTTATCCATGTTTTTACTAATAAGGTTCGTATTCTAGATTCAGAAAATTTGATAATTAGAATAAGCTAGCTGTAATATGGTTGTATATAAGTGTGACCGTGTAGGTTCGGTTTAGAATACCCCTGTGTAAGCGTGTCGTAAAAGGCGACTAATCCGAGTGATAGGATCCCGTCAGGGTCCAACTGGCTAGCGACCACCCTTCATATAAAATTTGCCGCCAAATATTACCGCTCCGGCGGTGATGTGTTCCGGCAATATATTACGAAGAGCCCGTTCTGTCCTAGGCCCGTGTGCTGTCATCTTCGACCTCATCTTCACTTACCATCAGGTGAGATTGAGGTCAAATGTATGTATATTTCTTTAATAAAAAGAAAATATACATACATTACTTAACGCCTGTATCACTTACTGGGTAGGCAGAACACCAGAGGCTATAAGACCGTTAGCTTGACAAATTTGGAGGTATTATAATGAGTCGCCACACAAAAACGCCAGTAAATACTCTATCCCTTAACTGACTTAAAGTATGCTCGGGAAAAGAAGCAGCTGGTTCATTTAATGTTTATCTTTCGCTCCCAGTCCAGCATGTTTGTGCATTTTATAAAAAAAAGGTCAATATTTGTAATGAAAGATGCTAATCGTGACTCAGTGTTTATAAGGGTGTAACGTTCCTTAATTGCATTTAGGAACGTTGTGCAAGTCGCCCTGAAACTACGTAAAATATAGACTTTTTGACAGGTATAAAGACTTGATGTTGAATCTATTCATCTATCAAGTCCAACGCTTCAGTTAGCTAAAAATGACCTTAGTGTGCCTAAAAATGAGGCATGTAGGTATTTCAATCCAAATGCGAAGCTATTCCTTTTTATCACAACAGCGATAGCTGTTGATCACAATCAAATATGTCTATGTAATAAATTAATCTACCTAAATAAACAAGTGAACTAATAAATCTATCTAAACAGCAAGTTACAATTAAGAATTATGCGTCTTAGAACCAGCCGAAGTATCAAAATATTCTAAAAACATTTAAAAATTTAACAAAAAAGTAAAAAATAAAATCGATAACTTCTGTCTTAAATAAACTCACTTTCATATACCAACTAAGTATTCTTTGAAGTCGGTGCCTTTTAACGATTGATTTGTATGCTTTAATTTCATTAGTCTTACTTTCCTAAAATTTGGGCAGGCACCGACTAAGAATTCTTAGTTGGTATATGAAAGTGAGTTTATTTAAGACAGAAGTTATCGATTTTATATACTTTTTAGTTCAATTTTGAAGTCAGTTTTTAGTTTTATAATATTTTTTTTCTTACTTTTTTTGACTTGAGTTGTAGGGTAAACTATGGAAGTCCATAAAGGTACCTGATATTGGTATTGTAGACGGACAAACATTTTTCTTTCTTTCTGCAGTTGTAAGTGAATTTTTTATTGTGTTATATTATTTCTAAACGTAAGTAAGGTACAGTTAAGTCGGATCATTTTTTTTTTATTGTCAAATAAGGCTAGGTACTTAAAGGTTCCTCACATTGGTAGTGTAGGTAGGTATATATTTTCTGTCTTAGGTAGATATTATTTTTCTTTTTTTGCGTCGGTTGAAGTTTCCTATCCCAAAAAACATACACTTATGAAATTTGGCACATTTGTTCAGACGCTAATATAGACTAACATACGCGTAAACTGGGCGGTTCTGGAAATATTACATACAAACGGGTCGAATTGATAATCTCCTTTTTTTGAAGTCGGGTAAAAAAGAACTGTCAATTTTTTATTATCTTTAACATCAGGTTATCAAAAATAATTATTGATGGGGTAATGAGTTGATAATTAAGTAAATTAATTTAAATTAAATCGATTACTTTAATATCGCATGTTTTGACAGTTTTACGTGAGGTACCTACATAATTAGGTTCACACATGTTCACACATGGTACGTTTTACTGGGTACGTTTCACCGGATACGTTTTTTTTTTCATCGATGGCGCATGGAGTTATATGGGCGACTTCACATATGGCACAGTATTCAGTATACGTATTTACAATATAAAAACGCATCATGTGTGAACGGGCTGTAAGAGTGTCAGATGACCCAAGACAAGTGTGTCAAGCATTTTGACACTCTTATAAGTTTATCACAAATTCATTCACCCCGAATAAGGTCCAGTAATTTAATAAAAAAGACATTGTCGCGCCTATCTTTACTATGGTGTTATAGACACTGTGATCACGATTGAAAAATAATTGAACGCAATAATCCGGGTAAGTATTTATTTAATGAAATCGGAGTTAAATACTCGGTTCCCGCGCTCGTAGATTCTATAAACAATTTTAAGTGGTACTGATCTACCGCGAACTTCTTCCACTGTACCTAAGACAGTGTTTGAGACTGATCTTTGAGAGCGATTTATTTATGCCTAAAAAACTATAACAAACATATGCATTGCCTTGTAGGTACATCCCCTTGTTTATTATTCATTGCTATTGCCAAAATGCTCGTTTAAGAGAAACACGATAATAAACAAGTCAAATGAAGATTTAACGCAAACCGTTCTATCAGCACGAGTTAAATGCAGTTGTATATCAATGCTGCTGTTAGGATTTATTGCTGGAATATTCTCGAAGGTTGAAATTCAGAGAGAAACATTTGTATAATATCCTAACTCTACATTTTATTAATGAGAGTGTTTGTCTATAAATATGTCAAAATCTGCTTTTTATGAGCTAATAACTTCACACTAGGTGTTCCACTTAGAAGCCATGACCAATTGCAATCGAGCAATCAGAGCTTCATATAATCAAAGAATGCAGAGCATTAAAAAAACCGACTTCACGTCAACACTTTGTCTATTGAGAATGTCATCAACGTAAACATTCTCCGAAATCATACATATTTTTTCAAAAGTTTGAAACTTTCAGTGAAGTACTAAACCGATTTCGATGAAATTTAAATGGGACCAACTATGAAGTATCCTCTATCATATGAAACAATAATTTTCAAAATAAATTCATAATTGTCCGAAATATCGTCTTACAAAGACCAAAAAAAAAACATACAGATGAATTGAAAACCTGCTCCTTTTATGGAAGTCGGTTGAAAAAATAAATCCATACGCACCTTAATAGCAAAAAGAGAAGAATAAGTACTAAATAAAACAGGAAAAATCAGAATTGTTCATTTCAACATTCATTCTTTATCAAATTCATTTCTGAGATGACGATTTAAAATTTGTTTTTACCTGCTGTAAAACAAAGTTTCGTAGATAAAAATTTGGGGTTAGATGTACGTAGGTACGTCTAACCCGAAAATATTATCTTAAGAACTGATATTATACTAGGTAAAAACTTGAGTTATATCTTTAGGAATTTTGAGTTGATAAGTTTTATAGGTATATGATCTGTTATTTTTGTTATTTTCTAAAAAATAAGAAGATAAGCATAGCCGATTTTAATGAGACCACCCCAAGGCTATCTCTCTCCCCTGGGCGACGAGGAGAATGTAGACTATAAATCACCCAGTTTCACAAACTGTACCTAATGGAACTTGTAATGTAACATTCTGTACTCTACACGTCAAAATACACAACGTGCGCAGAATGGATATTTTATAACAAATAAATATAGGTAGGTACTATCGAACTAATTAAATCATTACCCACCATAAGCTCATATTGGCAAACCGTCTTAATGATGATAGGTTTCCTTGGTGACGAACTTGTTATCATTTCATTCGACACTGTCATTTATTGAGCACCTACAGAATTCGTACCGTAGGTACCAAAAATGTCCTAAGTGCATTATACGCGATAGAGGTTACAAGTTTGACAGTTTCAAACGAATTATCAGTGAAATGGGTGCATGCTGCATGATTCTAGATCATTCTACATCAGAGTGCTAGCACTAAATAAACACATCTCAAACATACATAGGTACCTACAGAATATGTTCATATAGGTATGAAATAAAATTAATTAAATATTTATACATCCAAGATTAGACTTTAATACGTCCATCACACATATAACAACCCTCTCCGAAACTTGAACCCCGAGGAGGTCCTGGTATACAGGGTTAATTTTAATGAACGCTTCACCTTTTGCAGACAGCTCTCCACATCAATCCCAACAACATTCGTTCAACGACTTTTTACAAATCTTAATAAATAACACAAAAAATAAAAACAAAAAAATTTTTGCTCCTTACTTTACATTTTGTAAGAAGTACCTATTATTATTTAGAAGTGATATTTTACTGCGCAAGGTGCGTAGCATACCTACGCTTACAGTAAAAAGAGTTACGCGTCTATACAGAGGCTATAAATATTTTTTGTATGGGAAAACTAAAATTTTAAAAACTATCAATTTTAAAAAGTCGTAGAACAAATGTTGTTGGGGTTGATGTGGAGAGGCTTCCCGCAAGAGCTGATGCGTTAATTAAAATTAACCCTGTATAAGATAGTTTTACCTACTACCGCCACACCAGCCGGTCGGCAAACACGCCATAACCAAAATTCTTCATCCAATCCAAACATAATAGATACATTACACTAAACAGTGGTTAATGGTATGAATTCGTATAGAATATATAAATAGAAGTTGTTTAGTATGCGCCGCGCTTCGTTTCGGCAAGATCAAGGTCCAATGATGTCGATGCATGCGGACGAAGTTATAGTCTATGTTTACAAGTGTTCTTTTATTTTTTTGGACGGGCTCTGTGCAAAAATGGTCAGTGTTGGCAAGCTTGAAAATTAAAAAGCTGTTTTTTTGATTGGATTGAGTTTTGCTTTATACAAAGAAGCTCTCTAATAGGTACGCTGTGTGGCTAACAATATGAAAATTTAGTTGATATGCTAATTTAAGTAATATTTTCATAATTAAAAGCTTCCTTGAAATCCTGATACAGAAAAGAATAAGATTTGTTTGTAATCAAAACATGCAGAAAATACAGACACAGACAAAAATTGCAAATAAAAGAGGTACCATGTAGATTCTATTCATAAGGGCCGATAATCGGGATTTTAAAGTATATTCAATGTATTAAATCTAGCATATGACCTGCATTTGCATCAAATATATTAATCCAGTAGTGTAATGTTAAAAACGCACAAAACCCGCAAACCGTTAAAAACAAAATAGTAAAAACTCGACTGCAATGTCTGAACTATAAATATGAGCAACTACACTAATATCCTTTTCCTGAATGTAGTCTTAAAGACGACACTTCCTGATGATGGATGTCTGACTGCCAACTAATGAGATCATTCATGTTGACTTCCAGTAGCTACCTACAGGGATAATGGAGATTTTCCTCCTAGGAAGTCGGTTTGAGGAAATTTCGGGAAACTCTTAGAAACACAATGCATTTTAAGTGCTAGTAATGAGAAGAGGTAATTGAACTGTGTATTAGGGAAGAAGGCTTAGGAAATTTTTTGATTTATTGTTACTGCGACACCTAGCGACACTCCATAGAACGATGACGACACGACGAAATTTCCTACATCCCGCCATCAAAGTTTATATAGCGACTAGCATATATACGACATCCCGACATCAACCGTTGGGGCGTGGGCCGCGCCCTGCCATCTGGGGATTGGGAACGAACACAAGGTGTTGCAGTTCCAAAAGTGGAACAACCTTCGCAGCCTTTGAAGAAAGAGGACCAACGTCTCCGTCGTCGTCATCGTCTCTATCATTCTCCACCCAACATCCTCCATCTACCATCCTCCACCTGCAACTCGGCAGCCGCCAGCCACCCCGACTCACTGGGGCCATTGCAGAAGAGCACTCCTAGACGCACTAAGGCACTCCAATTCACTGGAGTTTGTCCCGACTCCAGGTCCAGGATAGTCGCTGCTTATAGTACCGACTCGCCGAGAACCAACTATGCGGCATCCTCACCCGTTTCCGACTCACTGGAACCCCACTGGCACGATGGCAAGCATTTCAAGACACAAGGCCGCTGACGGACCATGACCATATCGTCTCGTAGGGGAGTGATGTAGCGACACCAAGCGACGCTCCCTAGAACATCCTACATCGCACTATCAAAGTTTTTATAGCGACAAGAATTATACGACATCCCGACGTCAACCGTCGGGGCGTGGGCTGCGGCCTGCCATCCCTTTTCTGGGGATTGGGAACGAACACCTTGTTCCCAAACTATTGTACGTTATTATATGAAATAACACAAAAATCTGCACAGAATACTAAAATATAACAACAAGAGACGTTCGGAAAGCGGCACATCAACCTTTACAAATCTGTCAAAAAAAAATACTTGAATCTGAACTCTATGCCCTCGACATAAAGTTAAAACGAGCGGCTGGTATAGGGGTAACGTACATTGCCTTCTATGCCAGAGGTCCTGGGTTCGAATCCCGGCGGCGGCGACGGATACTTGTGTGATGAACACAGATATCAGTCAAGTCATGGACGTTTATATGTTTATTTAAGTTTATTATCTAATAAAAAATATGTATGTTTATATATTTATTAAGTATATCAGTTAACTAGTATCCATAACACAAGTTCTTTATGAAACTTAATTTGGGCTAGATAATGTTGTGTGAGTGTCAGAAATATTTATTTATATTTATTATTTATTTATTTAAAATTGGTTAGGGAAATTTGACAGGTAATGTAACGCTTGATCTGCTTTCTTCTATACCTACGTACGTTTGTGTAACAATATTGACTTTTACTTGAACGATGGAAATAATTTGCTACTAAAAAGTAGCTTATAGTTATAAAATAAACTTAATTGTGTGTTTTTTTCGGTGGCTACACTCGCGTTTGACCGTGTAAAAATGTAAAAAATAACTATCTGCAACAAAATCCGATTAAAAAGTATATTATTTAAACATTTATTTTATTTCATGAAGCGTGAAAACTTAAGCCATTATTAAGTCATGATTACGTAAAAGTTACATTTCATTTGCTTTTGTCTTTACTAATTTAATCCAGATTAAAAGCGAAATAGGTAAAAATAAATAAGTTCCATAGGAATTCTAATTTCTTTCCCACGTTTTCAAATTAACAAAACAGCAACACTGTTTAACTTTTAAGGTCAATTATTAAATACGAATAAATCCCTTAAGGACCGAAAGAAAGTTACAAAACTCTACATATTATAAAAATATTTTCTAGGCAAAAATGTTATGAAAAGAATTTGCTCTATGAAAACTGAAGGGGCAAGTTATATTATCGTTATAGACGTTGTAAAAGGATTTATAATCAAATTTTACTTATAAAATTAGATGTTAAAATACTTTTTCAACCAGTTTGATTCAGTTAACTGTTAATGGTTCAGATATAATTAGGCAGGAACTTCGTCATAATTCAATTAAAATTGAAATATCATGCAACCATTAAACAAGATTTTGAATAGGTACCTATAATAGAAAGTGATGTTATACCAGAGTACCTACCTAAGTTCTATTTGTGTGAGTTATCGCTAGCACAGGTGAAATATTACGTAAAAGAGATTTTTTATTTCATTTATCAACAGTTTTAAAACAGATTGCAGACGCTGATCCCATTTGACACTTACCTACTTATCAAAGTTTAAATCTGATATTCATATCTCTAGGACATTACAGATAGCAACGTGCATAAAATTATCTTTGATGTACCTACTTATTTATTTTTATTAGGTAAGCTAGTGTTTTTCAATTTCAATCTGATGTTAAGAACTAAAGACCTAAGTAAGTGGATCCTGAAGATCCTGGATACCGAGCAGGAACATTCGGATTACTCGCTTTTAGGGCGTTGGCACATGTCGCCGTGCGGAGACGTTTGCCGTGCAATTTGCATTTTTTCCTGAATACTTTTTTCTTACTTTTCAGTGTTTTTTTTGCTAAAGCGACACTTATTTTAGTTACTTCAAGAGATAGATACCTACTCACAGTTATGCTGAATATTTAGGCAATAAATCGAATTACATTTAGTCTCTTAATAACATCTGTAAACTCTAGCAACATCAAAGGTACAATTTTTTTCCGATTTTTTTTTTTAAACTTTATTTTCCACAAATGTCTTTTTGGCCCTTTAGCATTTTATCCTTTCCACTGAAGAAAAAACTGTAATATTTATGTTCTATTTCTTATATTTAAAAACATATTTTATCATCCTACGCAGCTGAAATGGCACAATAATATATGACTTTGAAAATACTAATTATAAATGGTCAAATGTAGAAATAATATATTCATTTACAAATAGTTACCTAAACTAGGGGCAAAGTGTGTCTAGTAAAATTGATGCTTTTTATACAGAATTTTATTTTTCTTAAATATTCAATGAATGGTTAAATAATATACACTATAAAAGTGTAAAACTGTAAAACTTATTCAATTCATCTCAATTAGCGTAACTTTTTTTGGCAGTAAGTGCAAATATTCTTTTACTTGAAAGAACTAACATAAAAATACTGAATGCTATATTACTTTTAAATTTATTTTTTTACTAGTTTTTGCCCGCAAATTCGTACGTCATTGTTTATATTTAACACAACCTGTCATTCCTTGAAGAAACTTTATGCCAAGTATCACATCCGTGCACTCGAGGAATAAGATTTTTCATACAAATTGAAAAGTCCAATATTTCGTGTTCCCGTGGGAATGTCGGGAACTTCTTTCACAAACAGTCACTCACTGAGGAATCTTTAGGTATACTAAGTAACACATCTGTGCCCTCAAGGAATAAGATTTTTCATACAAACCAAAAAGTCTAAGTCCTTCTCGTGGGAATGTCAGGAATTGCTTCCATAATACAAACAGACCTATTTGTATTATGGAAAGAACCTTTATACCAAGTATCATATCCGTACACTCAAGGAATAAGATTTTTTCATACAAACTAAAATATCACAAATTTCCCGTTTCCGTGAGAATTTCGGGAATTCCTTTCAAAACACAACCAGTCACTTTTTAAAGAACCTTTATGCCAAGTATCACATCCGTGCATTCAAGGAATAATATTTTTCATACAAACTAAAATGTCCAATAATTCCCGTTCACGTGAAAATTTCGGGAATCCCTTCCTTAGTGCCCCCACAATCTCTAAAGACTAGTCAATTTCAGTTTTGGCTGTGCCAGTCACTCAGACAGTTATGGAAGAGTTTTATATATTAAGACTAACCACCGCGCGCGGTATTACCCTCGTAACTTTTGATTCCGTGGGAATTTCAGGATAAAATATAGCCTATAACCTTCCTCAAGAGTTAGGCTATCAAATCCAAAAAGAATTTTTTAAATCCCACTTGTAGTTTCTGAGATTAGCGCATTCAAACAAACAAACTCTTCAGCTTTATATATTAGTATAGATTACTAATATTAATATGACTTTTCAGGGTAATTAGCCACCCAGATAATAATATATTCATTGGCATATTCAAATATTGATGAGACAAAACGATATTTTATGTTGTTTGACACGAAACAGTACAGTTATAAGTATTACTCCTATGTTTATTTGGAAAAAATTAACAGAATAAATGTGCCATGTAGGACTTGGAATGCTTTCCACGGGACTGTAGGTAAATACGAGTAAAGCCACGGGAACAGGATAAAGCCCACTTAGGTTAACATAAATATATAATATAATGATCAACGATAACCGTGTACTTGTTACTATAATGCACTGTCAAGTGCTATTACTTCAAGTGTTTTGTAAACTAGGTCGAGAGCCCTTAGAAGTTCATGAGAGGGAAATATTTCCATGCATAAATCATAGAAAGTGAGGTAATTATACAATAATTACAATGCAAAATAAGACCAAATGTAAATTAAACCAACTACATGGCCATAAACAAAGCGAAGCTATATGGGATAGCTACCACGCAGCGAACAAGGGGGGACCCAGAATATAAATACATTATCTAGATAAACACTCAACCCGGACCATTTTTTTCTTATTCCGCGCGGAAATGGAACCCACGACCTCACGATTTGCTTGTAGTGTCTTAGACCACTAGGCCACGGAGGAAGTGAAAAGTAAACTCGTGTTATGGAGATCACACAGAAGAGCTCAGGGTTATTCTAGGATACATGGTGACCCAAGCCAGATTTGAAAAGCGAAGAGCTCTCTCAAAGCATAGGTCCGTGGACCTTTTGTTCTGCGCGGCTTCACGCGTTTACAGTCAGACCTAATAATTCTTTTTATTATTCCAGGTTGTGCCGGAATTTTGTCCCCATACGACAAATTTAAACTATTGCAGGTTAATCTACTTAGCCGTTTCATAGTGAAAGAATTACAAACAACCATAAATTTTCCCAAGCATTCACTTCTATTATATCAGTATGATTTATGTCTTCTGCGGTAGGATTATTGAAATTTACAAAATGGGTCGTGTCTTGCCGCAGTCGATTATATTATCACACTTGTCCGATAATCCCTCTTTTTCCAGATAGGCCAGTACAAAAAGTTCAAGAAATAAACACACCAATTACGTAATTAGAGTTGCCACTTCCTACTAATAATTTAATTAAACGAATTCACGGGATTCTTACCGTGTCATCTTGATTTTAGTTTTAGAACCTGCTTACCAATATTTGTACCTACATAAAATATTATTTCTTAAATTTTTAAAATTGGTATGACTATGGCAGGCCATGGACATCGATAATTAACTAGAAGATAGAAATTATTGGAAGGTAAGTAATTAATAGTAAGTAATACGATTATAATATAAAACAGGATTGAATTAATGAATACAATTCATGAAAGTATGAAAGCGACTTGACTGTCTCCGATACGAAATGAAATCAAAGAAGGTATTGATTTATAATACTTTTTTACTATATCGTTATAATTATAACCAAAAGAATGTGCAGTACCTTAGAAAAGTTAAGCGATATCTACTATCTTGAAAACAAACATTGATTGATAATAATTAATGGCTACAAATTATCTGTGGAAATATTTTTATGTAGGTACCCATTGTAGGTATAATTATGACTAAACCTACATTGACCTCAATTTCAGTTGTTGGCCAGTGATGATGAGGCCGATGGTGGTGCATGTGAAGTGCAAGGGTTTAAAATCTACTGCCTTTTCCTAAAATATTTCCGGATCTTATCATCGGCGCTAACTATGAGCTTTTTAAATAAGCTCAAAATCGCTCAGAGAGCAACGGAAGTTCGGAGTTTTCCTACGGATTCGTATCAGAAATAAATAAATATAAATATTTCTGACACTCACACAACATTATCTAGCCCAAATTCAGTTTCTTAAAGAACTTGTGTTATGGATACTAGATAACTGATATACTTAAGAAATACATAAATAAACATACATATTGAATAAATACATATTTTTAATTAGAATAAACTTAAATAAACATCCATGACTTGACGACTAATATCTGTGTACATCACACAAATATCCGCCGTCGCCGGGATTCGAACCCAGGACCTCTGGCATTGAAGGCAATGTATGTTACCGCTACACCAGCCGGTCGTCCAATAAGAATGAGAAGATTCATAGGCTAATCGAATTTGCTGACATAGTCAGAAGGATTGCAAAGTTGAAGTGGCAATGGGCAGGGAACATAACTCCCAGAAAGGATGGTCGTTGGGGCAGTAAGGTTATCGAGCGAGGGGACCACGTACTGGAAGTGTCAGGAGCAAGGTGGACCGACGATCTGGTCAACGTAGCCTGTGAACGCTGGATGCAGGCAGCGCAGGACCGATAGGTGTGGAAAACCTTGGGAAGGCCTTATGCTAGCAGAACACGTCTCCTGGCTGAGTCTGAGATGATGAGTCTGATGAATTATGATCATCGTATTGATATTTGATGGTAAAGAGTAATGTTCATAGCTGACTTGTCAGATTTTTGACAACACATGAAATGTATTAAAACAACATATAGTGCAAATAATAGCTCATGTTCGGTTAATTCCAAATCTTTAACTTATATTAGAAACCGTTGCAAGAATTTTAATATTGGACCCTTTCAAGTAACTCAATAGACTATACGTATCATCCACTTGAATTTAAAATCCCGATATCTTTCTAAGAAATTAAATCAAGTATGCACCAAGTTTAGATATAAACAGGCAGCATTTCAATGACAATATCATCTTTATACATTCACATACCTAACAAAAAGTAGTTTGTCAGGTCAGAAACTGGACCGTGAACGTTACTCTTTATTGAGGTTGATTATGAAAAGCTAAATTGTGATTTGAACTCTTTCTATTTTGATTTTTATTTCATGTTTAAGTCGTTACAGCGCTGTTATTCCTTTTGGATCAAGTTCATTGATATATAAAAATTGATATGTAAAAATAAAGTGTCTTTCCTAAAGTGTGCATTCAAATTAATTTGTTTCTTAACACAAAAGTCATGGCATTGTTTCAATGAGGAGGTTCTTATTCGACTACTTTGATATGTGTTTTTTTTTAGTTTTTGACGAGTTTAATGATCTGAAGTTTTGGTTAAGTTAAAGTTTTGATATGGATTTAAAAGTTTGTAAAGTCGGTTTTTTAATCCTTTGCATGCGCAATTTGTATAATAATTATAAATATAGGTACCTATTTTATAAATTGAAGTTTTTTCTGACATAGCAAAAGAAGGCTGTCTTTAGTATAATTTCTATTATTTTTATTTATATAAATACAAGAACATACCTATAATACTACGAGTAGGGACAATAAAACGAAATGATAACTGAATCCATTTGGATATTTTTTGCTCTTAAAAGCTTAAAAAAGTCGTGGCCAAGCAGGTTAAGAAAAGTTCGATGCGTTCCACCAACCAGCACTGGGCCAGCTTGGTGAGTTACGGCCTAACCCTCCCCGTTACCCAGGGAAGAGACTCATAGTGGGCTTATAAAATGGTGAACAGCTTAAGCAGTTTGAATCGAAATTCCCACAACTACAGGTTGGACAATCTCTACTATAATACATGGCACACTTTATATCCTAATATATCCACGAAGAACTGAACTCTTTTTAGATAAAATGTAATAAAATTAAAAGATAACGAATGCAATAAAAATACATACCTACCTCAAATCAAAGCACAGTATAATAACTTTTACCCCCGGTGTTTGTAGCACGCAGTAAACACAAGTCTTATGTAATTTTTTATGGACTGAAATTTAAATCTTTGGACTGAAAGGACTAAGCGCCGATTCACAAATGGTGCCCTTATCTATAAAACCTGTAATCAAAATTTAGTCCTTCACCTAAAATAAGCCCTATCACTATCAATACAGAGCATGTTTTGGTAAATCACTGCTTTCATACGTAGCCCTGTCGATAATCCATTTATATAGGTATAGGTATATCTGTTTGATAACTAAATCTAACATTATAATAAATACGAATTTTTCAGATTATTAAGTGCGAATAGTATTTGGCGTTGTTATTGATACCTATGCACAGGTGCAATAAGTTATTTTAAAATGATATTATATGCCAACATTTTCCTATGCATCATCTGTATGAATCAGATTATTGTTACAGTTATAATATATCCAATATTATATTATAATATTGGAATCAGAGTGCAACGGTTAGAGTCGGAGATGAAGAAACGGAAGCGATAGACATCCAATGGCTTGTCAGTCAAGGTGCATCTTATCTCCGATCCGATCTGTACACGTAAAGGATCATCGAAGATGCATTAGATAATATTTATGTCGCCAACATCATCAAAGAAGTGTCCTTTATTAAACAACTTTAGATACGCGGAGGAAAAGTTCTTCTTGTGCCAATTCAGAAGGGTCTTCAAAGGATTGCTACCCTTCTAGGGTATATGAGAGGGAGTAGCGAAAGGGCTGGTCATGAATGTCGCTAAAACGAAGTACAGTCTGCAACTTTATGCGTGCGGGAGACTGGGTGGTATACATAATTCTGTTGCAGTACCTACATGGTCTGGTCTGGTGGTATTCATAATTCTGTTTCATGACATGGTTATCATCTCAGATCATACAAACACAGAGATATGCCTTGCGCGTTAATTTGTTCCGGTCCCGATGTCTCCAAGTTTCTCCCACTAATTATACTAACACAACAATAAAAGTAAACAGTATAGCACACATATGAATATTTCTCACGCACACTATTAATTTCGTTATAACACTAACAAATCAACTAATAGTCCACATGCAAAAAAAAGGCGGCGCCCGCGCTCGTAGCTACGAATGATATGCACACACACTAATGCAGCTAGGTTTGAAATTGGTTATCTATAAAATGTCGATGAAATTTAATTGACGTAATTTTTTTAGCAGTTTACTTTTTTACCCGACTTATTCAAAGGAAGGCAATTTATTTAATGAATATGTATGTGTTGTATGTAAAGCACACACACAATTAATAAACGTCAACTGAAGATAGTACTTCGCCTTTAAGTTGTACCTAGTCTTGCCATAAATATTGTAATAAAGAAAAAAACAATATTTTAACTGCAAATAACATTTTTTACTTTTACAGTGTGTTAGTTTAATACATAAATATACAACAATTAGAAATATTTAAAGTTTATTCGAAGTGGTCTCCATTGGCTGTAATACAGTCCTTTAAACGTTGAGGCCAGTTATCAATAGAAGCACGCAATCTTTCCATGGGAAAATTCTTCACTGCCAATCGTATAGATTGTTTTAGGGACTCCAAATTATCATGGCGGTATTCCATTGGATATTTTTTAATATTTTTTTTTGCAGGGAGATCAAATAATAAGTTATTATTATATTTATCAAGAACCTAACCATTTATAACAATGTAATTAATAATTAATAAATACATAAATAATATTGATTAAAAGTAATCAATTAATGATTTTATTTAACAAAATTATCATTTGATAATACGCCTTAATTTTATCGATAAAATGTAGACAATCACACATCCTTAAGTCACGAACGCAACCAGCGGCCGCACCACGAGTTGCCGAATAAGTGAGTATTTTCATAGGTATACTAATCCATTGCGTAGTTAAAACAACGCATGCATAAATTTGCTGTGTTACGCAAGCAATAGTGTTTGCTCTTCACAAACGTAGTTGATTTACTATGTGATCCGATTTTACAACTAAAGTGTTATTTCCAGTTAATGTTTTACAAGTTTTAATAAAAAAATACGCATTATTTCAGTCAGATACGTGTGAAATGAGATGCCATCTTTACTGTAATTAACTTTGGCACTAGTATTTTTACAAAAAACCACTGAACAAGCCGGCATTTTGAGAAAATCGCTAGAAGTGACGCCGTTGCGAGTTGACACACGACTATTAGCAAAACTCATAATGAGGTATGTTTTTTACCTGATTCGTTCGCACGTGACACGCCCACTTAGCACATCTCTTAGTTTTTATGATCTGAGGTTATCATTATATGACAGAATTGATTTGTCTCAGACACTCATAGCAGTAGGAAATATGAACTTACAGAGAGTTGCTAAATAAAACTATGTCAGCTCTGGCTAACAGACTCCTGGGATAACTACATTGAAATCAGGACACGCATCGAGATCGCTCGGGCGTTTTTTACGAAGATGAAGAGTGTTCTATGTAGCAAATAACTCTCTCAAGCTCCGCACCCGACTTGTACAATGCTACATTTGTCCTGTTGTTCTTTACGGGTGTGAAGTCTAGACCATAAAAGAGGATCTTCCCAGGTGACCGGGGAACTTGAGGAGTTTCGAGATGTGGACATACTGCCGTGTGTTGAGCATTAAATGAATAGATAAAGTAAAGAATGTGGAGGTTCTGAGCCGCATGAAAAAAAGGTGGGGTTTTCAAGACCATCAAACAGCAGATACTTGGGTCATGTACTACGTCATGATAGATACCAACTGCTGAGAACCGTCATGATGGTTAAAAGAAGGGAATAAAAGGGCTGGCAAGAGAAATTCGATGCGTAAGAAACATCACAAAGTGGACGGGTATTAAGACCGTGAAACAATTTTCACACTTGCCGTGGACACAGAGAAGTTTGGAAATTTGATTGTACTAGTAGAGAGCCACTTCTATAAGAACGTATAAATATAATAGTAGACTCCAGCGGGGCTAGCATGCTACCGTCGACAACGATAAATTGGGCCTTTTATCGATATTTTCTAAGAATATAGTATTTCGTGTATGTAATTTATTAAGATAATGACATATTTGGTTCTGTGGTCTTAATCATGGTATCAAAACGAGTAATTCTATCTATTATGGTGCGCATATTAGCTTACTTAATAAGATAAAATAACAAAATAATATTTATCTTGTCGATTCGACTATTTATCGATGGTTGCATGCTAGCCCTGCAGAAGATCACCAACTCGTGTATGGTTCAATGTGTACGCTTTATTTTATAATAAAATTCCAAAATATTTAAGATTAACTCTTCGATAGATTTAAGGATGTGAAAAGATTTACTATAAGATATCCGGATGCAAGAAGATTGGGATTCCCTGCCTGTAAATTGTTATTGTGTATTTTTTTTTCTTATTTTTAAAAGATGATTGCTGTTGAGTTTCTTGCCAGTTCTTCTCAACAGATCGACTTTCCGAAGTGGTGGTAGAAAGAAACTTTTGTGTAGAAAGTTTCACATTAAAAGGTAAAAAGACGTGTAACAGTAACTATTATAAATATAATAAATAGATATAATATAAATAACGTCTTTTAACTTAAATCTGACCTTTACACATTTAAAGTGCAGTTATATACTTCACTTAACAGTTTTTTCATTAAAAACTTGAGCTACCTAAATTGTACTTAGTTTGTTTTCTAATTTCTAAGTGTAGTTTTATTTACAAGCTAAGTTATTTTATTAACAAAACACATTAAATCAATATTAATTAACTCTGAGCTGTTGAAATTCTTACACCTCATAAATGAAATAAAAAAAAACTTCTCTCACGTATTGAAAATCCTACTTGCTACTGATATTATAATTGTGGAAGTCAGAACGTATGAAGGTAACCAACAAAGTAAATATAGCTAAGTCATTTATAACTCTTCTTGCGCGATTTAATCGACGTACAGCGACATCTATCGAATAAAAGCAAACTAATTTTTTTATATTATAAATGTGAAGTTTGGATGGACAGATGTATGCATGTCTGGATGTTTGTTCCTCTATCACGGCAAAACAGCGGAATGGATTTAGATGAAATTTGGCATAGTGATAGTTTACAGTCTGGAATAGCGAATAGGCGAACTTTTATCTCGATATTCCCACGGGATTTGAAATGGCGCGGGTAAAACCGCGCGTAACAGCTAGTCTTTGATAAACCTTAAATATTTATTGATCACTTTATTAAGGTAATAGCGACTTTGCGCGGTTTTACTCCGATCTCATTCAAATTTCTTGGTAGAATAAGTATGTGTTAAAAAAATGCAGGACTATGTTTTCTAAATCTGATTCGTAATTTAAAGATAGGTCATACAGACAAATTCAACTTCTTCCTTTACTCCATTGATCCACATTGATCTGCTAAACTATAACATTTAACTTAAGTATTAAATGTAAACTTTTTGAAACTTAATTTGCACAGAACAAAACTATTCTGAAATATCACTTTTTAAATAAAACAAATGGAAATATCTACTCACACTAAATAGCCCGCGTGTGCCAGACGCCACCGAAAACTGGAAATGAAGTTGATTCGTACTCACTGCCCAAGTCGACACATATCTACATGTCGAGAGCGCACTACACTTATCGCTAATAATCGATACACCCTTAAGATGAAAACAAATAACAAGTACATTTATGTGCGAAAGTGTTAACTTTTGAATGATTATATTTTGGTTAGCGGATTTATGTTTGTTCTGTTTTTTTAAACGTTTTTGGTTTATGGAGAGGAAAACTGGAAGCTTGAATAGCAGAGGGCAAAAGTTGTATAATAACAAAATTGTTAAATCTATCTAGTCTGCAAATATAACAGTAGGAACTTTCACGTGTCGTGGCCGTTCATGCAGGGTGTCTTTTTCAATGTTCAAAACGCTATTTTGAAAATTTTATAATAAATTATTTTTAGTTTTGTTTATATTGTTTGTAAATAATTCATTAATGAGATAAAGGTTATTCTAAAAAAACTGTAAATACCGGTAATATCCTCACAAATATCAAAGAATATGCAATATAAACAAATTATTTATTGGAAGATTTTATTTCAATCATTTGATATTGAAAATATTGTAAATGTGTGTATTTTAATTTAAGCTACATAATTATGGTCTAAATATTAAAAATATGTATAGATCTAAATTGTAATATTTATATTACTTTAACTGATTGTTTAATGTGTCTACAGTTTTCAGTACGACTGTTCTTTTTCAGTGATTTTTTTAAGCATATTTTTTATGATTAATTTGTCAGTTATGAAATATGGCCCAGATTATATATTGACTGAAGAATTAATTGTTAAAGTTAAATGTCTAAAGATAGAAAAACGTAATTTTAAGTAAATCCATTTTTCTGAGCTACTACTTACGAATACAGGGTGTTGAAATTGTGTTGAAAAAATGTGATTATTTCTTTTTTCATCGACTACTACTCAATATTCATAAATAGAAAATTAATGGTGGGCATTTAACAACTTAAATAAATTAAGAGAAAGTACCAAATTAAATAAATATGAGTTACCCATAGTTGGGTCCGTGTGAAGCTCCTTGTGTGCGACGCACCTGTTGCGAAAGCCCTCTATTTCAGTTTAATGCGATACAAATAATAAGTTGAATGTTTGATTTAAATACATACATACATACATAACATCATGCCTGTATCCCTAATGGGGTAGGCAGAACACCAGAACTTACAAGACCATCTGATGTCACGTTTGACAAATTTGGAGGTATTATAAAGATGGAGAGAGACTATTGTAGTGACAGGGGGTCAGCCTATCGCCCACAAAAACGCTTTTAAAACCTCTGTCCCTTAACTGACTTTTACAGTACGCCCAGGAAGAGAAGTAGCTGGCACATTCTATGCTTTTCTTTAGCTCCCAGTCCAGATTTAAATATTTATTGGTAAATATTGTTGAAATAACAATTTGCTTATATAATCTCTATCTTTAATATCAAGTCGGTTCGATTTCTAGGTGAAGCCAAATTTTCGAAAAATCTTTGAATGCAGTTCTATTTATTTTCCAAAATAAAGGAATATGTCTTTGGAGTAAAATTTGCTATCTCTTTTATTTAGAGTACTTTCCCTGCATTCGAAAATTCCACCCTGTCTGTATAGAAATCTTCTTAAATATGATAATTAAACATTGGGAATACATGAAAGATGCAAAAACAGATATAACAAGAAAATCATTTGTGAAAACTGTTTTGGCTAAGTTACTTTTGTATGTTACTAATGATGCTGTTTGTTGTCCATAATCTGACGACCACTTTGGCGATGGGGTAAACCTATCTGCCTCAGACGCCAGTGGTTGCGGGTTCGATCCCCGCACGGAACAAGAAAAAAAAATTCTCCGTGTCTGGGTGTTTATCTATTTATGTATTTATATTCTAGGTTCCCCCCTAGTTCGCTATGCTTACTTTGGGGCCATATAGTTGGTGTGATTGTCTGGGGATTTTATTATTTTTTATTTATAATAAATAAATAAATAAAAAATCACAGTTAAATATACGTATGATTCAAACATTGATATTTCAGTAATAATGCAACTTGTTTGTTAGACTTATGAAAAGCACTTTTCCTAAGTCTAGATAATTCTTGTGTTTTTTGAGAAGCGTTTTGTAAAGTGTTTTTCTTACATTTAAAGCTTTGTTTCATTTTCTATGTAATTGTTGTTTGATATCGTCATATTTTGGAGTGAACTCCTCATACCCTGTACCTCATTCTGTGATACAGCAACTTTTGATTCAAAATTTTGCTGAATGGAACCAAAACTTATTTTGACCTCCTGTTTTAACTTATCCATAACATCTCGGACTTCATTTTTTACTAAGTTAAGGTGGCACTCGGCATTATGGCCCTTTTGAATATGTATAATGTCACTTTCTTCAAATAATTTCACATATCCATTACACTTTCTATGTCTTTTATTTACGCATGTTCACACACTCGATTTTATATTTTTTCTTTGATTATTGCATGAAAATCCGGCCGCGGATAATGTTCTTCCACCCACTGAATTTAAAATTATTTCATAATTTTTAGGAACTAAACTCAGCAAAGGACCTGGACTTGCCATTTTGAAATTACTTGGCCGTCTAAACTTTCTTATCAGTAACGTATTGCAACAATAACTTGACATTTGTGCGAATGAGTTTACCTGAACTCTATTGTTTTCAATTCTTTGCGCAATAGTGTTAGTTAAGAAGCTCATGTGGCTTTAAAACAAACTAGTTCGGTCGGATGACGGAAATTAATAATAATATGTTTTATTTATTTAGTAAGTTAATACCTAGATATACAGCGAATTATACCTGTACCTCGTCATATTAAAAAAATGAAAGTTTAATTCAAACGTAGGTAAGAAAGTAGAAAATGACACGACTATACCAATAGAAGTAAGTAATATATTTAAATATTGGTATAATAATCAAATTAATTGTGTAAAGTGGACGGAGTTGATGTCTGCGTAATACAAGTTACAGGGCGGGGTGATACAGGGAGATTGTCTTTCTCCAAGTTATTCAACCTTTATGTGGATGGACTGATTGCTGAGCTCAGCAAGACTCTGTTTGGATGCTCTATTGACGGCGGCGTAGTAATGAACTATAATAATAATCCTTTATTGTACACCAACATAAAGTACAAATTAAAAAATACATTTTAATTTAACATTAGCACAAAGGCGGCTATATCAGCTATGCAGATGACATAATCTTGCTAAGCCCATCTATTGGGGGTCTGCGTAAATTGATTGCAATATGTGAGCGATACGCCGAGGCCCATGGCCTCAAGTATTAGAAATAAAATAGGAATTATTTAAAAAGTATTTAAATAATAAAATAAGACTTTTTTTATTATTTAAATACTTGCTTACTTTACTTTTTAATACTTTGCTTGGTGGTAGGATCCCTTCTGGGTCCGCCTGGCTAGCGACCATCCTTTATATAAAGTCTGCCGCCAAATGTTACCGCTCCGGCGGTAATGTGTTCCGGCAATATTGTATAAAGAGCCAGTTCCTTCCTAAACCCGTGTGCTTTCATCTTCGACCTCATCGTCACTTAGCATCAGGTGAGATTGAGGTCAAACGCGGGTTTAGTCACTTATAAAAAAAAAAAGACTTATAGATATCACAATATTCCACCTGTCCTTCTAAATGGCACGCCTTTAGTAAGAGTAAGTAAATTTAAATACTTAGGGCACTGGGTCACGGAGTCTATGCTCGATGAATTAGATATTGAAACGGAACATAGAGCTCAGTCAGTTAGGTGCAATATGTTGGCCTGTAGATTTTCACGTGACGTTAGATTATCCCTGTTTAGAGCTGTCAGTCAAACTTTTTATGCGTGCAGTTTGTGGGCAAATTATACCAAGCGGGTTCTAAATGATTTGAGGGTTCAATATAATAATGGGTTTAGGACACTGCAGTAGTGCAGCACCCTGCTGAGCACTGCACTACTGCAATGCATCAGAAATGTTCGCAGTTGCGCGTGTGGACGACTTCCACGTGATAATGCGCAAGAGAGTGACCTCCATGATGACGCGCGTGCGGGGCAGCACCAACAGATTCCTACTCGTTTTCAAAGATCGTTTTGAAGGCCCTATAATGGGGCACTGGCTAGGTTTGCATGAAGCGAGCTGGTCTAATGCTAAATAACAGTATTTAATTGTATAATATCATTTTTAATCTTATAACATACCCGTAGAATTTTGTAAGTGACACTAATACCAACTGTTTTAAAATTGACATGACACTGTAATTTAAGTTTAATATATTTTTCTTAAAACTGACATTTAATATTGATAATATTCAAACATTTCAAAATTGTATGATCAATAAAGATAATAAGATATAAATATTAAGACTTCTATATTTTTTCCAAAGGATTTGTTTCCGTTTCTTTGTATCTGGGGCTAGAACGCGAGCACAAGTATATTGAATAGAATAAGAATACAAATAAATAGTAATCACTCAATTTAATTTCACAGATTTGAACCAAATGACATGACACATGACATGACATGACAATGACAGTTTTGACAATAAAAAGAGTATCAAAAATGGCGAAATGTAAAAACAATCTAGCATGATGGTTATCATTTACATTATCATTAATATTTTTGTGAGCCAATAATTAAGCTTATTTTAACTATCGATACCAGCATAATTTTAGTTACGTTGTGGTCTAGTGTTTATTAAATATTCCAATTCGGGAACACTACCTTTGACATGATTTTGTAATTAAAGTTAATTAGTCAATGACATATTCTTTTTATATTATAATTTAATTCTGTATGCTTTACTAACTCTAGTTATAATATTGTCTTATGTTTTCGCGATTCAAATAAAACACTTTTTAACAGGATTTATAGTGTTTTATTTAACTCTCGTTATGTTGTGGATCAGTTTTGTCTGAAATAAACGATAATGATATCTAAACACTTTTGTGCATAACTGTATTCACCACGTTCTTGCAAGTTGCAACTACATTTTGTGCAGTATGTGTACAAGTAGTATTCCATAGAAAATAATTGTGAGTCATACAAAGTCATGTTGATTTCTATTTATTTCCTAGTAGGTACTTTGATGATAATATTGGCGCCGTATTACCGATATATCGGAATAATAGGTGAGGTAATACATATTTTAGGTAAACGAAATTAAGTAGAAAAGAAATTGGTTTTCTTCCATGCTGGACTGGGAGCAATAGAATAACATAAAATGTACCAGCTGCTTCTCTTCCCGGGCATAAGTACTGTAAAAGTCAGTCAAGGGGCAGAAGTTTAATTGGCGATTTTGTGGGTGACAGGCTAACCCCTTGTCACGTCAAAAGTCTCTTTCCTTCATTACAATAGCTCTGAATTTGTCAAACGTGACATTAGATGGTTTTATAGCCTATGCTCTGCTTACCCCTAAGGGGTCAATGACCTCTATCTATGAAAAGTCACTTGAAAATTAGGGTCTCTTTCTTTACTAAAAATAAATATTTATATTACTTGTTTTGTTTATCAGAGTGTTATAACAAAAAGAAATAAGAACTTCATTTCATTATTTTTGTCTTATTATTTAATTAGTTTTAAACTTTATTTACACTCGACAGTAAAGAGGATGCATGGTAAAAAGCGCGGAAACCATGCCAACATCATACGACGACGATGGCTCTTCAGAAAATGAATTTTCATCATTAAGTGGAATGAAAGTAATTGAAAACGAGAATATTTTTTTATATCTAAATGTAAATAATTCTAAATTAAATAATATTGTTTTGCTGACTATCTAACCGGTTCGAATTGACAGCTATGACGTCACAATATGGCGCTAAACCAGTCCTATTCTCATTGAAACGCATTGTATGTATGAATGTAAAAATTTGTTTCAACGTGAAATAAATCAAATTATTCAAAACAAGGATTTCAGCCATTCTTTTTACTATAGACTAAAGCCCCAGCCAGACTGTTGAAAACCAATGCTTCCAAACAAGGTTAAGGAAGGTTAAGTTGTTGACAACCAATTCCGAGTCATCCACACTGTAACAAACGGTGGTTGCAAACAAGAACACAAGCCAAGGTCACCCTAAGCCACGCCCCAAATCGTCAGTGCGCTTTGATCTCTCGCGTTGGCAGTTTTGTATGCAATTGAGGATATAAAGAAGGAAAGGTTGAAACGCAGGCTAAAAAACTACAAAACTCGAGTCATTTATAGTTATAGTTACATAGTAAATAAACAATAACTGTCTAAATTACTAAATACATAGATTGAAAGTTCAAATAATCAAATTTTTTTTATAGTTTACTTTTCTTTTCAGAATCTCTAAAAAAAATATTTTTGCAGACGTTCGGCAAATGTTCTTTAAAATATCTACGTTTTGTCAGCTAACTCAACGAGGTATAACAATAAAGGTTTTTATTTAAATTCGTTTTAAAATCTAGGTTTCATAGGCGATAGTGGACGTATAAATAGTTACGTTTATTGAGCCTTATTCATTCTATGCTTTGGAAAGTAAAATAAAACAAAAAGTAGGTTTGTACAAAATAAAAAATAATATCTATGCACATTACATTTCGTGTTCAACATGTTCGCCTCTATTTCGGATACATTTTCACATTCTTTTGGATTCCGGACTTCTGGCTGGCCAAGGTCTTATAGGTCTTCCTCGTCCTATCTAATTTTGGGGATAGTCTGTGTCCGGCCATTCTCTCACACTCCTTCGATAATGTCCAGGGCAGCAATCATGCCGCTACCACATGTTCATAAGAAGGCTTAGTGGCAAATGTTCCATTTAATCTTCGAGATCTCCTCTCAGGAAGTTCTCATAGTTTATTTATTTATTTTAAACTTTATTGCACAAATAATTTAAGTACAATGAGCGGACTTAATGCCATTTGGCATTCTCCACCAGTCAAGTTATCGGGTAGAAAGTAGGGTCCAATCAAACGATTGGAAATGATGTCCATCCAAAATTTACAATAAATCTTCGTTGGGACCCCTTTACTTTCTTCTTATTCGGATTTTCGAGCTATTTTGGGGCCCAGTAGTAATTTGTAATCCCATCTTTATCGAATTTGGATTCGTCTGTCCACAAGATATTTCTTAGAAATGCCGGGTCTTCCAAATCCGCATTGAGCATGAATCTGCAGAAATCCAATCTTCATGCGGGGTATCCTTCTTCGAAAGCATGTACCGGCGTATAAAGCTATGGATAAAGGCCCGCAGTATTCACGGTAAACCATACTTTCCACTGCGAGAGGCCCATATCACGGGCAACAACATTAGTGGAAATGGTTGGTTCCAAACGAAATCGTTGCACTATTCCGTTGTCAACTTCTTCGTCGTCATCAATTAGATGTGGTTGTTCCAAGTCTGTGCATCATCTTGAAACGGAGCTAGTTTCCCGAAGTCTTCGATAAAGTCCGACAAAAACGCACACATCCGGCACTCGACGCCCGGGGTGCAATGTATTCGTTGCGAGCTTGCGCGGACACACAATTGCTGTATACGTAGCAATTCAACTTATCGGCATATTTTTCGTTTGTGTATGTCGCCATGTTCAACAATTCCGAATCAAAATCAGATTCAAGTTCACAAGCACAGTAGTCTAAAATCAGAAACAGTCCAGAAACACAGCCAAGTGGAAAAGAGAACAGTACAATAGCACATCTACTATGGAAAGATCACATAAGCAGACTATTCAATTCAATTCTTGACAATTTGGCAACCAGCCGTCGATATGAGGCGACAAGCTATTACTGCCAGTATCATGTGATGGGATAGACACGGTATTAAGAGTAAAGGACCAAATGAATTAACACTACAAGTGGTGCGCGACGTAGACCGGGCGTTGAGTTACCTAAAACAATAAGACCACACGTTTAGAACCATCACTGACAAAAAACAAACAAGGATTAACCAACTTGTGTTAGTATCATAGATTAACACATGTTTACACAGAAATATTATACTGACTGACAAATTTACAAAGGGTTTTAAGGATAGGAGGGTGGTTAGAGGAGAGGAGGGTTTTCATGCTGGATGGTCTGGGAACTTGGGGGGGAAAGAAATCATAGAGGGATACAGGAAGAAGGGGGCAACTAAAAAAAATGTGGTCCACTGTACCAGGCTCTAGTCCACAATCACAGAGTGGGGAGTCGCGGACTCCAATCCTGTGCAGAAATACGGGAGAGCAACAGTGACCCAGCCGTAGTCTACTTATTACTGAGGTAACCTTTTTGCTGTGCTTTTTCTGTTTGTAAAACCACGGTTGGCTTGGTAATATGGGTTGGATGTCGCCATAGTATTTGCCTACTATAGAACGGGACTTCTCCCATTCGTTCTTCCAGGTTAGGTCCAATCTGGACTTAGCCAGAAGGCTAAGATCCTGAGAGAAGCACCTGTAGTGCTCCAGTGAACCGGTCTCGATAGCATCCTTGGCAAAACAATCAGCAGTTGAGTTACCGGTTATTCCTGAGTGACCAGGGATCCATGCTACAACTATGTTAATGTCTTCAAGGGAACAGAGAAAAAGAAGGTATTTAATTTGAAGAATGGATGGGAATTTGGATCCTAGTAGGAAGGGGTTAGATTTGAGTGCCAAAAGGCAGCTCAGGGAATCGGAAAGTATTAATGAATGGTTAAGTCTATTCTCCAGGACATACTTGACGGCCTCTAGGAGAGCAATAGACTCCCCAGTGAAAACTGTGGTTTCGGGAGGGCACTTATACGAGAGGAGGACTGAGAAATTGGGGATCCACACAGCTGCCCCAACACCTCCCTGAGTAGAGAGTTTTGAGGCATCTGTGAAGATCTGGGTCCAATCATTCCACTCACTATTTATGATCCTGTTAAATATGAGGTTGGCATTGGGATCGTTTTTGGACACGCCAAAGTAAGTCAAGATTGGGGGGGAGAACACTAAGGATTCATATGGTAAGGTAAACAGGAGTTGGGATTCACACTGAAAGATTGGAGTAGAGGATGGGACTAAGGAAGAGTGGCTGGACAATAGGCGGGGAGGGACTTTGTTGCGCCAGTATGGCGAGTTTGGAAGGGAACTCTGCAGGGAGCTGAGTATAGAATGTAAAGGGTGGGAGGACAATTGGAGTGTTCTTGCATAAAACCTATCGGCAAGAAATTGTCTGCGAAGATGTAGGGGGGGCTCACAACATTCCACTCTCATGGCATTTGTAGGGGACGATTTCATTGCACCTAGGATAATGCGCATTGACTTGTTCTGGATTTTCGTAATTAAATCAAGTCCCGCTTTGTTGCAGGGTTCCAGCAGAAAAGAACCATAGTCAATGACGCTTCTCACTAGGGCGTTATAAAGAAGTTTTTGAGTGTAAGGATGGGAGCCCCACCAAACACCAGACAGGCAACGAAGCAAGTTGATGTTAGCTTCGCACTTCCTGGCGATATATTTTAGGTGACCTGAACCTGATAGTTTAGAGTCAAGAACAACTCCAAGGAACTTGGTTTCAGGGACTATTGGAATTGGTTGGCCAAGGAAAGAAATAGAGGGAGGGGAGTATTGTCTTTTCCTAGTAAATATTAAGACACTACTCTTGGAGGAGGACAGGGAGAGGTTATGAAGATGAAGCCAGTTGCCGAGGTAGGATAGGGCATTATTGAGGGGATTGGAAGCTGCCTCTATTACTCTTACGCGAAGGTAAAGAGCAATGTCATCAGCATACTGGAGAATGTTGCAGAAGGGAGTAACCGATCTGTCCAGATCCGAGGTGTAAATACTATACAGCAAGGGACTGAGGACAGAACCTTGAGGAAGGCCCTGCCATACTGTACGGGATGAAAACTGAGCATTTTGATGTCGGATCTTGACAAATCGGCCAGCAAGAAGATTAAAGGTAAAGGATGTCAGCCTTTTCGGAATACTCAGCTGGAGCATTTTCTGCCTGAGTAGGGGAAGGTGGACACTGTCGTAGGCCGAAGAGACATCCAGAAACACTCCCACCACGGATTCATTATCAGACAAAGCTGATCTTAAATCCGCGATGAAAATGCTCAGGCTGTCCATCGTACTACGGCCTTTCCTAAAACCGTATTGGGAAGGACTAAGGAGCGAATGATTTTCAACAAACCATTCCAGTCGCAGTTTCACCAAGTGTTCCGTGATTTTAAGGAGAGTGGGAGCTATAGCGACTGGACGGAAAGAATTTGGATCACAGGGATCTTTTCCAGGCTTAAGGATAGGGATAACTAAAAATTGCTTCCAGGAGGGGGGGATAACACCTGTTAGGAAAATAGTATTGATGATACTGAGGAGGACCTCCCGAAATTGGGAACCTGCTTTAGTAATAAAGGAGTAAGGAATGCCATCAAGACCTGGACTGGAGTCCTTCAGGTTACTGAGAATAAGATTTAGTTCATGGATAGTGAAGGGGCTATCCAAAGGATTGGTTGAGGACAAGGATGGGTAGGGGAGTGGGAACTGCTCAAGTAGTGGGACAAATGGGGGAGCAATTCGATCAAAAAAAGGGTCGAGCCACAGGGAAGGGTTGAATGATGTAGGAGAGAGGGGTATGGCTGCAGAACCGCGGTAGCGCTTAAGGGAATTCCAAACTATTGAGGGAGGGGTACGAGGGCTTAGGTTTTCACAAAAAGTGCGCCATGAAGCCCGTTTCTTTTTTTTAAATAGCCTCCTGGCTTGAGCACTTATTCTCTGGTAACACAAGAAATTTTCGAGGGTCATAGACGCGCCGTATGATCTTTCTGCTACTCTCCTATTACGTATCATTTCAGAGCACTCTGAGTCCCACCAAGGTGGGGAGGCCCGACACTTACGATCAGGGTTTTTGGAGGGGATATGCGAGTTTGCCGAGGAAAGGATGCAGGATACCAAGGAATCATAACAGGATTGGATATTTTCAGGAGAGGGGATGGGGATTGAAGAAGACAGGACATTTGTAGATAGGGCATAACTGGCCCAGTCAGCCTTCTGAGTTTTGTGAAGGAGTAAGGGAGGAAGTTTTTTGGGAATATGGGCAGAAATGGGAACAGAAAGGGTAATGGGGTAGTGGTCACTACCATGAAGGGAGCTGAGACGGTACCAAGAAGAAGATAGGTTTAAGGAAGGAGAACAGATAGAGATACCTACCGCGCCACCCCGGCGATTTGGGCCCGCAATACGCGTGGGGCGTCCATCATTCATGACACATAAATCCAAATCATCAATGACGTCCGCCAAACACCTACCAGGGCCATCATCCGGGATGGAGCAGTACATACCCCATAAACTGTGATGGCAATTAAAGTCTCCAAGGATAAGGATAGGATTGGGAATTGAGGAGATGAGGGAGCGGAATTCATTGATAAGAGTGACTGTTGGATCAGCGATGTAAACGGAAACAAGAGTAAAGTTTACAAATGTAACCGCCACAATGTTTATATTGAAGGAGTGGATGGGGAGTTGGATAAGAGAATAGGGGAGTGAGCATTTCACAAAAAGGGCAGCACCACCATGACCATCCGACCTGTCGTCCCTGAGGCAGGCAAATCCCGGCAGTCGGAATCTACTGCCTGGAACAAACCATGTCTCAGAGACCGCAATAGCCAGGGGGTCGTGTTGATGTACCAGATGAGTGAGCTCGTGGGATTTAGGGCGTAGACTCCTACAGTTCCACTGGAGCAGAGTAGCCATTGTTGAGGGAAGCAAAAAGCGTGTTAAGTTTGGATGCAACGTTGGACGGTAGGGGGACGTCATCGCAAGATGATATTATGCTGATAACAACAGATAGAAGATTCTCTAAGAGATTTTCATTAGAATTTCTTGCATAGGGATTGTTTAAAGCGCAACCGGGTGTGGGAGAAGGTGGGTTGCGGTTTCTAATGATATCCTGGTGTGCAGATTTATCGTAGCCAGGGGACAAAGGTGATCTAGGTTTGGGCAGTGAGAAAAAAGTTTTTTTGTAGGATTTTGATGTAGATACCGAGGGAGAGGGATTTATGGTGGGAGATTTAAATGCATCCGCATATGATTTAGTGACAGCAGGGAAGCGAGCAGATGCTTCCTGGTAGGAAATGTTATTATGAGACATTGAAATTTTAATAGCCTTTTGGCGGGAATGTTCAGGGCAGGTCTTATCAGTGGCTAGGTGTGGACCTGAACACTGGAGACAGGAGGAATTTTCAATAGGGACTGTGCAGGAATCACCAGGATGGGGCTGAGCGCATCGGAAGCACCTAGGAGAGGAGCGACACTGGATTTTGACGTGACCAAACCGACAGCAATTAAGACATTGGATGGATGGGGGAATATAAGGTTCAACAGGAAGGGAAGAGTTGAAGACTAAGATTCTATCAGGTAAATTCTGACCAGAAAAAGTGAGGACGACTGAGCCGGTAGCAACCCATGAAGGGCCAGTAGGATTGGACACTTTGCGGTTGAATCTTCTAGCCTTGAGTATGAGTCCACTGTTTTGCGAGGAGGAGATACCCTCAACCAGTTCCTCCATGGACCAAGTTGTTGGCACACCACGGATTATACCCATCCTCGTTACATTATAGGTAGGAATAACTGATACATATTTGTAATTAGTGAGATGCTGGTTATCCATAAATTCATTGGCCGCAACAGCCGTCGTAAATTCGACGGAGACACGATTGCGACCAACGCTCTTAACACCATCATTTTTAATGTTCTTAATATTACTAGAAACTAAAAATCTGCCAAATTGCAATGAATTGAGAGTTGTGCCCGCAGAGGGCTGGGATTCGGAACGGGAAACATGGACAATGAAAGGACCCTTATCAATATTAGAATAAGTTTTCCTTTCTAAGAGACTAGGGTGGACATATAAGGATTGGATAGAGGGAGAGGAAATGGCAGGGTCTACAATATGTTTTTTAGGGATAGAAATGGGATCAGAGGATTCAGAAGGACGTTTTTTGGGTTGGGAGTTAGGGGGAGTATTGAGAATATCTGCATGATCTATTATAATAGGATCAGGAGGTTTAGGTGGGATGTTGTCCATCTCCATCATGAACGAGAATGGTGAATGGCCTTAAAACTACACTTACCAAGATGGGGCAGCACAAAAACAACACAAAACAAACATAAACTAACCCAATGTGATTAAATAACTCAACAAAAAGACCAAAAAATAGCGAAAATATGCGAGAAAAAACAAAACACGTGTGTACCACAATGACAATCACTTGACAGTCATAAGCAGACTAACAAACAACCAACCAAATACAAACCACAATTGTGTCTAAATTGACATTTTTATTTTTTTTATGAGAAAATAATTATTTTTAAGTATTATGATACAGAGTATTTATTATTACGATTATTTTTCTCACTCGCACATGTATAAATCGTAAGTTCTCTCGCTCGCAGGCATCTTAGTAAAGGCGAGCTTCCTGGCAGTTCTTTTTTACGAATTTATGATAGATACCTGACAAAGCGTAGATGTTTTTAAGAACATTTGCCGAAGTTCTGCAATAATTACTTTTTTAGATATTCTTAAAAGTAAAAAATAGTAAACTGTAAAAAAATATTTTGAATTAATAATGTTTTTAAGTTTTTGCATTTAAAATGCTCAATCATTCTTAAATAAATGAAAAATGTGATAAATAAAAAAATAATTTTGATTATTTGAACTGTCATTGAGAATTTTTAGAAGTTTTATTTCTTTTCCAAAATAAATGAATGTTTCTTTGGAATAAAATTTGCTATCTCTATTATTTAAAGTACCTTCCCTCCAAGGGGCATTAAATATTTCCACCCTGTATATTATTTTATTTTAGTTTACTTTATTCAGGAAACAAACAGTCATTATAGGCGCTTACAGTTAATATAGAGACCAGTGAAGTTTCCATACCAAAAATTATAAATTTAAACGAAAAACACGGTCACACAATACATTAGTAGGTACAATAATGTAATTAAAATAAATAACTATACCTATATGGAGATGCAATAAGAGTTATTATAGCAGTGTATAGTATAGTAGTGGTTCAATGATTATATATAGCTATATATAGCTGACCCGGCAAACGTTGTTTGCCATATAAATAAAAAAAAAATAGATGTTGGCCGATTCTCATAGATACCGGATAAGCACAAAAAAATTCATTAAAATCGGTCAAGCCGTTCCGGAGGAGTATGGCAACGAAAACTGTGACACGAGAATTTTATATAGGTATATTAGATTTGGCAACGTGTTTTATATTTATCCTAGCCATAAAAAGTGCCATAGCCATAGCCATAAATTGATTATAATTGGTTACAATAATAATTGTAGCTAGGTATTTCTACATTCTTTAATAAATAAGTAATTAAGTACTTACTTTATTGTTTCATTTAATATTCATCAGTGCTGGATGTGCAAATATAGATTCAAAGTATTTACGTAATTATACTTATTACTCATTTATGTTGAATAAGAATGCAAATAATTGAATTATGTTAAAACTATTTACGCCGCATCAAAGTGGATAAACTATTTACTAATTAAGTTGTAATTTAATATAAAATCCTTGGTGGGCCCGGCAAAAAAAACATTAGTTAACTCAGCGTCTGGCGCAAATTGACATGTTTGGTAAGATATTATTTAAACATAATAAAAAAAATTATAAGTAATTTTATAAACGCGAAAGTTTGTATGTATGGATATTTATTACTCTTTCAAGCATAAATAATACATCAGAATTTAAGAAGATTTGTTAAAAACGCACTGTGCTTTAAGTGCCAATGCTGCGTTACGCGTTCGAACGCGCGTTTCATACAAAACTGCAACGTCCGTACCATACGCGCGTTCGATACGGACGCTAAGCTGACCCCCTGGCAATGCAATAGTGTCTCTCCACCATTAGAATGCCTCCAAATTTGTCAAACGTGACATCAGATGGCTTATAGCATCTGGTGTTCTGCCTACCCCATAAGGGATACAGGCGTGAAGTTATGTATGTATAATACCTTCAGTGGACTTAAGCCCTACCAAGAATAAATCGAATTAATTTGTCATAAAATAGGTGTAGGTATAATATGTTTTTAAATAAACATGAAATTCTAACGGAGGAACAATTTGCATTTCACTTATTTTTTCAATAAAAAAGATATCTGAGAACTTAAACAGTAATATTGCTTCTAAATATGAGCAAAGCTTTTGATTCTGTATGGCATAGCAGTGGCCAGGGGCGTCTTCAAAACATCTGCGCATTGTTTAATTATTGATAAGTTAGTTAATTAAGATATTGAATATCTTAATTAACTGACTTTTACAGTATGCCAGGGAATCAGCTGGCGCATTCTATTTCCTTTGCTCCCAAAGTACCTAAATATAATAAAGATAAATAAAAAATAAAATACCTTTTATCGGAGACAGTGCCCAGCTATCTTCTGCTGAGTTGTAACGTATTCTCTACGTCACCTGATGGAAAGTAAAAATGAAAACTAAAACCCCAACTAAACTGCTTAAAACAAAGCTTTAAACCAAAATGACTTATGCTTACAACCAACACCGAGTTTTATCCGCACTGATGTAAACGGCGTTTCAAACAAGCTTCCAACCAGGATCGCGCTAATCCGCTAAGGTCAAACGAAATTTGGTTGCAAACAGCCGTCTACACTGTTGTGAACTAGCAAAGTCACCTTGGTTTGAAGGCTTTTTGTAAATAAATTGTGTAGCCGGTGCTTAAATGTGCGCGGTCACTGGGCCGCGCCGGACGGCCCGCACGCACGGCACGCAAAGGACTGAACAGATTTGGCTATCGCATGCGTCCACTATATCCGGATTTTTTTATTTATTTTAGAATGTTTTCTTGTTATGAGTTGACGTCTTCAGTCATGAAGATAGACAGCGGTAGGTAAAAAAAACAAAAAACAACAGAGTACGGATTTTTGTGGGAGCACCGGCACGCAACGCATTTTATGCTCATAAATGCTTGCGTGCGGTGCGGCCGGCGCAGGCATTTATGAGCAAAAAATGGCTATACCAATAGAGTGAAAGTGCAAACTGAACTGGCTTAGCTTTTGTATGAGAAAAACTTGCCGAAACCCTTATCTATTCTAGTACAGAAATTGACCGAAGTCGCGTAGACTTTGTGTAATAACTTCAATTTAACATTGCAGGAAGAAATGCTATTCCATTTGATACCGATGTTAATCGATCATTAGCTTCAATAATAAGTTGATACTTAAATGGCAATTGTTCTGATTTTCAAAGATAGAAGTAGAATGTGCATGCCTCAAGCATGACCATCGTTATTTTGATGACCTAACTACTTTTGACCATGTCGGGTTTGACTAGGGATGACTATAATAGCTGACCAGGTTTATGGCGCTTCGCCGGCTGCTACCGCGTCACCGCTCGCTTCGCTCGCTCGCTCGGCTCGCGCACGTGTATAACTATATGCGCTGCGTTCGTCGTCGCACCTAACCGTACCAACTCCTCTGCAGCTTAATCTCTTTCTTTGCAATGTTTATCAATCTATCAATCGATCAGGTGTTTTTCGTAAGTAATGTGTGAAAATATCTCGACAAAAGCTTATATATTTGAGTGAATGTGTATAAGTATATACATACTACCTAGTATAATACAGAACTAGGTTATGTCCTTGCATTTCTTTAAAATATCAACACAAAAAGCTTATCCATTAGATCAAAGATTAGGTATGGTCGAGTAATATGCATTAACAAATTATTAGAGTCTGACTCGTGACTCAAATAGTACATGCCTTTACATACCTTGTACATGCCTTTGTAAATACGCGGCCGGCGGCGCGGATAGTGCACGCAGTTCTATATGAATTCATACAAAGCAAATCAAAATCCGTTGTGTGCCGTGCGTGCAGTTCGTTCTGCGCGGGCCAGTGAACGCGCACCTTAAGGCATCGTCCTAATAGAACGAGATAACCTTCTTCGGTTTTGACGGGTTAAGACAAACGCATAAACCATTTTGGCCATTCGTTTTAAGAAATAACCTATAATAAGAATATATTGCTTGGTGGTAGGATCCCTTCTGGGTCCGCCTGGCTAGCGACCACCCTTTATATAAAGTCTGCCGCCAAATGTTACCGCTCCGGCGGTAATGTGTTCCGGCAATATTTTATAAAGAGCCAGTTCCTTCCTAAACCCGTGTGCTTTACTTACCACTTACCATCAGGTGAGATTGAGGTCAAACGCGGGTTTAGTCACTTATAAAAAAAAAAAAAAAAAATCAAAAATAGTCCGTTTAAATTACTTTTCATTTTACAGTCATACTCTGACGAAAAACTTAAAAAAAAATGATTGCCTCGTTTGTGGCAAAGGGTGGTCACGTCTCCACTATTTTACTAAAAGATTACAAGACGTTTACCGCTGATAGCCCTGTCAATTTAGACATTTGAAGTAACATTAAGTCCCACCAAGCTGAAAATCGGTAAGATTGTTTAAAATATGAATAAATAAAATTTGAAAGTATCTTTCCCCTGTATGGATTTTTTTTAATTCAAGGTCTAATTAAAAAAAAAAGAGTTTTTGCAATTTGCTGTAAAACGGTAATTTTATCATAAAAATACCGAAGACAAAATTGTAGATCATAAAATAATGTACAAAAATGTATCATTACTTTTTCTGATACAAGACACCGTTTTTGAGATATAACGATTAAAAAATTTGTAAAAGTTGTAATCGTAACAACAGGCACACGTTTCCACCCCACCTATGAGGTAGTGTACTTAGCGCGTTTTTTCAACGTTGTTTCTCCAGTAGGCCTATTCCATGGGACAGTTGTAATCCTGTTTTATTTGAACTACTGCAAAGTAATGGATATTAGCAGAAATTGAAAATATTAAAGCAATTATGTTTAAAAAAAGTAGTGAAATTCCGAGTCGCTCGAAATTCTTCTTATGGTACTTCTTCTTGATCGTCTTGTTCTTGTTCGTCTAGTTCTTCTTCTTCTAGTTCTTGTTCTTCTTCATCTTTATCCTGAGTATATGTTAACTGCCTTAATAGCGATGTATCGCATGTCGCGTCATTAAATCAAAAGGATCTTCCACTGTTTGTGGGCGCAATATTAGAGCACGACCGACCTTGTCAATTGCACATGCCAGACACAAAACAGGCCGACTTTTTTGCAACCACATGTGGCACTGCAGCAAAAAATAATATTTCTTGTATATTTTTATTCGATTAGACAATCTAGTTTTCTTCTACATATCCTAAATGGTGACCCCATAGTGTTTGTGAAAACTTTTTTGATATAATACAATCATTACGACCAAGTTTTACAACAATTGACGACCAGTTTGGCGTAGGGGTAAACCTATGTGACAAAAAAAATGTTCTGGGTCTAGACATTTATCTATACAAGGATTTCCCATAACTCTAGGGTATTAATTAGACCATGTAATAGAATCAAATACCATGTAAATAATTTTTCATTTTTTTTTTGTTTTTATTTTTCATACAAAATAATTCAATTAAGTCAAAACATCTTATGTAAAACAACTTTAATGCGAACTATGACAACGTGGACTTTTCTATCCCTTTTTTTATGGCTATGCACAGATACAGTTCATAACGCTTTGCGTAGTACATTGTATGCAACGTTCCTCAACATCTAAAATGTTTTTGTTGTTTATTGTATGGCTTCAGTGACACGTGTCTATTGAATGAATACTAAAGAGATTTTACAAGGGTGATAATTTATGAACTCATTATATTAAGATTGATGATATATTGGAAAGAACCACATATTATTTTGGAAAAAGTATTGTTTTTTAGTAAGGAACAAAACCTCAAAGTTGTGGGAAATCAAAAGGAACACCTTGTATATGTATTTATATTCTCATTACCCCCTCATTAAAAATACAAAAAAAAATTAAGTTTTGTATGTCCTCATTTGGTTTTAGAAGCACATAAAAGTAGTTTTATTTGGTCCGACATACATTAAACCATCGGAAACAAAAGATAGTGTTTACAGACTTATGCGTGTTCGGGCACTATTAACTCGTACTTACCAAATTCTGGGTATTTTTCTAAAATTCCAAAAAAAAAACAATATAAACATAATAGCAAGTTTCGTCAAATATGGCTAGAAATGTTAAAAAATACCTCGTTCATCACCTCCTTTAACCTTTGCACCTAGCCACCAAACCGTGTATTTCCATACAGGGAAAAGATGGGGAACTTTTAAATCAGATTTTAAACAATCTTACCGATTTTCAGCTTGTTGTGAATTTATGTAGCTTTTCTCTAATTTTTGGTCTAATTTGACGGGCTATGACTGGTATGCCACTGTTTGTTTGCCACAAGTTATCACCGAGTTTTGAAAAAAACATTCAAGATGTCGTGTGATACTGCACCATGACAATGCAAGTTCGCCCACCGCCCGCCAAACAAAGATGTTTTTGATTACCCAAAATGTCGAAATTTTTGATCATCCGCCTTACAACCCTGTCTTTCTTCTTCTCAGTCGTACACTCTTGACAGAGTGGTCGTGGTTGCTCTGATGGCATATAAGGTTGACGGTACGCGTACATGTTTAGTCAATTATTTAGGCTTGAACAGTTTTAATAGCATTGTCTCTCCATTTTTTCCGATTTGCTGCATTACGAGAGCATTCCATCACGGTAGTCTAAGTGGACGATTTGATAAGGTCTGTCCATAGAGTGGATGACCGGCCTCTAGATCTTTTTCCCTCTACATGACCCTGCACCACCAGTCTTTCGATAGAGTGCTCTTTCCTCGATATGCCCTGTCTTAAGCTCACTGCGTTCCCTAAAATTAAAGTAAGTCTTCGTGGTCACCGTTTCAGCTTACCCGAAGAAGCTGTTGCCGCATACAAATCGGCAATTTTGACTCCCAATTCGAGGTTGGCATAAATGTTTTAAAGACTGGTGTGAACGCATGCAAAATTGTATTTAATATCGCGGAGAATTCTTTGAAAAACAATAAATTCCGTGCCTCCGTAATTTCGTACCTTCTATTAGATTGTCTATAATTATTTCAAACGACACAACTTCAAAGGCTTACCTTTACTTACCTTTAGTTTAAACATGTGGACGTGACAATAAGTAAAAATATACACACGTTATTTCATAATATGTTAATTAAAAATGTTTTGAATTTACTGAGTGTCATGGTCACCCTGATTGGTACGTTAAACTATCATAGCATTTCACTAAGATTAATCATTAAAACTGTGTAAAATTAATGATACTTTTAATCATTTGCGTCTATAGTTAATGCTTGAAAAATTGTGGTTTCGTAAAAAAGGAATTCTATTTATTAGTGATTATGATGGGTGTGACCTCGAACTTACTCTCAACTAGCCTACATTACTCGGGCATAGGCTGGAAGTGACTGTTCTCGGGCATAGCCGGAATACAAAATGTAGAGTACATCTAGATTGCAAATCGTCTCTAGATATAGTCGAACCTTTCAGCAAAAGGGCAGAAAATTATTGAAATTGAAATCCTAAATAAAAGAGTGCAAAGTTTAATCACAGCTTTGTGTGCTTTAGAACCAAGCAGAGAACGTAATAAAAAAAAAAATATTTCCCCATCAAATTAAAGCCTCATAGTATCTGTTCCTAACATTATAAACCTTTTTGCAACGAACTCAACACACTTCATAGGACTGTCAAAAAAAAGGTAACTTTTACATTATCTGACAACTCCAATTGTCAATCAAAATTTGAGGCTATCACGCACAAAATCATGGTCGAACGTTTCGAAAATCTAAAATTATTTCGTACCTTCCGTACCTCAAGTTTAAAGTGAAAAATGTCCCACATTCAGCCTAGATCAGCGCTTTCAAAGCCAAAAATGGATGCAGTAGTAATAAGAAGTGTCAATATGTTCGGGTTATCTCTTGAAGAAAAATTTGAAGAAGTCAGAAGTGAAATTATGAATAAAATAGACAAAGAACTTACTGATTCTCAAAATGGTAGAGATTATATCGCACAGAAATACGACGAGCTTTGCAATAAGATACAGTATTTGACGGAAATGGATGCGACGGTGTCTGGTTTCCGAACGGATGTGAAGTCTATTGAACTGCAAATTTCCAAGTTGTGTGCAAGAGTTGACGATATAGAGAAGAGGACAATATGCAAGGAATGTCCTTCGTATACCTCCTCAACAAATAAATAAACTTTGTTCAATATTTGTTTTTGTTTTGATTGTCAGAATTTAGATTTGATCATCATTTATATGACAGCTGGCAGTTGGAATGTCAAGACGCTTTTTAATTATAGGTTATTGTTATGACCATAGATTTTTGATTGTTATGACACCACCAAGGGGTAACACGAAAGGTGCTTGGCAAATTATCTACACTTATTTTTTTTTTTTTTTTTTTCTTTATTAGGATATCCAACAGCAGAACAATTAAAGAAATACGTTAACAAAACATGAGTAACTTATAGAAGCTAATAACAGGATATCACATCATGGTTAAATTATATACAAACAAATTCTTCGAATTAAGTAAGTACTTAGAGTTGAATTGCTGGACTATATCTTTATAGTAGCATCATGTATAAAAGTCTGTATATACGTACATATTTATTTAAGCTAAGATATTTTAAATAAAACAAAAGTGTTATTAATTGATTTAGAGTGTTAGGATAATTTTAAATACTTTACGTAAATTATGATTAGTAATGTGATAATAATAGACTTAAATAAAATAACTTTTAGTTCGATTCTATTGTACCCATCACCAATATAGCTTTAGTATGTGTTCAGAATGTTTTGTACTATCTTTAGTTTGAATGTGTTTTTAGTTAGGAGTAATATATCTGTATCTTTAAATGAAGTGTTATAACTTTTTTGGGCTCTAGAGAAATATTCGTTTTGACTGTAATTAGATTTACTTGCTGGAATATAGAATAGTTTATTTTTTGAAGGACGGGGATGTCGTGGTACATTTATGTTTAACAAGGAGATCAAGTTTGGACAGTCTAACCTTGAATTAACTATATCGTGTAGGAATAGTACGTCTAATAAATTTCTTCTATCTTCCAATTTAACGAGTTCATAACTTTTCGTAACACAAGCTTATGAAATTATTACTTGGGTCTATGTTTCCAGTCTATACCTACGTAAGTTCGGGTGTCATATAAATGAAATAGAGAATTTTGTAAAATTACAGTAACAGAAGGCTATGTGAGCCAGTATCAACAAACTTACTATATTAAAAATGAAATGGTTTTCCCTGTCCAGCGATAATCGATATCGTTCATGTAGGGCCGACAAAGATCGTTTCGTAACCGTGATACCACCAGGGGTACCCCTGGTACGGTTATGAAAAAGTAACCGCAGTACTACTGGTGCTACTACTGTTACAAAACGACAAAGATATGTATGGTGCGACGTAATGAGACTTTTGTCTAGCACTGGACGTCTTTCTGCAGATGATCATAAAGCCGTTAATATTTTTAGCGAATAGATGTTTTGCACATTTTTTAGTTACAAATTAAATTATTTATTTAGTTATAAAACAGTGAAAAGTATAGTTACCAGCGTGGACCAACACTTCAGTGTCCGCCTTGCTGGCGAACATCTTTCAGGGCGATGATAGGTAGTTTTGTATGGATCTTATATTTGTCACATGAGTATGATGATTATTATAATATAGGTACCTACTTCTCTATTTTATGACAAACATTTCATAGTGAGAAGTTTTGGCGCAGTGGCTCCTACGTATATAGATCAATATTGCGGTTTAAGCACTGCTTGGCCGGGTCGGTTCAAGGATGGGTGACGGTCAACAATCATTTATTCATTCGACGACCAGTTTGGCGATGGGGTAACACCGTCTGCCTTAGATGCCAGTGGTCACGGGTCCGATCCCGCATGGAACAAGAAAAAAAATGTTCTAGGTCGGGGCGTTTACCTACAGGGTAATTTTTATTAGCGCATCACCTCTTGCAGGCAACCTCTCCACTTCACTCCCAACAACATTCGTTCTACAACTTTTTTAAATTAATAGTTTTTAAGCTATTGCATAGCTTCTATCGCGGGCCTTGAGCGTGGGGACCGAATCCAGAAATTCCGTAACGAAAAAACCTAACACCCCCCACTCCGACCGGCACAGCGGTGATACTTTGATTTCATAACTTTACATGCGGGCTTTAATAAACAATCAGCGCCATCTACTAGGAACTTGTGGAACTTCATATTAGATCAAACATTAGCATTAATAAAATAAATAAATAATTATAATTGCATAAGTTGATAAAAAATGCTATGCAATAGCTTTACCGCGGCAGTCTCCGAGTGCCACACGTCTTTTTTTTTAAATTTTAGTTTTCCCATACAATAAAATATTTATAGCCTCTGTTTAGAGGTGTAGGTACTTAACTCTATTTACTCTGAGCATAGGTATGCCACGCACCTTGCGCAGTAAAATATCACTTCATTATAATAATAGTTAGTTCCAGAGGTACTTCTTAGAAAATGTATAGTAAAAAGCAAAAATTTTTTTGGTTTTATTTTTTGTGTTATTTATCAAGATTTGTAAAAAGTCGTAGAACAAAATTGTTGTTGGGATTGATGTGGAGAGGCTGCTCGCAAGAGGTGATGCGTTAATTAAAATTAACCCAGTACCTAAATTTATATTCTAGGTTCCCCTAGCTCGCTACAAGGTATATCACCCATATCATAAGCTCTGCTAAGTTTAGGGCCATTTAGTTGGTGTGATTCTTTCGGGATTTAATTTTTATTTCAAACGGCAACTTCCGAGCTTCAGAATATACGTTGCTGGTTGGTGAATGAATAAACCTCCTCGTAACCCAGGGGAGAGACTCATAGCTCTGCAGTGGGCTGATTAAACAGAGCTGTGATGAGTTCATATAGTTAATCAAGGATCTTACAGCTTAAATCTTCAAGTGGCGGCCGTCGTGTAGTGGCGACAACATTGCTTCTTTTTAATCTTGATTCTGGGTTAAAATTCCGGTGAGTGTAAATATTTTTAAGATGAACCACCAACACATATATTATTTACATAAAATTAGTCATCAAGTCAAGGCTGATTTCATATTTCTTAAGATTATTTTATTTATCTGATATCTAGAATCCATAACACCAAATATTAAATAAATAAATAAGTTTTTCTTGACCATATATTCACACATCGTCATCTAGCCCAAAAACAAGAACGTAGCTTGTGTTATAGGTAATTTAGGCTCGGATACCGGTTTAAATTTATATACCGTTATCATGTAGCGTATAACGTTTATGTATCGATTTTGTTCGTGAAACCGTTATTTTTAAACCGGTTTATGGGGTAGCTTTCATTTTTAGATTGTTCGATTTACCGGTTAAGAGCAAAAATAACCAGTTTAATACGAAGTTAAACGTTGTTTTCTTACCTTCCGAATCGGACCTAAATTCTGATTCATTATAGAAATTTCTTCAGCGCATTTATTAGCTCGAGTGGTAAAATATATAATGGTCCCGACCGGCTCGATAAGGCCGTCGCGTCACTCGTCAAATAAACCGGTATATCAAGGTTTCCATAAAGTTCTCTAAATGTTCGCGTCCATAAAATAGTTCGGAGCGAAACCGATATAAACTGGTATTAACCGATATTTTTTAAACCGGTTCCGAGCCTCGTAGGATATAGGCAACGGGTATACTTATACATTTATTTACTACACTTCTTTTGTAAATATATACATAAATATATATCATATGGGAGTGCCCCAGGGCTCGATTCTTGGGCCTTTCTTATTCTTAGTTTATATAAATGATTTGCCATTTGTGGTAAAAGACAAGTGTGAGGTCATATTGTTTGCTGATGATACCTCTTTTCTATTTAGAGTGAGTAGGCAATTGAAGCATTGCTTTGAAATAAACTGTTGTATTGAAACTGTGGAGAAATGGTTTTCAGCCAATAACATACTACTCAATGAAAGTAAAACTAAATTTTTTAAATTCTCTTTGCCTAATGTCCGGCATGTAAATACTAACTTAATTGTAAAAGGACAAGAATTGAGCCCTGTAAATTCAACAGTGTTCCTTGGCATAACCCTAGATGCACAACTACAATGGGGACCACATATAAAAAGGTTGGCGAAGAGACTTAGTTCTGCAGCATATGCCGTCAAAATATCTCTAATGAAGCTACTGCGCGATTGGTTTATTTTGGTTACTTTCATAGCTTAATGACATACGGCATTCTCATGTGGGGAAATGCTGCCGATATTTAAACCATCTTTGTGCTGCAGAAACGGGCTATTCGCTAAATCTACAAGCTCAATTCAAACACTTAGAAATAAGTTTAAAAAAATTAATATTCTTACGTTTGCCTCACAATATATCTTTGAAAATCTTTTGTTCGTAAAAAAGAACTTAAACATGTTCCATAGAAAATGTGACTTGCATAATGTTAATACTAGAAATAAGTACAAGCTAGCCGGCTATGATAGTAGACTTCATAAAGTCACTAACTCATTTATGGGTCAATGCATACGTTTTTATAATAAGGTTCCCACAAATATTCAAGACTTACCACTTGATAAATTTAAAGAAACTATTAAACAAAAATTGTGTAGTAAACTTTTATACAATTTTTGAATATATGGACGATAAAAGTCCTTGGTTGTAAATTGTTTTTCAAATATTCTCAATCTCCAACTCCATCCCCAACACCATCTCCATTTCCTTCTCATCCAACGCCATCTCCATCTCCTTCTTATCCATACAACAGCAAGAACGTCATGCTCCCTCAGGCGGCATGGCTAGCGGTAGCGTCGGGTGTCGGGTCACCCTCTTCCCTAAAATATGGTTGAGGAGAGTGATGGCTGGTGCTTGCGTTATACTCGTGAACGGGTGCTGCTAGCGGTGCCAGGTCGTTTTGCTGAAGACTTTATAACTATGTTACTTTTTTGAATTTGACTCTGACTTCCCCATCTCCATCCCATTCCCCCATGTTCACGTCCGTGTTAGTGTCCAGTCTCTGTCCACGACTATCCTCATCTCCATCCACATTATCTGTAATATCTCTCATCTCTATCGCTACGTATATCTGTGCTTCTATCTTTACCTCTATATCTATGTCTACGTTTCTGTCTAGTACTTGATTGCCTAATGTATAAATATAATAGTAGACTCCAGAAGATCACCAACTCGTTCATTCGATAGATTTAAGGATAAGTATAAAGTTTTATTATAAGATATCCGGATGCAAGAAGATTGTAAATTGTTATTGTTATTGTGTATTTTTAAAAGATGATTACTGTTGAGTTTCTTGCCACTTCTTCTCAACAGATCGACTTTCCGAAGTGGTGGTAGATTCAGTTCAATTTGTAAATTGTGACTTATTTCAAATGTATTTAAATACTTACGAAATAAAGATTCTTTTGACTTTGACTTTGACATTCTGCGCACTACAAGTCCAAATACGCAACGTGCGTAGAATGTTACATTACTAGTTCCATTACAGCAATCTGTACGCACCATTATGCACACGAATAGTTGCATAGTGCGGGAATTGAACCCACGACCACAGGCGTCTGAGTACTGATACTGCGATGATGATTAGAAATGTTTATGATTTACTAGTCGTAGTCCCGGCTTTGCTCGGGTACAGTTGGACTTCAAGTTGTCGCTATTTTTGGGGTAGAAGTATTTTCAAATCAATATTTTCATCTTCTTCCTTGATGAAAACTACGATAAATCGGTCAATGAGTAATGTATCGTGATGTACAATGATTATCTTACTTATGTAGGAATGTACCTATTTTATTCCATTCTTGTTTAGATACTCTGGTCCCAGTTTGTCATGTTTGTATTGTGCATCCATAGCTCATTTCACCTACTATGTAAGCAATTTGGTTGTGGCATGACATTGGTTCTCACAACTAGCTGTCTTGTGTTTGTTTTTTTTTCATGTCGCGGTCAATTTGTACTGTACCTATTCGTATAAGGTAATTTGATAATTCTGACTGAAAAAGACTGCCAAGAGTTTTTTAGTATTATCTAGAGTAATATATTTTTCAAGAACTACTTAAAGCCGAATTATATGATCACGTCATCAAGTGATGTATGAAATTCGTAAGATGAATAAAACTTTTTGAATTTTGAATTGGTACCTAAATCTCATAATGAACTCCAAGAATTATATTTAAGTATTGCACGTGGAATCTGTTGAGTAGGCTCGAAGATTGCCCCAAAATACAGACACACAGATGTAGAGATTATACTTAATGTCCATCTAATGGAAAGCCACCACAACACTAATCAACCTGCTCAATAATAAATAACAGGTTCACAGTCCAATGTTCAGAGAGGAAACTACCCCCGACGTCCAAATCACTTTTTTAATAAGAACGATTTATATGCAGTCAGAAGATATAATAACGTATTGACAGAAAAGTATAAGTCCCATCCCTATGTCCCAGCACTTTTTGAGTTCCCTAGGATATGTCCTGTCAAGTCCGTGTCAAATAAACGTCGTTCCGCCTACGTCCACAAATCTAAAAAGCTTTAAAATTGTATCGACAAACAGACCACATGTGGTATGTGAACTCATGTTGCTTTCCGTCCACAGACCACATGTGGTCTGTGGACTGTGAACCTGATAATATATATTATATATTTAATTCAATTAAATATACACTGCCATTTTTCTATTAACATAAGCCTATGTTATCAGAAAATAAATACTTACATATTATCCATTGATACTGTTCTCAAACTTTAGTAAAATCATGCGCAAACAGCATGAAGTTCTTAAATAAATACCTAGTAAGTACTAATCATATTATCAGTGATTATTTCAAATATCTTATCCAAGTTATTTCGAATTATTTGTCAATTTATGAGGAGTTAATGGTGCATTATAATATTAAATCTTAATTTGAAATCACAGACAATCTAGATTTTTGTTTTCATGACAAAATACATGCAATGCAGTGATTTTAATCTTAGATTTAAAATTGAGATAAAGTATTGAAATTCATTGTAAATCTACGTCATCTGTCTGTCTACAGGACATTTTTTTTTATCTTTTATTTATTTTTTATCTTATCTTACATATCCTATACGGATTAAGAAATTTCGCATATTTGTTTGTATTTAACTCACCAATAGGAAGCTAAGTTATCCAAGTACCTATAATATTAAATATTACTAGCTGCTGCCCGCGACGTCGTCTGCGTGAACGCTATGCAGCACCAAACGCACCTACGATTATAACACTGCTAGCGTGATAATATGTAGCCTATATGTTGACCCGACTTCTTAACTATCTTCATGCCAAATTTGAAGTAAATCCATGCAGTACTTTTTGAGTTTATCCCGGAAAGACAAACAGACAAACAGACAAAAATTCTAAAAACTATATTTTTTGTTTCTGTTTCGATTGTAGATCATACCCCAAGTATTCTTTTAAAAAAATATTCAATGTACAGTTTTGACTTTCCTACCATTTTATTATATGTATAGATTAGCGCGATTCAAACAGCAGCATGACGATTTGGTACGCAACATCGTATTCACGTCTGATAATTGAACTTCAACGATTCTAAAGCCATTAAATAGAACTAGAATAACTTCTCAACGACATTACACAAGTTTTCAGCTAACTTTTTAATATGTTTTTCAATGGAAAATTACTAAAAAAGGTCAAATTTCACAATTCTTTTCATATTCATATTCTTTATTTGCATACATGACGGTATAAAAGATAACAATCTATACTATGTATAAAGCTGAAGAGTTTGTTTTTTTGTTTGTTTGTTTGTTTGTTTGAACCGCTAATCTCAGAAACTACAAGTGGGATTTGAAAAAATCTTTTTGCATTTGATAGCCCAACTCTTAAGGAAGGTTATAGGCTATATTTTATCCCGAAATTCCCACGGGATCAAAAGTTACGCGAGTAAAACCGCGCGCGGTAGCTAGTATAAAATAAGTTCCACATCATAGTCCCTTTTGGGCATAACAAAAAAGATACTGGAAAGAGAGATGGAAGTTTTTATTTTTTAGTATATCTTATAATTTATTATTTTCGATGTTGTTCAAGTGATACGAAACTACGATTTTTGTATAGACTTCGATCAACCGACTGCAGGCTTTGTGTGATACTTGGATTATTCGAATTTAGGTGAATCTTACAACTTGATTGTCGAAAATGCATAGTCGGAGTCAAGGATAGAGGCATATTTAGTTTACGCTAAGTTCGATACAAAGTTCTAAGACTGAGAGGTCCTTCTAAAATAATGATTTATGAATTTGAATCGTAGACGCTTGTAATTAGGTGCTCATTAAACTAACAGACATCGTAAATGTCGTAATTGAAAGTGTTTGTAAGTTAGTCAATGGTCGTGCAGGATATTAGAGTATTACCCTTGATTGAACCAATTGAATCATGACCCACCATAAGCTCATTTTGGCAAACCGTCTAAAGGCTAGTAGGTCGAAATTCGCTTGAAGATAGGTTTCCTTGTTGACGAACTTGTTGTCGTTTCATTCGACACTGATATTTACTCAGTACAGAATTTGTAAGTGCAAGATACTTACGCGATAGAGCTTACAAGTTTGACAGTTTCAAACGAATCATCAGCAAAGTGGGTCATGCCCACAGACATACATACATCTAAATAGACAACGCAAGTGCCACGATTTGTATTGAAAGCAAGCGTGCCGACTTTTTAACACCTACTGTGACGTCACAGCTGATATTTATTGCTGGTAAATACAAACCGATTTGAAGACACCGATGCCGCCGATTAAATCGATTATTAAGAACGATATTGATATTGTGATATCGATTTTCTAACAGACATACATAGGCGCGGACTGAATCTAGCGGCGACCAAACTTCACATTTGGTCGTGGTTCGGACACGCTTAGTACATGCATTTGCGTCATCTATGTAGATGTATGTCGGTGGTCATGCAACTGAGTAGAGATTTGTGGCTTCAATTTTTTTTTTATATTGTAAGGATAGGACGTTTGTCTTCCATGCCACCTGATGGAAAGTGCGCATGAAGACTATGGTGTTACACGTCCATCCACGAGAAACCTATTCACTCGGCACTTAAAAGTTCCAGGACTGTAGTGGAAAACAGGAAAAACAGACGCAGGCAGATTGTTAAAATTAGAACAGTAGGTAGTATGGAGTTTCTTAAGTTTAATTACAGACCAACCAATTACAATTTAATTAATATTCTTATTAATATTCTACGAAGGGATAGTGAATATTATTTTTGAAAGATATCGGATTAATGACACGAACATTCTTATTGAATTCGGAGATGGTGTTCATTTCTTCATCGCTCAATTCAAAGTCAAATAAGTCAATGTTCTGCGCAATGCGCTCCTTGTTGGTGGATTTTGGGATTGGAATCAAGCCTCTCTGTACCTGTAACATGTTTTAAGTTTTAATTTCTTTCATGAATCATAGCACTACTAAATAAACTACAAGATGACACAGCTTAACTCCTAGTTTGGATAACCTATCATTAAGTATTTGTTATATTACAAGGCTGAGAAATTATCGAGACTTCAAACAAAAAGCTTGTGATATATTTATTGTCAGAATATAGGGCACCGAAATGGCTTCTGAAATGCTAACGACTAAGTGCCAACGCTGTGTCACGCGTTCGAACGCGCGTTCCATACAAAACTTAAACGTCCGAACCATACGGACGTTTGAAATGCGCCAAACGCCACGTATGATACGCGCGTTCGGTACAAACGTGGCCGCGCGCGTATGAAAATGAGTTTTGATACAGAGCAACTGAATTTTAAAACAAATTCCGCGCTCAGCAATTTCGATTCCACAAACGGACTAACTGGATGTCTTTTTTTTTTAATTTTTAAACGATGTTTAGCCAAATAGTAAGAAATTATATTCCATTGACACGACTGTACAAACACACTTATGAAATTTTACTAGCAACGCTGCGTTCCGCGTTCGAACGCGCGTACCGTGTGATACGGACGTACGGTATGCGCGTTCGAACGCGTAACGTTGGCACGAAGTACGAGTAATACACAGGGTGGCCCTAATAGATTGGTCGGCCAGTTTGGGAAAGTCTGATACTAAAAGACTTACGAAGATCTGTTTTTAGGAACTACGTCATCGATTTTGATGAAGACTGCATACACAAGGTGTTCTTTTTGATATCCCATCACTTTGAGGATTTGTACCTTACTAAAAAATACCACATACTTTTTGCCAAAAAATATGTGGTTACAAAGTGCATACTTTCCAAGATATCATCAATTTTATTATAATGACTTCATAAATTATCACCTTTGTGACGAATTATCACCTGCGTGTCACTGAAGCCATACAATACGCCTCTTGCGCTACGGAATAATCTTATGGGGCAACTCTGTTGAAATCGATGTATTATTTAAAGTACAAAAAAATGCGTTAGATCATTATCCGGTGCAGAATATTTAGATAGCTGTAAACCAATATTCAAGAATTTTAGAATTTTACCGTTGCCTTGTTTATATATTTATGAAGTGGGCTTATTTGTTAAAAAGCACCCACAGTTGTTTCTAATCAGGAAATGATTTCTGGTCGCATGAGACATGCAGAAAAACTTTATGTACCTGCCCAGAGGTTAACATTATACCAAAAAAAAATATTGTATGCATGGCAGTTAAAATTTATAATAAACTACCAACTAAAATAAAAAATTACCATTCAATAAATTTAAATCTGGTCTGTTTGAATTCTTGCAATCTAAATTATATTATACTAATAATGAATTTCTAAATGACAAATATATTGATTAAAAATTATAGCTTTATGTTGCTTCCATGCTGGACTGGGAGCGAAAGAAAAACATAGAATGTGCCAGCTGCTTCTCTTCCCGGGCTTACTGTAAAAGTCAGTTAAGGGACAGAGGTTTGATTGGAGATTTTTTGTGGGCGATAGGCTGACCCCCTGTCACTACAATAGTCTCTTTCCATCTTTATAATACCTCCAAATTTGTCAAACGTGACATCAGATGGTCTTGTAACCTCTGTGTTCTGCCTACCCCATAAAGGATACAGGCGTGACGTTATGTATGTATGTATGTATATAAAAAAAATATACTGAATAAAACAATTAACTTAAACATGTATTTCGACATATCTTAAATTTAATATTTTGCACACTGACACTTGTTGGTAGGATATTTTGAAACTTTAATCTATACAATAAGACCTCCAATATGCCAATTTCCATGCAAATAAAGATTTTATTATTATTATTAAAAATAAACAACAAAAATATTTTACGCTTTGAGCAACGTTGCATGCAATGTACAACGCAAAGCGTTACGAGCTGTACATTATTATGCAAAGCGATAAAAAAAAAATAGAAAATGCCACGTTGTCATATTTCGCATACTTAAAGGTGTTTTAAATAAGATTTTTTGACTTAATTGAATTATTTGTATGAATAATAAAAACAAAAAAAGTTGAAAAACTATTCACATGTTATTTGATTCTATTACATGGTCCCATTAATACAGTAGAGTTATGGGAAATCAACAGGAACACCTTGTATACACAAGTATATAGAACCGGGATGGACTGTTTAGCGGGCCCTCTAAAGCACGGAAGTCATTATTATAAATGAATGAACGTCGGCGGTCACCCATCACTATATCTATAAACCAGACCGAACCTACTATTCCGAACTACCAAGATTTAAAGACTCAACTCTCATATCTTACCAAATACTTCAAAACGATCTGTCCGGAGTTCTTCCCGTACTTCTTCCCCATGCTCAGGAGAGCTGGATCATCAGCGCTAGGAGGAGGAGCATCAGGTTTGTTCCTCGCCACCAGGAAGCCGAAGGGGCTGTACGCCATGACTTCTATTTGCTGCTGCTGGCAGTGGGCTACCAGCGACTCTTGGGTGAGGGTAGGGTTGACCTGGAAGGTAAGGTTTTATGCTTTAAGTTTCAAATCTTGAAGGTAAGTGAGTGTCACTCGGATTAGTTACTTTATTCAGCGGTGGCAAGGTGACCCTATGCGGAGAAAAAGAAAGAACCCTAAAAGTATTCCGGTCTAATTAACAACAGCCCCGAATAAATAATTGAAAATATGTGTTAAATAAAAATCACTCGACCAGGACTTGAACCTGGGGCCTGGGACCTCTCGTTTGCCGGACGAGTGCTCTTCCACTGAGCTACCGGAGCCTGGCGATACGCTTCAAAATGACTTAGCATATTTTTTTGTGTTTACGTTATATTGTTAATCCTGGCGATAAACGAATTTCTTATAGTCTTACCGAATGTAAAATTTATACAGGGTTTAGTAATATTTTAAAGTTTTTGCATTTAAAGTAGATAAAGAGAACACGGAGTGTACACATAAGGGCGGACGAAAAAAGACTAAAGAGTGATGCAAAGCAAAAGTTATATAGATCAAATCAGCTCCTGAAACAATAACACCACGTGAAGCAAATCACGGCCTGTCACATAAAAACACAAAAATATTTAATTTATTGTCCTTCTTTATGCATAAACCGACTTTAAGTTCATGAATAATAAGAATAAATATTGTTAGTCACCTGTACAAAAGGCTTTTCAAGTCGCGATTCTCGAAATGAGATAGCGCTGCGTAAATGGAAATAAGTATTTGAGATAGGTTCTAGAAAAAACAGTTTTGTAACTTCTTTTTCTATGACCCCTCAAAGTTAACTTATTATTAGTAAAATATTTAATTATTTCCAACTGTAAAAGGCCATGATTTACAGTGATTAAATGATATTGAAGGCCTACTATTAAGCTAAGAAAAGATCAAAAATCATGACCGTAGACCGACTAGTTAGGCTGTTTTTTCAAATTTTCTCCAAGAATCTGATTCTTGTAAAAATTCAAAGTAGGTACTTAATTTTTTCACCAGAAATCCCTATGAATAAATAAAGAGACCTTACTACACTTTTCCCGACGCGCTGCTTCAGTCAACACGCACACAGTGTTCCCGCCACACGCACACCACCACCCGCTAAGTATTTATTGTATTACGCTAATGTAACCATGCGTTGCGTTATAAATTCTTTAACTTTCGGAGAAGTTTACTCAGTTAATAATTAATATTTATTTTTTCTCTTCATGTATGATCTTAAACTATCATATCCTGGAATTTGAAAGTGACCCACCAGTCACCCAGTATACCTATGGAGTACTTTGGTAGGTATTGAGGTCCCCCATCCCTAGAAAACCTCTATCCACCCGTCAAGTTACACCCTGTATAATTAACATATTACATAGATATTACAATAGGTACTTCTTTATGGTTGTATCTAACTCAAGTATTGGATTTTTTTATTTGACTTTAGAAGAATGTAGAAATGAAGCAGATTTTACAGTAAGCAGAGCTTAGTCGCTTGTAAGTTACCTATTTTTCACGATCCTACCTCTATCTGGTTAACGGCCGGTTTAATTGCACTGTTGGCCACGACCCGGTCGATCTGAGACGCGTTGAAGTTGGAGACCCCGATGGACCTGGTGAGTCCCAGGTTCTTGGCCTGCTCCATGCCTTTCCACGTATCCAGGTAGTCGATGTCATCGGAGGAGCCATCAGCCTGGAAGTAAATGTGGCAATAAAAGCTTTAAATTTAATTGCTTCCATGCTGGACTGGGAGCAAAAGAAAAACATAGAATGTACCAGCTGCTTCTCTTCCGGGGCATACTGTAAAAGTCAGTTAAGGGACAGAGGTTTTATTGGCATTTTTTGTAGGCGATAGGCTGACCCCCTGTCACTGCAATAGGCTTTCTCCATCATTATGATACCTCATTTGTCAAACGTGACATCAGATGGTCTTATAGCCTCTGGTGTTCTGCTTACCCCAAAAGGGATACAGGCATGAAGTTATGTAGGTATGTATGTATGTATCTATTTAATACGAGCGCATGTCCGCTACTTCGTACGCGCATAAACTACAAAGTTCCATAGGTCCCGTTCCTCTGGGCATTTTAGAAATTCCTTCTATATGGCAATCAGACACCCATTGAAGAAACTTTTTACCAAGTTTCACATCGATCCACTAGAGGAGTAAGATTTTTCATACAAACTAAAAAGTCCAATATTTCCCGTTCCCGTGGGAATTTTGGGAATTCCTTCCTTAGTGGATCCCTAAACCCCTTAAGGAATGTATGTTCCAAGTTTCAGCTCTCTACTCTAAGTAGTTTTGGCTGCACGTTGTCTGTCAGTTACTCAGTCAGTAACGGAACAGTTTTGATTAGGTTTTAAAGTAGCATAATCAATATCATAAAAAAGTGTAGTTTTGTATGCTGACAAAACATTGATCAACTTTCAAACAAAGTAGGAAGCAATAAACTACTACAGCACCCTAGTTTCGGCGACAGATTTTATATGAACTCTGATCGCTACCCAGTTGGACACTGATGTGATACTCCCACCAAGCGGAAGTGGTAGGGGTCTTAGACTAACGGAAAAGAATATTATTATTGATAATATTTAGGCACTCACTTTGATGGCAGTCGGGAAGTGAATGAGGTACAGGTCGACGTAGTCCAGTCCGAGCCTTGAGAGTGACTCCTGCAGCGACGGCACCACTTGCGACTGCGCATGACGGTCGTTCCACAGCTGTGGGCGAGGGAATTACAATACCAGGTATAAAAAAACGTTTATACACCACCTTTGTTTAAAATTCGCATTATGAATGAGATAAACTCCACCTAAAACAAGATATTAATCCCTTAAGATTAAAAAAGGTATCTTACAGGGAATAAACAAAACTTTAATCCTAAGGGTTATAATGTCATTTGATTTTGGAATGTCAATTGGAGCGAAATTTAATAATACCTACATGGACACGGCTGTATGACTAGTTGCTTTGCCTAATTAAAAAATATATGGACTTTAAATTTGGCTGTATAAGTTTGTGTACCTTTGCATTTGGAACGACTACCAAGAAAAAATTAAAAACCCTCGTAAAAAACTTTTATGCGACGGTTTCTTTTGCCTTTTGAAAAAGACAAATAAGAAATAAAACTGCGCGGTTTTTGAAAAGAAATTTTTTTCAGAGTTTTTATTTCAATAATATTCGAATAAATAAAATATGTCGAGCTCGAGTGACGATTTAACACCAGAAGATATTAGCCTCACTGCGTTCGGGAATTATCTACAGAACCCTTCATTTCGCTCAGGATTCAATATGATGCCCGTGACATAATACACTGCTTTATCCCCTTGATGCATAATCTACTATTGTGGTTCTTATAATTTTGTCTTAAGTTTTCACGATTCATAATTTAAATAAAACTACTTTTATCGCGTATAATTTGTATTTTACATTTTAAATCGACGTTTCGGTGTCTTTGCAGACCCCGTGGTCACGAGCGACACTATTTATGGTTCTTGTTAAGTAAGTATCGTATTATAACTTTTGATTGTAAACTAGAAATGTTTCCGTTATGGTAGCGTACACCAGAATTATATCGAGTTGGTTACTGAACTAACAAACTGCCTAATTAGTGCAAAAAATATATAAATTTCTTTGTTTTTTTTATCGTAACTATACTGAGTCTTTGAACTTTGAACAGCACATGGAGATGGCTGTTCAAAGTTCAAAGACTCAGCTGTGAGGTGACTGATCTGAATGAGATGGACCACCAACTCATTCAGATCAGTCACCTTTTACGACAAGCATATGTAGGGGCGGGGAAGGGCTGAAGGGCAGGAATGTGTGTAGGTACTTAAAATTATTATCCTGTTTTTGGCGTGATACGTAACCGGTGATGAAATAAATAGCATTCACAATGTATATGTTGCGATAGCTAAAGATAATTTACTCAGTACGCTTCTGCTTTCCTGAGGAACTTTTCAAACCAATGCTAATTCTCAATATAGATACTTTAAATATAATAACATATTGATACCTATGTCTATACATATAAGTATAAGATATCTTTATGTATCAATTGATAGTTCTACTGCGTAAGTCTCAAGAGTTTGCGTACTTGAATGAGCTTATCTCTGAAGCTATCAGTAGGATTTGAAAAAACATTTAGTACTACCAGCCCTACTCTTAAGGAAGCTTTCAAGAATTTATTTTGTCATAACATTCCTGCGGGTTAAAAAAATATCAGGAAAAACCGCTAACCAATGCTATTTCAATTAAGTAATAAAAGATTTTAAAGAATAACATTTCCAGACTTGATTATCTTAGAAAGATAATCTAAATTCAATTTTATTTTAGCTTTAAAATAACAAAAACACAAACCTTGGTGGTTATAAAAAGATCCTCCCTCTTGACAAGTCCTTGGTTGATCGCATCCTTGATGCCGAGTCCGACTTGCGGTTCGTCCTCATAGATGGCAGCAGTGTCGATGTGGCGGTAACCTGCTTCGATAGCCCAAAACACGGCCTGGCGTACCTCGTCTATTGGTGTCTGAAATTCAGGAATGAAAAATCAACGGAATAATAGATAGAATAGAAATGAGGTAGGTCTTTCTTAGGAATAATCCACATCGGTATTGTGGCGTAGGAATTTTTTGGGCTAGTAAAATTATCGGTAAAAAGTAAATAACCGTGAAGGGGAATTAAGATAGTCCACCGCCCTTTGATAAACGTGTAGTAAAACACTTATTCAAGTGAATCCCGTTTATGTAGTGAGCAAACAAAGAACCTGTGTGCTGTGATCTTCAATCTCATCTTTATTAACCCTCAGTTCTCATTCAAGTCGACAGTTACCATTAAAAACGTCAAATCCTAAGATCGTGTTCAATCATATTCGCCCTCAACCTCACTTATCATGAGGCACAACCTCAAACGCAGGTTAAGTCAAAAATAATTGAGTCACGTTTGGCTAAATTTTTGGAGTCATCAATGTTATCTAGGCACTTACAACAGTTGTTCATTTTTCTAGCTACCTGTTTTTAATTCACACCAAAAGCGTTACTAATGTCTTCTTTTTGTTTAAATGTCCCTAGCATATTGTTTTGCTACTTAGTTAATACCCAAAACGCAAATGTTTGTGAGGCTCAATGGATGGATGGTTGTTATGCTACTGTTACACATGCTCATTATAGGCACGAAAGCATGCTTCAATTGAGCATGTGTGTCGGAATGTTGCTCAAAATAAGCAAGCTCATTTCGGGCATGCTCGTGAATTGACAAACTTGCGATTTTCGAGCATGCTACCAGCGGCGTAGGTGGAAGGGGGTGTGCTTTAAGCGCGTCTAAGGAGGTTTGCTTATTGAGCATGCTAGTATGGATTAGTTCTTCATACTTAAATATATAAGCATACTTAAAACTAGCGAGCTTTTTGCTAGCAGATGTAAACTGCTCCTAAGCATGCTCGTATTGAGCATATTAAATAACAAGCTATTAAGCATGCTTTTTAGAGCATGTGTAATAGCAGCATTACTCTTTAACGATGAAACCCTTCGTATAAAAATGGCCGCCAAATAATACCATTTCCGTGGTGATTTGGTCCATGTACTATCTTCGACCTCATCTTCGCTTAACCTTAGGTGAAATGGAGGTCAAAAGCAAGCTGCAGGGCTATTCTCCTGCACAACAGCGGCGAGTTCGTCGATGCATCAGCGACGAGTGACATATGTAATTGGTATTTACACTTAAAACACGACACCAGCAGATGGTTGCATGCTAGATGCAACCATCGATAAATAGTCGAATCGACAAGATAAATATTATTTCGTTATTTTATCCTATTATGTAAGCTAATATGCGCACCATAATGGATAGAATTACTCGATTTGATACCATGATTAAGACCACAGAACCAAATATGTCATAATCTTAATAAATTACATACACTAAATACCATAAGAAAATATCGATAAAAGGCCGGTTTTATCGTTGTCGACGGTAGCATGCTAGCCCCGCAGCGCTCTTCGCTGATGACGGAGGCGTGAGTAAGAACTGTTATTCGTAGTAAGAAGACAATTTTCTTTAGTGTCGGAAAACAAACAAAACGAAAAGAAGCGTTACTCGCAAAACACGATAGAATTAATCACCGGACAGTTACTTAGTACCGAGTCTGTGGGCTTGGTCATAATACCGGCTTATTCACAATACAATCTTTATTCGCTGTTACGTTCCGCTATTACTTTATCATTACAACGCAAAAATCAATTAATACCGAGCTACTATCGACCGTCAGTCCGAGATACGTCTGCGCACCTAGCCGTCCTAACCGTATCTCTGTGTCACTTGCCATCATCCTACTTCAAGATTTTACTTATGGCGCTGCAATCGAATGTCAGTCATTCATTGCATTTAGCGCCCTCTTTAACAGTGCTACCAACATACTTCCGTTACCATGAAGTCATACAAACATCTTAATATCGCAAACTCATCGTTATCGCCAACACGGCCATCCTGCGATGACACACGTCCTCGTGTGTTAATCTGAAACAATCATACCAAAGTGGCGGCTTGGCCACTCCTGACAATGAAGTCAAGTTAATTCTCAAAAGTATACAAAAATGCTCTAATCGAATGTCCTGAGAAACATCAGCAAATGTCACCCGCACTTAAAGGGACTATGCCTCACTTGAGAGCCCGGGTTTTTCCCACACCGTTCTTGACAGGATCACTTGCATTAAAGAGCTTTTCGCTACACTTAAACGTACCAAGATTTTCCTTCGCTTCTTTAACATTTGCTTTTGTTTCCCATTTGACAACACAACTTTCTTTAAATCTTCAATTTAATATTTCCTTCAAAATTCGAAATTAAGATTTTATAATTTACGCAAAGCTACTACTGGTTCGGAAGATCCATCTACTGAGAAGAACCAGCAAGAAACTCAGTAGGAATCGGTTAACGTCAACGCATTGTACGAACCACAATACTTTCGATAAGAAAACCGCATATTAAACAATGAAATTTACTTTGAATGTAACATCAAACAATCTGACAGCGGTCGAACAATAAACAAAGCAAGCATAAGCTGCTAGAATAACCAAATTAATTAGCAAACAATGCAAAGCTCTTCTGCAGTGACGTCCATCCCGTCACAAAACGTAATGTAACCTCCACTAGGTTACATCATCTCACACTCATAACCTCTATCCGGTTATATCAACTCATACTTATAACCTCCATCCGGTTATGGCGTATATAAAACCAATAAGAGCATTGCATTGTACTTCATAATTCACAACAACAAAGTAATAAAATTGTTCGACAACTGCAAACAGTTCGACAGTAAAATCCAGCTCTTTTGTCAATCGCAACAAGTTCAACGCATTTTCAATTTTCAATCTTTTCAATCTCGACGTTATTACCTATCTCCGTGATTCATTAAACAGACACTATCGTAATATTACGTTTCAATTGCCAAAATAATAACAAGTTTACTGTTACTAAAACATAAGAAAACGTGTCTCCTAAGAATCGCAGCAAAATAATCTAAGATTGGCAAGATACAAAGCGATTTCTACCGAGTCACGGATACGATAATCAGAAAGAAAATCTACAACTTCAACGTAAAATCTACTTTCATCATCATTAAGTACTTAAAGCGCAATATCAAAACTTTTGAATATTATCTTTCGCCTTAAATTGAACTTCATCTATATCAACTAAAGTTACGAAAAACCATTTGATACGTCTCGACAAACCGTACGTTATTTCAAAACAATTTTACCTTGTCACATCTGTGCAAGCTATACAAAACTAACAAAAATGATGAACTATCTTAGGCACGTGAATTTACTCTAATCACTGACTCTCTCACTCTAAAACTGTTTCCATAATTAATCACTTCTTTAGACTTAGACAGGGATTAATTATAGTTCTCTCCATAATCACACAACCACAGATCTTTCCGTCAGATAGCTCCTTTAGACTTAGGCAGCATCCGATAAGTTTCAGTTATACACCTTTATTCTTAGGAAATATACTGCCTTATTTCAACAGATCTATGATTGTATGTCGGAGGTTACCACAACTCACTCTAATCACAAACGAAAGTTAAGCTTGGGCAGATCCGAGAAGACTATTCGCGAAAATAATTCGACACACTAATTAATATTAGGGTTTCGGCTTATCCCACTTCTGATGTCGGAAAACAAACAAAACGAAAAGAAGCGTTACTCGCAAAACACGATAGAATTAATCACTGGACAGTTACTTAGTACCGAGTCTGTGGGCTTGGTCATAATACCGGCTTATTCACAATACAATCTTTATTCGCTGTTACGTTCCGCTATTACTTTATCATTACAACGCAAAAATCAATTAATACCGAGCTACTATCGACCGTCAGTCCGAGATACGTCTGCGCACCTAGCCGTCCTAACCGTATCTCTGTGTCACTTGCCATCATCCTACTTCAAGATTTTACTTATGGCGCTGCAATCGAATGTCAGTCATTCATTGCATTTAGCGCCCTCTTTAACAGTGCTACCAACATACTTCCGTTACCATGAAGTCATACAAACATCTTAATATCGCAAACTCATCGTTATCGCCAACATTAGGTTTTGGTATTCTGCTAAACGTATCATCTGTGAGCTCGACGACGAAATCTTTGCCATCTCGTCGTCGAGCAAAGCGCTGTTATTTAAGTTACGCGAATAACCATGCTGCAGTGCGATCACAGAACTTTATCGAATCGTTTGTTAACGAATGTTCGTATAGTATGGAGACGGTTTTTAAGAAAAAAATTAAATCTATCCATTGCCGCACGGCCAGCTTAAATAAATGTGTGCCTTGTTAATTTTGAATGTTTGTAAACATGTTGTACTCATAAATATCTGTAAAATAAAAAATTACAATGTTACTCAAAACTTGCAACCGACTCCATACTATACGAGCATTCGTAAACATTCGTTAATATACGATTCGATAACGTTCTGTGATCGCACTGCTGATTAGGTATATTGACCGATCAAAAATGGCTTGACGGATTGACATTTGCCTATAATTTAAAAGGGTCGGGCGGGTTATAATATAAACAACCGCGAGGTAAGTATGTTACTAATATTTTTTTTTACGTTTACAACGTTGATTCAAGCGAGAGGCGTTAAATAAAGTTAGATATTTTGTGTACCTATCAATATCAGACTTCACAACAAAAATCAGATCAATGCGAGCAATAGTTTCGTCACAGGATTGTTTTTTGTTAGTTTAATTAAAACACCTTTTATCTTTCCGATCACCTGATCGTAAGTACTACATGCATAGTATTTACCGAGAAAGTAATTACGTTTTAGTAGTTATTCACCGCGAAACGACAAAATCTCAGTCTTTACAAAGGATTGAAATTTTAACATAACTTCTTGTTGGGTATTAAAAGGTCGCTGGGTTTGGAGATGGTTGGTAAATTATGGATTCGATATTAATGGACTGTATGGCGGATAAGGGATGAGGGTTATATGAATAGGAAAAGGTATTCACACAACACTGACCTGGTGTAGACTCTTCTCTTCCTCTCTCCGAGTCTTCCTGTGAGGATTCACAAGCAAAGGGTGGCGTCGTCCTCGAGGACACCGTGTGCCAGCGGTTATAGGGGGCCACAGGCGTCTTGTTCGTAGACCACTTAGTTCACACTCCGTTATTCACGTAATTACACAACAATATTCACTTCGATAGTTTATTTACTAAACAAAAAGAGTCAACGCGGTTAGGTCAAAATTATATTATTCGACCTTTAATAATTAGCACAAGGAAGCCACGCGGTGATAATCCGACGTTCTTTACCGGAAGCACTCATCAAAATCACTGTCTTAGCAAGCTCGCCTGTCTTCGGCTTGCGCCGGTGGCGGTTTTTCTTTCTCTTTCCTTCTAGCGAAAGTATTGTGTGAAGGAAAGGGATGGGTATGGGATTTATGGAAGGGTTCGATAAAAATATGAATTTAAAACCTGTTATATTTTTGAAAATGGCGCGAACATCCTCCCCCGCCTTGAGAAACTTAGGGTTTCTCAAAAGGTTTACACTAGAAAATTTAGTATTACTATTTATTTATTTTATCAGATAGTTATAAATATTTTTTTAAATTTAAGTAGGTATTATTAAATTTATTAGGTTAGGTAACGTTTTTTAATATTTTTATTTATTTAAATTTAAAGATAATATGAGCGGTTTAGGTATTAATGATATTTATTGTGACGGTAGCGGACTCAATTTAACTATTGGACGCTTTAGTTGACCATTTTGCGTTTTGACTAAGGCAACTCTCGCTATACCATCGGTACCTGGATAAGTTTTCTCAATGACACCCATCTGCCAACGCAATGCTGGCGCATTATCGTCATGTATAAGGACAACAGTTCCCACTTTGAGATTTTCGGTATTATTACACCATTTCTGACGTACTTGCAAATTATTTAAATACTCTAAGTGCCATCTTTTCCAGTAAGACTGTATCATTTGATCAAGCAAAGTTTTACGAGTACACAAAGAGGTATTCGAGAGAGGCGTCAAAGGCAAATATTGCAAAGGCGAAGCCATTATAAAATGTGCTGGAGTCAATGGTTCCGGATATGGCTCCTCTTGTAAAATACAAAGCGGTCGCGAATTTAAAATGGTCTCTATTTGAGTTAAAACGGTTAAAAGCTCCTCATATGTAAGGATTTGATTACCTATAACACGATATAAGTGTGATTTTAATGATTTTATATTAGATTCCCATGCTCCCCCAAAATGAGAAGCGCGAGGCGGTATCATGTGCCATTCTATTCGGCGGTTGGAAAGCTCGTTAAAAATTATGTCGTTATGAGCTTTAGATTCTAGGAATAAATAAAGTTCGTCAAGTTGGGCCTTAGCACCCACGAAATTAGTTCCGTTGTCCGAATACAGACAAGAAACTGGACCCCGTCGCGATATAAACCTCTTAAATGCCGACAGAAATGCTTCAGATGAAAGGTCAGAGACGAGTTCGATATGAACCGCCTTGGTAGCTAAAGAAATGAATAAACATATGTAAGCTTTCTGACTGCGTTGGCCACGTCGTCTATTGAGCGTAATTTTAATAGGGCCTGCGTAGTCTACACCCGTGTGTACAAAGGCTTTAGTCTCTTGGACTCGAAAAGCGGGAAGGTCAGCCATTTTAGGATTAGGATGCGACGGTGTATTTCTAAAACATGCATTACGCATGTACGCGTTGTCTTATAACTGATCTAGCGGATATTATCCAATATTTTTGTCGGATTAACGAACTAAGAAGAATGGCACCTGTATGACAATTAAAGCGGTGAAAGTGATCTATTATAAGGTAAGTTATATGATCACGTTTAGGTAATAAAACGGGATGTTTAGATTCAAATGGTAAGTTTGCATTTGATAGTCTGCCTCCTATTCTAATGAGGCCATCCTCGTCTATAAATAAATCTAGCTTACGTAATGATCCTGCGGGCAAGTTACCTTTTTTAAGGTCCTTTAAAATATTTGAAAAATGAACAGATTGTACTGCGCGAAGAACATATTTTTCAGCGGTATTTAAATGCAATGGTTTAATATACTTAATTTGCGGTAAGATACGTATAAATCGTAAAACATAAATAATTATTCTCAATAATTTATTCCAGGATGAAACTCTTTGCGCTAGGTCACAGAGCACTGATTGAACGATTTGTGATTCTGTAGTTACAAACGTTTTGCTCTTATATTCAGGCAAGTCTTCACCCTTTTCAGGTTTAAAGGGTTCTATAGGCCAATCAGATACCCTTTCACTCAGCCACATAGGTCCGTTCCACCATAATGGATGCGAAAGTAACTGCTCAGGTAGCAAGCCTCTCGATAAACAGTCGCTTGGATTTTGAATGCCAGCGATATGATAGAATTTTTGTGGATCTAAGTATTCATGGCATTGAGCGATGCGGTTGCTAACAAAAACATTCCAACGATGAGGAGATGAGTGAATCCACGAGAGTGCGATTTTAGAATCTGAGAATGTATAAATGTTATTTATAGGCGCGCGAGTGGAGTAAGTATCGTAAACTAATCTAGTTAATTTAGCCATTAAAACAGCGGCGCAAAGTTCTAAGCGGGCAAGTGATACAACTTTCATAGGCGCTACCTTTGACTTGGCACAGACTAAGCGCACGTGAATGTTGTTGTCGGGATCTGTCACGTGCAGATACAAGACGCAGCCGTAAGCTTTAAGACTGGCGTCTGCAAAGGCAACAATATTAATTGTACAACCTTGTGTGACAGCTAAATGACGCGGTATTTTTAAATTAATAAGAAGTGGTAATTGCTCCTTGAACTTGTTAAATAATGCGGATATCGTTGGTGGGGGTGAGTCATCCCATCCAATGTTTTGACACCAAAGCTCCTTTATGAGGAGTTTAGCAAAAAGCACAACTGGTGCAGCGAAACCTAACACGTCCCATAATCGGGCGATTAATGAAAGTATTGTACGTTTTGTACAAACGCGGTCATCAGTGTTAATTTTGAATATAAAGGCATCCTCACTTGGATTCCACTCTAGTCCTAATATTTTAAGAGAATCGTGTTTATCAAACTCCACCTGCTGTGCGAGCCTGAGCGGTTCAGGGATGCTCTCAAGTAACGTTTTTGAGTTGCTTGACCATTTAACTAAGTCAAAGCCACCTGCTTTAAACAATTTAACTAACTGAGTAGAAGCCTCCACAGCTATATCATCATTTAAAACTGAACAGGCCAGATCATCTGTATAGATCTCTTTTTCAGCTATGGAAGCGGCTAGTGGGAAATTATCGCGATTATCATTGCATAATTGTCGTACTGAGCGCATCGCAAGAAAAGGACTAGATTTTAAACCAAACGCGACTCTATTAAACCAAAACGTACGAATTGGTTCTGTTTGGTCAAAGCGGAAAAGTATTTTTTGATATTTGCGGTGCTCCGGAATCACTAATAACTGCAAATACATTTGCTTAACATCTGCAGTTAAGGCTATTGGAAAAAGGCGGAAGTTAAGCAAGAGCAAAAATAAGTCTGCTTGAAGATTTGGTCCAGTATGTAAAAGGTCATTAAGAGATACGCCATTGTGACATTTAGCACTTGCATCAAGGACTATTCTGACCTTAGTGGTCTGTTTATCTTGTCTAATGACAGGGTGATGCGGTATGAAATAGCCTTCGTCATTATTTTCAGAGTTAGGTATTACTTCCGATAGATATTTTTTTTCTAAATAGTCGTTAATCACGGCGTTATAACTAGCACGTAATTCAGGATCTGCGTGTAATTTGCGTTCTAAAGATTGCAGTCGCCGGACAGCTACTGCGCGGGAGTTACCTAACTCGCTAGGATCTTTACAAAAGGGTAAAGTTGTACAATAACGGCCGGTGGCGTCGCGGGTCACAGTGGATGCTTATATTTGTTCGCATTCCATCTCTGCTGGACTTAAATATTTCTTTACTGGGACCTCCTCTAATTCCCAAAACTTAGTTAGGGAATCGTGAATATTATTTTCATTACAAGTTAAGAATGACGCGGTAGATGAACACTGAAGCAAGGTTTGGTTCACGTTAGGCAGTGACATATCATTACCGTAACTATTTCCCATAAGAACATAACCAAATATAGTTTCAATAGCGGGCGGTGCGGGTGGAGCTATGATTTTCCCGCCTAATATTAAGAACGGAAACAACTTGGCTCCTAAGACAAGGTCGATCTCACCTGGCACATGCCAGAGAGGATCTGCAAGCGGTATATTTTTTAAATTACGTATAATGGACGTATCCACATTTTCAAGCGGCAATCTATCAGTAATACAATCGATAACCAATGCAGTTATTAAGAAACTATATGCATTATTTTTCGCGGTAATCTTTAATCGAACATAACCCTTAATGGGCCGAGAAGTTAAACCAACACCTTTTAAAAATGAATTAGTTAACGGTGTGATGTCTAAGTTTAACAGTTTACAACAATTTGTAGTAATTAAATTGTTCTGAGAAGCGCAATCAATAAGGCACCTAACAGTACGCCTTTTATTTTTATGAGTATTGTAGGCATAAACAGACGCGGTAGAAAGAATAATCTCATTTAATAAATTATTACAAGATGACTTGGTAGGGAGGCTAACTGGCATGCGAGCACAAAGCGATACAGGTGCGGATATCGTGGTAGCAGCCGAGCTCGGCATAATCTCACTATGCTGCGCGTTCGGCTGTGGTTGCGTACGCTCACCACGCGTTGATTCATTATAATTTGTAGTATTTAAATGCAATAATGAGTGGTGTCTTTTACTACAATGTTTACATTTATATTTTGAATTACAACTCGGAACTGTATGCGTAGTACTAAGGCAATTTACGCAGCCTCTATTAGATTTAATAAATTCTAATCGATTATTCGGCAACATTGATTTAAATCTAGAACAAACGTAAAGCTGATAGTGTTCAGAACTATGACATAATGAACAAGAAGAACCATTGCTATTATTATTTCTAGAAACAAATGTATGAACGGTTGTTTGCGGGCGGGAATGCTGTATATTTTTTGAGTTGTTGTTTAATGTGACGCGTGCCAAAGAATTAGTATTATTATTGGTTCGATCTAGTATTTTAACTTGACCTTTAATGAATTCAATTAAATCGGTATAAGTTGGAATATCTTTATCTCTTACAGTCATCTCAAAAGATTGGGCGGTGCTTGTGTCAACCTTTCTAATTGCTAAGCATAAAAAGATGAAATCTTGCAAATTATGAATTTTTAATTGTCGAAGAGCGGCTACCGAAGCGTCAAAGGTTTCAACGAAATTATTTAAAGAAGCGGAATTATTTGTGGCGTTTTTAATATTAAGTAAAGTAGACATATAATATGACCCTAAGGCTCTTCTATCCTGGTACTTTTTTACTAAATTATCCCAAATCGAATTATAGTTATCACCAGAAGGAATAATACCTGATGTAATCTTTAATGCATTTCCAGTAAGGTTTCCAATTAAATACTGAATTCGCTGTGAATCTGATAAATCGAGATTGGAGTGAATATTCGCCTTAAATGATTCGTAAAATACGGGCCAATTTTCTATTTTACCATCAAATGATGGAATGTTTATTGGTGGTAGTTTAATCTGGGTCCTAGGCTTAGGTTCAGATTGTGACAGAGACTTACAATTGTCCATGAGTTTTGTACGGCATCGTTTTACGCGAGTAGAAATATTCTCAAAAGTTAAAAGTGCCTGATAGTCAGGTTCAAATTCAGGGTCTAACTTCATCTTAAACTCATTAATTAAATCTAAGTTTTGAATATATTCTTGACGTAAAATATCTATTGTTTCACTCTCTGCCATATATGCCTCTGACGACCGTAACTCCAAGGTCGCGAAGGACAAATGTTTAGATGAATCGTGTAATCGAGTAATATTTTCGAAAATAGCTTTATTTTTAGCTTGCAATATTTTTATTTTAGACTCCATATTTAAAGATAACAATTAGATAATCGTACGGAATAGGTATTCAAGTAACAATTAGCTTAATAGGTATAAGTATAAAGCAATCAAAAGGTGTAATAATACAGCTTGACAAAGGTAGGTATTGACCTCTTGCTAGTTTATTATTCTTGAAAGAAAGTATTAAAGTTGAAATAGCGGTTATTTATGGGTTGCAGTCAGATAGGTATCAATAAGAGAACATCCAACGTAAATGTTCATAATATGTGTATGTATGTAATATGTATAAAGAACCAGATAGTAGTAAGACGCGGTAAGAATATTCGAGAATGTACCTAAGTAATTCTGCGAGCGGGCGGGCGGTAGATTTATCAAAACGGATTTTGTCAATTTGTGTGCTACCTACAATAGCGATTGTAACAATGAAATCAAGTAAATTATGAAATTTGTATTAATCAATGCGCGGTTTAAGAAATATAGGTATGATGAAATTGCAACGAAGAAATCAAGTAAATTATGATCTTTGCATTAATCAATACGCGGTTTATTAGGTTCCAAGGCGAACCATCAAATTAATGTATGGCTATCCGGTTCGAAGTTACCATCAAATGTTGGGTATTAAAAGGTCGCTGGGTTTGGAGATGGTTGGTAAATTATGGATTCGATATTAATGGACTGTATGGCGGATAAGGGATGAGGGTTATATGAATAGGAAAAGGTATTCACACAACACTGACCTGGTGTAGACTCTTCTCTTCCTCTCTCCGAGTCTTCCTGTGAGGATTCACAAGCAAAGGGTGGCGTCGTCCTCGAGGACACCGTGTGCCAGCGGTTATAGGGGGCCACAGGCGTCTTGTTCGTAGACCACTTAGTTCACACTCCGTTATTCACGTAATTACACAACAATATTCACTTCGATAGTTTATTTACTAAACAAAAAGAGTCAACGCGGTTAGGTCAAAATTATATTATTCGACCTTTAATAATTAGCACAAGGAAGCCACGCGGTGATAATCCGACGTTCTTTACCGGAAGCACTCATCAAAATCACTGTGTTAGCAAGCTCGCCTGTCTTCGGCTTGCGCCGGTGGCGGTTTTTCTTTCTCTTTCCTTCTAGCGGAAGTATTGTGTGAAGGAAAGGGATGGGTATGGGATTTATGGAAGGGTTCGATAAAAATATGAATTTAAAACCTGTTATATTTTTGAAAATGGCGCGAACACTTCTTTACAAAAAACTTTTTCGTATATTTCTCGTAAACTTTATTTCATATTTTCGGATTAACAGTAGGCACTTAAAGTTAACGTGGGTTCAATTAATGCCTCTCGCTTGTATCAACGTTGTATACTCAGATAGGCAACGAATATACATACCTAGAAAAATATTTTTGACAACATTGTTACACATAATGTAAACAAAAATATACAAATATCGCGGGGATCGAACCCGCAAACACTCACAGGCAGATAGTGCCAGCACCAAATCATCCATTTTTTAACTTAAAATTTGGTTTAATTTTCAAGGTTTAAATTTGACAGTTAATTCGAGTTTTTAAACTTTGATTTAATACGATTAGTTCGATCTTCAGCCCTTATTATAACAGATATTATTAGAAAAGCTTATCTTTCTGCTCTTCATCTTTTTTTAGCGTATTAATCAACAGATGATATCCAAGATTCTTTTATGTTGTTATGTTATATATGTGTATATAACAAGGCTAAAACCTGCCTCCTAACTCGTCCTATGAAACAGGTTATATACTCAACATACTGGAAACTTTATATGCAGTCTTATTTTTATCATTCTAAGGTCAACGCTTCACGCATTAACGTCTACATGTTTAAAATAATAGTCCAAAGGATCATAATGTTTTAATTGCAAAGCATTCAATAAACATCTATCCTTGTAACTTCACAGTTATTATAGTTCTAGAAATTTTAAATCAGTTTCTTGTTAAATCTATTGTGTAAAGAGTGTCACAATATAACGACAGTCGCAAGTACAAGTAGGTACCTAGGCGAGCTGTTAAGCCAAAAATGTCGGCAAGACAGTTAAAAGATACAATTTATATAGATAGGAAATCAGTTCAACGAAATTTTATAAAAAGATTTTGGAATTTTTGTTTTGTTCAATAAAATATTAAATTAACATTCGTTTAATAAAATAATTCGAATTAACTAGGTAATAATAACCAAAGATTATTGGTATACCTGCTAACCGTTTTTATATTTCTCATTACTCTTATTAAATAAATATTTTGCCGAGAGTTGCGTCGAAATTAGTGAAGATATATGGATTTTTAAAGGATAATGTCAAAGTTGTCGAATGTAAGTAATTGTGCCCTTATTCTGACAACCACTAAAGATTAATAAAATTATCAATATCAATGAGACAATTTAGTGGAATGCACAACCTTAAGTGGTAGTCAACTTACCCCTTTAGACGTGCCTCGGCCGGTTCCAAGTGCGACGGTCGGTATCTTGTTGCCATCGTTCAACTCCTTCACTGGAGCCAGAACTGCTGACACAGACTGAAAAAAAAAATCTTTGTTAATATAAGAAGGTTAGACTTCATTATCACAACCTCTATTGACAACATCTATATAGACTCCTTGGTTTATCGGAAAAATAAAGTAATATTGGATTTCTTTGAATGTATATTAAATATGTATACAAAATAGAAAGTTGGATTTTGGTTTTTATGATTAATTAGGTACAGTGAAGATAAATGACAGCGCTCATACATTGCAGAGTTATAAATTTAAGATCTATGAAAGATTAATTATTGTTACCTATAGGTACACTGTTTATGTGTAGTTATACTTACTCCCTTCCAAAATCTATCACGTTAATTTTGCACAAACATAATCATAGTCCTAACTAACTTATTGATATTGAACTAACCTTTAGTGGTTTCACTAGAATACTCATATTCTTTGCTGTATTGAGTATTGTTTTATTCTACAACCCTAAGGTTTTATTAATAAAGTAAACGTCTGACTCTAGAGCACCTTGCTCTACAAATAGAGTACCTAATGCTATAACTTAGTATCTTTCAATGCCCTACTGTCGCAATTTGCTTCAAGTACGCACGATATCTTTATGGCTCTTTCTATAACATTTCTGTCTGTCATCAAATCATTATAAAGTATCGAAGAATATTTTGTACTGTGAGTGCACAGGTGTATAGGTACTATGATATTATGATAAAGAGGAAAAATCAACTTAAGAAATAAGACTTAACAATCAGGAACAAACTTAACTTTACTAATGAACTAGTGCGACATCTTCTACATTCATTATTTTACTATCATAATACAATATTCATAGGTAGTCGTAGTGATCGGACGTACCGAAAACCCAATGAGTGCAATAAACAAATAAGTGCAAAATTCGTGACCTACTACTACGCGGAAGCAATCTTTGGTGTATATTTTAAGTTTGGTGATTGAATATAAAGTAATAAAATGCTTTAACTTCTATAATTGGACGTAGTTAAACGAAAAAGATCCAGTCCACACGAAGTCACTTTCGAGATATTGGCGTGTAAAGTACATTATGTGATTTGCTAATTGGCGAAGAGTTCCAAGATAATTCAAAGTACTAAAATTTGTGTCAAATAATATTATTTTCTTTATTTTTATAGTATGGCTTGACATAGTTTCTTATTTTGTGATATATTTGTTAATTTATAAGACTGGATCCTTTTTCCGAAATCAAATTTACACCACCAAGCTCTTGCGTTTGGTCCGCAATTATGATCCAAGATATTAGGCTTTTAAAAAATACATATTATTTGATATTTAGCTTCTAAATATTATCACTATTCCTATTATTTTCGCCAATTACAATAATTTTACTTTAAATAAATAATGAATAATCCTTAAAAACATTTTATTTACGTAAAGTTGGTACAAAGTTCAACATACGAAAAGGTGGGCGAGGTGGGGTGGTCTGTTAACTAACTAGCCCAAAAGATATTGCCTAGGACTCAAGTTTTTTTTTAAAAGTACCTAATTAAGTTCTCTCGTCATTTTTGCTGAAGGCCATGGAAAAGGTCGTGGACATGTGGATCAGGGAAGAGATCCTAAGCTCGTGCCCACTGCATCCAGCGCAACATGCCTACCGCAAAGGCAGGTCCACAGAATCTGCGCTACTTGAGCTGACAGATAAATTGGAAAAGGCCTCTGACGACAAACAAATTGCCCTCTGTGCTTTCATGGACATAAAAGGAGCGTTCGACAACACGCCCATAACCTCCATTCTAAAGGGACTGCAGATGGATAGAGGCAATGCTCAGAACCAGAAAGGCAAAACTAGAACTCAATGGTTGTAATCATGAGATTCAAACCACACGTGGATGTCCACAAGGCGGTGTTTTATCACCACTGCTTTGGACTCTCACGGTTGACCCCCTCCTTAACAGGTTAAGCCAGAAAGGCTATAAGGCCAAAGGATACGCAGACGACATCACTATCATAGTTAGAGGTCCATGTCAGGACGTCCTATCTTACCTAATTCAAGGTGCCATTAATAAAACCTTAAAATGGTGTAAAGACAATGAACTGTCAATCAACGCCAACAAAACAATAATAGTCCCATTCTGTAACAAAAGGAAACTTGACAAACTTAGACCGCCTTCATTCAACGTATTGCTACTTAACTTCTCCAAGGAGGTGAAGTACCTGGGCTTCACCTTTGACCAAAAACTCACTTTCAACAAACACATTGAGAATGTGATTCATAAATCCAAAACCTCATTATACTTATGCAGTCGTATGGTGGGATCAAGATGGGGTCTTAAACCCAAGATGATCATGTGGCTTTATACTGCCATCTTAAGACCAATCATCACCTATGGGTGTGTGGTGTGGCAGAAAAAGACCTACCAAAAGACGGTGATTATGGAGCTTAACAAACTTCAAAGATCGGTTAACATCATGACCACTGGAGCCATGTCTACCACGCCAGGACAGGCATTGGATGCACTGTTAGATCTCCCGCCCTTACATCTGACAATACGCAAGGAGGCGGCCGTAGGAGTGCTGAGGGTGACGACGCAGCACAAAAAGACATGACTGTCTGCAAACCTAACCCAGCTCAGGGACAGGGTTTACAGAAATCCAATACTAAGCATGCCCTCGGACAGCACAATGCCGGAGATGCTATTCACTAAATTCTACCAAGTAGAATTCCCAAGCAGAGAAGATTGGAGCAAGAGCCGGGTAGTCTGCGAGGACTACAGCCACATATGGTACACAGATGGCTCAAAGATGGACACCAAGGTTGGCTATGGAATTCACTGGGTGAGACCCAAGTATGGAGCTAGCTTCAACATGGGTCATTACCCCTCGATTTTACAGGCTGAAATTACCGACATTCTATCATGTGCGGAAATCAGCCTAAACAGAGGCTACAAAGGGCAAACCATATATATCTTCTCTGACAGCAAAGCTGCACTAATGGCACTTGACTCTTCAAGGGTTGACTCCAAACTGGTGGAGCAATGCCATGAAACGCTAAACAGGCTGGCAAGCCATAATAGAGTTTTTTATTAAATGGGTTCCGGGCCATTCCGGTATAGACGGCAATGAAGCCGCTGATGAACTCGCGAGGGCAGGAGCAATGGGTAGCCGGTACGGTCCAGAACCATTCTGCGGCATCCCGAAGAGCCTAACGCGTTTAATACTCACCACCCAGTGCCTCTCAGAAAGCAAAAGCCTCTGGGAACTTTCACTAGGCATGAGACACTCAAGGGAACTGATAGAGGGATACTCCAAGTCATACACAGAATCGGTAGTATCTCTTAACAAACCCCAACTACGCGCAGTGGCAAGATCACTAACGGGACACTGCAAACTAAACAAGCATATGTCCAACCTGGGTCTCACTGACTCGGCGCTCTGCAGATACTGCAAAAGCACAGAGGAAACCCCTCTACACCAACTGTGCCGCTGCCCCGCAGTTATGCACAAGCGCTCCGCTCACCTGGATAAGCACGAGCTGGATCCAAAAGAGATTAGGTGCATCGCCGTAAGGAAAATCCTAAATTTCCTGGACTCCATTGGAGTGTGCGGCGAGAAAACACTCCTACCTAAAGGGATCCAAAATACTTTGGATCCCTTTAGGTTTTTTATTTAGATACTAATAGTACTCGTATTTATCAAAATAGTTCCAAATAGCTTGGATCGTTTTTTTTGTGTTTAAAAAACAAAATGATGAGGCATAAAACAACCCAGTCTGTTTGGTGCCTTTCTTAGTAATTTTGTTTTAAAACTATGTGGGAGCCACAAGGCTTGGATCATTTAAGCTGAAAATAAATGTTATCACCCCATATGTGTGGATTGGTTCCATCGTTGCTTTATTCATGCAACTTAGTGTTTTTTGCTTGGATCTTTTTACTGGTCAATAATATTCTTATTTAGCAGCAAATCGGTGTATTTAAGTCATTTTTGGTAATTTTGTGGGATGGATCATTTTCGTTTAACTACGTCCAATTGAAAGTCACACAATTCTAAATAAAAAATGGAAGGCAGTCCCTTCAATAGAAGCTTGTTGACGCGCCGCAGCCCGACGCGCTCGCCTGCACCCGTGCCCGCCTGCGCCGATGCACCGCCCGTTGCCCCTCCGCGCCCTGTTCCGCCCAGCCCCCGGGGAGAAGAACAAGTTGAATTGTTGTCCACGCCAGACATACAGAACTGGATGAAATCAATCGAGCAGTACCTCAATGAAGTGTGCGCTATAGCAGAAGGTGGCAAATTAAATTCCGAGCACAAATTGAGAGTAAGTTCTCTTTGCCGAAAAGTTGCGCATGGGACATCCCAGATGGCTGTGATATACCAGTCTCTAAAGCAAAAGATGATTTCAGCCCATAACAGTCTCCAAACTCTTCAAGAAGAACGAGACCTTTCCAAACAAATTTGTGCCCTCAAGCAGTCGCTTGAACAGACTCCCAAACATACAACGGGGACATTATCCTTCTCTGACATAGTTAAGAAAAATTCAAAGGACTTCATTCTGCCTAAAAGTATAAGCTCTGTGGCTATCTACCCAACCGATGGAAAGAAATCAAGCGAGGAAACTAAGTCACAAGTCCAAAAAATTATCTGCCCTGAACAAATGAAACTACAAGTGAGGGGACTACGCAAGACCAGAAATGGTGGCGTCATAATAAGTACCGAGTCCAAAGAAGATATCGAGAAGCTGAAACAGTCAGCGCAACTAACATCATCTGGTTTTACTGTAGACGAAACCAATAAGCGTAGGCCTAGAATTGCAGTTATCGGAGTGCCGTCGGCCTTGCAAGAATCTGAAGTTTTTAGTTGTATTTACCACCAAAACTTAGCCGAAAATTCCGAGCACATATCAATTGAAGACTTTCTGAAGACTATTAAATTAAGTCATAAGTCAGGAAAAAGGAACACCGAGACCTGTAACTACGTAATAGAAGTTCCAGCTTATATACGTAAAGCCCTTATAAGTAAAGACCGATTGTTTATCAACTGGTCATCGTGCCCAGTGCGAGATTATACCTTAGTCACACGTTGTTTTAAATGCCAGCAGTATGGCCACTCAGCTAAGTTTTGCCGTGATGAAAAAGATACATGCGGCCACTGCGGAGAAATAGGTCATACAATGAAGGACTGCAAAAAGAGAGGAGACCCACCGAAGTGTGCAACTTGTCTTCATTTTAAGAAGCCGTGTGACCACAAAACGGGAGACGCAGACTGTCCCGCGAAAAGTTTAGCTGAAAAAAGGTACCTCAATTCAATTGATTATGAAGGCGCCTAAGAGCGCCGTCTGTATTTTTTTTATTTTAGACCTTAACAAACAATAAAGAAGAATGGCTCACAATCTAATTAATGACCTAGATCGGTTCTCTGTTTCAATACCTTTAGTCAATACCTTTCTTCTTACAAAAATCAATTTTCAATAATTACACAAAACATACGTAGCATTTATAAAAACTTTGATAATTTTAGTACTTTTCAACATAGACTGAATATTACCAACGATGTAATTATCCTGACTGAATGTTGGTTAGCTAAAAACAGTACCTTACCATCCATACCGGGCTACGACCTATACAACAGTAAGGAAAATTACAACCAAAACGATGGGATAGTAGTTTACGTTAGAAACAGCCTAAAAATATCAGTCGAGGAACCATACATGTTGGAATGCAATCGGTTACTTATTAAAATAGGTACCGACACCGCAATTCTAGCCATCTACAGGTCTCCTTCTTTTAAAAACATTAGTACGTTTACTAATTCTCTACAAGACGTACTACAAAATCTAAAATCGTATAAAAATATAATATTAATTGGCGACATTAACATTAATATTATGCCAGAGTGTTTGGATTCTTGTGGACAGGAATATCTTAACCTATGCTCATTTCATGGTCTACTTCCCGCCCACTGTTTACCTACACATCAGAGTGGTTCTTGTTTAGATCATATTATGCTAAAAACAAATTTTCCGTCACTAACATTTGTAACATACTCGACAATTACGGATCACAAAGCCGCCTTACTAACCTTAATTCGTAAAATGCCTAAACTAACAAATAACTTAATAAATAGTGCTAAAACTAATTTACATAGTCTCGAAGCGGATTTAAGCAAAATTGACTTTTCTATTGTTTATAATTCTGATGACGCGAACTTTTGTATGACATACTTTATATCACAGATACAAAGTGCAATACTGAAAAATACTATGCACACACTTCTTAGTAAAAAATATAAAAACATTAAGCCTTGGATTACCCCGGGACTCATTCGGTGTATGAAACATAGGGATAAGTTACATATGAAGGCCAAAGCACAACCAGATAACTTAATATTGCAAACGTCGTACAAAAGATATCGGAATTTTTGTAACGCTCTTCTTAAGAAATTAAAAAATACCAACGATAAAACTGAATTAGAAAAAGCGGGAACAAACAGTAAAATGGTTTGGAAATTTATTAAAAATGTAACTTTTTTGTCACAACAGCATAAATCCGCAACTGAGCTATTACAGGGCAGGTCCTATGAATCGCAACTTGAATGTACTAACTTAGCTAATAAATATTTTACTAACATTGGGAAAACATTGGCTGAAAAAATTCTTATTCAATCGCCTACGCTGTCTCTCACGCCCCAAAATACTTTATCTAATTGCACCCTATCAAATTCATTTGTTTTATTGGATATAGATGAAGTAGAGGTAACTACAATTATTAAAGGCCTGAAGGATGATTCAGCGATGGGCTGGGATAATATATCCAACAAAATACTAAAACGGTTTCATCATATTCTATGCACTCCACTAACCTATATTTTTCAAAAGTGCCTTAGGGACGGCATTTTTCCTAATTCTTTGAAAAAGCTGTCATTATTCCTATTTACAAAAATGGGAAGAAAGATCAAATTTCTAATTATAGGCCAATATCGCTTTTAACAGCCATTTCTAAGGTACTAGAAAAAATTATAAATAAAAGACTTGTTCAATACCTTGAAAAACAGTCCATCCTGTCAAATGCACAATTCGGCTTTAGGCACAAGCTTTCAACAACTGATGCAGTACTAGAGCTTACTAATTTCATAGCCCAGGAGCTTGACAAGGGAAATCGGACCTTAGGACTCTTTTTAGACCTATCCAAAGCCTACGACACAATTTCTATTCCTATCCTTTTACACAAGCTTGAAAACTTAGGTATAAGAGGAACCCAACTCAAATTATTTGCAGATTATTTACACAATCGTTCTCAATGTGTGAAAATAGGACATGTCCTAAGTTCTGACCTAGTTTTGGACACGGAATTTGGAATCCCTCAAGGAAGCATTCTAGGTCCCACCCTGTTCCTTATTTATAGGTATTAATGACCTGTGCAACCTTAAAATGAATGGTGGTAAAATCATATCATTCGCCGATGACACCGCTCTATTGTTTTCTGCAAACTCAGACAGTGAACTATACGGGTACGCTCAGCGGGGCTTTAATGTAGTAAACAAGTGGCTTCAGCAGCATTTACTGACCCTAAATTCAGACAAAACTCATATGATTCAATTTTCCATACGAAAGTCAACTACTGTTATTCCTAACCTATATGCACACTTTTGTTGTGATCAAAATAATCAATCGTGCTCGTGTCCGTATATCTCTCCTACTAAAACAATTAAATACCTAGGTATTATAATCGATGAGACTCTGTCCTTTAAACAACATATAGATACGGTGAGTGATAGAATATGCAAGCTTATATTTGTTTTTAAAAAATTGCGCACCATAGGAGACCCTAAACTTATTAGGCAAGTATACTTTGCATTGTGTCAGTCGATACTAAATTATTGTATTACGTCATGGGGAGGGGCAGCTAAAACGCATCTCATTAACATTGAAAGAGCACAAAGAGCAATTTTAAAAGTTTCGCATTTCCGACCTTTCCTTTACCCCACTGAGCTTCTGTATAAAGACTGTCAAGTACTGACAGTTAGGCAGTTATTTATAATGAAAACAATTTTAAACTACCATTGCACTCTTATTTACAAATCACAAGCATCTAACAAAAGGAGGCTTGACATTGCACGCCCACTTAAGAGCCCATACTACTCCAGCTAGAATCTGAATTTCGCCCCCACCTCACCGCCCGGCCGTGAAGCACCCCGCAACGCGCGTCGGAGCTATCTTACTCACTCGCGTTTTGTTTTCTCCAACTCTGCCTTTTCCGTATCTTATTTCTATCATTTCCTATTTTGAAATAAAACACACCACAAATTTATTTATGGAAAACACGATATTTACGTGATGTTGTAGCGACGGCGGCAAGCGTGAAAGCGACACAGGTTCCTCGTACGAATGCCGGAGCGCAACTGAATCCTTGAGCGGGCGCAGGTCACCCGTCGTGCCAAACACATTATTTTAGATTTAAGATTTATAATAAAAAAAAATAATAAAGTTATTTTAAAATCAGATCATATAGTACACGTATTGTCATACCTTGAAACTAAATACCAAGTTACATTAGTGTAGGTTAAGTACTAATTAGTACTTAACCTACACTAAAAACACTACACTACCTCTAAAATTAACAAAGGTTTCTTTGTTAATTTTAGAGGTAAGTTTGTGATTTTTTTCTATCGAGATTTTTTTCATTCATCGTGTTTTCAAAACATATGGTACTTAGTTTATACTCTTAACTTTGCTATATGTTTTTTCTAAAATTATTAGTTCAGTACTCTGATAGATATTTGAGATCAAAATTTGGATTCGGAGCGTGTTTGAGGTAGTGTAGGCCCTTAACACAAAAACTGCATTTTCTTCTAGATTTTACCTTTTTTTAGGACCACTGTTATATAAAAGATTAAACGCCAAACTAAACATATATCCCCTGACCTACAGCAAAACTAAACGGATAATACGAGCGTCACTTTTAAACATGTCTTATGATGAAACAGAGAAACTGTTAATTGTCTTAAAATAAGATTAAATCTAACTTCGTTTTAAAAAGTTTTAGTGTGTTTTTAGTTGTAGATATAGATTAATGACTGGTGTATGTATGTTTTGTACTCAGTTATTATTTAGCTTTATATTTTTTTTTTTCTTTTGTACATTATTATAAGTTTAATTTCCTTACTTAAGTACTTTATAAATTTCCGCTTATACATACAGTAGTTTTACACTTTTGCACATCAAATTATTACACCTTTAGAATTAATTTTGACTTAGCACATTCCAATCTATTGAATATTTTGTACCTAAAAAACAAGTAATCATAATTACTTAGTTTAGGTATCATGCCTGTATTACCCTAGGTCATGATAAGCAGATGATATGACGTTTTATTGTATAGTATTTCTTGCTTATGTTTTTAATTTAGTTAATATGAATTATGTTGTTTAAACTAGTATTAATTTCACAATTATGTTATCCTTAGATATAAGTTTTTATCAGAAATAAATAAATATATATATATATATATAATCACCACAATAACAAGGGAAAAAATGGTACGTATTGTCACGGAAAGTTTGATTTCTGAAGATCTTAAAAAAATATTGTTATTGCTGGCTTAACCCACGTTTGACCTGAGTATCATAAAAATAAAAAATAGTTTTTTTTTATGTCGTATAATTCAATCCATATCGTGTAAGTAAAAAATTTAAATCTTAATAACTAGTGTTAGTACTTAAACTCTGCAATGGACTTTGTAATTAAGACTAAGAGGCCGATCAGTGAACAAGTGGCAATCGCCTTAGGCTGCAAACTGGACGGCAGCGTCAGCGACAGCGAGAGTGACAGCGGCGCGGGCAGCGGCGTTGCCAGCGATTTCCGCGACACGATAGAAAGTATCGAGTTTGTATGAAACCGCGACAAATCTCTAGAGCGCCCGCTGGCGTCGAGAACGGCCTAGATACCCCGCATCGCTGCCCACGCCGCTCTCTCTGCCGTCCAGTTTGCAGCCTAAAGGGCGTCGTTGCTGCAGCCACGGACCCTGCGGAGCAGCGAGCCCGCCTTCATTCCGATAATCACGTTGAAGCTAGCCACGTCGGCAGCCGCAAACATTGCTGAAGCACTGCAGAACCGTGGCAACCTCAAAAGCGACCAAAAAGCATTATTGTATTGGACCTGCAGAGCGCTGTAGTAACATCTAATGGTAAGTGAATATGAGGAAGGACCTGGCTCTTCATAAAATATTTCCGGAACACATCACCGAAAGAGCTGACACATCACCGATATTTGGCGGCAGATTTTATATGAAGGGTGGTCGCTAGCCAGGCGAACCCTGAAGAGGTCCTACCACTAAGCAATATCACTCGAATTAGTCGCCCTTTACAACGCGCATATCCATAGGCGGTAGGACTATTCTAGGCCGTCCCGACGCGGACAACACTTATTGGTATAAGTTATATCATGTCAGTGGACTTCTACTGGTTGATGATGATGATGTTGTCATAATTAAGCTTGACAGCTTGTGGGTAGGTAATGTTAACAATAACTCCTCACGTCTCGTCTTAACTGATCAGCAGGCCTATTACGGTTCTTTCATGACATGACGTGATAAACAAGATTTCTATGATACAATGATCAACAATTACGACACAAAGAATAAACGAATTCCCTTTATATTTGCATGCAAGAGGCGTTGCATTCGATTTAAAATGACAGTTTCAATCATCGTCTATGACTTAAAAACGTCAATTGAAAAAGGTGAGATCGCACCCACCTCTATGATATGTTGGTTTCTTGATTTCATTTGTGTTCTTCCATTTCGTTTGCTTTCATAAATAAATAACTTAATTATTATATAGGAGGGTTATTGATTTCAATTTACATGGTATACCAAATAATGATCGTATGATAAGTTTTAAGGCCGCTCCATATTCTCGAATCTCGCGAGTCGTTAATATAATTATCTTCATACATAGATTATAAAGCTTTGAGATCAATATGTTTTTATTACAATTTATCTTTATTTGTTAGTAAATAAAACATATTAGATATTAATTTTTATCTTCCTGGACCATCGTTAGTAATTACGAATATTAGAAGTATCATTCGACTCAGGACGTTTGTATATTAATATCGTTTAAGTCGAATATTTAAGTAAGTATTAGTAGTTTATTTGACTGATATGTTGAGCGGCCTTAACGTCAAAACTATTTCATATCATCGCATTGTTTTGAGATCCATAATAGGCCTGCAGGTTCTAACTTCCTTTGTAGCGCTACATGATGAATAATACTTACAAATTAACTTTGTTTGAAATCAATCGATATAATAAACCCGGTAGGTACCTAATTCTATCGAACTGATGTGATTTTGTACACATATGGAATACTAGCTGCTGCCCGCGACGTCGTCTGCGTGAACGCTATGCAGCACCAAACGGACCTACGATTATAACACTGCTAGCGTGATAATATGTAGCCTATATGTTGACCCGACTTCTTAACTATCTTCATGCCAAATTTGAAGTAAATCCATGCAGTACTTTTTGAGTTTATCCCGGAAAGACAAACAGACAAACAGACAAAAATTCTAAAAACTATATTTTTTGTTTCTGTTTCGATTGTAGATCATACCCCAAGTATTCTTTTAAAAAAATATTCAATGTACAGTTTTGACTTTCCTACCATTTTATTATATGTATAGATAATTATATCCGTTGCGATTATCTCAATATCTGTATTACACTGGGGTTAGTCATAAAACATGTTTGCTTACTACTTATGTGTACCTACTTAAAATGTTTAAAAGCTTGTATAAAACTATAACTTTATAGTTTCAAGAATTAAATATTATTTCATGTGATTATTAACAGAAAGTGACAAACTAAAGACCGCTCGAAACTACAATGTCTGTCAAGACAACAAAACGTCGAGTTAAAATGTAAAATATGATAAAATTCAGTTAAAAAGTGAATAAATATAAAAGAATAATTATACTTACTCCACTTTTGTTGAAAGATATTTTTACAAAGGATAAATATTTTTTATTAGATTTAATATATTTAAATACCTAGTAATTGCTTATTGTTTTTGGGAATGTCTAAAGCACCATGGCATGTTTAAACGGAATAACCCGACAATTTGACCAGTCAGTCAGGACATAAGAGTCAGAAACCTATGAACGATCCGGTCAGTATCAAGCAAAACCGCATTTTGCACGTCCACCGCCAAATCTCAGCATTTCTAGGTGTCCTACCAGTGTGGTTGGGGTCAAACCGTTTGCGGATATTATTACCGGGATGATTTTGGAGGACATAACTTCTCACATTTCGGTCACCTCATGTGCAAGGTGCAAGTGCTTGCATTGCTTTTAGGTCTCGGCCTTCACGAGGTTCTCGTCATGAGGAATAGTTGTGTCCACCAAAAACGCATTAGACGACGACCGGTCAATTAACACGATTGAATAGTCCGTAATAATGGGCCGATCCCAGTAGAGTTAGGCGCTGTCGTTTTTGAGAACTGACTCCGGCGTGTACTGGTAATAAGGCAGTCTCTGATTGACGAGGCCGTATTTCAGAGCGAGCTCTTGGTGGAGAATCTTAGCTGCTTAGTTGTGTCTATGCAGATACTAAGTGTTAGCAAGAACCGAACAAATATCAAGAAGAAACCTTTAATTCAAGATTGTAATAAATTTACTGATAATGTTTAACATGTATTTATAGAAACTGAAATCAAATGAATAAAATTCTTTATAGAAAAACTTTAAAAAGATACCTACATCAATATGCATAAAACACCACATCACTAAATACCTGCCGCATAGTAAGAAAATTCTTACAAACCACACCCAACTTACAAACACTTTTGGACGATTTAATTTTGGCCTAAGCCCGTTATAATTTAGTAAAATCGGCGGCAATACTGAGAGAGAAAGCCCCCAAAACGATAATAATGGCAATAAAAATGGTTTATTTCCCACCATACTTATTAAAGTACCGTATAAAGATTACGTATATTTTAATAGTAGGTAATTCAATAGTAGATAAGATAATTGACTATTATAGGCGGACCCTGTATTGTATATAAATTAATATTTAAATTAAATTGAAATTGCTGTTATTAAAGACTGATATGACATTTACAATTTATTATTAGATATTAATGTTTTGTTTTCTTTGTTATTATTAATTAAATTTTTTATTTTATTTTGTTTTATATTCTCTGACTGTACATGCACTAAATTTAATTTAAGCTGTATAAATTCATATGCCAATATGGCGAATCATATCTGTACTACTTATAAACTTTGACCATCTATGTATTGTAACATTTCCTATGGTTATGAATAAATAAATTTGAATAGAAATATACTTTTTTTTGTGACTGTGACTAAACTATTGCTTGCATTGATCTGATTTAATTGTGTAGCCCGATAATGATACACTTATACAGACAAAAGTCTTATATTTTCCGTTCCCTTGGGATATTCGGGAATTCCTTCCATAATACAAACAGACACTTATTGAAGAACCTTTATACCAAGTATCACATCCGTGCCTCAAAGAATAAGATTTTTTCATACAAACTAAACCATTTTATATTTCCCGTACCCGTATAATAGGAATTTCGAAAATTCCATTCATAATACGTCCAGTCACTTTTTGAAGAACCTTTATGCCAAGTATCATATCTGTGCACTCAAGGAATAAGATTTTTCTTCCAAACTAAAATATCCAATAATTCCCGTTCCCGTGGGAATTTCGGGAATTCCTTCCTTAGTGCTCCTCCAAACCTCTTAGTGCTCCTCTAAAAGATTATATTATAATCTCTTAAGATTATATTATAATATTTAGAGGGTTTTATTCCAAATTTCATTATTCCAAATTATTCCAAATTTCAGTACTCTACGGCCAGTAGTTTTGGTTGTGTGGTGTCTGTCAGTCACTCAGTCAGTATCATATCTGTGCACTCAAGGAATAAGATTTTTCTTCCAAACTAAAATATCCAATAATTCCCGTTCCCGTGGGAATTTCGGGAATTCCTTCCTTAGTGCTCCTCTAAACCTCTTAGTGCTCCTCTAAAAGATTATATTATAATCTCTTAAGATTATATTATAATATTTAGAGGGTTTTATTCCAAATTTCATTATTCCAAATTATTCCAAATTTCAGTACTCTACGGCCAGTAGTTTTGGTTGTGTGGTGTCTGTCAGTCACTCAGTCAGTAACGGAAGAGTTTTATATATTAGGATTTCATTTAATGCCTCTCGCTTGTATCAACGTTGTATAAGCGTAGGAGCGAAACGCTTATACAGTAACGATAAGCTTGTCGTAAAGAGCGACTAATCCGAGCAAGTCCCGCTTGGTTGTAGGATTTCAAGGTTTACCGCTCCGACTGTGATACTTATGATCGATCCTCATCTTCTCGAACCTTCAGGTGAGATTGAGGTAAAGCGCGGGGTTAGTCACCGATAAAAATGCAAAGATGCACATCTCTTGATCACCGGATTTGGACCAGCACCAATAGCATGTTTCTCGAGTAAAGTCGACTGTAAAATGGACGTGTACCACCTTAGTCTTCATGTTCACTTATTATCAGGTGTCATGGAAGACAAACGTCCCATCCATATTTTATAAAAAAAAAACTGTTTTTGTATGTTTGATGACCACTGTGGCGATGGGGTAAATCTATCTGCCTCAGACGCTAGTGTCACGGGTTCGATTCCTCACGGAACAAGAAAAAAAAAATGTTCCGGGGATGGGCGTTTATCTATAGGTAAACGCTACATGGTATCTCATAAAACAAGCTTTGCTTACTTTGAATCCATGTAGTTAGTGTGATTGTCTGGGGATTTTATTATTATGTATTATTTATTTATAGTGAAAAAGCTCTTATATTGTCTTAAGTTTTTGCGATTCATACTATTAAATAAAACGATTTTAAGTCGCTCGTGACCACGGGTTCTGCAAAGACACCGAAACGTCGAATTAAAATGTAAAATATAAATTAAACGCGATAAATCCGGTTACAAAGTGTTTTATTTAATAACGAGGCTTTTTCCCGCAGCTTCGTACGCGCTAAACTCCCCTTCTTGTGGGAATTTCAGAAACTCTTTCCATAATAGAACTAGACACCCATTGAAAAAACTTTTAGGTTTATCAAGTTTCACATTCGTAATTGCAGAAATTCCTTTCGTAATACAATAAGTCACTCATTAAAAAACCTTCATACAAAGTATCACATCCGTGCACTCAAAATAAAATATCCAATACTTCCCGATACCGTGGGAAGATGACAAAATAGGATATTTAAATTTATTTCTTATTTTCATCTTCTATTCCTGTAGAGTTTTCTATATTTTATATGTTAATTTCGTTTTGTTTTTGTATCATTAATCAAGCCTAATTGTTGAATTTATAACTAAAATTTGCTAAGAAATTATATTAAGTCAAATGGACGAGTACTTAGATTGTCTGATGTAAACTTATTATCATGTGGTTAAACCGCGGCTAAGCTACTATTTCTCCAGTTGCATAGGTTTTAAATAACTGTACCTGTTATTGTTATTATTTTTACTAACCGAATTTAAACAAAAGAAGGTTCTCAGTTTGACCTGCAAGTATGTATGTTTGTATGTATGTATGTAGGATTGTCCGCGATTTTCTCGCGTTTGGCTGAACCGTTTTGGATGCAGTTTTCAGAAAAAGATTTGTCATGTTGAGGAGAAAGTTTAAGAATAAACCAACTTTAAAAAATAAAGTTCTCAATTTATCTGTTTATTTTTTATCAGAGATGAACCGAATGCTTGGCCGAATATTCGTATTTCGTACATTCGACATTTGTATTCAGACGAATGTTTGATTGATTTGCCGAATAATTACCGAATACTGCAGTTTCGCGCAGATTTACCTGCACAACTTCTGATTAAAAGTAGCCAGTAGCCAACTTACAAAGAGGAGTTTAACCTGTATGTTAATTATGTTTGTCAACGATTATCTTGCTATTGGCTGAACCGATGTAGATGCGGTTTTTAAAATAAAAGGATATTTTTGTCATTTAGGAGAACCTTTAGGTATTATAAGTGACTTCAAAAAGGAAAATATCAGTTTGATCCGTATGTATGTATGTATTTTCGCAATTATCTCAAGTTTGGGGGAATTGGTTTTGATACAGATTTTTCTGTTTTTCATTTTTTACTTTTAATTTTGGGCTAGCTTTTAGTTTTTTCATAGTAAGTTAGTTTCCATATTTGTAGATATTCGTGACAGACTTTTAGTGATAAGTTTTGGATAAGTTCTTAGCTGACTGTTTGCACGAAGGTTTTTTTAAGCGAATCTCTCTTCGTTTGTCAGTTTCTGCAACACCTACACAAGCGATACCTACTCAAGACCATCTCTTGCTGCATCAAGTTGTCATTTTTTTTCGTTGGGATTTTATTCCTCTTCTTTTCTTTCTTAAAGCGTCCTTCACCCTAGTTTTGTACCTAGGCCTACAGGCAAAACGTATAATAGTAGGTAGGTCAAAGTCAAGGTGTTACAGTACCAAAACATTACATTACCAGAAGTAGTAGGTAGTTACTGATACCAGAACTAGCCCAAAACTTATCACTTAAAAACTATCACTAATATCTATAAATGTAGAACCTAACTAACTATGAAAAAACAAATAACTAGCCCAAAACAAAAACCTAACACTAAAAAGTATGAAATAAAAAATAAAACTGAAAACTGATTATTTCTTTTTAAAAAAAAGTGAACCGCCTTAAAAACGGACCCATTAAAAATGTTTAAATAATTTTTATAAACGTCAACTTATTCCTGTTTCTATTCCATCCATATTACTACCTCGTATAGTAAATTTATGCCAAAAATTAATTAATACTAATTAATGTAATAAGAACATTAATAATATATCTCGGTAGGTATTTACATAGTTTTTGAAGTCGGTGCCAATCCAAATTTAAAAAAATATATATACCAAGGCACACACTTGAGGGTAACACGTCGTCGTCGCGTCGTTGTGAGTGGATGTAACTTCGTTGATACGTTTGCCTTATAATTTTCTCTGTTTGGCAGCAGTCTTACTTTTAATTTGGCACCGACTTCTAAAACTATGTAAACACTTACCCAGATAAATTCACTTACATAGATAAGGCAGTTCACTTTTTCTTAAAAATAAATAATTAGATTGCTTTCACTTTGGTTTGGGTCTTATGACTTTTGTTATTTATTTTTTATTAATAAACCTTAGCTCGTCGAAAATATTAACGTACGGGCCAAAGTCAAGTAATAATTATTTGCTAAAGAAATAGACTTTCAGACTATCCTGCATATATTAAAAATAACCGCTTTTTGCATCGTGTACCTAGACTTTTTCTTATTCATTGCTTAATAATAAACACTGACTATATTATTACTTATAAACAGACTGGGATTCTGCGCAACTTTATATAAATATAGTAACATATAATTATCCGTGAGAAAATTGTATTCTTATTGCGAATAAAAAGTTCTTGGTGTATTATTGTTATGAGTATAATATGTACCTCAATATGATAGAATAATATTTTTCTACAGAATCGGCACTGCCACAATGCCAAGCTGGAGATGCAAATCCCCCGAACGGCATGCCAGCATTCATGGGGCACATCACTGCTCACAAAGTGGATGTTGCTATGTGGGCCATCAGATTGCCCACAGTTCTTTGCACTGTAGGATGACTAATGAAGTAGGGGTTTTTGCAAACTTTTTATATGGCATTACTAGCATGAATGTCAAAGTAATTTTTCTGGTGTCACTGTTGTCAATCGAACAGTTATTGGTCGTTTTGGTAATTAAGATTTTGGAATATTCGTATTTGAAAATGAATAAAAAATATAAATTTTGATAGTTTATAATCAATGTAGGAAACAGCGATACCAGTGACTCTGGCGATTCATTCCATGTAGAATTGCTAGATTCAGATTTTGATTACAATGAATTAATATAATTATTATATTTTGTTGTTTTATTTTTAAACCTGGATTAATAGTAGTTGCCTATCATTTTAATAATATACTTCTCAATAAAAAGTAGGACAGTACCAATATTGTTATTTTTTACGATAATTTTATAAAAAAAATAAATCAAGTATCAAGTTTGTTTAATCCATTTATTTGTACTATTATCGTGGTTACCATGGTGCTATTTTTTTTAATCCGCCAGGTTTTCCAGTCTCTTCCTTCATTAGCCAGACTATACCAATATTTACCACGTAAGTAGGTAGGTACCTACTTAATCTTTTTCAGATTCTGTTTTCTGTGGCAAAAATTGAATATTTTGTGTTAACAGGAAATAAATACCCATTATTGATTTTACTAATCTTAATCAAAAAAATGAAATAAAGTGTTTTGGATTAATTTCAGACGAGAAAAGTGCTAGTACTAAGACGTGCATTCCACGCTGGTCTGGGAGCGAAAGAAAAACATAGAATGTACCAGCTGCTTCTCTTCCCGGGCATACTGTAAAAGTCAGTTAAGGGACAGTGATTTTATTGGCGTTTTTGTGGGCGATAGGCTGACCCCCTGTCATTGCAATAGTTTTTATCCATCATTGTAATACCTCCAAAGTCAAACGTGACATCAGATAGTCTTATAACCTCTGATGTTCTGCCTACCTCATAAGGGATATAGGCGTCAAGATATGTATGTTTGTATGAATCCTTATATTAGTCTTTTTTTAACCAGCACTAAAACCAGAAAAAAATAGCTTTCTACTGCAAAATCCTATAAGTAAAATAACTCAAAAACAGTAAGTTTCCGTAGTTGTGATTCACTTCAATAACTGTTTGAAAAGTCAAGTTTATTTAATGTTAACGGAGTATAACTTTCGCATAAAAAAAAGTTTTTAAACCGATTTAATTGCGTTACATTTTATCATACCTATACTTTAAATCGAAGTTTTGAGTGGTCACGATCTATCAGTCGTTTAGTCAAAATAGTGATAACTAAGAAAATATTACTTAATTAAATAAGTACTTACCAAAGCTCCAACACAAAGTAGATAAGTTACCGAGCACAGAGACATGTTATCTCTATTGAATTTAACTTAATACTGGTCCATGCGAGGCTGGGTACACATAGCCGCAGATAAAGAACGTTAAGTTATAGGTCTTTGAACTTGTTTTGCTCATTAAGTTTGTTTTGTTATAGTACTTATGTAAATAGCTGCCAGTTTTACCCGTCTATATCCCGTTAATAAAAAATGTAAAATATATTTAATATAAATTACATGCGCTTTCAAACTCACTATTCAACTTCATCATATTTTTGTTGTTTTTTTATATAATTGGTTTTTAATTGGACGACCACTTTGGCGATGGGGTAACACTGTCTGCCTCAGATAAGAAATAAAAAAATACCGGATCTGGGCGTTTATGTATGTATATACCTATCTATGTAGGTAAGTATCTAGGTTCCCCCTAGTTCGCTACAAGTTATCCCATATCACAAGCTTTGCTTAGTTTGGGGCCTTGTAGTTGGTGTGACTGTCTGGGGATTTTATTTATTTTTATTTATAATTGTTTTTGTATAGTGGTATTGTTTTCATTCGGTTAAGTCTCCGTCAAAAGTGCTGGTGTAGAAAACATTGCCTTCCATGCCAAAAGTTCTGGGTTCGAAACCCGATGGGATGGATATTTGTGTGAAGGATACAAATACATGTATTACATAAAATTATATTTTTTTATCTCTTATCATTAAGATAAACCGGAGAAACAAGTTTTTTTCTTTAGTAATGATGAATCTTTAGCTAAAATAATAATCATTATGTCACGTAAGAGCGTAAAGTTGGTTTGTGAAACTTGTTAATGTACATTTATTTTATTTCTTGTTTACATTTTGTTGATTTTTTTAAAGTTCAAAACCAATCATTATTTTAGTTATTAATTGTAGAACTTATGATTCCATTGTCCTTTTATCCTTTGACTATGAATAAACATAAAAAACATCAAAAAATGATATTTTGGTTCAATACTCTAATCGTGAATTGGACCAACCGCGAATTAGACCAACCGCGAATCGGACCAACCGTGAATTAGACCAACCGCGAATCGGACCAACCGCGAATTAGACCAACCGCGAATCGGATCAACCGCGAGTTGCAGTAACCGCGAACGGGACCAAGCGCGAATTGGACCAACCGCGAATTTGACATTGGATATTGGATCATATTTTGATTTTGTGAGTTTATCCATTATCTAATATCCATAGCACAAGTTCTTTATGACACTTAATTTTGGTGTAGATAATGCGCTGTAGTTGTTAGAAATGATTAGTTATAAGTATTTTTTTACTGATATAATAACACATTATTTATCATTGGAAACTTTTTATCCTATTTCTTACACGACTACGGCGAAGCAAAAAGGAGGGTTATGATTTTGACCTGTATGTATGAATGTAAGTATGTATGTATGTATGTGGGTATAGATGTACATCTGTTCCCTCATAACTTCTAAACTAGTTAATATAATTGGACAATTATTATTATTATTATTATAAAGAAACATTTTTTCTTGACGGTTTCATGTGCGGTAAGTGATCAGTACAGTTCAAATATGTTAACACTATTACTCCAAAATAAGTGAAAAAAATAAAGTTTAAAAATTAAAACCCGACTTCTAAAGACACCCTATAAAAAGTATGAAACAAGAAAACACTCTCCGCTGAGATATATTTAGTTTTTAAACTTATTGTTTTTTCATTTTCACTCATCGATATTTTAATGATGACATTATTGTTATTCCGTTGCTGAGTGTACTCGATGTTACACAATGAATTATGTATGTATATCAGCTGTGTAGAAGCAAAAACCGGTTTAATGGCAGCCTCGATCTTCTGCATACATAGCTAAGTAGTTCTATGTTTTTTAATCCATTTAATATGATTAAGTACCTAGTCTTGACGACCTCTGTGGAGATAGAGTAACAGTATCTGCCTCAAAACTTCAGTGGTCGCGGGTTCAAACCCCGCAGAATGCAAATAGTTATGAGCATAAACATGATAGTTTACATTGGTCGGGGTGAACATAGGGCACACTAGAAGTGTTGCACTTCTAGCTAATTGGAACTATTTGAATTTCGAATTTTACAATTTTTGAAACGTTATGCAGTTGCAACCTTCTTAGTAACAAAATGTGCGGGAAATCATTTGACAGTTTTATTATCACACATCAAAGCTCTACGTACGCAACGAAAAGTCGAAAAGATTTTAAAGCGACTATGTTTTTTTATTATTTCATAAGTTCTCTGCTGTAAGAAAAAAATACTGTTAGACAAGCACCTTGTTTGAGCACCGTGAGGCGATGATTTTCTGAATTTGGGAGAGGTCGGTTTTCTTTACATGTAGAATTTCGACAACGAGAATAATGTGGCTACTTTTAAGCGACTAATTGCAGAAAACCCGCGGATCACCTATGAGACGATTCGGAACTATTAGGGTTTGGAGCCAAAGACAGTAAATTTTACAAGAGCAATTAAAAGTCTGGATTTTTTTTGTCGTTGGATCCGTCGTGAACTGACAGCGGAGCAGAAGAGGGCTCGCGTGGTATGGTGCTCACAGCTGCTACTGCAGTACGACCACGGACATTCTACTGCTGTTTATGATATTGTCACAGGAAACGAAACGTGGATAGTGGATTTATTTATGTATGTATATTAGGTTAAGGTATATATTTTCTATGGGCCTTAGATTTAGTATTTAACATCCTGTACTATTCTTAAGTTGCCTGAAATAAATGATTTTATTATTATTATTTTGTATACTTATAACTACTCGCCTTTTTATTATTATTATTTATTTATTAAGGTTTGTTTACATTAAATCAACATTATAACTTATAGCTAATTAGATTAGTAAACTAAATGTAACAATCTTTTAAGGCACAACATGCATACAAATACAAAAGAAAAAACTAAAATACCTACTTACTATGTTTAACTTCGGTAGAATGAAATAGAAGTAACAGTAATAATAGGTACCAATAAAAAGCTTCTTTATTTTGCAACCTGAAGCCAGGCATGAATCGGCGTGGATACCTGTTAAATCAGTATATCTATTTAGTAACTTGCATAACCTAGGAACAGTGGAATTTGTACCTAAAACAGTCTTACGAAAAGGAAGGTAATGGGAGCACGAGGATGTCTATAGCAAACGCGTAGTCAAAATTTTGTAAGAAGAGATGGGCAGTGAGTCTTGTTATTAAAAAGTTTGAATAAAAAACCTAAGTCTTACAAATGTCTCCGATTTTCTAGTGAGATCATTTTAAAATGGCATAATCGTTTTTCGTATGTTCGAATTTCTTTGTGGATTCTATTTGTAGGTATAGGCTAAGTTAGACACAAACGTTTTTTGTAGCCGTTCCAATCTTAATGAGTGTGTTGCGTAATGAGGTCTCCATACAACGCTACAATACCCGGTTATGCTTCGCACGAGGCTGTTTTACAGAAGGATCTTAAGTTGGCTATTGTACCTTGATGTTTCGCATTACAAATCCGAACATTTTATATGCTCTTTTAGTGACATTTTCTATATGTGGAATAAAAGTTAATTTTTTATCAAACACAACCCCCAAGTCTCGTAATTCCTCCGTCTTATTGAGTAGTGTACCTTTAATTTTATATGTGCTATTAAGTGCATTAGCTTTTCTGCTAAATTTCATATGGTACCATTTTTTTAATGTTTAGATTCAAACTATTACCTTGGTACCAATTGACCATACGGTCAATGTTCTTTTGATTCTTGTTTAAGTCTTCTAAAGTTTCAGAATAACCGGTCAATTTCAAATTGTCCGCATACATGAAAGGTATAGTATGTAGAAAGCGTGCAGGCATGTCATTTATAAAGTTGTTGAATAGCAGAGGGCCCAAATGTGATCCCTGCGGAACGCCTGAAGTTATCTTGTGTGTGATGCTATTGTAGTGGTTAACGACTACGTTATAACTGCGGTTATGTAGATAAGATTCAAATCATGCTAATAGTGAATCAGTTACACCATCGGCTTTCAACTTCGATATCACGAGGTACTCTCATCATATTCTTTTTATAAATAAATAAAATCCCCAGACAATGACACCAACTGCATGGCCCCAAAGTAAGCATAGCTTGTGTTATGGGATACCATGTAGCGAACTAGGGGGGAACCTAGAATATAAATACATAAATAGATAAACACCCAGACACGGAACATTTTTTTTTTCTTATTCCGTGCGGGAATCGAACCCGCAACCACTGGCGTCTGAGGCAGATAGGTTTACCTCTTCGCCAAAGTAGTCGTCAAAGTAGTCTTTTATCGAAGTCGATTTGTTGTATTGAACCCAGAATAAAACAGCAGTCTTGTGAATGGGTGTTTGAAAATGAATAGTAACATTAAATTTAATCGAATCAGTTCGAGTGATGAGAGATCAATGAAACAGCGACTTAAAAATATTATATAATCACAAAGCTCTAGGATTTATGGTCCTTCGTCGGCCGCAACCGCCTATATGCAACCTAACTGCTCCTCCTCGCTACGATCGTCGTCGGACCCAACCGTACAGACTTCTTCCTCCGGTGCGAGAGCTCTTATTGTCGCATAATCTTTTTCATCACAATGTTAATGAATATATTAGTATAAAACAAATGTATGAATATAGACATAATGTTTTTTAATGATGTGCACCTAACCACCATACTTGTTTTCTTGTGATTGGCCGTGGCTGTAAAGGATGACCGTGGTTGTATGCCATCTAATGCATTAAGTGAGAATCATTAAAATAATAAAATTAAATCCAACAGCTGCAACTACGCCTTCCTTACTGACAGTTTTTTCAGATATGCATACATACACATGCATACATAACGTATGTATCCCTTATGGGGTAGGCAGAACACCAGAGGTTATAAGACCATCTGATGTCACGTTTGACAAATTTGGAGGTATTATAAAGATGGAGAGAGACTATTGTTGTGACAGGGGGTTAGCCTATCGCCCACAAAAATGCCTTTAAAACCTCTGTCCCTTAACTGACTTTTACAGTATGCCCGGGAAGAGAAGCAGCTGGCACATTCTACGTCTTTCGCTCCCAGTCCAGCATGGAAGCAGATATGCCTGAACAAGAAATAAAGCAAAATATTTTCTATTCTATTCTTTAACGAAGTGCAATTTACCTGAAATCCGGTAAAATTTTATATTTTCCTCTTTGACGAACCGTTTTAATAGGTCCATTTTTGTCTTATTCTTTTTCACAAAAAGTTTGCAGTGACAATGCGATGTTTCTTCCACTAATTTGAAACCTTTTCGGCGCGATACAATTTAAATTTAACACAAAAATAATAGATAAACGGTGGGAATTCACTAATCAATTTAATGAACTGCTATGAAAGCTGTCAGGAAAACTGGACAGTAGGACCTACATAGATAAAACATACGGAGGTAAAATAACTGTGAACGGAGTTTTATATTGTATTTTTTATATTGCTACACTATCACCATCTCTAGAAAACACAACCTTTTACTCTTTAACTATAGTCTCCAAGGACAGATATTGAAACGTGTGACTGCAATCAGAGATCTAGGAATATGTCTTGAACTTCAACTTACACGTAGAAGAATTGGTGAGCAAAGCCTTCAGCAAACTTGGGTTAATACTAAGACTAAGTAAACCATTCAAAACCATACAATCGTTCAAGATCTTATATTTTGCATTTGTGAGCAGCTTATTGGAATTTGGGATTGTTGTATGGAACCCTCAGTATCAGACCCATGTAGCACGTCTTGAAAATGTTCAAAAGAAATTTCTTAAATCCCAGAGATCTGCTTAGCAATTCAGAAGTCATCTATCATTCTTGTATTTTTTAAATGCGAAGCGAAGTTGAGTTTCAAAATATTTTTTTAGCCCTTTTTTGTGTTTGAGGGGCCATAACTTTATTTGTAGCAATGTAAAATGTGATTTTTAATTAATTTTACAAGGACCTACCAATCACCTTAATTGTAATAAAGAATAAATATTGACGTGCCATTGAAAAAAAAATATTTTCGACGGGCTTAAAAAGTTCATAAGCGAAGCAATGTAAAAGTGACTTATGCGGAATTTAGACAAAAATAGTTAAAACTTAAAGCAAGATTTTTGTAGTAGCGCGTAGTCGTCTTTATTTTAATGGTATTCATTCATAATTTAGAGTGACCAAGCTTTGCTCAATATGTTACCGAATAAATTAATTTCCTTGTAAAAAAATTCATACTCTACTGCTGCGGGCTGTTATTCTCTCACTGTCGCTGTCGCTGCTTTCCAGTTTGCAGCCTTACAGCCTGTTCACACATGATCCGTTTTACTGGATACCTTTTTTGTATCGTAAATACGTATACTGAATAATGTGCCATATATGTGAAGTCGCCCATACAACTTCATGCGCCATCTATAAAAAAAGGGTCCGATAAAACGTATCTAGTAAAACAGACCATGTGTGAACGGGCTGTTACTGAGGCAGCTGTTTCGAGGGTTTCAAGGATTATTCTAAGTTAACTTTGTTGGGTAAATCCTTTTTACTAGGGTGAAAAGTAACATTTGTTAACAACTTTCAGATACTTATAGGTCGTACATCAACCTTGGGTTGAGTGTGAAAATAAGAAAAAAAAACATAAATTTTATTGCATTAAATACGATTTTAATATCAATAAATAAAATTACACTTTACAATAAATTAATTACGGTTTTACTGTACATTACAACTAAGTATTTGGCACAATTTGATCATCTTGTTCTATTTGTTCAATTCATTTTGACTTACTGGCAATCTCGTAAATACAGGCTAAAAATAAGTACTTTCTACGAAATTATTTACAAATACAAAGTCCTTATAAATTTTCTTCAAAAATAAGTAATTAATTATTATAATTGATTTTATCTGGTAAATCTTATAAAACAGGGTTATAATTTTTGTATAATGCAAAGATTTCTTGATTAAAAATTCTTATAATAATTGTCATAACGGTAAAAAGTTAAAAAATAATCATAATTGTACTTTATTGTCATTAAATAAAATTATTTGTTACTTATATTCATCACATTAATTTTTCTAACAAGCTTCAATTGAATAAGCCTTAGTATATTTTTCTCGTTGTGTTAAATGATTAAAATTCATAATTCTGATTGTAAATTTTCTAATTTTATGTTATTTTACATTTATTTATTAAAATTGTACATATATGTCTCAATATTGTAAAAAATTAAAATTTGTTTAAAATCTTTCGTTGTGATAGTCACCTTTTTAATGTAAATATCATCTCGAAAGGAATACCTAACCATATCTATTTAAATAATAACACAGAACAGCTAAAATACATCCACATTTCAACCTAAATTATAAATCAGCAAACGCATTCATCTAAAAGCCTTAAATATTCTTTCCAGCCAGGATAGCTTGGATTTGAGAAACAGTTTTTCCCTTAGTTTCTGGAATCAAGAAGAAGACAAAGAACACACAAACAATCATAAACCCAGAGAAGAACCAGAAGCAACTATAGATGCCAATAGCAGTCTTCATCAGAGGGAAGCAGAGAGTCACGACGAACACTAAACACCAGTTCATGATTACCGCAATACCTGATGCAGTTCCTCTATACTCAACAGAAAACAACTCAGCCATCATCATCCAAGGAATAGGGCCAAAGCCTAATGAAAAAGTGATGATGAACAAAACTAAACAGACCAAAGGCAACCACCCAAACGGAGCGACATTAACACCATCTTTCTGAAGCTTGAAATAAATACCAAGTATAATCAACGACAGACCCATTATGATACAACTTTGCAAAAGCAGAAGCCTTCGACCGGCTCTTTCAACGAGTAACGAAGAAGCGTAAGTGGCGATAGTTTGGACAACACCAACGATGATTGTTGCGATTGCTGGAGGGATGTTGGATCCAGCTGATTCGAAGATGTTGTTAGTGTAGAAGATGACAGCGTTGATGCCGCTGAACTGCTGGAAGAACATGAGGCCGAGAGAGCAGATGAGGGCCATGCGAGGCGCCTTGTCGGTCACCATGGCGAGAAGGCCGCCACGTTGCCGCGATGCGTCATCCAACTGTAAACAAGAAGTTAGGTTAGTTTTATTTGAAAAATAGTAGAATGGTAACAGTTAAACATACACGTATAGCACTAAAGAAGACATTAAAGATACGTATCAATACCAACACTGAAGTTTGAAATAATAAAGTAAGTATTACAAGCATAACCTGGTATTAAAACTGAGGTGTTTATAAAACAAAATATAACGTCTAAAATCTGGAAAAAATAGTTGGTGTAGGTATTAGTCTGGATAACTTATTATCTGCGACCACTATTGATATCCTTTTTTGAGGTTGATGTCTATTCCGATGGAAACCATTATTTTTGCCGCATTTCATGGTATTTTCAAAAGAAGTTACATGTACACAAGATGGCAGTAAAGTGGACAGTGTTGAACCAAGGTCTGTTAAGGTATTCTTTCGACTAGTAGGGGACCACCATTATTCGGGTATTCTAGGCAGAATATAATAATCAAACATACTGGGTACAATTCGACATAATATTCTCGTATTGTAAGAGATTCGTGTAATGCCCATTTCAGAAAAGTTTGAAACTTAGCGTTTGATAACAAGAGTCATCAATTTATTATTGCCTACAGTTACTGTAATCATGTTTTCCTGTTTTAGATAAATGTTTACAAATAAAATCGACCCTGAAGAGACTAAAAATTAGACAATCCGCTTTCAAATTAGGTCCTCTATGTCATCATTATCTCCTCATTTCCTGCCGATTTTTACAACTTACATCTTTCTGCATGTCTTCAAGCTCTGCGGTTAAGTCAGCATCAGGGCCGCGCAGCCACCGCAGCGCTCGTTCTGCGTCGCGCCGTCTGTTGCGGCCTAACAAGTACTGAGGAGTTTCTGGCATCCACCTGTGGGGAAATCAACATCATTAGCGCAGTTATAAAGGGTGTCAGGAAATAAGATACATTTCCTTTATTATAAAACAGCTTATTTCAGCTTATGTCAGTAAACCGGTAGGTGAACGGGTCATGATGGCCCTTTCGATTTCATTGTTACAACTCTTTGCAGAGCTGGTTGTTAGATATCAGGGTGCCGAAGTGGCCTAACGACTACTGTACAAGACGGCTTAACGTACCTAAGGGTAGCTCGTATTAAAATCTATGCAATATTGTTTGAGTTTGTCGCGTTCATATAGACAAAACAATGCTAAATAATTAATCATTAACGATAAAGTCAGTTTTTAAATTTACGCAACAAATATTTTAGTCACTACTATTGATAAAAGAGTACCTTTGATAATTCCATCATGTCATAATTATTGTTATCGCATATTCAGTGGCACTTTAATATAGTAGTGATATAAAACCACTTGTGAAGCAAAGTTATTTATGTACTGTTTTTATAACACCCTTGTATTTCATAGTAGTGTAGTATTTCGATACTTGTTCCTATCATTGCAATAAAGTTGTGATTACCTAGATGTGACACACAGATTTTAATAGCATTTGTAATATTTAACATCTATCTATAGGTACTAATAGTTATTGAAACTTTTTAATGTAGGGTCTATTTGTTTTTAGACTTATAGTCAGGAACAATAAACCTCTACGACCATGTTCTTCCATCAAGCGTCGAGTAAATAGTTTTCTCTTAAATGGACATGTAACACGTCACCTTTTTCACTTAAAAATAAAAAAATATCTTCTATCAATTTATCCAACGACTAGACACCGCGCGCGGTTTTACCCGCGTAACTTTTGATACAGTGGGAATTTCGGGATAAAATATAGCCTATAACCTTCCTCAAGAGTTGGGCTATCAAATGCAAAATTTTTCAAATCCCACTTGTAGTTTCTGAGATTAGCGCGTTCAAACAAACTCTTCAGCTTTATATCATCAATCAATATATATAAAACTGTTCCGTTACTGACTGAGTGACTGAGGTACTGAGTGACTGAGTGACTGAGGTACTGAGTGACTGAGTGACTGACAGACAACGTACAGCCGTAACTACTGGGCGTAGAGAGCTGAAATTTGGAACATACATTCTTTAGGGGATGTAGGGGTGCACTAAGGAAGGAATTCCCAAAATTCTCACGGGAACGGGAAATATAGGACTTTTCAGTTTGTATGAAAAATCTTATTCCTTGAGTGCACCGATGTGAAACTTGGTGTAAAGGTTTTTCAATATGTGTCTGGTTGTGTTATGAAAGGAATTCCCGAAATTCCCACGGGAACGGGAAATATATGATGTTTTAGTTTGTATAAAAAAATCCCATCCCTTGAGTGCACGGATGTGATACTTGATATAAAGGTTCCACGGGAACGGGAAATATATGATTTTTAGTTTGTGTGAAAAAAACTTATTCCTTGAGTGCATGGGTGTGATACTTGGTATAAAGGTTCTTTGCAGTGGATGTCTGGTTTTATAGTTTCTGAAATTTTCACGAGAAGGGTAGTTAAGCGCATACGAAGTTGCGGGATAAAGCTAGTATTAGTATAGATTTCGACGACCGTCTCGTGAATTGATTGCGTTGTATGCCAGAGGTACGGGGCAGTGGATATTAGTGTGATGAATTATTTATTTAATACGCGTTTGACCTCAATATCACCTGTTGATAAGTGAACATGAGGTCGAAGATGAAAGCGCATGGGCCTAGGAAAGAACTCGTTAGTCGCTCTTCACAAAATATTTCTAGGACACATCACCGCCGGAGCGGGTATATTTGGCGGCAGATTTTTCATATAACAACGCTTGCTAGTCGGACTCTGACGGGATCCTACCACCAAGTGGAGTCACTTGGATTAGTCGCCTCTTACGACACGCTTATCCAGGGCCGTAGGGCTATTCTAAGTCGACATCAAGTATTTAATATTTTACTTAAGTTTATATCCGTTATCTTAAATCCATAATATGTGTTCTCTGAAAGGCGCAGCGCAGACGACAGACTATCCATGACGCATTTTTTAGTCTCTGAAAATAGAACCTGTGCAATATGCAGTAACGCACACGACGCGCAAAAAGTCCGGCGCACAATCATTTGACAAACGTTTGTATAAAAGTTTTACAAACTAAATAATTAGCACTAGTATCCGGCTCCTGTCGGGTGCAAATTGACATCCAGTTACAAAATTTGAGAATAAAAAGAAAAATAGTTAACCACCGATTTTTACTAATAACTAAAATCTTTTTGCGGCACCGGACCGCAGACTCGATCGCATTGCGCTGCACCAAAAACTCAAGTTGGGTTAGATAATGCTTTACACATATTTATTTATTTAAACCAACTGTACCCACCAGAATACAGCGACCAGCAACGGAGGCAGCACTGCACAGACGATAGACAGAACCCTCCAATGTGTCCAGCCCCCGATGACGAAGGTGATGAGGATGCCCACCGTCAGGAACAGCTGGAAGAAGGCGCCCAGGGAGCCGCGGATGGAAGTTTCGGCTATCTCGCCGATGTACATCGGAGCAGCCACGCAGATTCCACCTAGAAATTATAAGGAGCTGTTGAACTATCTATATTCTTATAGTTTGTAAATTAATATCAGATTTCAAAATGTTAGGTGAGATTATATAATAGTGGTTTTTTATCACTACTAGCCTTTTAACGATTGATTTGTATGCTTTAATTTGGGCAGGCACCGACTTCAAAAAATAGTTAGTCGGTACATTAAAGTTTGTTTCTTTAAGACAGAAGTTATCGTTTTTATTTTATACTTTTTAGTTCAATTTTGAAGACAGTTTTATTTTTTCAGAATATTTTTACTTCTTATTTTTTTAAACTTAAGTTCTAGGTTAAATTTGGTAAGTCAATAAAGGTAGCTGAAATCAGTATCGTAGGTAGATACTTATATATTCGCAGCTTTGTAGCAGCTTGTAGCTTCTTTGGTCGGTTGAAATTCCCTATCTCAAAAACTACTAAACCGATTTAGATGAGACTTGCAGGTTTCACTAAGTTGAACAATACCTAGTACACCAAAAAAGTATTACTTAAATCGGACTTTTAGTTCCGGAGATGTAACATACAAAGAAACATACATACCTACTTACATATTTACTCTTCATTGTACAAACACAAAATATAAAAAAAGGACAATAAAAAAAAGAAAACACAATCGGCGGCCTTATCGCTAGAAAGCGATCTCTACCAGGCAACCAAAGACACACTTACATACTGACATATATAGACTAACATATGCAAAAACAGGCAGTTCTGGAAATATTACATACAGACAAGTAGTAAGTACTGGAAACCTCCTTTTTTCGAAGTCTTAATGCCCAGCGAGGCGCAGCCTCACTCTAGCCTGAGGAAGGACTCTATAGCATGTGCCCGAAACAAGTCGGGCACATCTGATATTGCTCATGTGAGTAAAGTCGCTTTATAAGCAATTAATATCAAATTGAAATAATCAAAGAATGGAAAGCATAAAAAAACCGACTTTACGTCAAAACTTTAACTGAAGTCGTTAATGTACCATCGAACCAGCTGAATCATGACCCACAACAAGCTCATTTTGTTAATCGTCTAAATGCTAGTAGGTCGAAATTTGCTTGAAGATAGGTTTCCTTGGTGACGAACTTGTTATCATTTCATTCGAAACTGACATTTACTAAGTACAGAATTCGTACAGTATCTAAAATGTCCTAAGTGCATTATACGCGATAGAACTTATAAGTGTGACAGTTGCAAACGAATTATGAGAAAAGTGGGTCATGCATGATTCAGTTGGTTCGATACTACAAAGCTGCGATTCTTACCTACATATTTTTTCAAAAATTAAAAAATATTCGCGAAGTACTCAATCGATTTCGATGAAATTTATATGGGACCAACTCTGAACTATTGTTTTTTATATAATACTAGCTGACCCGGCAAACGTTGTTGTTTTGCCATATAAATAAAAAAAATATATATATGTTGGCCGATTCTCATAGATACCGGATAAGCACAAAAAATTTCATCTAAATCGGTCAAGCCGTTTTGGAGGAGTATGGCAACGAAAACTGTGACACGAGAATTTTATATATTAGATATGTAGTTTGGTACCAAGAATGCTAACTCAGAAAAGGTCTGTCAAGTCAAGACGCCATATTGTTTCGAATTTCAAAAAAACTTCATTTAAGATGTGTGAGGTGTGCAAAAAACTACAAAACGATATAGGTAGGTACAAAATATTATCTATGACCTGCTTTCGTTCATTTCTAATAAGGGCACCATCAGACTATTGTCAAAAATTCAATTTAGCAGTGAATTTAAAGTTTTCCGCAAAACTTACCAGTTCCAAGTCCAGCAAAAAATCTAGCCGCAATCATCATCCCCGCACCATTAGCAAAGATGATAAGAAGCCAGTTCAGCATGAAGGGTATCGAGAGGATCAGGATGGTCGGCCTTCTGCCGATCTTCTGTGCTAGCACGCCGACAGGTAGCGCTGCAATCGCGGCACCTATTGCCAGGATTGAGGACACCAGCGAACCTGTTGGGGAAGAAGGAGATGATAGTTGAGATACTGGCATATGACAGCTTTTTCTAGTGGATATGTAGCCGGGTAATGAGCTTCGGTTGCGAATCCTGTTCCTGCTTCACGGGAAGTGTTTGTCTCGGTAAGAATTTGTTTTTAAAAGTTTTATTTAATATACAAACGAAAAGTTAAATTGACAACAATGTACAAAGACACAGTTTATTTTTAAATAAAATTCTTCCAGCAAACCAAAAGATAGAAAATGTAAAAAAAAAAATATGAATTTCAGAATATTGTTTTAGTATTGTGACCGTCGTCGGTTTCTCAGCTTTGCTTGACTGATGTGCTTAGTATGATAGTACTGTGTGAAATTTCCTATTTCCTAGTTTATCTAAAGGTTCAGGGAATCGGGATATGCACTGCATAACAACTTTGCAGTGACCTCTCTTTGTATATTTCACTTATTCTACTAAATCAAATAGTAATAGTAAGTGACGAACTGGCCTACCTCTTCTTAAGCAAGGCTTTTGTACCTAGATCAAATTTTCATTTTAATTTATATTCAATTAATAACCTAGCCCAGTCAAAATTGAAAGGCGATTATTTATTATCATTAAATAAAATCGGTTGAGTGCGTCGTTTCATCCCTTTTCATAGGACTTTAAGAAACCGTTTGCACAGTTATATGGTAACCTTATCTTGTTTACAAATACTATCAGTCGTATGAGCAGAGCTGTAACAACCCGGCTGTGACATTCCCTGGCTCAGTGCCAACTGCGCCTACGCACGTTTGTGTCGTGCGTACTGAAGGTGTGTCCACTTCTACATAAATAAATATTACGATGTCAGCTGATCAATAAACAAAGTAGAAGATTACGTGATGGTCTTGGTTACATACTAGATGGTAAAATATACTATTTATACGACCAAATTCGACGTTTACTTTACGGTTTGAATCGAGTATAAATTTAAACTTGTTGATTCGGTATTTTTAAGGTCCCTATGGTTAAAAGGATAAAGGGCAATATTTCCGATAGTTATAATGGAAATGAATAATACCCTCATCTGCAAGAACTAATGGTTCGTCATCATGATTTGTGTTACTCATAATCACTTACTCATAGCAAACTTACACGCAATAAAAACGTTTAAGAAACATATTTTTAACGCATAAGTTATATTTTACAGAGGTTTTATTGTCGTTTTGTGAGCGAAAGGCTGACCCCCTATCACTAAAATAGTCTCTCTCCATCATTATAATATCCCCTTTATCAAACGTGACATTAGATGGTTTTATAGCCTGTGGTGTTCTGCCTGCCCCATAAGGGATACAGGCGTGAAGTTATATATGTAAGTATATAAAATTTCATAACATGTCTGGAAGAAAGCTTGCTTACTCTGTTTAGTATCCAGCAGGAAATCAGCGGGCTGTCCCAGCGAGTTGACCAGGCCGGTGCCGTTCACCACTTGTACCACGGTGACGTTGGTGACGTTCAGCTTCTGCGGCTCCAGTTGTGGCAGGGCGGGAGACGTCCACGCCAGGATGGTGCCGGCGATAACGGCTCCGATTGCGGCTGGAATGAGATGGTCGGGGAATCAGTAAATTTGGTTGTCAGAAACGATTAACTGTCGTTACATAATATATTCTTAAACCCGCGTTTGACCCTAGTGTGACCCTAAAGTGAGTGAAGATGAGATAGAAGAGGACAGCACAAACTGCTATAATGAGCGAGTTTCTTCCTTTTGGTCTTAGGAAGGAACTGGATCTTCACAAAACTTGGTCATATCACCATCGGAGCAGTGACATTTGGCGATAGATTTTACATGAAGTGAAATCCGAATGAGCCCCGCTTGAGCGTAGAGCTCCTTCATGATTCACCTGACTAGCAACCACCATTCCCGTGAATTCTCCTGTTAAATGTTACCAAATCAACCGTGATGTGTTTATTTATTTATTTATTTATTTATGTTTTTGGAGAACCAACAGCTTTGTTACAAAATTATAAACTGTTTAATATAAACTATGGAGAGCCAATTAAAGGTTCCCGCGAAGCTACCTAATTCCAAGCTAGGTGTTCCAGCAATATTCTATGTAGATCTAATTCCTTCATAAATCCCTATGTTGCGTCATCTTCAACCTCGTCTTCAGTTACTATCAGGTGATATTAATGTAAAAGCTAAATATTTTATGCAAAATATTTTTTCCAATCTATTACCTACTAATATAGGTACTAAGCCCGAATGCGTCTATGAATGAGTCTATGATAGAGACTTTATTTTCACTTGTCAACAAACGCAAGCTTAGTCGGCAAAAATAAAACTTAAAATTGTTTAAGCAATAGCTATTAACGGAAAATGTAGTTAAACAATTTAAAATCACATTAAGCATTATCGTAAAACCCAGAATTTACGACTAACGTCACATCTTGAAACCAATCAATTGATTTAACCGAGTAATTGATGACCTTTGAGGCATCGGATACATTGTTCCAGTAGCGGAACGTATTAAATTCAATAGATTTAGATCAAGTACCTACTGTTTATAAAAGCGATCATTTTGAGAGATGGCTTATGTCTGCTCAATAAGTTCGAGTAAACTAAAGATTTTGATGAATGACTGTAATGTTTATGGTATCTTTGTTTGTGAGAATATCTTTATAAATGCCCTGGTTTCAAGTGGCAGAGTAGAGCATGCATTTGGCTTGAGTAGGTATTCCAAAATGTTCAACAATCGTCTTCATATTTCAAATTTAGATAAACATCATTGAATTATACTTATTAAAATACGTTTATTATATAGTTTATGAGGTTAGCCCGTTCAAATAAATCATCAAACAAGGGGACGACGAAGTGAACACATTGACCGAAGAATCAAATTAATCTTGATTATCAAGCATTCGTTGCCCATTACAAGAATGACAGATATATCCGGTGATGATGGTGATGTGTCCCAGCAAGCCATACTAATAATATAAATCTGAAGAGTTTGTTTATGTGAAAGCGCCAGTGTCTGAAACTACCTTTCAGGTATAAAAATGCATTGGTTAGCCTTACTTTTGAGGGAGCTTATAAGCGAGGTATATTTAATCAAGAAAGAAAGAAAGAAAGAAAATATTTTATTCTTAAGACAATCACCACTGAAATTCGTACAATAATACTTACAACTAAAACTTAACCTAAAGAACATAAAAATAATTAATAATTGCAACAAATACCAACGATGATTATTATAAAAAATGGTAACCAACTCAGCATATAGTCGGTACCTTAAAGGGTTCACGACGCTGGTTTTCAGTTGGTACCAAGTGAGTGGTATCCCACGGTTGGTCGGGGATGAGGGTTTTGGTGTAGAGTTATTTTCCACTTTACAATTAATTTATTAAATTTTTTATCATCTTCGAGATCACAAGTTAGACGAGAAAAACTGCTCCTAGCTGCTAGTTCAAAATAAAGATGCATAGGCATGCCGATATCTGAACCGCAAAGTTAAAATTAGAAAACAATGGGTAGGCGATTAGTAACACCTAGTTGTTTAAATATATCCCAGAACAACGTCGGTATTTGTAGGTAGATAATTGTAGTAGGTGACACGGGCGATTTGTCGTGATCCATTCTATTAATAGCTTGCGTTGGGTTGATACAATAATGGCTCTTGATTTTTTGTTCCAAAAATTTTACGTTTCTTATTCATCATTTTTTCTTAGAATATGTCTTTTGTTCATTCAATGGTTTAAAAAAAAGTCTAAAGGTTCTAGGTACGTTAACCAGAGACGAAAAACCTTTCGTCTAAAAATTCATCAGCGTGAACTAGCATGTTTTTAAGCTGAAGGAGTTGATGTCGTACTTAATAGAAGTGTAGTCGCTATCTAAGGAGATCTTTAAAGATTAAGTCACTTCTAAAAGTAGATAGTCATGCAAGACAAATTGCTGACACAGAACTGAGGGATCATAAAGAACACGTCTTAGTTTCTGACATAAATTTTTCCCTGATATTATAAATGATGGAGATGTACCTAGCTTGAGAGCGTAATCTTCTCTGTCACCTGATAAAGCAGCAAGCTTAACACTTTATCACTGAACACCTAAAAAAGTGCGGTTTGCAATGTGTTTCGGCAATATTTTATGAAGAGAACTGGTCTTTCCTAGCTCCGTGCGCTTTGATCTTCGACGTCATCTTAACTTGCCACCACGTGAGATTGAGGTCAAATGCGGGCTTAGTTTAAAAGTAATAAAAAAAACAAATGTAGGCAGAAAACTCGAAATCTTAGCGACCCGTACCAAAAAGGTAACATCATATAATTTCAAAAGAAAAACATAGAATAGAAACATGCCAGCTGCTTCTTATTCCGGGCATACTGTAAAAGTCAGTTAAGGGGCAGAGGTTCTATGGTAGGTTTTTGCTGGCGATAGGCTGAACCTCTGTCACTGCAATAGTCTCTCTCCATCATTATAATGCCTCGAAATTTGTCAAACGTGATATCAGATGGTTTTTTAACCTCTGTTGTTCTGCATACCCCATTAGGGATACAGGCGTGAAGCTATGTATGTATGTATGTTCATTCTTCATCTCTTTCGAATATCAATAGGTAAATGATTTAGGTATGACAATTCACAAAATATGCAAGACATTAGGTCTTGCCACAGCTGAGATATTTTTTACATAAGAATAGATGTCTTGTTATTTCTTTCATAGTCGAGTTGCCAAAAGAATGCCGTGAGTTCTTTTTCCGCCAGTTTTTTTCTCGCGGCTATCTTTAACACGTTAGATTAGAATAGCCCATAGAAATTCGATAAGCGTGTCGTAAAATGTCCTAGTCATTCTCTACACTCGCCATTGAGCTTTACAGTGTCTTACCACGGGTTATCCATCAGGATGCCTGATGCGCGCCCTGGATCCCACGGTAGCTCATTACACGATCTAGGAATAGCTCTTGAGTTAGGTATTAGAGAAGGGGGTGTTTAGTGGGTAAAAGTCCCACACTGTCTGGATATACGGTGGCAGTCCGTCGGCGAGAGGTTGTCACTGTCAGCGGGGATTTATTTCCGTGCAGGGACTAGGAGTATTCACCCTCTCGTACTAGGAGTATTCACCCTCTCCCTATCTGGGGCTCCCTTTGGGGCGTCACTGCAGGTTGTCATTCTTTGTGTCGTAAAAGGCGACTTATCCAACCTTCGCTTAATATTGCGCTTTCCTTACAAGGTTTTCTATAGCGAACTTGAGAACCCTGAGGGGAGTCCTATGTGCAGTGCACGTCTACTGGCTGTTGATGATGATGATGCTTCATATTAGGTCTGCTGTCAATACTCCGCTGCACCTATGGGCACGTTTAAGGGCAGTCGGCGCGTCGCACGGGGCCTCTGTTGCCCGTTTTTACTTGCGTGGCATGACATTGGCTCTCACAATTAGCTGTCTTGTGTTTTTTTTTTCATGTCATGATCAATTTGTACTCTATGTACCTATTTGTATTAATTCTTATAATCCTGACTGAAAAAGAGTGCCAAGAGTTTTGTTCCGCCAGCTTTTTTTGTCTCTTGGTCTACTGTAATATCTTATTCAATAACTATCAACACCTTGTTAAAGCCAAAGTACAAAATTGTGACGTCATTAAGCGGCCATTGGTCTTATGATGAATAAAAACATTTAATTTTAATTTTTCATTTACTACGCCGGCTTTACAATGGAACTATTGCGTGAAGCCCTGCGTGACGCGCCGCCTGTCCTTAAACGTGCCCTATGAAGGGCCAGTTTTTTCCTAAAACCATGTATTCTCATCTTCATTTCTTCTGCACTAGAAGTCAAACGAGTATTGAGTAATCAATAAAAAAAAAACTTACTTCAAAACGAGGTAACTAACCTTACCTATGTATGTTTAGAAAGCATTTATAACAGAACTGAAAAGTAAAAAATAAAAACGATAACTTCTGTCTGACTCACTTTGATACCAACTAAGTATTCTTAGTCTCGTCTTAAAGGTTCCACACTTGGTGCTGTAGATAGATATGTATTTTTCTTTCTTAGGTAAATATGTATTATTTATCTTTTGTTTCGTCGGTATATTTTCCGATTTTGATGAGACTTGAGTACAGTATTCCCTGAGTTGAACAATACCTAGTACAATAAATACTTAATACTTGTACTTAGTTAGTATACGTATGCGAACACAAACATAATAATCAACGAATGCAGAGCATTAAAAAAATCGACTTAACGTCAAAACTTTGGCTGAGTTGAGAATGTCATCAACGTAAACATTCTCCAAAATCATACATATTTTTTCAAAAGTCTGAAATTTTCAATGAAGTAGGTACTCAACCGATTTCGATGAAATTAAATGGGACCAACTATGAGGCATCCTTTATCATATGAAACAACAATTTTCAAAATCAATTCATAATTGTCCGAAATATCGTGTAACAAAGACACAAAAAAAACATACAGACGAATTGAGAACCTCCTCCTTTTTCGGAAGTCGGTTGAAAACGTATATTTATGAAATTGGACACATTTGTTCAGACGCTGATATAGATTAACATATACGAAAACTGGGCAGTTCTGGAAGTATTACAAACATACGGATCGAATTGATAACCACTTTTTTTTGAAGTCGGTTAAAAACTAATATCCTACTAATATTATAATTGAGGAGCGTCTGAACAAAAACCTATATATTACATTTGTGTATTTTGTAGAAGAATGTAAAAATATGGCCACGTTAATGGTTTTGTAGTTTAGAATTAATCGAAATGTATCAATTTATGAGTGTTAGAATCACTGTTTGGAAACCTAAATTCTACATTCCTTACCTTAGTACCTGTCGAGTTAGTAATAATTAGAAAATGGATATATCGGTTTTTGACCAAACCAACTGGAAAAAACCAACCAATTAAAAAATAATTAACACAATAATTCTAAACTAATGTTACCTGCAAATTGTCTATGATTTTGTCATTATAACTCATAATTACAACTTGATGTACAGCGACATTATCGAATAAAAGCAAACAAAAATGATGTGTATTATAAATATGAAAGTATGGATGTATGAACGTATGCATGTCTGGATGTTTGTTCCTCTATGACGGCAAAACGGCTTAATGGATTTGGATGAAATTTGGCATTGTGATAGTTTACAGTTTGGAATAGCAAATAGACTACTTTTTGCCTCGATATTCCCACGGGATTTGAAATGGCGCGGGTAAAACCGTGCGAAACAGCTAATAAAATAATAATAATAAAATTCCCAGACAATCACACCACCTACATGGCCCAAAGTAAGCATAGCTTGTGTTATGGGATACCATGTAGCAAACTAGGGGAGAACCTAGAATATAATACATGAATAGATCACACCCAGACACGGAACCTTTTTTTCTTGTTCCGTGCGGGAATCTAACCCGCAACCACTGGCGTCTGAGGCAGACAGGTTTACCCCATCGCCAAAGTGGTCGTAAGTAGGTAATTTAAAACTTGGATGTGGGCAGCGCAAGACCAAGTGACGTGGAGAACGGCCTCCGTTAACCAGAGGCCGTTTTCCAGCAGTGGGCCTCTTGTTGATGATGATGATAATGCATCAATTTATATGTTGAATAAATTACCTGCTACAGCAGCAATATACTGATTAGTCTTCTTAGTCTCTCCTCCTTTCTCCTGCACGGAGAGCATATGCATCGTCGGCTTGTCCATGGTGGAAGATCAGACTGTTGTTACCGCATTCTGAAACAAGAGATATAATATTAAGAATATGACCGAAAAGCAACGCAAGTACTTGGATCTTGCACACGAGGTGACCGAAATGTGGGAGGTTGTGTCCACCGAAATCATCCCGGTTGTAATATCCGCAAACGGTTTGGCCACAGCCACACTGGTCAGACACCTTGAAAGGCTGGGATTTGGCGGTGGTTCGCTTCCAGCACGCATGCAGAAAGCGGTATGGCTCGATACTGCCCGAATCGTTCGCCGGTTTCTTTCTCTCTTGCCCTGATACCCGACCGACTGGTCCGATTGTCGGGTCTTTTCCGCCGAAAGGCGTGTAGTCATAAGTATGCATAATAATAATAATTCTCTATTGTACACCAACAGCATTAGTAACATTTTACAACACATTTTAAAACATTTGCACAAAGGCGGCCTTATCGCTCAAAGCTCTTCCAGGCAACCCAGTAAGGACAGGACATGAATAGAGGAAATTATGAGGAAATATAGCTGTACGATTCCATGATATTGAGCATTAATGAATTTAAAGCATTGACAACAGACTACATCCAGTTTTTCAAGTCCAAAATATCGTCATCTATGACTACGTTTTTTGTTTTCTTTGATCTCATTGAAAAGAGCTTATTTTTCGATAAAAGCTTTAATTATTTTGATGATATTTAAGTATACAGGGTGTTTGGCAACAGGATGCAAAGCGGGAAGGAGGTGATAGTCTAGACCATTTAGAACATTTTGAGCCGTACATGTCTTAGAATAAGTGTGAGTTTTTTTGTTATTAAAGATTTAAGGCGTTTCTTTTCTTGTAATTTACCTAATCAAAGCTTTTTGGCAGGCACAGCTTCTTCTGTGGAGGTTTTATTTTACGGCTTTTGTAATTGGACTGTTAGTGCTGACCACAGACATACATCTACATAGATAACGCAAGTGTCACGATATGTATTGAAACAGGGCGTGCCGACTTTTTAACAACTACTGTGACGTCACAGCTGATATTTAGTGATGGGAAATACAAACCGATTCAAAGCCGCCGATGAAATACAGACATACATACGCGCGGACTGAATCTAGCGGCGACCAACCTTGACGCTTGGTCGGGGTTCGAACATGCGAAGTACCTACATGCATTTGTGTTATCTATGTAGATGTATGTTTGTGGTGCTGACCATGAGAGAAACGCTTTCAAACATGCTTTCAAACATATTCTTAAAATAGTTTATAAATACTCAACAGACAAAATTTATTTTTGGTTAGATGTAAACAAGTCTATTTTAAACACAGCATTGAACTTGATATTACTTTTGACTACGTAACACGTTTTCCTGGTCGAATTTCATGGCGTTTAATATATTTTACATTTTAGCTTAACGTTTCTATAGCTTATCACGATGGTTAGAGATTCTGTGAAGTTAGGTGATTATTTGACTTAATTATCATGTTTTAGAACTATCATAAGAGGAGTAACAGATGAATAGTAGATTGTTAAACTAGGGTCGGATGACATCAATTCCCATACGAGGTGTTTAGACGCCGGAGCGCAGCGAGGGCGGATATAATCCGAGTATGAATCCACCCGCGGGGAACACTCTACCCGTTTATCTACTAATGTGACTCTACTTTTCATTTCGAATATAAGGAAAGTAAAAAAAACATTTTTCTTAAATATTTATTTAAAATTAATGGAAAAGTTCGAACAATTCGTAAAGTTTAAAGTGACATTTTTATTCACATATAAATCGGTGACATATTTCTATGTAGGTATAAATATCATTTTTTACATTAAACAACCCTATTAAGAAAATTATATATTTATATATTTTTTTAAATGATAGTGACAAAATATAGACAAATATAATTTTTTAAATTACTTGTTTTAACTTGACTTCTAAAATAAAAAAAATCATAAAAAAATCTAAATTTTTGACAGCTGGCTTCATACGAAATGTATTAGTTCTATTTTTGAAATCCATTCCGGTCCTTGGTTCGGAATGAATTTGTATGAAACATTCCGACCCGCGGGTCGGATGAAGCATTTTCAGACCGATACTTGGATCAAACATAGACTACTTTCCGAGTATGAGAAATGAAAAGTGTATTACCTCCAGCCACCGAAAAAAAATTGTAGGTATAACTTGGTTCAAAAAAGAAAGGAATCTTAAATGGTGGCCTGTTCATAAGTTAACAGATTACAGACAAGTTAAACATAATATCGTCGTGTAAACTTGATCAAAAATATTCTAAACAATGCAATGGTTTAACAAATATCATATTAAATTTAACAACTTAATATTTAAATCAAACGGTTAAAAACGTTTTTAATATAACATTGTCGTGTGAACTTGTTCAAAAACATTCTATTTTTACTTACAAAAGAATCAAAAGTTAACTTTATATCAACATTATTGACGTAATCGGTTCAAGGACTAATTGACAAGAGGTCAGCCCTCTCAGGATGTGACAAATTGTGACACCGCTGTAATCACCGGGAATATCAACCGTACTAGGAACGATTTAACTTTGAAACTTATAAGAAACTGCAGTTAAATGACTGTGATTAACATACTGAAAATGTAGTTAAATGGCGGAGATTAAGATTGAGATAGCTTCAAGTTCCCTATTATACATACTTAGGTACATATTTAAAAAAAATGGTTTCTTAAACTGTAGGTACCTACAAGCAGGTGCACACTGAGTTTCAAGTTATATTTAAAAAAGATTTTACACTTACAAATGTGACATTATGAAATAAGTATGAATGAATATAGTACCTATGGTAGACGGGTCGTGCGGTTTTGCCCGCGTTATTTAGGATCGCGTCTCGTAGGAAATTCTTAATAAAAAAATTTAAGATCTTGGAAAAAGCTAGGCCCTGTTTAACAATTTTTCTCTGCGTGATGTTGATGAATGGACCTTGAAAGCAGTGCTCGAAGTACTCATAATAAATGTATACTTCCACAATAATCTCTTTACTAATAGATTAAATTAATCTAAAGTGTTTTGTTTTTTGTTTAAACGCGGTAATCTTGTAAACTACCAATCGGATTTGAAAAAATAGATTTGCATTCTATAGTCTATAGAAAATTATAGGCTTTATATAATATAAAAATTCTTGCAGGATTAAATTTAATTGAATGATGCGTAACATGTTTCATAGTCTATGGATTTTGTTCATTTCTCCTCACTGACTTTAGAGGTCACTTTACTAGTTGAACTTTGTTTGGTGTTGTTTTGACTTTCCAATATTTAAGCTTATTGGCTACTTGTTCATTTATTGAATACATTTTGAAATATTAATAAATGAAAGGTCCAGCCCAATTTGGAGCCAACTTAAAACACAGGTACCCAAATAAATAATATTGTTAATTAGAAAATATGAATGTGATATACCTATAAGCGTACCTACCACAGGTACCTACTTTATTTATCAGTCAGTTCAGAAAAATGTCATTTCAAAGGTTTTACACAAGCAATTTGTCATCCCAAAAGCTTCGTTCAATAATTTTCTTCCGGATATTATATCGCGATTACTAAGAAAGGTTTTGGTGTGGGAAAAATTATGGAGGAAGTTCTTTTGAAATTTGCTGTGACCTGACGATAATTATTGAGGATATCACAGATAATCATCTTCTGTCCAGTTTTCCAATGACTGCTATAGTAAAACACACGTAACGTTGATTTAACACTGATATTTATGACAGTTTACCCACTATCCAAAATATTAACCATCACAACCTACCAACACAATACAGTTCAATTGCAAAACTCAAAACTGTCATTACTTAAGATGCAAAATGTATTCAAATCAAACTCCAAAATTTTCAAAAATAATAAAAATACCTTACCGATTTAATAAAAATCCAAAGAAATATCACATTAATGTATTATAATTAATTATGTACGCCTAGTAACTAAGATATCGTCGCACTGCGTGTCTCAGCAGGAAATACAGAAATTATTAAAGATATTGGAAATAATAAAATGCAATCCTTGGCTTGCTAAACAAGATTGCAAGTATATAAAATGATAATCACTTTCCGTGACCTATGAAAGATGGTTGTTGCATACTCAACTGAAATAGATACTAAGTAGGTATACAGGGTGAGTGGTGGATCACTTTTGAAATTCAAGAACGTGATAGTTTGAGATCATACATGAAGAGATAAAATATAATAATAAATAAATATTAATTATTTGCTGAATAAACTTAACCAAAGTTAAGGAATTGATTACGCAACGCATGGTTATCGACTCACTTGAATGTAAAAGAATAGTAACATAGTAGTATTTATTGATAGGGAATTCTAGTGAAAAATTAAGTACCTACTTTAATTACATAATTATAATCAGAATCAAGTACAGAGTGCTCTTCTTCAGTATCTTTAATTTGTCACCAGCCACCCTGTATAACCAATATTTCCTACATATTCATATTCATCAATATTTCATACATTACAATATTTCCCCGTATAGGATGTTCTTAGAATAATCCTCTCGGTTCTGGATAAAACGTGTCGTACGTAAAAGGCGACAAATAATTGCGTCCCCGATCGACCAACATTCATATAAAATTGGCCGCCAAATATTACCGTTCATGCGGTGATGTGTACCGGCAATACTTTATTAAAATCCAGCTCCTTCATATACCCTGGCAAATAATTCAATGCAGTAAAATTACACTTGCAGCGTGCCCACTTTAGGGAAGAAAAAAAAGTGATGTGGTGTAAGCGAATGAATGTAATTATATTTTAAACTAGCTGACCCGGCAAACGTTGTTTTGCCATATAAATAAAAAAAAATAGATGTTGGCCGATTCTCATAGATACCGGATAAGCACAAAAAATTTCATCAAAATCGGTCAAGCCGTTTCGGAGTAGTACGGCAACGAAAACTGTGACACGAGAATTTTATATATTAGATAATAACATCGTGATGTATGGATAATTAAATAAATGAATATTTCTGACACTCGCACAACATTATCTAGCCCAAATTAAGTTTCTTGAAGAACTTGTGTTATGGATACTAGATAACTGATATACTTAAGAAATATATAAACATACATATTGAATAAATACTATGTTTATATATTTCTAACAATAACATATAACCGTCCATGACTTGACGACCAATATCTGTGTTCATCACAAAAATATCCGCCGCCGCCGGGATTCGAACCCAGGACCTCTGGCATAGAAGGCAATGTATGTTACCGCTACACCAGCCGGTCGTCGAATCGGATAAAAATATTAGGGCTCACAGGATATTTCTTTTTTTATGGTGCTGTTCAGGAATAGTTGCAAGGGGCAACTATTCTTGAAATTTCATTTTTAGCGATAAAACGAGTTCAAAAATAAAGAAGTTATCAAGTCGATTTTACTTCTACTGTAACCGTTTTAAAGCACTTGGTATGTTTGGTAATTAATTATTTTTATTAAAGTAACTTTAAAGAGGCTTTAAAATATAATGACTGTGCCTACTAGCTGATCTTTCAGCTTTACATACATTTGTCATTTTCATCGAATACAGTTAAGTTTTTTTTTCAAAGTCCTGAGGCACGTACTTATCGAAAAAGTTTTCAACCGCGCCCTAGTATTTTACATACAATCATCACGGTAATCAAACACGCAAATAAGCAGCTGCTGATCGTGTGACTATTCATCTGTATAAACTGTGTCACTATGTAACTAGGTACACACCACTTCAGGTTCGGAAATGGTCACTTGTAGTGCACACTTGAAAGTGGTTTCCTGGCAGATTGCAAGAAATAGGTTGACATCATCGCTAGATAGTGAATTGTTGGAAAAAAACGCATTTTAAATATTGTTTTTTGAGTTATCCCGAAGTCTCTTATTTATTAATCACTCAAGCATAGATGCGCCGTCAACTTCCATAAAGAGAAAAATGTACCCATTTTTCTCATAGCTCTGCACTCTGCAGTGGGCTTCACTGGGTGACGAGGAGGTTTAGGCTGTAAACCACCCAGCTGGCCCAGTGCTGGTTCTTTTCTGACAATTCTAACGTCAGCTGCGTGCAAGTGCACAGCACTCTAGACCAAATGCGAATCCTGCGACATTACTTGTAATATCATAAGATATTACCTACACAGGAAGCACTGCGTCACGACGACTTTCATAAAACGATCCTCAAGCATACAAATAAACATGCAGATAGGTTTACCCCACTTTGAGGTAAACCTATCTATCTGCCTCAGACACCAGCGGTTGCGGGTTCGAATCCCGCACGGAAAAAAAAATGCTCCGGGTCTGGGTGTTTATTTTTATGCATATGTATTATATATACTAGGTTCCCCCCCAGTTCGCTACATGGTATCTCATAACACAAGCTTCGCTTACTTTGAGGCCATGTAGTTGGTGTGATTGTCTGGGATATTTTTTTTTATTTTACATATATGTTGATTCATGAAGTATACGATTAAAGCACAGAAGTTACAAAAGTCCTGACTTTTGATAAAACATTGTCGTCATCCATCCCTGCTAGAGTTGTAATATTTGGTAGCAGTTACTTATTCTGTGGTAGCAGTATTTACCCAACTGCGGCGAAGCAAAAAGGAGGGTTATGATTTTGACCTGTATGCAGTATGTATGTGGGTATGGATGTTTATCTGTTCCCTCACAACTTCCTAACTAGTCATCATGATTGGACAAATGAGGTGCCCTTGGAAGCATCTTGATTGTCCGCTGGTGATAGACTACATGACGTCACGTTAAATTGACTACAGCGCCCTCTAGGGGACTTGAAGTAAAGAACTAAAAAAAAATCTCGACGGTTTCGTGTGGGGTATCAAATAAAAGAGCTTTTTTAGCACAGTAAAAATATGTAAACACTAGAAAAAGAAGTGAAAAAAATAAAGTTTTAAAACTAAAACCCGACTAAAACACGCTCTAAAAAAAAGGAAACTAGTAGGTAATAGTCTCCGCAGAAATATTTAAATATTTTAATACGTCATACTTATAGAGGTATGTTTGCTATAATAGGTGGCATACGACAGCCGTGGTCGTATGCCACCTATTATAGCAAAACTGATTCATTATAATGTACTAAAATCAAAGATATAAATATAACTGTTTATATCTTGTAACAAATGACGAAATCTATGGTAAATCATACTTATGTATAACACTCTTACTCTGTGGACGAGACGTCATCAACCATATCCAGCTAACGGCGGCGCTGATATCACTCGATCGCGATCTCGATTCGATTCAGTAGTGAACGTAAATCAGAATTATAATCAAATCAGAATCGTGAATCGAAATCGAATCAGTTTCGGGAGTAAGCCCACTGGTTCCAATCAAATGAGTCCTAGAGGTTCTAACACCAAGTGGGTTCACAGGGATACTAGGGTTTTTCTAGACCTACCCTTCGCGGCGGAAATAGTTGTGAACATGTACCTAGGTACCTACTGAAATAATAGTTTCGAGGTTACATCGCAGTATTGCAATACTCATTATCAATGATTAGCAGATAACTAAACAAGTACAAGGTAAAGCGATCTTTATTAATACTATGCGTTAAGTATGTGAAGTTTTCCTAGTGTCAAGTTGAAGGCATTCAAAGTTGTTAGGACTGAGATTACCATTTTCCCTCGCTTACCTAGAGTGTTCTTTATTTTATAAGTAGCTAAGTAGCAATATACAGGATGTCCCATATATCGACGATATACCGGGACCTGGAGATACATTAAGTCATAACAGCTATCGGAAAAATAAAAAAAATTTTGGTTGTTTGGTTACGAAATTATAGGGATTTAAAAAAACTAAAAAATCAACACCCTGTGATGTTAATTTCAGCCTGGTTTCTACAAATAGTACATTTTGCTCGGTTTTATTTTTGAAATATAGCGCTGAGTTATGCTTCCATCATTTAAAGCCATAAATTTTAAGTCATCTAGGTAGGTACCTTAGTTTAGAAGAAAAGGTCTCGTTTATCTGAATCAAAATCAAAAGAAAAGATTTTGTATAACTTTCACTTGTCGTACTGAAAAAATATTTTACCACGCTTTTTGGCAAGTATTACCAAAAGTTTTCTCATTTTTTTTTTTTTTTTTTTTTTTTTTTTTTTTTTATATTGTAAGGATAGGACGTTTGTCTTCCATGCCACCTGATGGAAAGTGCGCATGAAGACTATGGTGTTACACGTCCATCCACGAGAAACCTATTCACTCGACACTTAAAAGTTCCAGGACTGTAGTGGTCAGGAAAAACAGACGCAGGCAGATTGTTCCACACCTTGGCAATCCGTACCAAAAAGGAACTATCGAAGCGTTTTGTTCGACTTCTTGGTATATCCACTATATACGGATGGAAATTCTGTCTGCGTCTGGTAGTCCGGTGGTAAAAAGGGGTGGGTTCAATTTGGTCAAAAAGAGCACTCGCACACTCACCAAAATGTAGCCGATAAAATACTGTCAAACAAGCAACCTTACGACGATGCTCTAGCGTCTGCAATTTTTTATTTGTAAGGTTGTTGTTATTTATGATTTTTCGGGCTCTTCGGTCAACAGAGTCTAGCGCTTCGAGCTGGTATTTGGCAGAACCATCCCAAAGGTGACTACAGTACTCCATGCAAGACCTCACTTGGGCTGTGTATAAGTTGAGGAGCCGTTCAGGGCTGAAGTACCGCCGGACCTTCGAGATGATACCCAATTTTTTGGAAGCCGTTTTTGCCATAGTCTCAATTTGTTGTCCGAAGTTTAATTTGGACGTTATAGTGACGCCCAAAAGCCCTAGTTGGTCGGTGATGGGAACAGATACATTCTGGAAAGTGGGCGTAAGAGTAAAGGTGCTCTTTTTTGCGGAGAATAGACACGCTTGTGTTTTGGAGGCGTTGAATTTGACCAGGTTAGATTCGCCCCAATCGGACACATTCCGCAAGGTCGAATCAACGCGCTCAATCATAGACTCTCTCAAAATCTGGATTTCATGGGCTTTCATTTCCTTCCTTCAATACTTTATCGGGAGTAAATTACTTATTTCTAAGCTACTCAGAAAGTTTTTCTATACCTAAGTATTAAATAGTTACGTAAAGTTTCCATATGGTAGCAGCAAAAACGAAATCCTATGCGTTCTCTGCAACATATATTCCTAGGTAAAAAAAATCTTAAAGTTATGATTCTTTTTAGTACGGGTTGCACAGGTGTGGAACAATCTGCCTGCGTCTGTTTTTCCTGACCACTACAGTCCTGGTACTACCTAAGTGTCAAGTGAATCGGTTTCTAGTGGACAGAATTGAACCACCTTGGCCTTTAAGCTCACTTTCCCCCAGGTGGGATGGAAGACAAATGTACTTCAAATAAAACTGCTTTTTAACTGGATTAATTGCGTATAATTTATATTTTACATTTTAACTCGACGTTTCGGTGTCTTTGCAGACCCTGTGTTCACGAGCGACGAGTTAAAATGTAAAATACTTATAAATTATACGCGATTAATCCAGTTACAAAGTAGTTTTATACAAATTATGTATCGTGAAAACTTAAGACGACAAATGTAATAAATTGTCTTAAGTTTTCGCGATTCATACTATTAAATAAAACACTTTTTAACCGGATTTATCGCGTATATTTACATTTTAAAGTCAAAGTACAGTTACGAGTCAAAATTTAAAATGTAAATATACGCGATAAATCCGGTTAAAAAGTGTTTTATTTAAATGTAATAAATCTTTGAAAGTTATTACCTTAAGCCATCAGAGTTTTAAAAACTCCACGTTATCTCTATCAAAGTGTCTTGTCACTGAACAAACATATTTATTGCGGTTTCAACAGTTTAAATCCTCGGATATAGATAATTTTGAAACTGCTACTGTAAAGATAAATATTTACTGACGTGGATTATTTAGACAAGTAATTTATCTTATACGGTCATGTTTACCAATATTATTACGACTTCAATAAAATGTTTTTATATTTATTTTATATCGTTTAATTTACTACAAGACATGGTCGCAGTCACTCGTACTACATTATATATATGCCTCTTGTATTTTGATAAAAGGAAACCTGAAAACTTGAGAAAATATCAGTTTTACTCTTCATAATACAATATTTAAAACTTTAATGGTTTGTAATAATGGGTAGGTAAACCAGAAATATCATACCTAAAGGAAAAACCGAACAAGGCTCTTCTGCATTACGATCACAGAACTTTATCGACACGTATGTTTACGAATGTTCTTATCAACATTGTTATTTATTTTTTAACAAATATTTAAAAATTAAACATGTTCACAAACATTTAAAATAAGAAAGATACACATTTATTTCAACGTGTCGTGCCACAGGGGGTAGATTTCAATTGTTGCTTACAAACCGACTCCATACTATACGAACTTTCGTGAACACAAGAATCGATAAAGTTCTGTGATCGTGCTGCTGCAACTGCTTTATCAATTCTCAAAGTAGACTCTTCTTTACTTATCATAAAAGTGAATATAGTGTCTATCTATGTCTATGTTCGGGGTCATTTTCAGAACAGTTCAAGAGATTTTAAACTGGTTTCCATTATAAGAAATGTGAAATTATCGATTTTAAAAGACTAAACTGAAAGATATCTTCGACTTAAAGCTCAATTGCATCTGAGCGAAGCCAGGAACTAAAGCTAGTTATTTTTATAATGTGAGCTCATTCGTTCGCGTCATTCATCACTTTCAATTTTCATCAATTCAATTTCTTCTCTATAGTATTTTTAATATATATTAGCTATACGGTGCATTTCAACGAATGCGATCTTAACTAGTTTCATTCAATAATATTGTCTTAAGTTTTCACGATTCATAATTTAAAATAAAACACTTTTTAACCGGATTTATCGCGCATAATTTATATTTTAGATTTTAACTCGACATTTCGGTGTCTTTGCAGACCCCGTGGTCACGAGCGAAAACGTCGAGTTAAAATATAAGTTATACGCGAAAAGTGTTTTATTTTAGTTTCATTCAATTGTTACTTATTCTTGTATTAAAATATTCTAAACCATAAATATATTGAAGATAAAGTTTAGATACCGTGGTTATCTTTAAGATAGTATGAATCAGTTCTGCGGACCGCTACTGCGTAGATAAGGCCGATAAATAAAAATTGCAATCTTCATACGAATAAATATTCTTTTTGATAAACAAACTAAGTGGCGATAACGATATTCACAGTTTCATTTCCATTTTATTCTCTTCATCACAATTCTTTGCAATGAGCCCGCTGCAGGACCATCAGTCTCTACCCTGGATTATGGAGGTTTGGGTCGTAATCCACCAAGCTGGACCTGTGCTGGTTGGTAGATTTAATGCAAGAGTTTTTGGGGTACCAAATCGCTTCCGATAAAACCTAACAGCTACTGTATACCGCTAGTGTTGTAAAAATGAGCTTTTTGAGTCTTTTTGATACACACGATTTGATAACGTCTTACTTTTGGAAGTTGGTTGAAGAACGTGTGCGGCGACGGGCCGTGCTCGTGACGAAATACTGACGAAGTCTTTCTCAGGATGTCCGTATTGAATGCTCAGTTCGCGCGCAATACACGTCCAAATACAGCGAGCGCAGGCATCGAGCGCTGGATATTACATTACTAGTTCCATTACAGCAATCTGTACGCACCATAAACGCTCAAGCCAGCGCTCGACCGTTTTGGAACATACTCGAGCGTTTTAGCGCTGACTCGAGCATTTTTACAAAAGTATAGACAGCACCCGGAACCGTGCCCTCCAAAGCTTAGAAGCAGTCGTTATTGATATGTAATCGGCGGTCACCCATCCTTTTCCCGATCGCACCGGACATTGCTTAACCTGCAATATAGATTGATAAGAGTCACTGCGCCATGACGATTTCAATACCATTATTCGAAATAAAAGAATCTGCTTCAAAAATACTTACTACATACAATTTGGGAATAGAAGAATCGTTAATTCAGCGTAGAGTTTACAGACGAATTGAAGACGAATCCTTTTTTACAAATCCTTTTTTAAGTCTATGTTAAAAACATGCTCAATTCGGTCGTTTGTTTGACTAGTCAGTCCGTCGGCGGGACTGACTGGAAAGGTACAGCTGGCGACACAGTCAAGATATATTTCAATAGACTTCAAAGAGGTCTGTATAGTTCTTATAACTTTTGTTTGATAATTTGGTAGAACTTTCATTCGGTTGAAGGCGCCATGTAAGTTTCGTCAAAATTGATAAAACACCTTTTTCCACCTTCAGCCAAAGTTTAAGTAGGGCGTTTTATAAATTTCATGTATTCTTTGATTATTTCCGACATTTTCAACAATGATCTTCATATTTCATATACACAATATAATAATGATTTAATGATACCTACCGTAACCTTCCTGATTCAATCATGTCATTCATAAGTGAAAACCGTATAAAATCTGTTAATTGTTAGTTCGTTTTGAAGACATTGGTAAAGAATCAGGAACCAGGCTTAATTTACCCTTTGAAGGTCAGAACTACTTAAATAGTTAAATATACGGTTTTGACCTACTTTTATACCGACCATCAGGGCTAGCATACGATAAAGACTCGAATCCACAAGATAAATATTATATTATAATTTTAACCTATCATGTTAGCTAACATTCGCACCATTATAAATAGAATTACTCGATTCGACACCATGATTAAGCCCACAGAACTAAAGATGCCATATTCTAAAAACACATACATACTCTAAGTGCCATATTCTAAGAAAATCTAATATATAAAATTCTCGTGTCACAGTTTTCGTTGCCATACTCCTCCGAAACGGCTTGACCGATTTTGATTAATTTTTTTGTGCTTATCCGATATCTATGAGAATCGGCCAACATCTATTTTTTTTTATTTATATGGCAAAACAACGTTTGCCGGGTCAGCTAGTATCGATATAAAGGAACGATTTATCGTTTTATATTATCGCCCCGCGCAGACCAAAAATATTACTTTCCCTGCTATCGCGAACGATGATACATGACAGATCTATACATAAACAACTTTATATTCATACTAGCTGTTGCGCGCGGTTTTACCCGCGCAATTTCGATTCCCGCGGGATTTTCGGGATAAAAAGTAGCCTATACGGATTAGGAAGAATCCCTCTAAGTAATGGTAAAAGAAATTTTAAAATCGGTCCAGTAGTTTTTGAGCCTATTCAATACAAAAATACAAAGGTTTCCTCTTTATAATATTAGTATAGATAAAAAAATATTTATATATGAATACAAATATAGGCACCCTTAAATTTTTCAAGTCCTTATCTGAAATAAAAAACTTTTAAGGCCTCATAATTTAGTCATTCGTGATGGGGCGTGCCGTGTGTTTTTATCTTTATTATTTACTTACGTGAAAAAATCCGTTTCACAAAGTCGTTTATTCCATAACACTAACTTTATTTTAAAACAATATAATTAGTAGTAACACTAGTAACTAACAGTTACTTGCGATATAACCCGTATAGCTCCTGTTCTTGAAGGAATTTGTGGATTTAATACATCCTATGCTACTCCTGAATAATGTATCTTCCATTTACGACATTACGTTTGCTATTCTGCCCAGTACTTTCCGAGATAGACGCGTTCAAGGGCCAAGCCGGCTGGTGTAGCGGTAGCATACATTGCTTTCTATGCCAGAGGTCCTGGGTTCGAATCCCGGCGGCGACGGCGGATATTTGTGTGATGAACATAGATATTAGTCGTCAAGTCATGGATCTTTATATGTTTATTTAAGTTTATTCTAATAAAAAATATGTATTTATTCAATATGTATGTTTATATATTTCTTAAGTACCTATATCAGTTATCTAGTATCCATAACACAAGTTCTTTAAGAAACTTAATTTGGGCTAGATAATGTTGTGTGAGTGTCAGAAATATTTATTATTATTATATTATTATTAAACCAATACTCTTCAGATTTATTATATTACTAAAGATTATACATAAAATTTAGATGACCAGTTTCCCTATCATGTTATTATTTAAATTAAGAGCGGTTACGCACTACATCAGGCATACGTCATCCGTCATTTCATACAAGATTTCTGTACCCTGGCAAATAATTCAATGCAGTAAACTGAAAGTTCAAAATGTCAAATAAAAAAATAATGATACCAGTTAAAAACTTCTTAGTGTTAGTACTGAATGAGAATGATTGAAAAAGAACGGGTCTTAGTCATTGTACTTTATTTTAAAAGTAGGTAACTTACATGAAAATAATGAATTACCAAATATGCCTTGTGCTTTACAATGGTTACAATAGAAATAAAATCGACTTTAAAATTTCTTTATTTTTAAACTATATTTGTCGTTAAAAATGAAATTTCAAAATTGCCCTTTGCTAACTGTACCGTAAAAAAGAAATATCTTGTGAGTGGAAATATTCTTTTTACATTATGATATTATTATTTAAAAAAAAATCATATTCAGTTTTTCTTCGGTAATGTATAAAAGGCATACTAGAACTGTAATTTTACTGCATTGAATTATTTGCCAGGGTAGATTCTTATTTTCTCGGATTCGAATCGAATAAGAATCAGATGTAGTGTGTAACCGCTTTAACTCATTACTATTTGGAATAGTTTGTATAGTTGACGTAAAATGACCTTACAGTCTAACATTAAAGTTTACGAAGAGGAAGGAAGATTTTACGCAAATAGAATAACTATTAAAACGGGTTGGCGAATATTTTATTGCTTTCAAAATGATAGGAAGCTGGTTTCAAACTTTATTTCAAACTAGCCACTTCGCTTTGTTTTACACGCGTAATTTCTGATCCCGTGGGTAGGTAGTTCTGGATAAAACAAAGCCTAAATAATTGGAATTAAAATTATTTTGAAGAAGAAAAATCAATCAATAATAATAACCAATATTTTAAATCCTACACAAAAATAATGAAACACTAGATTGTATTACATTATTACATACCTACCTTGTTCATACAAATATGTATATATTTAATTTAATAATAAATATTACAAAATCACTTTGGTATACAATTTCAAAAAATTAAACGAATAGAATGTCCTCCTCTCTCCTGTTACAAATTGCTATGCCCAACAGGGTCCTTAATATATGTACCTACTACCTAATAATTTAGATCAAATTTACAATTGTGCAATGCAATAAACTTTTGAATTGAGTTGAATTATGCTATCAATTGCAAAAATCCGAATGACTGTCTGTCTTTCTGTCGTATAAGTTTCTTACAAATATAAATATCGCATGCGTTTTTGTCGAACTACATTTTTTTTAAATATAAGTACCTATGTACTTATATTTGAAAAACAGATCCGACGATGGGTGACGAGGAGATTTAGGCCGTAATCCACCAAGCTGGCCCAGTGCTGGTTGATGGATGTCAGAATTTTCAAGACGTCGAAATGGCTTCTGATAATCCCTAAAAATTACTGTATACAGGTATACAGCACTGATTACCGATTGCTTAAAGACCCTCCGAAGCACTGTTAAAAAGTAAAAACAAAAACATGACAACAGACTTGAGGCCTCATTACATCACTCAAATAACTATGAGCAAATTACCATAACCGAAACATAAAATAATTCACTCAGTAGAAACTTATTGACAAACACAATCTACTTATTTTATAAAATAAAGGAAAGTCTGTCTGTCTGTCTGTATCGCTATCACGGCTTAACCATAGCAACGATTCGCATGAAAGCAATGAAAATGGTTGACCAGGGTCACACAAAGGTTGTTGTTTTTCAAAAAATTTACACCAGAGGGCTTGGAATAGGGAATACGTATAAGAAAACTACCACTTTGCCGGTTTTTATGAATTTTGCCACAAATGTAGTTGGTAACCCGGAGTTAAACTTAGGTATTTTTATTTATTATAAAACGATAAAAATACTTTTTTAATACTAAGCGAACGAAGTCACAGCTAACATCTAGTAATATAATAGGTACAACGCAAATCAACATTGTGTCAGAATTGAATATTTTAGAATAATTGACAAGATTTTTAATAAAAAAACTCGTTGGGTAAAATTCCATTTACGTTATAAATTAGTTAATAATAAACAAAAGTTTCTAAAAACGTAAAAAAACCTCTTTTGTTAAACCTCGTTTGTAATTCAAATTCCGAACTAGTTTTGATCACCGATAGTTTTTTTTAGATCAAACATGTGTTGACCTCAATCTAAACTTGAGCTTCGAAATTCAAGTGACATTTTGATGAAACGGAATGTAATGGATTCCAAATGCTGGAATTCCTATGTATAGCAACCTAAATAATTTACATTTATAAATTGAATTATAATTCATACTTTCAGCTTTGTTGAATAAACAGAGGTCTCGAATGTGTTTGCCAAATATTACGACAAAAGTTAGTGGCCACTCAAACGTGCAACCTGCATCCAAATATCATTGCTTTGAGATATGTGCAAGATGAAGAGCTAAATCTGAAGATATTTACCATCAGATAAAATCGAGTTTTAGCCCTCAAATAGACTCCTAGATAATATCCTGGGTCAAGCGTAACGTAACGTAAAATAATAACTAACTCACAAGAGATACGAAAAACAACTGAAATTTAGCTACCGTCGTCATCTTGAAACAATTTTACGTCAAAATCTACAGTTTAAAGATATCTGATAATTAGTAATCAAATAAAGCTATATTTATCGGCTACAGAACAGTAAAACTATTTTAATAAATAAAAAAGTTTTTATTACAAATTAGTTTATTAATCAAAAAATGGTCGATATACCTACGTCATTTTGGCTCTTACATAAATGAAAAATAAGCTGAATACAACGGAAATTCCGTTAAAATGGCTTTAAAATTAAGGTCTCATAAGCAGTAACGGTACTTTATGCTTATTTGGCACAAAACAAACCTAGCCTATGTAATCAAACTTTCAGTGCTGAAAACGTATGACAAGATACGTTGTTTGAGCGATTACTTTCAAGATATTATCGGTGTCCTATTCGCTCTGTAAGTCGAGGTACGCTTGCTTGTCAAGCGTACAAGAGTCAAGAGTATTGTAAATGCCACTTCATTTTGGCAGTAAACAAAACTCAATATTCTTATTATATAAAAACTAGCCACCGCGCGCAGTTTTACCCGCGTAACTTTTGATCCCGTGGGACTTTCGGGATAAAATATAGCCTATAACCTTCCTCAAGAGTTGGGCTATCAAATGCAAAAATAATTTTTCAAATCCCGCTTGTAGTTTCTGAGATTAGCGCGTTCAAATAAACAAACAAACAAACAAACAAAAAACAAAATCTTCAGCTTTATACATATATAGTTATAGTTAACTATATAGTTGTATAGATATGGGAAATAAAAAACCGAACGGCGAGATTATTTTTTTTAAATTTTTACCTTACGCTTTTCTGGTTCTTAAGCCGCGATATGCTCTAGGTACTCATTATCATCGTCACAAGTCTTTCTAATGTGCCCTATGTAAGACCTTGAGTTCCTGGATGAAGAGGACGTTCGTTGGTACTAAGAATATAAACTTAAAAGTTTATGAAAATGGATAGATGGATGTTTGTTACCCTTTCACGTTGAAAAGGCTTCGCGGATTAGGTTCAAACTCCGAACAAATATAGACCGTAATCTAAATAAACGCACAGGATACTTTTTAACCAGATATATCCGCTGAAAAGGCGAAAGAACAACTCGTGTAAAAGTTATATGAGTATAAAAGTTGTATGAGTTCTATAACTCCTGACCACTACAGTCCTGGAACTTTTAAGTGTCGAGTGAATAGGTTTCTCGTGGATGGACGTGTAACACCATAGTCTTCATGCGCACTTTCCATCAGGTGGCATGGAAGACAAACGTCCTATCTTTAAAATATAAAAAAATGCTTACATATTTTTAACGTCGTATTTATTTTATTTTACTCCTAAACTAAAGACCTAGTCATATTAATGTACAAAGTTTTGTTTGTTTGTTCTCATTGCACGTGCCTTCTAAGCAAGGCAGCGACTTTTCGCAATAACGCATAATTGAAGGTTTACCTGATATAGTTAAACCTTATTTATTGAGGATATCTCATAGTAATAAATTAAGTTTATATTAACAAAGAACTGAGTAGGTATCAGAAACCTACGGTACTTGGAAGCCTACCACCGCAGTATTTTAAGGAAGACTAGTAAATTTGACAGTTAAAAAATTCTATATACATAGGTATATACATAACTTCACGCCTGTATCCCGTATGGGGTAGGCAGAACACCAGAGGTAATAAAACCATCTGATGTCACGTTAGACAAATTTGGAGGCATTATAATAGTGGAGAGAGACTATTGCAGTGACAGGGGGTCAGCCTATCGCCCACAAAAAAGCCTCCCATAACACCTCGGTCCCTTAACTGACTTTTACAGTATGCCCGGGAAGAGAAGCAGCTGGCACATTCTATGTTTTTCCTTCGCTCCCAGTCCAGCATAGAAGCAATATTTAATTGGTAAAATTATAAACACTATAAAAAAAGTTTGAATTATTTACAAATAAAAAGGAGGAAGATCAACATGATGAGAAGAAGTGGCTAGCAAAAGATGCAACAGGCATAAGATGATAATTTCAAAAAGTTCTCGAATAAGGTCCTTCTCCGTCCATATATTCCAATATTTTATACTAGTAAGTAAGTCGTTGTTTACAAAAGAAAAATATAATAATCTATAGACAACTTAACAAAACTGATACTAAAAAAATATATTAAACAAAAAAAAACATTAATCTACCTAAATGGCCTTCATTCAGCATTGTTGCAGAGCCCAAGGGACCGCACCGCTGATTTTCAGTGACAGGCACTTTTGCACGATTATTGTTCTATAGTACTCATAGTGCCGTTCTTCAAATTTATCAAGTGTGAGAAATCTTGTATTTATTTAGGAACCTTGTCATGAAAGCACAAATAGTTAACACTCTTACGCCGCGTCCTTAATTTTTGCATCACATTTCTCAATAGACGAAATGGAAAAAAAAAAAAAACATAACAAAAAATTGACCATTAAAATGACAATGTTGAATGTAATATAGGTACATGTTGCATCTTATCTACATCTCTTACTCAAACATCTAATGCAATTGTAAACAATGACTAGGATTACTTTAATTGAATGTTTGCTGTTTCAATATTAATAAGATCTGCGCTTGTTAAGGTTTATTGACAAAAGACGTAGAGAATAACATGTCAAGTTTCACAGTTTGACTTCTGACCGACTATTATTAGAAGAAGAAGCGTTTTTTTTATCGTTTATTCAAATGGAGTTTGACCTTTATCTAACCTTATGACAAGTGAACATAAGGTCGAAGATGGCAGCACACGAGCCACTGCCTTTTTGGAAGGAAGCAGCGGCGCCATTCGACAGTGACAGAATGTATAAGAAAGTTCGCCCCTTAAGGACCTAATCTAACACTAAACGGGTTTCTTATTGGCGTTTGACCTAATTCACACCTAATGGTACAGAAGGCAGCACATCAAGCGACATCAAGCATTACAAATCTGTCAAAAAAATACTTGAATCTGAACTCAATGCCCTCGACATTAAGTTAAAATTGTTTGTGGAAATTTGACAGGTAAGGTAACTAGGGTTGACAACTATACTGTTTATAACAGTATTATATTGTTTTTCACCTAACTTAAGTACACCTAAAGTATGCAAAATACTGTTTTCAGCATAAAAAACAAAACACTCTATATGCTAGACTTTAAGTAATAATTTGTGCAAGAAGTTCTAATAATATATGTTTAAAACAATAAATAAATTGAATAATGTTTATTTTTCCAAAATACTATTTCATATTCTTTCCAAACTCAAATATATTTTATTTCTAGAAAAAAACGTTAGCAACCCTAAATGTAACGCTTGATCTGCTGGCTTCTGTACCTAAGTGATGATCAGGTCAAAGATGACAGCACAAGAACTGACTCGTATAAAACATTACCGGAACACATCACCGGAGGGTGATATTTGGCGGCAGATTTTATATAAAGGGTATTCGCGCGTTTTTCGTCACATCGCCGGCTTTACTCTAAACCAGCGGATAGTCCCATAGTAAAGCCGGCGATGTAGGCAGTACCTAAAAACGCACCACGAAAACAGTTAGAAATGTTATACTTATTCGGTAATACGAACATTTTTCTTTATTACGTTATTCAATAACAGTCAAATAATAGTGAGCGACGTTGCATGCAGTCATCAAAGCACGCGATAATCATTATGATATAAGAGAATGATAATAGTACATTTTACAAACTAGATCAGAAACTCTCACTGTGTTTGACGACCACTTTGGCGTTGGGGTAATCCTATCTGCCTCAGAAGCCAGTAGTGGTTGCGGGTTCGATCCCCGCACGGAACCAGAAAAAAAATGTTCCGTGTCTGGGTGTTTATCTATTTATGTATTTATATTCTATGTTCCCCCCTAGTTCGCTATATGGTATCCCATAACACAAGCTATGCTTGTTTTGGGGCCATGTAGTTGGTGTGATTGTCTGGGGATTTTATTTATTTATTTATTATTTGACTGATATCCAGCAACAGTTATGACACCGTGTTATTTATAAAGCGTTATATTAGTTAACAGGCATATGAAAATTCGATCCTAAGTAATATAATATCTCAACCCTAAGCCAAGGACTGTTGATATTATTTCACCATGCATTTTCATACTTTTATTATACTTCATACATTCTAGACCCTTCAACTGTTTCGAATCGAATCGGGCTGGTAACTAAACGCACGAAAAACTACGTTTTAACATAACAATGAATATAACAAATATTAGCATAACAAGTCAAATGGACATTGCAGCTATTTAAATGGTGTTCTTTGTTCTACGAGTAAGTACTTATAGGGTATTCAATAAGGCTATTTAAGTTTCGAAGTCCTGGTTATGGCTATAATCACGGTAATATTATCTCAATAACAGTATTTCAATTCGGCCGCATCTTTAAAAAAATGCCTAGAGTGCTGCAGTACGTTCACATGCGATAGTCCGCCTTCATCATCTTAATTACATTTGCCTACTTTGTGTTTACTTCCATTTAGTTCTGTGATTGTATAAATATACTTTATTTATACAAACAAATAAAAATACTTTGTGAATTGAATAGGAAGTGATCCCAAAAAAACCATATTTACGTTTACATCGATCTTTTAAATTAGACGTACGAAATTACTTATTATTAAGTTTTAAAGTATTCAACGTTTCGGCATACGCTCGGCAATGTTTGCAATTTGCATGCCGATATCGAGCCGCGTAAGTATAGCTCGCGTAGTCCGTTTAAATGAAGTTGAAATACTGTATATATAAGTATTACCGCGCTATAATACTCTTTATTGCCGTTAACTATATTTTTTATGATAACAATGGCTCGTTTGTCATCCAGTGGAAAGTGAAAATTAGGACTAAGGTGGAACACGTCTATCCATGAGAAACTTATTCACTCGACAATTTAAAGTAACTGCCATAAATTAAGACTGTAGTGGTCAGGAAGAACAGACATCAGAACTCTCAAGGCGTTGAAATGGCTTCTGACAAACCTGAATGACTTCTTATTTATTTCCAATGGAAACAATTTTCTAGTGTATTACTTACACAATGAAATATTTATAATTTCTACATGTAACAATTACAAGAATACAGCACACGGGATCAACCCTTAAGCTGCGTTTCCACTGACGCGGAGCTGAGCGGAGATCACTATGCTTGTTCTGTTTCTATTGAAGCGCAGCTATTCAGGCGCCGCCAAGCCACAGAATAAGTAATAGTTGGTACAGAAGAATTACTCCGCAAGAAGATCTTAATAAATTCGAATCTTGCTAATGGAGCGTACACATTGCTTGTAATGGAACCTGTAATGTAATATCCAGCGCTCGATGCTGCGCTCGGTGTATTTGTACGTGTATTTCCGTATTTCGTCGCGAGCACGGTCCGTCGACACGCGAACAAAGTTGTTTCCGCCTATAACCTATTCTGTGCTGAACTGCTGATAGCGCAGCGCGTAGGTACGTCCGTGTCAATGATCGTTGGGAATTCATTCTTTAACTTTCGGATAAGTTTAGTCAGTAAATAACTAACATATATTTTTATTATATTTTTCTCTTCGTGTAAGCACAGTTATCTATAACAGTAATTCAACCTCATACAAACGGACGAAACGCGAGCTATACCTACGCGGCTCGATCTCGGCATGCGCTCGGCATGAGCCCAGTCGCGAATGTCTGCATACCTAAACAATTGTTGATTGAGCTTTACATTAATATGCGGATTGTTTATAGGTACTTTAAAATGTAACAATACATCTTTTCGTGCGTCTCTTCCTATTCAATTTACAAAGTATTTTATTTGTTTATATAAAAAAAGTATATCGCAGTCACAAAATTGAATGGAAGTAAACACAAAGTAGGCAAATGTCATTTAAACGCTGAAGGCGGGCAGCCCTATCACATGTGAACGGACCGCGGCGCTGCTGTAGGCATTTATTTCAATGATGCGGCCGAGTTGAATTACTGTAGATATCTGTACTGTGGTGTAGGTAAGTATGATATTGAACTATCACGTCCTCGCATTTGGAAACCAGTCAGCATTTTTTACCAGTCACCCTACATATATGAAGTTTCACCACAGCTAAAGTTTACACGAGGATTTAAAAATGTTATTGAAGTCGGTTTTTTAAATACATCAATATATAATGATTATACATCAATTCATAAAAAAATGCTGAAGACCTAGACGTTGGTTGCGGCGCACCACATTTTATAAAAGTAAACTGATTAACATCATTCAAAATATGGATAAATTGGTTTTATGCCTAGAGCTTTCATTTGACATCATAATAATTAAGATAACTTAACAAACAAAATATCACACTTTGAAGTTGCTCTCGTAATTATCCAATATTTATGAAATGCAAAACAATAAAAAATAATTAAATAATTAATTGCAATCCGCGTCCCTTTGATGTTGTCCAAAAAACCGACAATTCATGGATAGCGTATAGCACGCTTCGAGCGTCACTACGCAATTCCTGTTCGCGACCGGTGCTCGCGCAATGTGAACGGGCGCGCGAACGCCCGTCCACATCGAGCATCGAGCATTTTTTGATGTTATTCAAAAAACAGAAAATGTACGGATAGCTTAGAGCAGGCCACGAGCGCGCTCTACTGCGGCTCAGTTCGCGCTCGAGAGGCGTACAAATCATGGGAACTTTTTTTTGCAGATTACATTACTAGTTGCATTACTAGCAATGTGTACGCACCATAAGACGCGATACGGTGGATTTCAGCTCGCACAGCATTATGTACCTGCAAATTTATATACCTAGAAGTTTTGTCTCTTTCTATCGCATGCCTCTTATCTTTTCTTACGCTGTTAGGGTTGCTGCCTAGTGAAGAATAATTAATCTCCTTATTTGTAATTAAGTATCTAGCGATGTAGGTATTACTGTTATTCTACCTTTGTAAAAAATATTGTTTCAACTTACCTAAAGTACAAAATGAAAAAAAAGTTACGACGAATAACTAGTACTTAATACTACCTATGTTTTGTTTGCTAAATTGAACATAATCAAATCTAAACATAATCTAATTGAATATTTGTTTCTTTTTATGTCAATTTTTAAATACTATTTGCGACCTCGATCATAGAATTACTGTGATTTCTATTAGGTAGGTAGGTATCTACAATGTCCCGACGGGCGCGCGCGTGACACACGACCCATTCGAAATACGCCGGCGGGGCGGAGCGCTTCGCTGTAGGTAAATAACGGATGTACCGCGCGGAGTGAGCCAGGCCTGGCCAAGCTCCACTCCGCTCAGCTCCGCGTCAGCGGAAACGCAGCCTTAAGGTGCCTCCCGAAATCCTGTTTTATAATGACATGCCTAATTTCGTAAATCGGATGTAAAACTCACTTCTTTATAAAACCTCGGCGTGTCATCAAGTCACAATCAATGCTCCTGATAATTGTCTATATTAGATTACAATTTATAACAATGATTGTGAATCACTTGAGATCCCATGACAGTGGCATTTGATTTTAAGGTAAAATATTTGCTAAAAGATAAGTTATTCTAGCATGCTGAACTGGGAGCGACAGAAAAACGTCGAATGTGCCAGCTGCATCTTTTACCGGGCATACTGTAAAAATCAGTTAAGGAACAGAGGTTTTATTGGCGTTTTTGTGGGCGACAGGCTGAGCCCTTGTCACTACAATAGTCGCTCTCCATCATTATAATACTTGAAAATGAATCAAACGATGGGTTTCTAACCTCTGGTGTTCTGCCTACCCTATAAGGGATACAGACGTGAAATTATGTATGTATGTATGCAAGAGAAGTAATTAATTTTAGCAAATTATGTCCGTGACTGACTCGAGTTATTGCTTGTCGGCGTGCGAGGTGCTGGGTTCATGTTCCAGCTGGGCCAGTTTAGATATATTTTTCTAGACTGGTTCTGGTCGTATACTAAGATCCTACACAGTTCTGATTTTTAATTTCCATAAAACAAGTTCATTAAAATCTTACTTGAGGGCCAAATTCACTCACTAACTAAAGCTAAATTTTCAACAAGGAGGAGGTTTTTATTGGTCAATTATGTATCGCTTTTGAATATTCTTGTTTCATATAAAATAGGATACTTCATAGATGGTCCCATATAAATTTCATCGAAATCAATTGAGTTCGTACTTTCTGAAAAATTTGAAATTCTCGAAAAAAAAGTTTATGAAAACGGAGAAAATTTACGTTGATAACCTTATACTTCTGACAAAGTTTTGACACGGATTAAAAATGCTAGTGAAGTCAATTTTTTAATGTCATTATCATTCGTTGATTATTTGTTACACACATGTCTTCCAATTTAATTACATCATTTTCTAAACTACCATGATCAACATATATCAGGAGTCGCCCACCAGTGGACAAACGCTAAAATATAATTACTTGATATTATAAGTCAATGTCAAACGAAGTCAACGTCCGAGTCCTGTCTCGTCTGTCGTAAGTAACTTAACGATTTTCATACGGTTTCTTATTTAGTCAACGGACATAGTGATTCATGAGAATGGTTAAGTGTGTAATTCTAATGGTTTTGTGTGAATTGGCTGACATAATGACTTCCATTGTTATCGTCCTTCTCTTAGACGTTGACGATTAATTTAGTTTAATATAATCAATGTAGAAGTTGAGATACATATTTTATCTAATAGTGGGTTCCTATACAGGGTGTCCAAAAAAGTATTTTGGAGATAAATACCCTAGATAGTGCTAGTCTTCCCCATTCGACTGTAATAGAACTACTAATGTAACATCCTGCGCACGTTGCGTATTTGGACGTGTACTACAATACATAACTCTACTTGGAAAAGTTATTGTGATTTTGAGTGCGTAGATAAATAACCATGGACTTGATTTTAGATTATTTATAACTTGCATAATATAGGAGCGAAAAGTGGAATGGAAAAAAACTTTATGAGTGCGTGCAACTAAGTACCTTCCTAGATGACTAAGTTTATTTTGATCTATTTTGTAAATATCTCCCAGCTGATCGTAAGGCGCGCCGCGCGCGCGTTATCTGGATAGGTGACAGGACGCGCGTGCGCTCTGTCCTTGAAATGCTTAGAATTTTTTATGGGAAAACTATAAGCCCAAATAAAAAACGGTTTTTTGTACTCGAATGGGGCAGACTAGCTCTATCTAGGGTATTTTTGGCCAAAATACTTTTTTGAACACCCTGTATGGAATACGAGCGGTTTCGCGCGGTTTTATTATGTGCTATTCCAGGCTATGCCTACACTTTCACTGTGCCAAATTTCATCCAAATCCATTGATCCGTTCTGCCGTAATTGAGGAACAAAGATCCATATATCCACCCAAACTTTTATTATATTAGTAAGATAAGTTTCTTAAAATTTTCTTACTTAACATAAATCTGGACTTTATCGGTTGTCAGGGCAATTCTCATACATTGTAGTGTCTTTTATCCGAGATTATGTATTGATATTGAATCATGATTTAATATTTAAATCTAATGTAAATTGATGGTAGCACGGCTTGGATACAAGCTGGTTTTAGTTGTGTACCTATTTTTAGTCTTCCTTTAAGAATGTAAAGGGTGCTTTTTTTAGATGTCTTCAAAATGAAATAAAACACCTGAAAAATAATTTCTTTTTCATATTGTTGGTTTTAATTACGCGCAACCATCAATTTATTGCGGGAAATATTCGATGAACGCATATTTTCGTGTAACAGGTCCATTACGAGCTGGCTTTCACCATCGTGTAATCACACACCTATGGATTACATTTTTTGTGGATATTTTATAGTCACACGTCTACACAGATTAACCACAGACGTTGAACCACTTAGCAGTAAACATTCGCCGCGTTATTGCTGATATACGGCCTCATTTGCTCAAAAATGTAGTCGAAAATTGGACTTCCGTCGGACTTTCTACGGACTTCATTGGAACCAGCCATGGCGACCATATGGCCGAAATATTTTTTAGCAATAATGACATAAGTTATCTTCTAAATAAAAATATGATACAGAAATTATTTATTACGTATTTTATTTTACTTTGAAGATGTTTACCTATTATGAAACACCCTTTATATTCCTACTTGATTACATTTGCGTAGGTCAAGATTTATAATAAGCAGACTGGTGACATTGTATAGTTATGCGCATTCGTAATTTATATTTACAATTTAATTAGCAACACACTGGTTACTGATTTTATAAATCGTCACGTCGACTACGACGTTGATTTCTATAGATTGTCAGGATGAAAAACGATAATAGTATAGGTATTCTAATTAATTTATAAGAAAAAACAATAAAACCGTGACAAAGACAAAGATGCACTCAAAAAGAAATCGAAATACGTAAAAAAAACAAGAGCCATTGGCCAAAGTATTGATCTTTATTAAACATCTTTGTTTCAAGGGCTTCATCCAGTTTTAGGGTTATTCTTATTCTTATGTTTTTTTGTGTAAATTGTAAGAACTTAATACTATTTTTGGAAAAATCTCTAAACTTTATTTTTATTTACACTTTAAATTACTTCTAATATATGAACAGAATTTTATGTCATAAATGTGTAGAATAATATTCGAAGAAAAAAGAAAAGGAAAACTTGTAAGTAGCTCATATGTATTCATTTTTGTATTTAACTAGCTGAATTTAGCTTTTAGTTTCCCTTAAGAATAAAATAAAAATAAAATCGAAAATGTCACGGACCGTGTACCTACTGTGAGATTACCGGAATAAGACAGAAAAAAAATATTTAACAAAAATTATCGAAATTATATACAAAGTTCTACAAGTTCATTTCCATTTCCATCAAAGTTCCATTTATACCAAAGAACGGCAAATATAAAATTATATCAAAAATAATAACGATTTTATGATTTTGAGCATCAATAAGTTTTTGAGTAGTTTTTGTGTCCCGACCACGTGCGATGATATAAAAATGCAGTGCGGAATAGAAAACCGATTTCAACGATAGGAACACTTTCTTAGTTATTTAAGAGCAGCATTCCTATAGTTTTGTCAGTTTTTCAAATAGCGAAAATTGAATCGCATTTTTTTTCCAAACTCTTAAAAAAAGGACATCCTTAACACGTCAACCGGCCGTGTTAAAGGCTCATTTTTCTTACCTTTCTGGAGGGTATTAAGTTTGTTCATATGTACCAAAAACATGCTTTTGGTATATAGGTACTTTAGGTACCTATATGTCACAAAAAGCAGTAAAAAAAACGTATTTTTTGAGTTTTCTGAAAACTAAATGAGAATCGCCCTTTAATAGAAAAAAGTTTTTTTCACATGATCCCATCAACGCTTTTTCGCAGCAGAATTTGGTAAGGTCGCTTGCGATTCGAACCCTGAAGGGGTGCTACCAAAAGGTGGTCCCTAAGATTAGTTGCTCTGACAGCACACTTATCCAGGAACCTACTATTCTAAGCCATGGTACAGATATCTACAGTAATTCATTTCGACCGCATCTTTGAAATAAATGCTTACGGCACCGCGGTCCGCGGTTTTGTGTTTATTTCCATTTAGTTTTGTGACTGCAAATATAAGTACTTTTTTTTCATAAACAAATAAATACTTTGTAAATTGAATAGGAAGTGTTCAACAAAAATATGTTGTGTGCCAAAAAACAAATCGGTCTTATTAATTAGCGACCGAAAAATACTTCGACCTCGACTGAGACGTACGAAAAGATGAATTTTTAAATTTTAAAGTAAAGCTCAATCAATAATTGTTTCGGTATCAAGACACTCGCGACTACCCGCATGCCGAGTGCATGCTGAGATCGAGCCGCGTAGGTATAGCTCGCTTTTCGTCCGTTTGTATGAAGTCGAATTATTGTAGATATCTGTACCGTTTTAAATCGAGCCTACGAGGCAGAAAGATTTTAGTTGCACGAATATTTAAAAAAAAATTGCCGCATAGATAGATTTATCATTATTCCTTTTCCATTAGTAGTATAAATAAATAATTATCGAAAAAAGATTATCGATAATATCGATTGACACTCCCTGAAGGCTTTCAATCAAAGATGGCCGATATAAAAATACAGGGTGCGGCTGGTTGAAATTATAACTTCTGTGTAATTTATTGATCTCCAATTTCCTTATCGCTTAGGAAGTTAATAATCGTAGCTTAACCGTTTAACGACATGGAAAATTAAATACAATTAAACATGACTTAAAAAACAATCCAATATATGAAACTGACATCTACCATGAAGCCACAAAGTAAGTCATAAGAAGCTCATGTTTTAGAGACCATACAGCAGATTAGGGGATGCCTTGTAGCTTTACACCCAGACCCAAGCGGGTTTAGAAAATATTATAGTCTGGCTAATGAAAGTAGAGAATAAAAAATCTGGCGAATTTAAAAAATCCCATAATGTTACAAATATGGATTAAACAAACATGGTAGGTACTTACTTGATTAATTTCTTTATAAAACTATCGTAAAAAATAACAATATTGGTACTGTCCTACTTTTTGATGAGAAGTATATACTTAAAATGATAGGCAACTTGTATTATTCAGGCTTCAAAATAAAACAATAAAATACAATACCTAATTATTTTTATGAATTGTAAACAAAATCTGAATCCAGCAATTCTATATGGAATGAATCGTCAGAGTCACTGGTATCGCTCTTTCCTACACTGGTTATGTATGAAACTATAATTTTTTTTTATTCATTTTCAAATATGAAAATTCCAAAATCTCAATTACCAAAACCAGCAACAATCGTTCGATTGACAACAGTCAAAAACTCCCATTGCCTTCTTTCGTTAGACAGAATCTAATCACTAGATGTAACAGTCATCGAAACGTCGAGTTAAAATGTAAAATATAAGTCGTCATCTTCATCACAACCCTTTGTAATGAGCCCACTGCAGGGCTGAATAACGAGGACCCCTGAGTGACGACGAGGTATAGGCCATAATCCACCAAGCTGGCCCAGTGCTGGGTGGTGGATATAAGAATGTTTCAGGGCGCCGAAATGGCTTCTGACAAACACACGTGTACACGTATACAGCACTTGGATCGACTATTTAACGTACCCTCTGAACGGAAGGCACACGTGTGCCTTCTCTGAACGGAAGGCACACGAGTCTCAAGGCGACTTCCGTGGAGAATTAGGTAATGATCGTCGCCTCGGCGGCGGTCACCCATCCAAGTACCGACCGCGCCGAACGTTGCTTAACGAAGTCGTCGTGGTGCCGTGGTTACTGTGTATAGGTATCAAAACATTTCACAGGTTAAGCAAAAATATAAATTTACACGATAAATTCTAGTTTTTAAAAAGCCTTTTATTTAGGATAAATTGTGAAAACTTTAGACGACAGTTTAGAAAAGCTGTTTTTATGAACGACCCTGTTCGGGGCTCGAACGTAGAACTTATACCTACTTTGCTCATGTCTAAATACTTACTCACTTCATGGAAGTAAAATAACTTGTTGATTTTATTCTACAACTTTTCTAAATGTACCTTAGGCAGGTACTAAATTGTACATTCAAATTACTTTATATAATGAAGCTTACACTAATATAATGAAGCTTATGGTTTGCTTGTTTGTTGCTTTGAAAGAGATAGTCTAAAAAAAATTGATAGCCTAGGTTCAGAGGAAGGTTATAAGGAAAAGGAATAATTTATCTGAATAATCCTTCTAGATTTAAATGCAGGATATCTAATAATCCCGCAGCTATACAATGGGTACATTCGCTAACGAATCAATTCACTAAAAAGCCAAAAAAAAAAGCTGCGTCGTATAGACGACTAATCCAGCTGACCCACATGGCGGTAGGACTCCTTTGGGTCCACCTGGCTTGGTAATGATCCCCTGACTAATATCCTAGCTCAAGCTTTTATGTTCCTTCCTACCTGATTCCTATGTAAGGCGTACGTCTAAGTTCACTTCATAAAAGAATTAAGTGTTGATAAACTTAGTAAGAGCTAGTATATATAAGGAAATAAGTAAGTATGTAGTGTTATAAAATACGGACGTTACAATCACACTTATTTAAAAATACCTTCTTTTTATTCTCTAGTAAATCATAACATCTAGGTACCTCCTTTATGCTTTGTAATAATTGAAATCATCGGAATAACTCAATATTCTGTGAATACCTAAAATAGCTTTACGAAATTTACATATTTTTTTCCTGTACATCACCTATCATAATAGTAGGTACCTACCACATTTAAAAAAACCGTACAATATTTTGTACTTAGGTATCTTAAATCATAATACGTAGTTACAGGATATTTGTTTTTTAAATATACTCAAAATAAATATTTGTAGATCGGTCGCACGCACAACTAATTTAGCACATGTCTAATAATACCGTGAAAAACAAACTAAACGTTAGATAATCTAGGAAAACATAGAAAAACTCATAACTACTTACCAAAACAAAAAGCAAGTTTCCAGTCAACGATATAAAAATAAATTAAAAATAAATCACAGACACTGGCCACTAACACACGCACTATCAATAATTTAAAACTATAAAACTAAACTGACAGATGTTTTTTTTTATTATGTAACAATGAGTTTGTACTCGCGCTGTTGGCGGGAGCGTCACTATCTGTGGTGTAGTGACGCGCGCGACCGAACGATAGATTTTGGGGCCAATGGCTACCGCGCCGAATTTAATTCAACCTACCTCCCGCACTGCTCAATGGAAATAGTATTCAGTGTTCGTTCACTACTACATCAATATATTAATGTTATGTTTTGTATCGAGATTCGAGATATCTACGCATTATTTAGCACTTGAAGCCACTTGCGGATTTAATCCCTAAATGAAATGCGTTTATACTTATTTCGCGTAAAATATTTTAATCATTTTTTATTGCTTAAATTATATAATATTAAATTATATCAGTACCTATTTATAAATAATCCAATTAAGAAATAAAGAAGAAAAGTCACAAAAATAACGTCTCTTGTGGTCTAAAGATATTGTTTTTTTATTACTTGATAGAAAATAAAATTATCTGAACTGGAGACAAAAAGAAAAGTTGTACTTTTCTTATTTTTCAAAAAATAAAATCAAGCTAAGAAGAAAGCACATAACCGATTAATGTGATCCTAATTAAAGGTTAAAAAAGCTGGTCATTGAGTTTGTGGACTAAATTACCAGCAAAATAATATCATCGAGTGCTTGCTGTGTGTAAGGTCTTGGGTTCTAGTCCCCGCCGTTCAAATAGGAAAAAGAACTTTTCTATATAGCCTTCTCTAAGTGTATGCTAAATAACAAACGGTGGTATTTCACAAACTATGCAGTAAAGTGGGCACTATACATCACATTTTATTAAATACAACTAACAAAAGATAAATGTGAGAAAAAGAGGTCTAAATTCAACGTAAAATTGTGTCTCTGGCAAAATGTATGGATTCAAACGTTGCTAACAGATAGTAAATTTGAAGTCTCCTAGAATGAAAGAAAAGAGACTGAATGAAAAGAGGCTGCAATGAAAAACATACAACATCGTCAAAATGGGAATAAAAAAGGATTTTATGGATTATGCCAGACTGCCTCATTTCCATTTAATATGCTTTCAGTGCTTTCAGTACGCGAAAGAGTAAGAAATATCGAAAAATACAAACTCATAAACTTCTCGTTTATGTATGATTGCCCAGATAGCCCCTATAAATGTTTAATAGGTAACTACATAACTCAAAAGATTAATTTTATTGGTGAGTTGTCGTGTCTTTGACCTCAATCTCCCGTGATGGTAAGTGAGATTAGCCCTAGCATCTCTGGAAAAGCAACAAATTCGAATGATCCGACAAGCGGAATCCATATGAAATATGCTGCCAAATATCAGTGCCGGCTAAATATTATGAAAAGCCACCTACTTCCTAAGCCCGTGTGCTAGAATCATCAAAAAAATTTCATGAAGTATGTACGCAATCGATTTCGATGAAATATAGGTATATGGGTATATGGGTCTTAACGGAAAGTATCCTCTATTATCATATGAATCAATCAAAAATTCAAAATCGGTTTTCCCAGTCAAAAGTTATGTATATAACAAACATAAAAAAAACATACAAACGAATTGAGAACCTCTGATTTACCGTGTGCTTGGCTAGAATCGTTGGCGTTCGACCTAGGTTCTTCACTTTACATCAGATATGATGGAGTGAAGAATCTAGGTTAAGTTAAATATCACCTATACTAATTTACTAAGTACCTAATGTGAAAGAGTTTCACCAACCAGCACTGTGGCAGGTTGGTGGATTACGGCCTAAACCTCCTCGTCACCAGGAGAGACCCATACATAGCCCTGCAGTGGGCTCATTACACGTTGTGATGATGAAAGAGTTTCTTCGTTTCACTGTTTAAACGAGCGTATTTCTGAAACTTCAACTTTATTATATTACTAGCTGTTGCCCGCGACTTCGTCCGCGTGAATACCGGTTATGGGAGTTGGATAAATAATATTATAATATCGTCCTTGAAGTTCAAAGTCAAAATCGATTCAGTTGTTTAGCTGTGAAAGCGTTATTGATAGATAAACAGAAAGAGTGATTTCAAAAACTGTTACAACAAAGCTGTCATTCGCAGTTTCACCTAGGTTTTGTGAAAAAGACCTACAAAAAATAAAATAGAAAAAGTAACCTACAAAAAGTATATACCTACCAAACAGGAATACCCTACGAAAGGCACACTGGGTAAAAGTAAGGCTGCAAACTGGACGGCAGCGACAGCGGCGCGGGCAGCGACGCGACGCGGGGAATCTGCGGGGCTAGCACGCTACCGTCGACAATGATAAATCGGGCCTTTTATCGATATTTTCTTAGAATATGGTATTTAGAGTTAGTAATTTATTAAGACTATGACATATTTGGTTCTGTAGTCTTAATCATGGTATCAAATCGAGTAATTCTATCTATTATGGTGCGCATATTAGCTTACTCTAGCCACCGCGCGCGGTTTTACCCGCGTAACTTTTGATCTCATGGGAATTTCGGGATAAAAAATAACCTTCCTCAAGAGTTGGGCTATCAAATGCAAAAATAGTTTTTCAAATCCCACTTCTAGTTTCTGAGATTAGCGCGTTCAAACAAACAATAAAACAAACTCTTCAGCTTTATATAGGTATTAGTATAGATAATAGGATAAAATAACAAAATAATATTTATCTTGTCGATTCGACTATTTATCGATGGTTGCTAGCCCTGCTAGGCCGTTCTCGACGCCAGCGGGCGCTCGAGCGATTTGTCGCGGTTTCATACAAACTCAATACTTTCTATCGTGTCGCGGAAATCGCTGCCCGCGTCGCTGCCCGCGCCGCTGTCGCTCTCGCTGTCGCTGTCGCTGCCGTCTAGTTTGCAGCCTTTGTATATATGTATAAGATTATTATAGTATGTATAAGAGTAGGTTTATATGTAGGTAGGTTTATTACATAGATGGTGCCCGCGACTTCGTCTGCATTGAATTAGTATTTCGAATAGGTTATTTTCTTCTCCAAGGTCCTATCTAAAAAAATAAACATGAAGAATCTTCCCCCATATAATATGTATGTATAACTCCTAACCAATACATTACAAAGGCACATTCTAGGTAAAGCTATATTACTGTAAAGTTTCATAAAAATCCATTCGGTAGTTTTTGCGTGAAAGAGTAGCAAAAATCCATCCGTCTAGCCATTATCAGTGTATAATATGTTTAGTAACCTATATGTTTGGCTGTTTTTCACGGTCAAACGGCTTAGCCAATTTTAATGTAATTTGGTATGGTAGTTCATAAAGTCCTGTGTTGAGTTTTGACACTTACACCACTTTTTATTCTGAAGAATTCTACGGGTTCTGACTTCCAAGAGGCAGAAACGATCAATAAAGAAAACCTAAACGATATTGAGTTCTATTATTTTACGTTTAACTTTTTTACAATATATCTCTGTATGTACACTACCTACATTAATTCTAGCAAGAAGCTTTATTTATTAATGATTTAGCCCTATCAACATAGTAAACTTTTATGCTACATACCAACTATCTTTCGGATTTATTATAATATTATATGTCAGCCACAGATGTCAGCAGAATAGAACAACAAACAGACAGACACAAAAAGACATTTTTTTCTTTCAAATTCTTACTTTTTTTTTTCATTTCTTAATAACCTTAGGTACATATTTTTTTTGTAAATATATTTCATGTTCACACGTTATTGTTTACTGTTTTATATATACATATGTATGTAAAGATAGATGCATGGTAAAGATTGATACAAAATAAAAAAATATATAATAAAAAAAAATTACGCGTGCAGGATCGAACCCACGACCTTAGACTCATGGTCGGTCTACGCGCAACTGAGCTATGAGTACTTCTGATCTGTATGCCGAACATCTCCACTATATTCTAGTAAGTTTTAGGCATAACTTTTAAAAATCTATTACAATTTTTTTAGATCCTAGATTTTTTTTATGTCTGCAGAATCTGCTCATCACCCTGGACAACTTTTGTTAAGGCATCATATCTATGTTTCTTACGGTTTTGATGATCCCTTAAGGGTTCTGCATCAGGTGTTCCAGTAACCGAAATAAAATATACCCTATATGTTGCCCCGGCTTCACAGCTATACATCAAAAAAAGTTTCATTCAAATCCGTCCAGCGGTTCCAGAGATTAGCGTGTGCAAACAGACAAACTTACAAACAAACAGACAAATTTTTTTTTTCAGATTCTTACTCATTTTTCATTTCTTTATAACCCTAGATAATTTTTTTTGTAAAAATATTAAATGTACAGACACGTTTTTTTTACTGTTTTATTATATGTATTGATTACAGATAGAGATTAGTTTCTATTAAAACTGAACCACAACAATGATTGGTTTACTTAGTGTTTTTTTAATTCAATTACTACTTGATTAGTTTAAGTTTGAGTATTGTTTTAAAACTACAAGATTACCTATCTACTGCAAAATTATTTATTGACACTTTTATTTACACCAAGGTAAAAAGAAAAACGATAGAACAGGATAAGTAAACATAATATTAATGTATAAAGGCGGTCTACTTAAAGTTATGTTATTTTTAAAACTTTATTGTAACAAAAGTGAAACAAAATGTAGAAATAACGCTATCTCAGTTAATTAGCACCGGTTAGCTAACGTCGCGTTACTATCAGTGTTGATTAGGCACACCATTGCTAATGTAATTATTATGTACCTACAGATTACTAAAAATCGATACACCAACAGATAAAGTTATATCTACAGCATGTGTGTTTGGATAGTTGATTGCGCCACAGATATAGGTTTTTAAAAACATCCAGTCTAATGGTGCGTACCTACAGATTGCTGTATTGGAACTTGTAATGTAACATTCTGCGCACCCCACGTTCAAATACGCAACGTGCGCAGAATGTTACATTACTAGCAATCTGTACGCACCATAATATTATAAAGGTGAACAGCTTGATATTGTCTTAAGTTTTCGCGATTCTAATATTAAATAAATCACTTCTTTACATTTACATTTGAAATTTTAACTAGCCTATCTGCAGACCCCGTGGTACAGTCAGCATCAAAAGATGATGAACACATTGAAATTTTCAAAGTCGCTTTTCATCATATTGTGCCTAAAATTACTTAATAATATTGTTAACGGCCTTGGCTGTGCAGTATACATATGAAATACTGGTGACTGTCCCACTTACTTATTTTCTTGTCATGACAACAGCAAGAACGTCATGCTCCCTCAGGCGGCATGGCTAGTGGTAGCGTCGGGTATCGGGTCACCCTCTTCCCTAAAATATGGTTGAGGAGGGTGATGGCTGGTGCTTGCGTTATACTCGTGTACGGGTGCTACTAGCGGTGCCAGGTTGTTTGCTAATGATACTATGACTATTTTATTCAATTCTTGTTCAAATACTCTGGTCCCAGTTTTTCATGTTCGTATTGTGCATTCATAGCTCATTGCACCTGCAAAGCAATTTGGTTGTGGCATGACATTGACTCTCACAATTAGCTGTCTTGTGTTTGTTTTTTTTTCATGTCACGGTCAATTTGTACTGTATCTATTTGTATTAATTTGATAATTCTGACTGTAAAAGAGTGCCAAGACTTTTTTTCCGCCGGCTTTTTTTGTCTCTTGGTCTACTGTAATGTCTTATTTAACAACTATCAACAACCTTAGAATAATAACGCTGTTAAAGCCGAAGTATGTGATGACTGACTTCATCAAGTGTTTTGTGACATTCCTAAGATGAATAAAACTTTTTGCTTTTTTTTTTAAATAACGATTAATATTGACTTATTTCAATGTTTTGTTATTAAAACTATACATAGAAGTTAGTTAATATTAGTCGTTATTTAGGCACAATAGGGTGAAAAGCGACTTTGAAAATTTCAATGCGTTCATCAACTTTTAATGTTGACCGTACGCGATGACTCCGGTTAAAAACGGTTTTAGCGCAGTACAGATATCTACAGTAATTCAACTCGGCCGCATCTTTGAAATAAATGCCTACAGCAGCGCCGCGGTCCGTTCACATGTGATAGGGATGCCCGAACTCAGTGTTTAAATTACATTTGCCTACTTTGTGTTTACTTCCATTTCGTTTTGTGACTCCAAATATACTTTTTTATAAACATTTTAATAAACAAATAAAATACTTTGTACATTGAATAGGAAGTGTTCAACAAAAATACTTTTTGTGTGGAAAAACCATGTAATTACGTTTAAATAACAAATCGGTCCTATAAATTAGCGACCGAAAAATACTTGCGCCTCGACTGAGACGCACGAAAAGATGTATTATTACGTTTTAAAGTATAAACAATCTGCATATTAACGTGAACCTCAATCAACAATTGTTTCGGCATACAGACACTCACGACTGGCCGCATGCCGAGCGCGTGCCGAGATCGAGCGGCGTAGGTATAGCTCGCGTTTCGTCCGTTTGTATGAAGTTGAATTACTGTTATAGATATCTGTACTGTGGTTTTAGTTCTGAACAGCTTGGTTGATCGTGATTAGGTATCTTTGAAAGTCCAAGATGGATTTGAAAATTCTTTGGCATTTGATAACATCCTTTCAAGGAAGGTACCTAATAGAATATTTTTAACCGACTTCAAAAAAAGAAGGAGGTTGTCCATTCGTTTGCATGTGTTTTTTTATGTTTGTTACCTCATAACTTTTGACTGGTTGAACCCATATTGAATGTTTGATTGATTCATATGATAGAGGATACTTCCCGTTTGGTCCCATATCAATTTCATCGAAATCGATTGCGTACATACTCCATGTTTTTTTTTTCAATTATGTATGAATTCTTAGATCGTTCACCTTGATCTTATACTTCAGCCAAAGTTTTGACGTGAAGTACGTTTTTAATGCTCTGCATTCGTTGATTTTTAAGGTATTGTTCGTTGTCTTCACAACCCCTTTCAAATGAGCCCACTGCAGGGCTATGAGTTTCTTCCCTAGGTCGACGACGGAGGAGGTTTAGGCCCTAATCCATCTAGCTAGTCCAGTGCTGGTTGGTGGGTGTCAGAATTTCCAAGTCGTTGAAATGGCTTCTGACAAACCTTTACAACTAATGTATACAATTATACAGCAACCAGGATCGACTGCTTAACGTGTCTTCCGAAGCACGGAAATCGCCGTGCGAAGTGAATTATCGGCGGTCACCCATCCTACCGACCGCGCTGAGCCTGCGATATTTGTTGATAAACACAAGAGTCAAGACGCCACGACGACTTCAAGCTATCCGGCATAATCGCAGGCAGTTCGTTCCAGACCTTAGCAACCCGTAACATAAATTTTTTTGACGACCACTTTGGCGTTGGGGTAAGTCTATCTGCCTCAGACGCCAGTGGTTGCGGGTTCGATCCCCGCACGGAACCAGAAAAAAAAAATGTTCCGTGTCTGGGTGTTTATCTATTTATGTACTTATATTCGAGGTTCCCCCCTAGTTCGCTATATGGTATCTCATAACACAAGCTATGCTTACTTTGGGGCCATGTAGTTGGTGTGATTGTCTGGGGATTTTATTTATTTATTTAAATACTTTTTATAGTATAGAAGTCCCCCGAGAACAATATGAATTACCTTGCTCAGATATATTTAGAGATAGAGCAGGGATATCGCCAATTGGGTGTAATTTGTCAATTCACAAGTATCTGGAAGTGTATAAATTGTTAAACTGCCTCGTTATTTTCTTCACGATCTGCGTACAGCTATGCAAATTTTGATACTAACAAGCTTCTCGTTCAAGGTTGATTTTGGCTTGGTCACTTGCTGTCAGGGGAGGTTCAGACTAGCGCTACCGCCCTTATAAATTTGCCGTCAAAGGCGACTACAGCGTGTGATAATACATCACATCATCGTGGTAATGAAAAGACGCAAAACCTGAAGGTAGTTTATCTTTGATCACGGATACATAGATTGCTGGAATCTCACGTTACGAGTCTGCTGATCAATAGGTACCTATTACAAGAAACCACTCGGTGCACTATCAGGGTGACGTTCAACGTCGATCGTTTTTTTTCCTGATCGGTTTGGCCTAGTAAAAACTACCGATCGACTTGTCCATTCTACAATCGATCGATTGGTGTCGTAAATTCCTTAGACTAGGCTACCTAATACAACAATGCACCTATTTACATAATCTTTCGATAACACCATTGTTAATCCTGGATTCCTGGATAATGCAGTTATAGGTAATCTTATATTGATAAATATTTTCATAACAGCTTATTTTGCCCTAACTATGTTTCTTAAGGAACTTGTGTAAAAAAACTAACATACCTACCTACATGTAAATATGAGAAATGAACTCTATCTCAAAAAGACATGCTTTCATCGCATACTAGCTTTATCCCGTAACTTCGTATGCGCTTAACTACCCTTCTCGTGGAAATTTCAGAAACTATACAACCAGCCACCCACTGAAAGAACCTTTATACCAAGTATCACACCCTTGCACTAATAAGGAATAAGTTTTTTTCATACAAACTAAAAATCATATATTTCCCGTGCCCGTGGGAATTTTGGGAATTTTTTTCGTAGCACAACCAGTCACTCTTTGAAGAACCTTCATGCCAAGTATCACATCTGTACACTTAAGGAATAAGATTTTTCATACAAACTAAGAAGTCCAACCCCTTCCCGTGGGAATTTTGGGAATTCCTTCCATAATACAAACAGACACTTATTGAGGAACCTTTATATCAAGTATCACATCCGTGCACTCAAGGGATGGTATTTTTTCATACAAACTAAAACATCATATATTTCCCGTTCCCGTGGGAATTTCGGGAATTTCTTTCATAACACAACCAGACACACATTGAAAAATCTTTACACCAAGTTTCACATCGGTGCACTCAAGGAATACAAACTAAAAAGTCCTATATTTCCCGTTCCCGTGGGAATTTCGGGAATTCTTTCCTTAGTGCTCCCCTACATACCCTAAAGAATGTATGTTCCAAATTTCAGATCTCTACGCCCAGTAGTTACGGCTGTACGTTGTCTGTCAGTCACTCAGTCACTCAGTACCTCAGTCACTCAGTCAGTAACGGAACAGTTTTATGTATATTGATTGATTAATGTATTCGAACCCGTGTGTATTAGAAGTAAATGCTAAACCAATTGGCTCTCAAAAAATTGTTTTTTTCAAGGTATTTGTTAAGTTACAGTGAAGTACCTAGTTTTTTAGTTTATGCGAATCATTAAAAACAAATAAGAATTTACTATCCTGTGGTTACTACTAACATGATGTGGCATATGATATGAAATTAATTATGCATTAAAACATACATATTTCACGGACCTAATCTTATTCCAGCAACAAAATATACCCTTTTCCCACAGAAAAGATATGGAATACCTTGGCCTCGGAGCAAACTAATAACTTGGGTCACTCTTCACAGCGAAACCTTGAAGTATGTTGGCAAACAGCCAAATTTGAGCTAGTTTAGAAGATTTCGTTTACTAAGCCAACTTGGCTGGGAATGGAACCCCTTATTTTACGCGGGCGATGACTCACTGTGCCTACGGAAACTGCTTTCATGGCGCGATGTATATCTATGTCTTCGTTCCATCTGGTACCTCTTTGCCTAATGTATATATAAATACAAAATTTAACATAATGAAGAGATAATACTTAAGGGATTACGATGGTGATGTAGTTTATAAGTAACCGTAACATAAATTTGTAATCCTTACGGTTCGGTCGAAAAACACATTCAAAGTTTAGATCAAAATATCTAATGGTCAATCCTAAAAACAGCTGTTAGCTTTTGATGAAACCTATTCGAAAACTAATAGCGTTAAAATAAAGTGATAGGTAACTACGTCAGATACAGCAAAGTGTTATTTTATGCCTACTAAATCAGACGATAACGTCTCGGGAAACTTTTTTCCATAGTTTCTAAATATTTTTAAAGTACATTTTCACCAATAAATATGTGCATTTATCACGGTGTAGCAAATTATAAATCTACAAAAATAATAGATTCGCACGTGCGAATCGAATAACACGTTAATTTTCACTATTCGTTAGAATATGTCCTGAGATAATTAAGGCGAGTATTTTCGACCGCAGTAGGCATTAACGCTATATGGGACTGCGTGGCGGGCAGTCGCGTAAATGAACACGTCAGCGCACAGAAATGTCACAGTATAATTAATAGCAGTAATATACTAGTAAGTACTATACCTATGCATGGTGTGGCTTGTTATGCAAAATTCGTTTCTACGATGACTAAAACTTATGTCAAGGATGATATAATAGAATCTATATTTTTTATTTATCTGGATTTAGTATTGCGATACCTATACTTACTATTTTATTTTTTATAAATATTGTAATTGGCATTTTATAGATGAAATCTTTTTAAATTTATATCCTTACTGAATTCTGTTGTGAAAATCGTGCTATTTTGACTTGAAAGTATATCGTGACGTTAATTTATAACTTTCATAAATTATTTGTTCCAAAATTCATTAAAATCAGATAAGTAGGTAGTTGAGATCTTTTACGTAAGCTTTTATCTCTCATTACAATCCAATAGGGCTGGTGTTTGAAAAAAAGTAGGGTTTGGGAGCTATTTTCATTACTAATTTTCTACAAATCGGTCGGATGGTTTGGCTGAAATAAAGGAACAGAAAGATAGACTTTCGCATTTATTATTTAGTATGGATCCGTTATTTAGTCACTACAACACGAGTTAATTTGAGCTAAATAATGTAGTGTGAATGTTACAAATAATTAATTTTTTTATGAAATGAAATTCAATCCACCCCTTCGGAATGTGCACCTGTTTACACGAAGTAGTAAATTTGTAGTAGTTAATTATATCTAAAAAATAGTAATGTATGATTATATTCTTAAATGTCTATGTATCGTCATAATGTATTAGCCGTCTAATCTATAAAGCCGAAGGGTTTGTCTGTTTGAACTTTGAACTAGATAATTCGTGAAAGAACCGATCAGATATAATTAAATGTTACTAAAGTTGATGTATAAAGGTCCAAAACACTATATTTTTGAAAAACAGAGCATATGAAAGTTTAACCACAAAATACATAAAAGGTGACCAATTTAAACTAACTTTTAACACTGTGAAATTGTAACTATCTGGAATCATAATTTCAACACACAGGAAAATTGGTGGTAGATGCCATCTACATTCCCTTTCAAGAACGAAGTAAGTACTTTTTATATATTAATAACTAGGTACATCAAAAGAATTGTAGGTGGCAGCATTACTCAAAAACATATTTGTTGAAATTATAAAGATACCAAACTAATTTGATATCTGGAACTTTTGAAATAGAGTCTATTTTACTCGTGACGAAAATAAATACAAGAAGGTATTTTAACGGACAGACATTTTCAAACCATTATTTTATTTGATGTTTAAGTACAGGCAAAGCAATATTATTTGAACGTAACCCATTCAAACAAATTAACTAACAAAATAACTGATATTCTTTTCGATATTAATAACTAATACCCATCTTAATCTCACCATCAGTGCTAATGTCTTATCAGCACACATCAGTACCTATAAATGACCATTAGTACCTATCAGTAGTTACCCATCTGCACCGATAAACACCTATGAGAAGCCATCAGCACCTATCAGTACCCATCGGAACCCAATAGCATCTCTCAGCATCCTTCATTACCCATCAGCACATCTGAGCACCCAACCTATCAGTATTCAACAGCATCTATCAGCAACCATCATTACCCATCAGCACGTGTCAGCATCCATCAGTTACAATCGTCACCTATCAGTAACTATCAGCACCCATCAGCATCTATCAGCACACATCAAAAAGAACACCTCTATAATATACAACTTTGCATAGGTGTTCTTTAATACTTATATAATATATCCCATAACTTTGAGGTTTTGTTCCTTACTTAAAAAATAATACTTTTTGCCAAAGAATATGTGGCTCAAAAGTGCATACTTTCCAAGATATCCTCGGTCTTAATATAATCAGTTCATAAAATATCACCCGTGTAACATCTCATGTAACATCTCACACACACAATAGACGCGTGTCACTGAAGTCATACAATAAACAACAAAAACATTTTAAACGTTGAGGAAAGTTGCATACAATGTACACCGTAAAACGTCGCGAACTGTACCTACCTGTGCATAGCGATAAAAAAGGAGTAGAAAAAGCCACGTTGTCATACTTCGCATAAAGTTATTTTTGACTTAATTTAATTATTTTGCATGAAAAATAAAAACCAAAAGAAATTTGAAAAATTATTCACATGTTATTTGATTCTATTACATGGTCCCATCAAGACCCTAGAGTTATGGGAAATCAAGCAGAACATATTGTACATAATATACATGGCAATTTTTTTTAAATGTCACTTGGGGGTAAAGTTCTCTTAATAATAGAGATAGCAAATTGTACTTCATAAAACATTCCTTTATTTTAGGAAAAATTAAAACTGTATTCAAAGAGTTTTCAAAAACTTGCTTCTTCACCCAGGAATCGAACCGACTTAAATCTAAAAATTAAGATTTCATGGTTTTCCTTTCAATGAATTAACCTAGTGTGTGAGAGAGATTTTATTCTTGTGATTGGTTCTAACGAACCACACAATAAAATTACAGGGTGTCATTTTTACAGATTTTAGTCGGTTTGAATCCCAGGTGAAACGAGTGAATTCTTGAAAATCTTTGAATGCGGTTTTATTTCTGTTCAATAATAAAGGACAGTTTCTTTGGAGTAAATTTTGCTATCTCTATTATTTAGAGTACTTGCCCTCCAGATGGCATTAAAAATTACACCCTGTATATTTATCGATGTGCACCTATCAGTATCTACGTTGGAATTGATGCGGAGAGGCGGCCCACAAGAGGTGATGCGTTAATATTAACCCTGTATACGTACGTATAGAATAATAATCCTCCTTTTGTTTTCGTCGGGTGATTACGTAAGAAAAGATTTATCGCAAAATAAATTATATGCTTTTTTGCACTTGTTGTCTAATAAACTTAAAAAAAGTATCAGACACAAGTTTTTAGCTCTATATTCAGAAGTGATAATTGTTTATAATACTCCTTTAATTTATCAATCAAAATATAAAATGTGACTTAACAAAAATTAAATTGTCGTACTGTTATGTGTACGCTATGGTCAAAAAGACGATCAATTACGCGGGAAAATTGGGAGCAAAAGCGACACAGGTCCTACCTCCATGACGCCTCGCGTGGTACTGAATTGTATCGCACCATCGTCTTTATTATATTATATTATATTAGAAAAAATAGAACGGTTTAAGAAAGAAATTTTCTAAATAAATTAATTTTATGCTACATTACCAATATTATGACAAGTTTTTGTAAGTATAAGTTTGATATTCTCTTAGAATATCGGAAAATCACTTAAAATTTTCATCTTTTTCGTAATTTTTTATGATCGAGTAAAGTTTTCAGTATCGTGTTTTGATCCACAGATTTATAACATATATTAAACAAACTTCAACATATATTTTTATCCGATCCAGACAAACAATATTGGCCGGTTGTAATGAGTTTGAAAACGCATAGATTTCGCGAATGGGGCCCTTAAGAGCCAACGCCACGTCACTGCGTTATATTTTTTGTTTTGGTTAGCTAGAGCAAATGAAAATTCTGTCATTCGATGTGCTAATGGATAGGTTAGTTAGTAAACAGATCAATGCCGATCAGCAGTCGACGCTAGACTGCTATATTTTCAACCGACTTCCAAAAGGAGGAGGTTCTCAATTCATGTGCATGTTTTCTTTTTGTGTCTTTGTTGCACGATATTTCGGACTATTATGATACGGTTTTAAAAATTCTTGTTTCATATGATAGAGGATACTTCAGAGCTGGTCCCATAGAAATTGCATTGAAATCGGTTGAGTAGATACTTCTAGGAAAATTTCAAATTCTTGAAAAAATATATGTGAATTCGGAGAATGTTTACCTTGATAACATTAGGTATAATTCCGCCAAAGTTTTCACGTGAAGTCGGTTTTCTAATACTCTGCATTCGTTGATTATTATGCCGATGATCGGCAACCGACGCTCAAGAGAATAAAGCAGCTTAACCAACGGTCGGCTCGACTTCCGTTCTTCGGAGAAGTCGATCCCGGTCGCTATTAAACTGCATACAGTAGCTGTTGGGGTTATCAGAAGCCATTTCAGCGCCCTGAAAATTCTGCACTGGAAATATTTATAAAGTGTGTTCGGCCGGGTCAGTTTGAGTATGGTGATATAGGTACACGGGAGTCGACTTTACAATGTGCATTTCTGTTAGTAGGTAAGTATTTTAATTAGATAACATGTAAGGCTACTCATATTGTCAACACGTAGTAATGGTTTTCATATTATCTCACTTATCGGCGCTATCTGTTTTAGAATTCATACTCAGATATTCCAAAACAAATAAAATCTAAAGTGGTCCACTAACAGTTTACTACATTTAACCAGATATCGTGGAAACTTGAGAAATTCTTGCCACAGATTAGAAAGTAGGTATTATGTATAAAAAATTCTAGCTAAGTATGTATTCCATTTTCGAATTATATCACGCCATCAAGTAGGTTTAAATAAATAGATCTATATACGTGGGTATGAGATATTGGTCGTCAAAAAACAAATCTGCAATTATTTGTGTAGCAGTAAATACAAGAACAATCCTAAATTAAACACTTCTTTTGATCTTATGAGTACTTTTATTCTAATAAGTACTCTGCAGATATAACAAATTTTTATCGTTTATGTATAAGTAATTGAACATTATGCACCCAGATTTAAAAAATGTTTGCCCATTACATTATAGGCTCCTACCGTCCGTGCATGTTATTTATGATTATGAATGAGAATATTGAACGCCTTAAGGTACGAGGCGCGCAACCTGGGGATGCTGATGGACTGTGAACTTCGTTTTCAAAAACATATACCTAAGTTGCTACTTTAGTTCGCAGGTAATTGCTTTTATAAATTAAGAATATTATACCGTATAAGACCTTTTTTGAAAGAGAAACTACGTATTCAGCTTATTGAGTCGCATGTGCTCTCTAAATTGAACTATATGGAGTTTTTGGACCTCGCATATAATCTATTATATCGCAAAAACTTTTACAACGGGTCCAAAACGCATGTGCACGTTTCTGTTTTGATATACCGCAGAGGGACCATGTGACTCCATTTCTAAGTAGACACAGTCTATTAAAAATGAAGCATAGTTGGAAGATTAATTTAGGCTCCTTGTTATTTGGATTGTTAAACGTAAAAAAACAGCTTATTTAAAGTATACAAAGTTATCGTGGTTTTCAGACTGGAGGGATAGTGGCTTTAGACGGTGTGGGTTACAGCTTTCGACGCAGCATCATAATAGATAGGACCGCGCCGCCTCACTTTTCGTTACGCAGTATGCTGCCTCGAAATGTTGGAATAACATACCTTTGAGAAACCTGCAGAGTGTTCATAGTTTCAGATTTAAATTTAAACAACTCAGCCAATAAAAAACAACCAATTGTATCTCAAAATTGTTATCATGTATTTTCTTTTTTTTGTACTTATTAATGGCATACAATAAAGTGTAAATAAATAAATAAGCATTAGCCATCAGAAGCAAGAGACATTAATCTCGATACAAGTGCAATGGGCATTGTTCATTTTTTTATCTATTATTATTATTGTGTTATATTAATCTTTAACCTATTTTGAGAGAATAATTTGAACAGTTTTATTTTTAAACTAGCTTTTGCCCGCAACTTCGTACGCGCATAAACATTGTTAATAAGATTTTTATACAGACTAAAAAGTCAAATATTTGAGGATCAAACGAACTTCTAAAGTGAAGTTCGATCCTAATTATGTGAACAGCTTCTTTCGAAGCGATTGAGGTTTACTTTATGTAGTAGCGACACCTACTGCTAGCCTTTGCACGGATTTTAGAGTCTATGATAAGGGTTCTTTTCTTTTTTTTTTTTTAACAACTGTCACATTTCGCTCCCTATGTCAGCACCAGTCTACAGAACTCATTTTGTTTAAAGTCAATCTGTCTTATTCCTGTTTGTTCATTTCACTATATTGGGGTTGGGTAAAATACAAATATAAATTGAAATTACTCCATGTTGAAACATATTCATATTATGCTCATTTCAAAGCATAATAACGGGTGGGTTTATATTAAATCGCTTCGAAAGAAGCTGTTCACATAATTAGGATCGAACTTCACTTTAGAAGTTCGTTTGATCCTCAATTATATTTCACAGCTTCTTTCTTTGCGATTGAGGTTTACTTTATGTAGGATGTTTAAAGATTAGTTATAGTGAAATGAATTGGCAGAGTAGTAAGGTAAAACTCTTCAATAGTAAATAAACATACTTATTGAAAACAATTCAACAATGATTAGGCAAATTATTTTTCGTTACAAAGTTTGTTATAATTTCTAGCAAGGACTGAGGAAGAATCCAACCATCCTGCAGTCTTTTTGATAGGTCAATAGAAACTCCTAAATAAATAGCTCTTGATGTAGCAGCATGTCATGTACTATGTGCACTAAAAATATTTTCATCAATACCACTGAGAGTTAAAGTGTTTTTAACCCAGTGACTTAAAGTTTGGAAACCTATATGTTTCTTAAAACTAATAAACAAATTATCAGGTTTCCTTAAATTTTCGTTTTATTTATATACCTACATCTGTAAGGTTTTTGCTGGACAAATTTCTGGACGAATATTAAAAAACGGAAACTTTACCAAGGTCTGTTTACTATTAAATTAAGAGGTTTTTATAAACCCTTTTATAAGTACTTTTTTAGTTATTAAAATATTTTTAATCTTTGTCACGGATAAAATTTGAACACGATGTTCTGTTACAAGAGCTATTAGTGTAACAGTTTTCTTGGAAAAGAGTCTTTAAGTCAAGGTCTTCATTAGGAAATTTTGTAGGTAAGTAGCTCAATACAACTGCTGGATCCCAGGTAAGATCATACTTGATGTGGTTGGTCTTCAGATAACGACTCCTTTCATGAAACTTTTTAACCTGTCATATTGGGAATTTATGTTTAATATTAATGATATTGCAGATCCATAGCTATTAATAGTACCGTACTTAGCACCTTTTTCGAAATTTTCAGTTAGAAAATGAACAATTATTGGTTTAGAAGTTTGAGTAAAACTAAAATTATTATTTTTGCAATATTCAATCCACGCCTTGATACCTCCTTCACACTGTCTCGGTAAGAATTATCCAACAAAGATGCCAACATAATTTCAACGGACTTTGAAGACAGTGATCTTTTTACTAACGCTTGCTGAACAATTTCGCGGCAACCAAGGTTAACGTTTAATGAAGGTTGTGCGCAGATCTGAAAGGAGATTTCAGCGAATTAGTATTTAGTAAATACAATCACACACAACACAACCTTTTAAACAATGGCAACCATAGTTGCGTGGGCCAGTATGGTACTACCACAATACCCACAGACTTTTCACTAACAATTTTCTGAAGAGTTTTTGCATCTGGGTCACTTTTCCAGGTTACATAAATAGGACATTATAAGTTGCATCTGTTTGCAAAAAGATCAACCGATAGTATTCCAAACCTATTTGTTATATTATTAAAGGTATAGTCACTTAGATCCCATTCAGACAAACTCTCAGCTTCTATATTATCTTTTGAAGTAATATAAGATGTAAAGATATTGATCTTACGCATTTCACGCTATTTCCATTGGTCTCGGGTAATATGATCCATATGTGAAAACTGAACACTACCCATTCTATTTATACAGGTAATGGTAATATCTATTCTTAACAATATATCACAATCGTAACTACCATAATTATGCGAATGTTTTAAGTCCGAAAAAACTGCTTTTAATTCCAGAGTATTAATGTGTAGCGACGACTCGCTTTCCTTCCAATGACCCGCTGCCTCTTTTCCATCACAAAACCCGCCCTAGCCAGTATATGATGCGTCAGGATAGAAAGTTTTAGTGTATTGGCCTGTTCTAAGAGGAGAAAAGCCCTCTTCTAGATAATTTAACCACCAAGTAAAATCATCTTTATTATATCTGGGTAAATTCACTACCTGATCATAAGTAGGATTTTTATTTGGTGACAATATTTTAAATTGCTCGAATAACTTTGTGTATTATTTTTTCTATTTTAAGAACTTTTTTTTTTTTGGGGGTAGTTTTAAAATAATTTTCTCTGAATCAAAAATAAACCCAAGGAATTTACATTGTGTTCTAGGAACAAAGCAACCTTTTTTCGTATGCATTATGAAACCTAAATTTATTAAAATATGTTTTGTAATCCAAACATTCTCATTACAATCATCACAATCTTTGCCAATGTAAAATATATTATCTAGATATATTATGAATGAAAAAATTATCCCGACGTAAAAATTCCATGACTGGTTTTAATATTTTAGTAAATACTTGTATAAAGAGCGGTGCATAAGTCAAACGTTTAATATTTGAATTCATATAAACCGTTGTTATATTCAAATCGAAGGTACTTTCGGAAAGACTTATCAACATTGATGAAAAAATAACTATCTTTTGCATCTATTGAGGCTATGTAGCATTGTTTTGTTAACTTATCAGCGGTTCTGTAATCTTCCATTTTGAAGTGTTTTGTAGTAAATTAATTCAAAGATTTTAAATTATGTATGAAGCGATTTTCACCGTATAGCTTGAGCACAAGAAAAAATTTGTGATAAAATTTACCTGGCTCATGAGAACATACGAATATACCATTTATTTTTAATAGTTTATCCAACGCTAAAATATAATCTTTATGGCCATGTATTGACCTTGGGTAAACACAAGAGCTACTTTGTTTAGCGGGCAGATATTTAAAAGGTCTTTAGTAACCAGCTATTCACGATAATATTAATGGATCACTCGTTATCTAAGCCCATTTTTGATGAAAATATCGTAAACGTCCATCGCACTGCACCTGGTGGTTTATTTCCGCTGGTTGCTAGTGTTCCACGACCGTTCGTGGTAGGTCCCACGTGGCGGGTACGTGTAGCTCTGCTGTGGAGCTCGAGCCGGCAGCTGTGGCTGCGGAGATGACGTCGTCGTTTTTTGCAATTTGCAGCGTTTCAGCAACATCTCCTCCCAATAGATAATCATCGCAACTTGTATTGGTCAGCGTGTCACGCAGGCATACGTTTATGAAACTCATTATTATGTTACGATGAGTTTTAGTTTCCCTATTCTGGCTATCGCGACAAGCGTAACTCAGCAGTTTTAAAAGTTTTTGCTTCAAAGTTTCATTGAAAATGATGACCATCGCTTGCGATAAAGCTGCCAAGGTGATTCCAATTTGCCCTTTTTTTTTTGTTGAAGTATAGAATCTCGTTTGGTAAGGGTTTCAGCCAATGCTGCTTTTGCTTCTAAATTTAATAAAGGGGGCAAGTAAATATTTGCAAATTGCGGGTACAAGATAGTCCTCAACAGGCTTATCTTTAGATTCTTTAGATCTTCAGCCGACAACTGCTGGTTTTTAGACCTCTTCCGGGACATCAATCGTATCAAAAAAAAGGCTGATAATGACGGAGGTAGCTCGGGCACTTCAAATCTTGGATTCGGCGTGCAAGATCGTCTCCACCGCAAATCAGGTTAATCGCCAACGGCGATATTATCTGGTAACTGACTAATCAAAAGAATTAATTATATGCATCGAAACTCGATGACTACACGCACATACCATGTGGGTAGTTTTGTGTCAACGACATTTTTTCTAATATTTATTAAAATTATATAAGAGATTCTCCACCGTACATCAGATTAATCGCCACCGGCGATATTATCGAGTAACGGACTAAATAGGAGAATTAATTATATGCATCGAACCTCATGACTACACGCACATACCATGTGGGTAGATTTGTGTCAACGACATTTTTTCTAATATTTATTAAAATTATATTAGAGATTCTCCACCGTACATCAGATTAATCGCCAACGGCGATATTATCGAGTAACGGACTAAATAGGAGAATTAATTGTATGCATCGAACCTCGATGACTACACACACATACAATGTGGGTAGTTTTTGTGTCAACGACATTTTTTCTAATAAGTCCCAACACCGTTGGGTTCTTCGGAATTTGTAATTTGATGTCTCAACCTCCTCGAATTATTTTCTTGAGAATTTTCTCTTCCTTCGATGCACAATTTTTACCATTTAAACTTTTAAAATTTAACTAGCTAATTAATATATTTTAGTCGACGTGCGCAGGCTACAGCACGGAAACGCAGAATGAGTTCTGTAGACTGGTGCTGACATAGGGAGCGAAATGTGACAGTTGTTAAAAAAAAAAAAAAGAAAAGAACCCTTATCATAGACTCTAAAATCCGTGCAAAGGCTAGCAGTAGGTGGCGCTACTACATAAAGTAAACCTCAATCGCAAAGAAAGAAGCTGTGAAATATAATTCGTGTTCTCGTGGGAATGTCGGGAATTCCTTTCACAACACAGTCACTCACTGAGGAACCTGTGTACCTACTAAGTATCACATCCCTGCACTCGAGGAATAAGATTTTTTATACAAACTAAAACATCGTATATTTACCGTTCCCGTAGGAATTTTGGGAATTTCTTTCATAACACTTTAAGGGATGCAGGAGTGCACTAAGGAAGGAATTCCCGAAATTGCCACGGGAACGGGAAATATAGGACTTTTTTGTTTGTATGAAAAATCTTATTCCTTGAGTGCACCGATGTGAAACTTGGTGTAAAGGTTTTTCAATGTGTGTCTGGTTGTGTTATGAAAGGAATTACCGAAATTCCCACGGGAACGGGAAATATATAATGTTTTAATTTGTATGAAAAAATCCCATCCCTTGAGTGCACGGATGTGATACTTTATACAGGGTCAATTTATAATAGTCTGTGATATTTTAAAATTGGGTTAACAATGATGTGTTGTTTAAATTAACTTTAGAAACGGGATATTTACCATGTATTTCATTTATTTTGAGTTCTCGATATTTCGGCACTGTTACAAGCGCCGTGATCACGACGGTACCCGTTTCTAAAGTTAATTTAAATGTTAATGACCATGCCAGTTTAAAAACTTATAATGATGTGTTGGTTTAAATTATGAAGTAAATTTCTTTTTTATATTTTTCATAAATTAAAATTTCAAAATTATTTTTAATGAATAAAATTTAAGTTTAATCTACACTTCATGACTAGGCACATAGCAAAAAATAAAAATATTTCCGTCTATTTCTTTTAAGAAAATCACTTCACCAAAACAATAATCTTACGCGAATAGTAGATACCTACGCATCCGAGCGAAGGTCGTTGACGCGCGCCCGTGTGTTTGCGTGACCTAGTTACCTACTTAGCGCGGAATCAGCTGTAATTACGTCATACATCAGGTTAAAAGGTGATTCTAATGTCCCATCACACTACTGTTACAGGTTTTTGACTATCAATTTCACGTTAAACTAATTGTATCTAAATACTGTTTTAGTTTTGATCTTCATTAAATTAAATATGAACTTAAAATAAAGCATTCGTGCTTGAAGTCTTTGTTAAAACAAATAAATTGATTTTACAATTAATTTAATTTTATCGATTTAGTGTTCGCGCGCGCGAATCTCTGGACAGACTGACGAGCGGGGGGCGTGGCGTGCTTTCAATCAAACATAGTAGGCGCGGGCGCGGCCGGCGGCGCGGCGGCGGCGACGCGAATTTGACTTTCGGCTCGTACGTATGCTTGTGCCGCGCAAGAACGTATAGGTATTGTTTGGTAATGTAACTAATATTTTATTGTTTAATAGAAATAGATGGAAACGTTTTCTCATCTTGCTATGTAGTCGTAAATTAGAGATTAAACTAAAATTTTATGCACTTAGAAAAAAAATTTTTTTTTTCGCAATTCAGACCCACTCCTCATTCTGAATCTGCTATTAAAATATAATTGACTATTATGTGGCGACCCTATATAAAGAATCCTCAATAATGTATGTTTGTATTATGGAAGGAATTCCCGAAATTCCCACGGGAAGGGGTTGAACTTTTTAGTTTGTATGAAAAAAACTTATTCCTTGAGAGCATGGGTGTGATACTTGGTATAAAGGTTCTTTCAGAGGGTGTCTGGTTGTATAGTTTCTGAAATTTCCACGAGAAGGGTAGTTAAGCGCATACGAAGTTGCGGGATAAAGCTAGTATCTTATATATCGTACTTTGTATCCCGATATATGCATTTACCCACTGTTATTGGCAGATAATAGCTATAGTTTATACGATAATAGGAATCACAGTAATGCGAAGGAGCGAACATGAAGACCAAAATAGACGCAGGCAGGTCATTCCAAACCTTGGCGACCCGTATCAAAAAGGAAGTAGGAACTGTCACTCGGAACGGTTTTTCATATGAAGTAAATAAAAAAAATCAACAATGCCCGTTTAGGAATTTTTCAAATGTGTTTTATGTGTTCAATTATTTGTCGTTTTGTCGTCAATCTATGTTTTTGTGGATAGTAATAAAAATGTTTGTGGATAAACATGTTTATGGTAATTTAGTTAGACAAGTCCATATATTGTATTTTACCATTTTCTTTTTATTTTATTAGTGTGTAATTTTTATAGTTTGTGAAGCTGATTGTATTTCTGTATCCATCAAGATACAGAATACTTCCCATTATGGCCAAAAATGGTCACTGCGGAAGATCAGCGCTACTACCTAGCGCTATGTAACCAACTAGCGCTGCGTTGCTAGTTGGTTACAACTAGCACATTGCTGAGCAGAGACCTTTTTGTTACAAAGCCCGCGATTTGGTTCAAATCGACTATTTTTTATTTTATGAGGTAATGGTAAATATTTTAATTATGTTCTTGTTATACCTAATATTGTTGTGGGGTTTTTACAAACAATTTTTTTTTTCTTTCTTTTCTTTCTCGTTTCTTTCTTTAATAAAAATAGGTTGGAAATATATTGAAAATAAGTAGAGGAGATTACAGGTTGAAATATGAAAGATTTAACTTAAGTAATTACTCAAGTGTTACCTGCTTCATGGTGTAGGTACCTGAATTGACACTAATAATACTTTTTATCTGGTTATCCTTACGTAATCAGAATTTTGCGGACCTTAGCTTTTAGAAATAAAGGTTTTAAGGAACTTAACTATAAGACAGAACATATAATTAATTCACTTAAAGCTATCAACTATACATTATTCCTTACAAAATTAAAATGCAAAGTCGTTTAGATAAAACATTGCTTGGTTATTCAAAGCAAACGCACTTATTTTAACGAATAATAAGTACCTATATGAGACTGATACCTGATTTTGCATTTAATCCTATCAATTTTACACTTCAAAGAATTACGAATCCTTTGATCAATACTAAAAAGTGCATTAATCAAATAAGTGGAATGTAATATTTATATTATATTCGGTTGATATACAGGGTGACTGGTAACTTTGAAATACTGAAGGAGAGCACTCTGTACTCTGATTATAATTATGTAATAAAAGTAGGTACTTAATTTTTCACCAGGATTCCCTATGAATAAATAAAGAGACCTTGATACACTTTTCCCGATGCGCTGCCTCAGTCAAAACGCACACAGCAGTGTTCTCGCCACACGCACAACACCACCCGCTAAGAATTTATTTACCTACCTACTTATTATTATTTATTGTATTACGCTAATGTAACCATGCGTAGCGTAGGTAATGAATTCTTTCACTTTCGGAGAAGTTTACTCAGTGAATAATTAATACTTATTTTTTAATTTATTTTTTCTCTTCATATGTGATCTTAAGCAATCACGTCCTTGAATTTTGAAAGTGACCCACCAGTCACCCTGTATAATGCGATCTTTAAATTGTACATTATATTATTTATTTAGTCAGTGAATAGCCGTTTAATCGACTATTTTTTTTGCGTATACGTCGTCAATTCTAGGTGTAGTTCTAGGAAACACCAAAGTCTAAAGAATTTAATGTTCCTTACATTAGACAGACATAACTGTAGCTTAAGTCAATGTCAAAGTGACATTGACGAAGTGTTGTCAAAAAATGTAAACAAACACGCTCTGCCTGCACAGACACGTGTGTGTTTTGAAATAGTGTACAATAATTATTTTGAGTAGGTAAATGTAAACCAGAAACATGAATCCAAAAAAACTTGCACAAAATCCTTCTCTGGCTTACACAAGTCACCCAGATTATCGGAAACCGCCGAAAACGGCAAACCCAGTACGTAACCTCTTTGATTGTTTATTTGCTTTTCATACTTCATTTATTCAGGAGTTGCCTTTAAAAATAGTGTTTAAATTGCAGTACCTACAATCCCTGGGAGCTCCACATGTAGACTCTTTTAATTACATGTTAACCGATGGACTCAAAGCAGCAATAGAAGACCTTATACCAGCAGAATTTGAACTACCGGGTGGTGAAAAAGTTAAAGTTACCATAGATGAAGCTGTGTTTGCTAAACCATCAGTTCCAATGGAGGCTGTTGGAGTTAAACACCAAAGAGTCTTACCCACCGAATGCAGGCAGAGAGCTGCTACATATAAAGGAGATTTTAAAATAAGAATCACTTTTTCAGTTGATGGAAAATCTATGACCATTGACAGGTCATTAGGAAATTTACCTATTATGTTAAAGGTAAGTTTACAGAATTAAAAGAAAAAAATGCTAATGTGAAGTGAAATGTTTAAACTTCTGATATATTAGAGTTTTATATGTAGGTAGGGCTATTTCATAAGTTTAATGATACATTGTTTCCTGACAATTTTTAAAGTCCATTCAACAGCAAACAACTTATTATCCTTTGAGCAACAAAACTTCTGATATCCTTATCAATCAATGCTTAGTTGAGCTTCATTCATCCCATAAAGTATTATTTTAGAGAAAAATATATGACATTGTTGGTAACTGAAAATTTTAAAACAAATGTTTTTGTTGTCATAACAGAACATTATTTAAGTACCTAGTTATGTTTTTTTTTTTTTTAAATTGTAAAAAAGGACTTTATGTGTTCAGAGTGACTGTCCAATAAATAAATAAATATTTCTGACACTTACACAACATTATCTAGCCCAAATTAAGTTTCTTAATGAACTTGTGTTATGGATACTAGATAACTGATATACTTAAGAAATATATAAACATAATATTGAATAAATACATATTTTTTATTAGAATAAACTTAAATAAACATATAAACATCCATGACTTTCATTTCATTTCATTTATTTCATAACAATCATTACAATCGTGTGGAAAATTTATAAATTATTATTATTATAAAATTATATATAGATCTATTAAAATTGAAATTAACTGAATTTACTAACTTAAACATAACATTTGACTTGACGACTAATATCTGTGTTCATCACACAAACATCCGCCGCCGCCGGGATTCGAACCCAGGACCTCTGGCATAGAAGGCAATGTATGTTACCGCTACACCAGCCGGTCGTAAAAAATAATAGACAAATGATAGACAAAATAGATGTTTTTATTGTTTAACACCTCATTAAGGCAATGAAGGGATTTTAACATTACTCTCTTTTACAGTCCAAAGTGTGCCATCTATCAGACTTATCACCAGAAGAATTGATTGAGCATAATGAACATGCAGATGAGTGGGGTGGATATTTTGTAATAAAGGTAAGGAACTTTTTTATTTTAACTGCTGGAGCGCCTTAATATATCTAAAGTTTTTTGAGCTCACCAAGGAAATCTCTTTTATCATTAAAATACCTACATGACAAAATCTATATGAAATTATTTTTTCCTTATTAAATTGTCTATCTATATCATCATATATGATTATGTTATGTTTTTTTTATAAATAATAATGTCTTTATTAAAAATGTGTATAATTTAGTTAGATAAGTCCATATATTGTATTGTGCCATTTTCTTTTTATTTAATTCCTGTGTAATTTTTATAGTTTGTGAAGCTGGTTGTATTTCTGTATATTAATGGGAAGTCGCCAACTAGTGCTGCGTTGCTAGTTGGTTACAACTAGCACATTGCTGGGCAGAGACCTTTTTGTTACAAAGCCCGCATCATCCTTAAATGTTTTTTTAAGCTATTGCATAGATTCTATCGCGGGCCTTGAGCGTGGGGACCGAATCCAGAAATTCCGTAACGAAAAAATCTGCGCTTTTATGCGGGCTTTAATAAACAATCAGCGCCATCTATCGAGAGGCATCCATTCTAGGCAACATGACAATTTTTAGAGTTGACAGGTAAATAAACAATAGTTGGCATTCATAACAAATCCTTTATTTCGCCAATCCGAGTAAATTAATGAGTGGTCGAGTGGTAACGTCAAAAGGTTCCCGACCAAGAGTTACGAGTTCAATCCCTGATAATCGCATTGACATCCTTTTTTTATGTTTTCTTTTCACCTTTTAAAATTATAAATACATTTTTTTTCAAGTTTTTTATATTGGAAGCTTACTTTGTTCTAAGAGGATTAAATAAAAGAAAAGGCAGTTCCAAACTAATTGATTGAATGACTAAGTTAAACAGAAATGATGACACCAAAATACGACATTAAAAAATTTGACAAATGTAAAAAGAATATATTGAATAATGAAAACCTGAAATGTATAATGAATAAAATAATGAAAACCTAACCTGAAATTGTAAATTAATTTATCACATAGAATGCGAAAATATTTCGACTCAAGGGTTTTATAATACCTTAACAGCTGAGCACAAAAAAAAACTGATAATTTTTTCCCGATCAAGAGTTACGAGTTTAAGCCCTGATAATCGCATTGACATGAATTCTTTTTTATGTTTTTCTTTTCTCCTTTTAAAATTATAAATATTTTTTTTTAAGTTTTTTATATTGGAAACTTACTTTGTTTTAAGAGGATTAAATCAAAGATTTAAATCCAATCTTTGGATTAAATAAAATAAAAGGCAGTTACAAACAAATTGATTGATTGACTTAGTAAACAGAAATGATGACACCAAAAAACGACATTAAAAAATTTAACAAATGTAAAAAGAATATATTGAATAGGTAATGAAAACCTGACATGTACAAATTGTAAATTAATTTATCACAAAGAATGCGAAAATATTTCGACTCAAAGGTTTTATAATACCTTAACAGCTGAGCACAAAAAAATGGCAGTGCATTAAATGTATGCGGAAGTGCTCCAAGCCAAGAAAAAAAAGATAAAGCTAAAAATAAGCCGGGTACATCAAATAGCCAGATAAGTACCGTCACTACTAGGAGGAAAAAGGCTTAAAACCTCCGGCAGCCAAGTCGCCTAGCATCACGCACACACATTCATGTGAATCCCTGGATCACAATTTGTCTCTATACCCGGCGCGGCGAACCTTGATCCCTATGACACTAACAGTAATTTTCACAACATAACCTTGTAGTGCCGTCACCGTTACATTAGAATCGTATTGGAGGCTTCTAAAAATGGCATTTATTTATTTTACGTAGCTATATTCCAATAAAATGATATTCCGTTGGAATTACAACAATTCATAACATTTGCAAGAAATTATCTCGAATTATCTCGAATAATCAAAGAATTAGTAACTTTTGCACAACGTAAACGTAAAGTGTGATTGAGATTGAGATAATTTCTTGCAAATGAATTGTTATAAGTCCAACGGTATATCATTTTATTGGAATATAGCTACGTAAAATAAATAAATGCCATTTTTAGAAGCCTCTAATACGATTCTAATGTAACGGTGACGGCACTACAAGTTTATGTTGTGGAAATTACTGTCAGCGTCATAGGGATCAAGGTTCGCCGCGCCGACTATAGACACTATTGATCTTGAGTCTTGACACAGCTTCAAAAAGTTTTAATTTATCGACTGATATAAGTGCAGACCAAACTTGAAATAATTAATTTACAGAGGCAGTTTGAAAGCACGTACATGGAAATGGAGAATATTATAATTGAAAACATTGGCTTAGAAAAAGAAGTTAGTCAATTATCTCGACAAGTGCACTTACTCAAAAATATGTGCACCAAAACGCTTGAAACTAAAAACTCTACGAAACAAAACAAAAAGACAAAAAAGTCGTCGGCAGACAATAGCTAATACACACAATGAAAACGTAGAGTAATTACAATCATTGCCACCATCACCATCGTACTCACTATCATCACCATTGAAGGAGAGTAACAAGGATTGTCTACGAGTGGAACCGGAGTCCTCACTACTAAAAACAAAAAAAAATCTCCAGGCAGTGGAACAGGATAAGGTATTGGTGACATCTAAGAAAAATAGACATGAAGAACACAGAATCTTTGTAATTGGTGGACAGCAATGTAAAGGTAACAGATTAGTAAGATCAAGATTTAATAATCCTTACGAAAAATATGAAGTTATATCTTTTACTATACCTTACGCAAGCACTGAAGAAATATTGACGATGCTTAAGAACCAAAGAAAGAAAAGGACAAAATAATAAATTATTATTATTATTAATCATTTACCAAGTATCATATTAAGAATAAACATTCAAAGGTTAAAAAAATATACATTCAAGTGCAGATTATAAATATAATTCAACTACTACTCAGGGTGTAACTAAAAAGGGAACAATTCCGTAATACTTTTTAAAAATGACTGAAAATAAAATAGACATAAAAATTGGACATTCAAATGCAAACTATAAATCTCATCCGAATACTACTCAGAATATAATTAAAAAGGGGACGATTTCGTTCTACTTTCTTAAAAAGACAAAAAATAACTTGGAAAATGATGAATTAAATTTTTTTCGTAAATAAAGTAAATTTAAATAATAATAATTATAGCAACTCAAATCAACTAAAAATATTTCAACAAAATATTGCGGGTTTTTTGTCTAAAACTAACTTGTTGGAAATTACCTTAAATGAATTACGGAAAAATCACAATATGCACAATGTGCCTACTTTGAGACTTTTGTTAAATTTAACAATAGTAATTTATATATGCATGCCCTAAAAAGGTAAAATATGTATGACCTATTTTTTTTTATTTTAAGTCCTAAATCTGTACCATATTTTATGCAAATAAATGATTGATTGATTGATTCATAACTTTACATGCGGGCTTTAATAAAAAATCAGCGCCATCTACTAGGAACTTGTGGACTTCATATCAGATCAAACATTACTGCATTAATAAGTAAATAAATAATTATAATTTCATAAGTTGATAAAAAATGCTATGCAATAGCTTTACCGCGGCAGTCTCCGAGTGCCACACGTCTTTTTTTATTAATAATAATGTCATTATGCAATAAAATCACATCTCATTATGACGTCAAAGAAGCTCATGGACACACATGTGTCCATAAGGCATGGTACTAATTTTTCATTTTTCAATTTCTTTATGTAACAATCATTCATTCTTTCCCAAGAGTTTCTCTATCAAATGCAAAAATAATACTACATTCAAATGTAATACATTTAATCTTCTGCAGTGCTATATACATTCTAATCTTCTGCAGTGCTATATACATATAGTAGGTATTTATATTGAAATTCCTTTTCTAGGGGTGGTAAGACTATTCTAACCCAACCCTAGATTGTGCACTACATGGTCCTGAATTTACTAAAAAGAGTGAACAGTTCTCATGGAGAGAGAGATATGTTATATCTCATTCTTAATCACACTTTTCCCTAGGTAGAGGTAAAAATACTTTAAAATGAAGTCAAAGTCAAAAAAAAGCTTTATTTCGTAAGAATTTAAATACATTTGAAATGAGTGAAACAATTTACAAATTGAACTGAATCTACCACCACTTCGGAAAGTCGATCTATTGAAAAGAACTGGCAAGAAACACAACAGCAATCATCTTTTAAAAATACAGCCTGGCCAAAATTTACAGCCAGGCAATCCCATCTTCTTGCATCCGGATATCTTATAGTAAATCTTTTCACATAACACTTATCCTTAAATTTATCGAAGGGTTAATCTTAAATATTTTGGAATTTTATCATTAAAGCGTCCACATTGACCCAAGAATGAGTTGGTGAGCTTCTGGAGTCTACTTTTATATTTATACATTAGGCAATCAGGTTCTAGACAGAAGTTTTTATACAACCTTGCCAGTACTTAATTTTTTTTGACATATTAGTTACTGAATTTCAAATTCAAATTATTAATTGCATTCCGCAATGGTAATAAGGTGGACCAAATGTAAGTTCTACAACTTATTTGGTAGAACATACATTTGGACCCTGTTGAGCACAGCAACTTGCATTACGATTATTTAATTTACATCTTATAAAACAAGTCAATTGAGTAAAATCAACTTTACTTAAGTTTTAAGGACAATTCACCACCTAAATGTCGTAATTAAAATCAATTTCTTTTAAATTCTTGTTAAGAAAACATAAAAATTTTAAATTATCTGGTTTGAATCTGTTTCTTATATCCGTATGGATTAAACCGGCTGTGGAAAACAATCTTTCTGAATCCACTGTTGCTGGTTTGATGGACAAATACTTATGGGCCAATTTTTTCAAATTAGAAAATACAGTATTTTTTCTACATTTTTTTTACGTTTTTTTTACATCAATCTAGTTTTAAGAATCGTTATAAATCGTAATACTTTTTACGATACCGATGATCGTCAAAAATAAGGATAACCTGCGGTTTACGATTATCGGCATCGGTATCGTTGCATACCTAATTGTGATAATAAAAAAAAAAACTATTTGACTTTCTTTCCAGGGCCACGAACGTCTAGCCCGTATGTTACTAGTGACTCGCCGCAACTATCCGGTGGCAATCCGGCGGTCGGGCTGGCGGATGCGAGGCAAGTTCTTCTCCGATTCTGGTATCCTGGTACGCTGTGTGAAGTCTGATCAGACTAGTACGGTGAGTTTTAATTTAATTTTGAGATTGGATATACGTATATATTATCCTTACATCAAATATAAAAAAAAAACTGAATTATAGCATCATTTTGTCTTCTGTCTGTAAATATCATCATCATCAAAACTCCGTGTAATGAGCCCACTGCAGGGCTATTAGTCTCCTCTCTGGAGGAGGTTCCAAAAGCAGGAGGTTCTTAATTCGTGTGTATCTTTTTGTGTATTAATCGTTGTGTTACACGATTTTTTAGACAATTATGAATCTATTTTAAATATTCTTCATATGTTTCATATGACAGATGATACTTCAGAGGTGGTCCCTTATAAATTTCATCAAAATTGATTGAGTACTTCATGAAAAATTTTTACTACGGGAATATTTACATATTACACCACCTTATACTTCAGACAAAGTTTTGGAAGTGAAGTTGGTTTTTTAATGTTCTGCTGTTCTGCATTCATTGAATAAAAAAATAAATAGAAATAAAAATATGATTCATAACTTTGTTTTAATTGAATTGGTGGATTACAACCCAAACTTCTTTGTCACTCAGGGGAGAGAATTAAATACCATTTTTTCGGTAGATTTTCCAAGGTACAAGTATTAATTTATTATTCATCTTACTATTCCAGAACAACGTACTACATTTTCTCCAGAACGGGACCTGCAAACTGATGTTCTCTCACCGTAAAGTGATGTACTATGCACCATTGATATTAATACTGAAATGCCTGCTCGATCGACCAGACCATTATATCTACCGACTTTTGATGCATGGAAAGAAGAATGATTTGTATTATTCCAAGTAAGTAACAGAAGATTGTGAAAAATGGTTTTAGTTTATTATTTTCTAATATTATTTATTTCAAAAGTTGCTTTTTTCTAATGTGTGACATGATGGGTCAAATTTTCAAATCTAAACATACATTAATTATATTTTTTTTATTCCAATGTAAATAATAATGCGTTCATGTCAATATTACTTAATGGGCACAGAAATCAATGCAACAATTTTATAGTCACCTTTTATGTGTATGAAAAAATCCAACTTATATTGTTTGTTTGTACTCAGGATTATTGGTAATTTGACCGGAATCTGTTTAAGAAGACGTGGACGTAAGGGAGGTCATTTGCAATCACCTTAGCCCAAATTTTTATCCGAAAGTTTTTCCTCTTTTCTAAAAATCCAGTTTCACTCGTTCAAACATCGATTGTAAAAAATCAAATGGCCCGATTTCAATCCCTCTTCACATTATATCGAAACATGAATAAAAAAATTAACAATAATTTCAGTTGCATTCAAAACATGCTTCGCGAGCTACACGAGGAAGGCCTTCACACTTCCGAGGATTGCCAATCCTACCTCGGCCGAATGTTCCGGTCCAAGATTTCGGAACTTCCGCCCTGGGCAACGGATCTAGACGCCACTGAGTTCCTTCTCAAACGCTGCGTGATGATCCATCTAGACAATGACGAAGATAAATTTAATGGACTTGTTTTTATGACGCAGAAGTTGTACGATTTAGTTCAGGATAAATGTAAGGTGAGGTGCTTTTATGTTATGTTTTTAATGAGGACTAAACCTGCGTTTAAACTTAATTTCACCTAAGATACCAACAACAGTCGATCTTCGATCGAGGTCATAGATAGACGTCGATCGAATTCGAGCGACTGGTCTAGTAGCCTTAATTGATCGACAGAGAATAACGTCATTTTGTTTTTTCATTTGTACACCTAAAGTACTGATTCAACTTTAAATGTGGTATTTTTGTTTGATTCGTGAATAATCTCCACGATCCTAAAATTTACCAGAAATGCAACGGAACCTTTGGCATATAAATATTCTTTTAGAATAATGGAAACTATGCTAAAAATTAAAGGGATTGAAAAACCCCCGACTTCTTACGGTTTATCAAAAAACCAAAGATGTCAAATACAAATTTGTTGCGGCGCAAAACAAAATAGATCTCTTTTTTGTAAATTATTTAGAAATGAAAACGGTAGTAATAGTAATTATTTCTTTTTAGTTTTGATAATTTAGGATTTTTGAAATTGTACATCTAAAGTTTACAGTATTTTATTGCACCTACTTTTAAAATCACGATTCGAAAATGAACTAAATTATAGTTTTAAAGGATGATTAGGAAAAGCTTTTTAAGTAATACAAAGAAAAAAAAACATTGTTTATTTTTTATGTAGCATAAGAATAAACGCTTTGCAATAATGAACTCTTATAAGATAGCACATAAAAACTTTGAAAATTTGAATCTTTTCTGGCATATAATCAAACAGCCTCGTTCACTTAATACTCATTAAGTAACAGCCGGTCGTCATAATAAACAGTACTTACCTAATTTTTTTAATTTTTTAAACACATACCTATTATCATAGATCCCGCAAAACTTATTAAGTAATTTAAGTCTAGCACATAAGAGTGTTTTATGTTTTTGTGTTTTTTTTAGTGTTTTATGTTGAAAACAGTATTTATATACTTTAAAATTAATTAACTAATGTTTATTTTTTATTTTATTCACCTTATTATTCATTTTATTCACCCTGTATAAATATACCTACATATTGAATGTGTAAATAAGAACACAAACATCCATGATTTAACGGCTTGTATATGTTGATTCATTACATTTTAAAAAAATACGGCCCATATATGTGATGAGCACAGATATAAGTGACATAAAAAATTGTGATGCACCTCATGCACCAGGGAGCTGTTTAGGAGCTTAGAATAGATAAGCGTGTCGTAAAAGGCGACTAATCCGAGTGACCCCGCTTGGTGGTAGGATTCCGTCAGTTGGTGACTAGCGACCACCCTTTATATAAATTCTGCAGCTAAATATTACCTCTCCGGCGGTGGTGTGTTCCGTCAATATTGTATTCATCGCCAGTCCTTTTCTAGGCCCGTGTGCTTACATATTCGAACTTATCTTCACTTACCATTACAAATACAAATACAAATTCTTTATTGTGCATACCTTATTCAATTAGTACAATTTGGTTTACATTATAGCTTGACAATATTTATGTGGGTACAAATAGCAATCCTTTACTTTCCGTTCTAGTAAAATACTGTGATACGGCAAAGTAATGATTCTCATCGTAAGTAGGTTAGGTACCTGTTACAAACATCGAAATTTTAAAACTAATAACTCAAACTATTAACACAAATTAAATTGGGGGTAGGTGTCCCCGGCATTCACGGTAACTATAACTGCGCAGCGTGAACAAAACTTTGACGCAAAAAATTGCACAGTATATCCGAAGATTGCAGATAGTGTTTTCATTACAACAAGAGTAAAACTAAAGTAGAAACATGATTTATAAGAACAAAATAAAGGTCAAAGTGACAAAAATAGGGGTTGTGATTAGGTCATAATAGTATATATGTATGTATATGTACGTGCTTATGTAAGGTGTGTAAGTGAAAAAGTTTTAGATATAAGGTAGCGGGTAATAGTTAATACATAATTTTGAAGTTATTATTACTGTTATTTTAAATATTAATATTTACTATAATAAGTACTGTATTATTTTTAAATTTATACTTTACTTTATGTTTGTGAAATTAGATATTTTATATTAATGTGCCAATTATATTTTAATATCTATGTATACAAATATATGGGTAAATATCCTTATAATAAATGAAATCATATAAATATATATAGAGTTATACACTGTATTTGCATAAAATGATACTTTTGATTTTGTGTCGTATGTGTGACATCATATACTTATATATAATAAATTCTCAGTCTTATCATAGTCGTTATCCATCAAGTAAGTCCGTAGTATCTTTTCGCAAATATTTTTTGTTTTATTGTATAAGATTAGACATTTATTTATGCGATTGTATAAAAAAGGTCGCAAGAAATATGAAAAACTATGTGCAAAAGCAGTCTTACATGGAGGTACTCTGTAAATTGTATTTGCCCTTCTGTCTGAAGTGTAATCACGCTTTATTGTGTGTTGTTTCAAAATAGCTACCCTAATGTATAATTGCCTAACGGTGAGGATAGGCAACTCTTTGTAGAGCGCTGATGTGGGGTGTCTCAGGCGCTTAAACAGTATTACTTTCATAATAATTCGTTGGGCCCGTTCTAGTTTTAACACTGTAGATTTATGTGCCCCACCCCAAGCAATGATACCATAGCTAAGTAGCGACTGACAGAGGCTATAATACACAATTTTGCTCGTATGTTTACATCCTAAATGGCGAATTTTTTTGAAGACCGGTATTAATTTTCGTATGCGACTTTTTAAGTTGTCAATATGCGCCTTCCAATTGAGAGTTTTATCAATTATGATCCCAAGGTATTTAATACTATCCACTGAACTAAGTGTAAAACAATTACAATTTTCTTTGTTATTATTACATGTGTGTGCCTTCAAAGACATAGTAGAAATTTGTTGTGAATGGTGAGAATAAATCGAGAATGGGATATATTTGGTTTTAGTTAGGTTGAGAGATAGTAAATTATTATTTAATAAATTCATTATTTTGGTCATACCCATCTCAGCATAATATTTGATGTCATTCCATGAGGTGCCTTTAAAAAGTAACACTGTATCGTCAGCGTATGAAATAATTTGACAGTTCTGGATGTCAGCATTGCAAATATTATTAATATAGATTAAGAATAGTGTTGGGCCGAGTACAGAACCCTGAGGAACTCCGTAATTGATTTTTTCCTTAGAACTATATGAGTTATTGATTTTGACCGATTGCATCCTGTCTGATAGATAATTCCTGATTAGATTTAAAGGTAGACCTCTTACGCCAATTTGTTCCATTTTAATGAGTAACAATGGAATCGAGACGGTATCAAAGGCCTTGGCTAGGTCTAAAAATACACCTAGGCACCTTTGTTTGCTATCAAGGCCTTTGACAATTTCCGTGACCAAAACATCAATTGCATCTGCAGTTGATTTATTTCGTCTAAAACCAAATTGGTTTTCAGATAGGAGGTTATTAGAATCTAAATAATTTATAAGTCTATTGTTTATTATTTTTTCTAGAATTTTAGCTAAAGTTGGAAGTAGTGATATAGAGCGATAATTAGAGATCTCATTTGAGTCACCTTGCTTGAAAATGGGAATTACCACCGATTCTTTCAGTACCTTTGGAAAGACACCACTGGAGATACTGAGGTTACATATATGCGTAATGGGTATAACCAAAACACTTGAAAATCTTTTTAATAGATTTGATGAAATATTATCCCAACCGGTAGAACCACTGTTTTTTAGCGAGCCAATTATTTTCAATATTTCATTATTATTAGTTTCGAATAATACAAAAGAATCTTTTACGTTTCTAAAGTTTTTGTGCTTTTTTATCAAATCTTCTTGGTTCATATTTGATTTTCTCAAAACTTGATGGGCTAAATTATTTCCTACGTTGACAAAATAATTGTTGGCAAAATCAAGAGATTCCTGAGGAGTCTGTTTAATGTTGAGAAGATTATTTGACACATTGAGTAATTTACTTGGATTTTTCAGATAACAGACACGTTTAATAGTATTCCAATTTTTTTTGATATTAGCTTGGTTTTTTGTAATTCCGATATATCATGGGCATTTTTAACATTGTGTAAAATGTTGTTACAATGATTTCTATAGCGCTTGTATGTGATGCCAAGGTTAAGATTATTGGGGTCTTTCTTATATTTTTGATGTAACTTATCTCTAAATTTAATACAGCGCAATAGTCCTGGAGTCATCCACGGTTTAAGATTAATTTTCCTGCATGGCACTTTCAAACTGTAAGAAGATTCATTTAAAACAGTATTTGTAATATTAATAAATGTTTCAGTCAATTACATGAGATTGAGGTTAAAGGCGGGCTTAGTCTTCAATAAAAAAAGCCGTCGAATTGCAACTCACCACTTACTCTTTAAAATACCTAGTAATATTAATAATAAACTTACTCTTAACTTAAACACAATTTTCTTTGCAGGTTGAAGGCGCCGACGCGGTTATGGTGCAAGAACTTCTAGTCGGCGGCCATCTTTATTTGCAAGTTCTAAAGGAACGCCTACAAATGTTGTTATACGTCATAAAGGCAAATGTTATGAAACGCGCGAAAACTAGTGGGAAACTTCAGATAGGACCGGTAAGTCATTTACTGTTCTTACAAACACAACTTTTAATCAATTGTAAATCAAATTTGTTACTTCAATTTATGTATGTAAGTATGACATGATGTATTACATGATATCGCGGTATCATCATTCGTTACGCTAGTTGCTTTACAGGGTGACTGGTGAAAAATTTTAGATATTGAAGGAGAGCACTCTGTACTCGATCCTGATCATAATTATGTAATAAATTTTTCAGCAGAATTCCTTATAAATCAATAAAGAGTTTTACTAAGGCGACAACCGTTCGTGAAACCGTCTATACCTACCTTTAAATTGCATCGTCCACACTTATCTACTAAGTTAGGTTCTTTAAGGATTTGGTATTAATGACCTGGTCTTGAATTCCAAGCATGAATGCTCGGGGAACAGTTTGTCTTTGTTTCCTGGTGACTTGAAATTCATTGTGCTGTTGTGCGGATGAGTGAAGATTTAATAGTGTAAGTTGTTTATCAGTCATATTTATCAAAGAGTGTTGCATGGAATTATCTGATTTTGAGTGAAAGTAATGTCTTAAGTTTGTTATGTGGATTTTTTATGTGGATTAAACCCCTGCCACCATCTGTGCGTTAGAGTGTAAGTCTTTGAGAACAGGTTTTTGGATGATGTTTGCGCAGTTTAGACATTAAGGTGTCTATTTCTCTTTGGACCCCAATTAAATCTGTATTGGACCATTTAATAACTCCAAATGAGTTGGTTAAAATGGGTATGGCATATGTGTTTAGAGATTTGATCAAATTTCGGGAGTTGAGATGGGTTTTAAGTATTTTATTTCATCTTTTTGTGAATTCAATAAGTATTTAGTTTATTTATGATTGATAACCTTAGATTGTGTAAAACTTAAGTATTTATATGTATTTCTTCGTCCCGAAGATTGTATTACTTCGCCTATATTGAGCATAAATGTGTTGTCTTCTATCTTACCTTTATTAATCGATTGAATTTTACACTTACCGATACCGAAATTCATAAATATACTACTAGAGAAACGTTGTGTGATATTGGCTAACTTATAGAGGTCATTCTTGCTATTTGCAAACAGCGTAATGTCATCCATACACAATAAGTGTGACAGAATATATCGATTTTGCAGCGTCATTTAGTAGCTGTGAAAGTGAGTTCAATGCTATACAAAACCAGAGAGGGCTGAGGGCGGTTTTAATCTTAGCTCAGTTTTCCATGTTTTCATAACGGTTTCTAAAAATGATATAAAGAGGGATTAACTTTGTATAGTTTCAGAACAAAGACAAGTCAGCTGTAGGGTACGGAATCAAATGCCTTGCGATAGTCTATAAACAAAGTGTGAATGCTACTTTTTGTGATGTGGACTTGTTTCATAACTATTGAGTCAATGATTAACTGTTTTTTACAACGTCGGCTTGCTTTAATGCAGCCCTTTTGCTCTTCATTAATGATTTTATGATCTTTCATATGTTTGTACAGTATGGGGACATTGATAATATGATTGGCTTTTAAAGAAAGACAGACAACAATGAGGAAGCGAGAAAGTGAGATTATAATTTATTGATGATTTTGAAATTGTATTTTATGACGTTAACAATAAGTGCTATATTTTGTTGAACTGCAACGACTTTTTATCGAAGTGCAATGTTTCCGTCACCAGTGTCACCAGTGCCAAACACAACGTCATAATAAAAGCTCTAAATAAATCCTAAGTAAGACATGATGAAACATACAATGTCAAATAGAAGTAAGTTGGGATTCAATCTTTTATAATTTCAACCTTATGCTGAACGCCATAAGATACATTTTAATGTGATAATTTTCAAAACTTATGCTATAAATTATTCAGCTATTTTCGGTAATCGGATATACTCTTCTTACTCATTGATTTGCTGTCTTTCTTCAAAAGCCAATCATATTATCAATGTCCCCATACTGTATATTATTTCACTGATGACGGCAATAACAAGTTTATAAAAAGTCTGTAAGCATGTAAGTTTTTTAACTTTCAAAGATTATTTGTATCATTATTTACAATACATTTTGGGATCATGTGTGTTATTCCTTGTGTTATGAAATTTGGTAGTGTATCTGGTGATTTGATAAATAAGTTGATAGGATGATATGTATGTGGTTTACATACATACATAACGTCACGCCTGTATCCCTTATGGGGTAGGCAGAACACCAGAGGTTTCAAGACCATCTGATGTCACGTTTGACAAGTTTGGAGGTATTATAAAGATGGAGAGAGACTATTGTAGTGACAGGGGGTCAGCCTATTGCCCACAAAAACGCCTTTAAAACCTCTGTTCCTTAACTGATTTTGACAGTAAGAGAAGCAGCTGGCACATTCTATGTTTTTCTTTCGCTCCCAAGTGAGTTTTGTGAGTTGTATGTCGAAGTGCTGGTCTAACTCTGACAGGACGGTACGAAGTTCATATTGATTATCTGGTGTTAAATGTGTATTGTTCGTTACAATGTTTGTTACGGTGTGCTTTGAGTGTTAATTGTTGATGGTGTGTCTTTAATAGTGTAGTCGATTTCAGCAGTTCGTTTTATATTATTCAAGGTTGCGTCGGGAATTACTTTTCGGGCAATAATTCTTCTTGCCTGAGTTGCTAGTTTGTTTCCACTAAAATGTTTTTTTAGGAGTTCGGGTTTCTTTTCTTAAATATATTTTCTAAATGGCTAATATATCCTCTTCCTCTTACTCTAGATAAATAAAAGCAGTGAAGTAGTTCGTGTTGTTCACTTGTGGTTCATTTCAGTTTAGTATTGGTATGTTGGATTTGTGAGCTACTTTTAGTTTGACTTTGTGTGGGAGGGAGATTACTTGCAAGAGTTGGCCTATTTTCTTCTATTTCTAATCTTATTTTGTTGTGGATATTATTGATTGCAAGGTCTGTTAGGAATTTATTTCGTACAATAAATAATAAATAAAATAATAAAATCACACAATCACACCAACTACATGGGCCCAAAGTAAGCATAGCTTGTGTTATGGGATACCATATAGCGAACTAGGGGGGAACCTAGAATATAAATACATTAATAGATAAACACCCAGACACGGAACTTTTTTTTTTCTGGTTCCGTGCGGGAATCGAACCCACAACGATAGGTTTACCCCATCGCCAAAGTGGTCGTCATCACAATCTATCGTCGTTGATTTTCATGTTGTTGGGGGTAACAGTTATCTGAGGATATTGTTTTATAAATGAAGAGTAGAGTAGTGTTAGATATTTTTTCGTGTCAGTATTTAAAGATGTAATACGCAGATATTCGCGCAGTATGAACTGTTTCATATCAATTGACCATTTTCGGCGTGTTTTTGGTCTTGAGTTGAGTGCAGGTATTCATCAGCTTCCTGCACAGCATCCCCAAGACTTGAAGAAGTTGTACTAGATGATGAGCTTGGTGGTCTGTAAATCGACTCAGCATCAGAGAATTCATAGATATTTTCTTCTCGACTATTTGCTGGTGAAGACGCAGTTGAGTGAAGGCGTTTTCTTAAATTATATTTTTTATTATTATTATTTTCCATTTTAGTCCCACGAGAAGCTAGGTAATCTTGTGGTCAGTCTAAGCAGAGGCCAGCTTGCCAGAGATAAGAGCTAGGTCAAAGAAAGCTACTTACTCACTACTCCCGGCGTGGCACGCTCGCGACCCGTCTCGCCCCCGGCCATGCATCCCTCGGTACGCAGACTTTGTATTGGCGGATATAGTGATGTGGAAATGGGGTATCAAGGATAGGTGAAAGGAGTTTGGGACCGTTAGTTGGAAAGGGTAAACCTAGATGTTTGTGGTTTTATAGTATATCCTAAAGGTTAGTCTAGTCAGCAAAGGACTTTAAATAGTTCCTGCTTTCCTCAAGCCCTGCCACCACGGCAAGGTGGTCCCTCAGGGGGGTTATTATTATTATTATGTCATCGATTTTAACAAAAGAAAACTGCATTCATACATTTACAAAGAACTTGTACTAAACTGGGAGTACTTGACGTTCTGTTTTCGGGTGATGACGCAAGATAACTTTATGGTTGTGACGTTCTTAATATCCGTTTCTAATGTTAATTTAAATAACAAGATTACTGAATAACTTGCCGCTAATTTCTTTGTTGGATGGTAGTTTATAATATAAGCTATGTGTATATGTGTTTTTCTATTGTTTTTTTGTTACTATATGGTATTGTAATAATTCTGTAAAATGTGCTTTAAGCGTAGTGAGTACATAATTTCTCTATGTATCTTTATTTACGACATTTCATTTACAGGGCTTTACTGGTACAGGCTTTATCACAATAAAACTCTTATTTATTTATTTACATTATTAAGTTATCGAGATAAATATTTTAAGCTATTGCATAGCTTCTATCGCGGGCCTTGAGCGTGGGGACCGAATCAAGAAATTCCGTAACGAAAAAAACCTAACAACCCACACTCCGACCGGCACAGCGGTGATACTTTGATTTCATAACTTTACATGCGGGCTTTAATAAACAATCAGCGCCATCTTCTAGGAACTTGTGGAACTTCATATTATATCAAACATAACTGCAATAATAAAATAAATAAATAATTATAATTGCATTAGTTAATAAAAAATGCTATGCAATAGCTTTACCGCGGCAGTCTCCGAGTGCCACACGTCTTTTTTTTTTTGTTTTTTTAATGTGACATTACTATAGCTTTATGGATTTTCCAATAATCAAAACATAGATACATTTGCGAAATAACAATTCTTTTGCCCCCAACAGAAAGAACTACAGCAAATAATGAAAATGGCCGGCAATTTAGAGACAAAGATGGAAACTTTCCTCGCGACCGGCAACGCGCCTTCGAACAACGTCAATTTGGCGCAGTACAAGGGTCTTACAATAGTTGCTGAGAATATTAATAGGATGAGATATATGTCGCATTTTAAGTGAGTACCATTTAACGGCTTATCAAGGGTAAGGTATTTATTTACAGATAGGGCTAGACTTCCCCATTCGATTTCAAAAAAACATTTTTATTTGGACTTTTAGCTTTTCCGTAAATAAATTCTTAACATTTAAAGGAAAGACAAGCCTTATCTAGGATATTTTCTGTGTATAGATTACTCTCTCTCTCACTCACATACTTTTCATTTCATTCTACACAGAGCAATCCATCGTGGTTCATTCTTCATGGAAATGCGAACGGTGGAAGCTCGGCAACTATTACCCGACGCCTGGGGTTTCGTATGCCCCGTGCATACGCCCGATGGAGCACCTTGTGGTCTTCTTAACCATCTCGCTTTATCAACTCAGGTAAGCTCTATGCCCTTTTTAGAGCACCGGCTATACTGTTTAGCAAAAGCTTTCAAACCAAGGTGACTTTGCTAGTTTACAACAGTGTAGGCGGTTGCTTGCAACCAAATTTCGCTTGGAAGCTTGTTTAAAACGTTTACAACAGTATGGATGAAACTCTACGTTGGTTGTAAATAGTCGCCTCGGTTTGAAACTTTTGTTTTGAACAGTCTAGGCGGGGCTTAAGCGAGTAACCTAATGGAATACTTAGATATAAGATTGAAACTGTATTACTTAGAATTTAAGTTTTAGTGTACCTTTTTTTAAAGAGCCAAATAAAATAATTAAATCATCGCTTGGTTGTAAAATTAATAAATGTTATATAAATAAATTGATTTTAATATAAATCATAAAAGTTTGTATGTATAGGCTATTAAAAATCGGGTTCTGCATCAATGTCACCTGATGATAAAGATGGGGTCTACGAAGGCGAGTTTAGAAGGAGATGGCTGTTCATAAAATATAACCGGAATCACCATCACCATCGATGCTGTGAAATTTTGCAGCAGATTTTATATACAGGGTGGCGAAGGCAGTCAAATTCTGAAGGGGTTCTTCCACCAAGCTGGATTTATTCGAATTAGTCGCCTTTTAAAACACGCTTATCCAGAGCCGGTCTAAGACCCTATACGGTAAAGATTAATGTTCACGGTCCAAACAGTCTCTGACCTGTCAAACAACTTTTTGTTGGGTATGTGAATGTATAAAGATGTTATTGTCATTGAAATGATGCCTGTTTATATCTTAACTATTGGCGCAGACTTGGTTTAATTTCTTAGAAACGATATCGGGATTTTTATTTCAAGTGGATGATACTAGTAGTCTATTACGTAACTTAAGAAAGTAAAATATTAAAATCCTTGCTACGTTTTCTAACATAAGTAACTGATTTGGAATTAACCGAACATGAGCTATTATTTGCACCATATTATGTTGTTTTAATACATTTCATGAGTTGTCAAAAATCTGACAGGTCAGCTGTGAACATTACTCTGTACGAAAATAATATACGAAAAATGGTGTATGTGGTGTAAGTGTTGTACAACGGTAGTCTTCTTCCTCGTCTATTCTAGTTTCTATATTGTTCTATATTGTCATTGGATTAAGGAATTGGTGCAAATAAAAGGAGCTTATTTTTTCTTAGCAGTTTATATTTTATTACATTTCGTATGTTTCCCTGTCTACACCAGTGACTGACAGTTAAAAACGTATTATAAACACAGTTTGAACTTTATATGAAACGTGCAAATTTCTGAAAATATTAAGAATGATTTCGAAGACATATTAATTTAATTTTGCTACTTCTTGCCACAAGGTCACGCAACCTCCGGATCCGAAATTAATCGCTGGCTTGCCGAAAGTTCTGGAACGAGCAGGTACGTACAAAACAATTTCTTTCTTGATCCTAAATCATTAAAATGCTCAATTATCTATACATATAATAAAATGGTAGGAAAGTCAAAACTGTACATTGAATATTTTTTTAAAAGAATACTTGGGGTATGATCTACAATCGAAACAGAAACAAAAAATATAGTTTTTAGAATTTTTGTCTGTTTGTCTGTTTGTCTTTCCGGGATAAACTCAAAAAGTACTGCATGGATTTACTTCAAATTTGGCATGAAGATAGTTAAGAAGTCGGGTCAACATATAGGCTACATATTATCACGCTAGCAGTGTTATAATCGTAGGTGCGTTTGGTGCTGCATAGCGTTCACGCAGACGACGTCGCGGGCAGCAGCTAGTTCTTAAATAAATGAAAAATGTGATAAATAAAAATTACCCGAAAAAAAATTTAAATGCAAAAACTTAAAAACATTATTAAAAACATTGCAATGCTTCACTTTAACTAGGATTCACAATTTCTGTAAAGAAATTGGTCTCAGGTGGTCTTAGCTGCAAAAGCTATACCACCATAAGATGGAGCTACGTTGGCAATATAACGTAAAACCAAAAAAAATGTAAGTAATTTCGAGGCGTACCGCCAGGCCCCGGTAGCTCAGTGGAAGAGCACTCGTCCGGCAAACGAGAGTTCGAATCCTGGTCGGGTAATTTTTATTTATCACATTTTTCATTTATTCATTCCTATTTTGTATAATGAAGTACAGAAGCCAGCTGATCAAGCGTTACATTACCTGTCAAATCTCCCCAACCAAATTAAACTTAATGTCCAGGGCATAGAGTTCAGATTCAAGTAAAAATTTTTGACAGATTTCTTCTGTACCTTAGCAGGATTGACAAATATTTATGTGAAATAATATGATGTTGATATGGTATCTCTTTAAATTATTTTATTGTAATTATAAAAAAAATACTGCATACCCAACACAATTGATATCTATACCCTGGCAAATAAATAAATGCAGTAAACTGACAGTTCGAAAGTCAAAAAGAAAAAGAGTGATACCAGTTAAATTCTTCGTAGTGTAAGGTACTGAATGAGAATGAATGAAAATGAACGTTACTTTTCATTCGTTAAGTAAAAAAATTTAAAGCAATTATACATTGAATTTACGTGAATTTGATATGTGTACTTTATCTTTATAGTAACTTTGCTGAAAAAAATAATGACCAAACATACCTAGTGCTTTAAAACGGTAACAGAAGAAGTAAAATTAGTTTTTTGCAATTTTTTAAAGAGAAAATGAAAGTATAAAATATTTTGTGAGTCAAAGTATATTTTTTTATCAATTTGACGATATTATTTATAAAAAAATAATTATTCCTTCGCTTAAACCTCATCACTATTTTTTTGAATATAAATAAATAGAAATAATTTTAGTCACTACCAAATGCTGAGAGGGAGATTATTTTTTAACATATCTTTTTATTTGTTTTTTTTTTTTTTTAATAATGTACATACGTATTATCTCTTTTCTTAAATGTTAATGATGATGTTAAAAAATAAATTATTTTCTTTCATTCTTTTATTTTTCAAAAGTGCCGGGTTCGATTCACGAACTGAATACAAGTATTTTGTAGTCTTTCCCATACTGACTAAAATGGTCAAAATGACAAAAATAGTCCTCCCTGTGAAGATCTTTGGCCTGAATTGTAAAACATTCCGAAATGTACACTAAAAATACACGAGGTGTTCCTTTTGATTTCCCATAACTCCAGGGTATTATTAATAGGACCATGTTATAGAATCAAATAACATATGAATAATTTTTCAATTTTTTTTTGATTTTATGTTTCATAAAAAAAAATTAAGTCAAAGCGTCTTATGTTAAATACTTTTATGCGAAGTATGACAACGTGGCATTTTCTATTCCTATTTTATCTCTATGCACAGGTACCTACAGTTCGCAACGTTGTGCATCGTATGCAACATTACGCAACGTTTAAAAAGTTTTTGTATGGTTTCAGTGACACGCGTCTATTGAATGAATGTTAAAGAGATTTTACAAGGGTTTTGTATGCGCAAAGTATGCGCTTTTGAACCACATGTTCTTTAGCAAATCTAATATATAAAATTCTCGTGTCACAGTTTTCGTTGCCATACAAATTTTTTGTGTTTATCCGGTATCTATGAGAATCGGCCAACATGAATTTTTTTTTTATTTATATGGCAATACAACGTTTGCCGGGTCAGCTAGTATTATATATTATTAGACATATTACTTTTTAGTAAGGAACAAAACCTCAAAGTTATGGGATATCAAAAAGATCTCGTAGATAGGCTTCAAACACTCTATGTTCTAAGATTCTAAAGACTACACATTTACAAAATATTTCCTATTCCAGGAATGGAACCAATATCCTCTGTAGCCAACTCACCACTAGCGAAGGACGTATATAAATATCCGGTGTTCCTAGACGGACGACTTTTGGGATATGTAGCGGTGGAATCCGCGGACAAGTTCGCTACTTACCTTAGATCGCTGAAGATCAAGGGCGAAGAAGTGCCGATTACCACGGAGATTGTTGTCATACCCAAAAAAGAGGTTTGTAAATAATAAGAATAAACTTAATTGTGTATATTATGAGCAGCAACTGGAGTGGATAGTTTTTAGAAGAGGCAAAATAAGTTACCTTTGTTTCAATAAAACCTAGCCTAATTAATAAACCTTAAGACGACCGGCTGGTGTAGCGGGAACATACATTGCCTTCTATGCCAGAGGTACTGGGTTCGAATCCCGGTGGCGGCGGATACTTGCGTGATGAACACATATATTAGTCGTCAAGTCATGGATGTTAATATGTTTATTAAGGTTTATTCTAATAAAACATATGTATTTATTCGATATGTATGTTTATATATTTCTTAAGTATCAGCACAGAATAAGTAATAGTTGGTACAGAAGAATTACTCCGCAAGAAGATGTAAATAAATTCGAGTCTTGCTGCGACGCGATACGGTGGAATTCAGCTCGCACAGCATTACGTACCTGCAAATTTATATACCTAGAACTTTTGTCTCTTTCTATCGCATGCCTCTTATCTTTTCTTACGCTGTTAGGGTTGCTGCCTAGTGAAGAATAATTAATCTCCTTATTTGTAATTAAGTATCTACCGATGTAGGTATTACTGTTATTCTACCTTTGTAAAAAATATTGTTTAAACTTACCTACAGTACAAAATGAAAAAAAAGTGACGACGAATAATTAGTAATGCTACATATGTTTTGTTTGCTAAATTGAACATAATCAAATCCAAACATAATCTAATTGAATATTTGTTTCTTTTTATGTCCATTTTTAAATACTATTTGCGACCTCGATCATAGAATTACTGTGAGTGCTATTAGGTAGGTAGGTATCTACAACGTCCCGATGGGCGCGCGCGTGATACACGACCCATTCGAGTAGCGCCGGCGGTGCGCTTCGCTGTAGGTAAATAACGGATGTACCGCGCGGAGTGAGCCAGGCCTGGTATCAGTTAACTAGTATCCATAACAAAAGTTCTTTAAGAAACTTAATTTGGGCTAGATAATGTTGTGTGAGTGTCAGAAATATTTATTTTATTTTTTTTAAGCGCTCAGTCCACGCTTAAACTCACGCAGAGCTCTCTTAATAACTAGTGATGTTCAAATCAGACTACAATTCACTTGTTTTATACGGTTATGACACTTCCATTTATACAAAATTTTAAATAAAGAATGCAAAACGTGTAAGGAGTATGTTCAGAATCAAGAGTGGAATATATCCACTAATAAAAGATAGGAGTCACATTTTAACCATAACAATATTTTGATTATGCCGCATCTATAGTTTACTTAAGCCTATAATAAAAGGGAATGGACTTCTTACTATAGTTGAATTATTTTACGAGACGAGACGTCGAATTGACATTGGATTCTCGCAATCAGCTCATGAATCATTTAGTTTCTGGAAATGTGGCAAAAATTTAAAGCAAGAGCTGCTGTGAATAGGATACCTGCGTTGACCCAAAATCTCGCAAAATTATGTTTTAATTTGAGTTGAAATTACATTTGCATGACAATAGGTAGCAAAAATAGTCATAGAAAATGTATTTTATTATAATATTTTATTACCCTATCGTTAAAAACCGCCCGCGATTCTCAAGCACGCTGCACGGTCGAATTATTATAGAAAAGCTGGACTGTCGCGAGGGACATTTCATTTTGATATTACGGGGTCTGCAGACACCGAAACGTCGAATTAAAATGTAAACTGGAATTATACCAAATTAACCCGGTTAAAAAGTGTTTTACCGCTTCATTTTGTTAAAAGCATCGGAACGTCCTGCCAAAATCGGTACATCTGACAACGCTGGTCCCAAGTCATGAATAAGCCTAACTCCCTCTTTAACCTTCTCAAATACCTTAACTCTTAAATAAATGAAAAATGTGATAAATAAAAAAAAAGTGGTCTTAGCTGCAAAGCTATACCATAAGATGGAGCTACGTTAGCAATATAACGTAAAAACAAAAATGTGGTAAGTAATTTCGAGGCGTACCGCCAGGCCCCGGTAGCTCAGCCGAAGAGCACTCGTCCGGCAAACGAATCCTGGTCGGGTAATTTTTATTTATCACATTTTTCATTTATTTAAGAATAATTGAGCATTTTAAATACAAAAACTTAAAAACATTATTAAAACATTGCAATGCTTCACTTTAACTGGGATTCACAATTTCTGTAAAGAAACTGGTCTCGGGTAGTCTTAGCTGCAAAGCTATACCATAAGATGGGGCTACGTTAGTAATATAACGTAAAAACAAAAATGTGGTAAGTAATTTCGAGGCGTACCGCCAGGCCCCGGTAGCTCAGCGGAAGAGCACTCGTCCGGCAAACGAGAGGTCCCAGGTTCGAATCCTGGTCGGGTAATTTTTATTTATCACATTTTTCATTTATTTAAGAATAATTGAGCATTTTAAATACAAAAACTTAAAAACATTATTATCTTAACTCTTTCCCTCTCTTTACAGACTTGCGCGCAATTCGCCGGGATATTCCTGTTCACATCCGAAGCGCGAATGATGCGCCCCGTCATAGACATTGCCAGCGGTCGCCTCGAGCTCATCGGAACTATGGAGCAGCTGTACTTAGACATCGCCGTCACACAGACAGAGATCTATAAAGGTGAGATAGAGATAGGAGACAGAAACGGCTCGAATATACGGAAGTTGCGTCGGATAAAAACCGAAAATAACTTTGTATCATCTACTAACGCTAAGGGATTGTTCACGGGGTCAAACGTTTGACTTGTAAAAAATATTCTAAACTCTGCCAATAATGAGGCAGTGTAAGTACTGAATGTGAATAATTGAAAACGAACGAGTTTTTGTCATTCGTTTTGCATAAAATTTATAAATATTTGAATTTGGGGCTAGCACTATATGGTTAAAGTAACTAATAAAAATAATTAATTACCAAACATACCAAGTGCTTTAAAACGGTTACAGTAGAAGTAAAATTGATGAACGGCAGTATTAGATGAACCATATATACCATTATTTCATAAGGGGTGGTTACACATTTGTAAACTGCTTTTCCAATGTCGCCGAACCAGTGCCGTATAAGAGACATCGCTAAAGTAAGAAAAAAGACAAATCAAATCAAAAGAGGTGGCTACACAGTTGTAAACCGTGCTTCCAATGTCGCCGAACCAGTGCCGCAAAAAGTTCGCTATAGTAAGAAAAGAGACAGATTAATAACATCTCTTTTGTGTGTGAGTGCGCTGTCTCGCTCGACGATAATAAGAAGGGAAGTCACTATACTAAGAAAAGAGACGAACTAATCGCGGTTTACAACGATGTAGCCAACCCATTAGGTACTTATAAGGATCACACAAGCACTTTTTTTACCAATAATCGTATTTATTTACAATATTCACTAGTTTCGTAGTCAATGGCTGTAAAGGTTATACGAATACACTCGTAGAAATCTACGGGCGTTCAGTTTCTGTATCATAAAAGAAAACGATTTTTATTCTATTAAACGCAAAATGTATTTTTGGTCATATCTTTTTTTCCCAGGGCTAATTTTTTTTGTCGTCCTAACAAATATGAATGACATGTGTCTAATCTATAATGTGACTTTCATCTCATCCCTGCACAATGACTTTTTTTGGAGCCCAATCACTTGTAATGGTGTAACTTCACATATATTAGTGCAGTAATAAACGAGCTTTATTATGTAAATGACGTGTCTTATTGCTCCGCCTCACATAACCTCCGCACCCCACCTCATGGCGACCATGCCTGGATCAAATTACGTGAGCGCGGAAGCATAATTTTTTTTTACATGACATTATTCTGCAATTATCTACAATTATTAAAAGAAAACAATTTTGTGGTCAACAAGTCACAAAATAATAATGGGATATAACCAATCGAAAGAAGAAAAGGAGGAAGTGATCATTACTCAAGCAGCGGGGGCCTCTAACAGTGCTTCTGTTGAGCAATTACAAGTAAATGTCAGTACTTCAAACATTATTTTGGCAACAATACTGGTGTTGCTAATTGTCGGTGCCATCGTTTTCGTCTATAAGGCGTACACAAGGTGTCATAAAAACTGGATGGAGAGAGTTTTCATGGAGCAGGCGATGCGTCGGTCTATGGCGCGCAAGAATAAGAGGTTAGAAGAAGCCTAATTAAGTGAGTGTAGTGCAGTGAAAAGTGAGAAAAGTGTTGTGCGGTAACTAACAAAATGTTTGGTAACTTTTTGAACAATTTTTTTTTATATGTAATTTTATATAGGTACTTATATACATTTTTAGAAACTTAATGGCTGATTAAGATAATTAATGGCTGCTGAAGTTAGACAATTTTTTGATGATTTACTATTAATAAGAACATATTTGATTAAAATAGGTCCTAAGAGACGTACAACTATTTTATGCAAAAATAAATTAGCAGAAGCGAAAGTTGTCCTAAATAATTTTGAATCTTACTCGAGTTTAGTCAATAGTCAGTTGAGCTTTTACAAAACTTCAGAATTAGAGTTAATAAGGCAATATACTGATAAGATAAGGGACTTGTTTTCTAATATTCAACAGATTTGCATGGAAGGCACAGATTCTGATAGTTATAGCTCGGTAAAAGACTTAAGTATGGAGAAGTTCGATATTAAAACCGCTGTATCTCTGCTTCCGGTGATGTCAGGAGTGGAAGAGAGTACAAAACAACTGATTGACGCTATAGAGCTTTATAGTTCGATGATTGACGGGGACAGTCAGCAGAAATTGATTTATTTTATTTTAAAAACGCGTTTGTCTGAGAGTGCTAAATTAAGATTGTCACAAAATTACGACTCTTGCGAATCACTAATATTGGATATGAAAACTCATTTACTTACAAAAAAGTCAAGTAATGCCATACATTGCGAGCTTATGGCCCTTAATCAGAGTTCTTTAACGATTGATCAGTACGGTGTAAAAATTGAAAGTTTATTCGTTGACTTGACGATTGCACAGGCAGATGGTAATCAAAATTCTTTTTCAGTTTTAAAACCTGTCAACGAAAAGTTGGCTATTCAACGTTTTGTGACCGGTCTTCGAAATCGAAATCTGTGTACTATTTTAGCGGCCCGAAACTATAATTCTCTAAAAGACGTCATTCGAGCTGCTAAAGACGAGGAGTTAACTTCCCTTTGTACTCAAATGGAAGGTTCGATGTATGTCAGTCAAAAGAGCCGTATTTTTTATAAGCCATCCTATAGGTCACAGTCGCGAGGCTATTTTCCTACAAGAGGTCGCGACGCATCAAGTTTCCATGACCACCATGCAGGAACTGCTGCTGAGGGCAGCAGAGGTCGTCAGCGTCCTTCACCGCGTGGGTTCTCAGCACGAGGTAAGTTATTTAAGAACTCTACCTATTTTAGGCGTCCAAACCGTGATATTCGTTGCATGGAGTTAGAAGGAACCAGGAAGCCTCAAGAAGAAAATGCTCCAATTGAGGAAAATGTTGAAACATTTTTTCGTCCCTAACAATATTTTTTCATGTTGTAATAGTAATTCTTTAGAATTGTTTGTCGAAAACAAAAAACACACTTGGCTTGTAGATACTGGAGCTTCTTTGTCGGCGGTGAAATATGAGACCGCTCGTCACTGGAACTTTACAATACATGATTATCGTGTGAACGTAAATGGTATTGGCGGACAATTGCAAACTCTAGGTTTTATTAACATTATTCTAACTAAAAATAGTTATCAGTTTCACCATAAATTTTACGTAATAAAAGATTTACCCTGCCATACAGACGGAATTATTGGTCAAGACTTTCTGTCTAAATTTAATTGCATACTTAATTTTGAATTACATACTATAACTTTTAATGATTATACTTTCAGCAAGGAATTGACGTTGCCATTATATATAGGTAGAAATGTTACGACATTTCTCACGGTTCCGTCCAGGTGCGAAAAAATATTCTATGTCAGCACTTGTATGACCGACGAATGTGTTGTTATTCCCAGAGAATTATGCACCGGTGTTTATTTAGCGGGAACGATTGGTAAACCGATAGGAGGAAAAATACCTTTGTTAATTTTAAACACACGTGAATGTGATGTTAATTTAAGTTATTTTAGACCGGAAATACATAGTTTACATCAATATGACATTAGTGAATTCAGTAAATGTGAAATTAATGCTGAAAGAGTGAAAAAGCTTCTGCCACTTTTTAATTTAAAGCATTTAAATAAGGAAGAAAAGTCTTCAATAATTAACATTTGCGCAAAGTTTTCAGATACATTTAATTTACCAGGTGATAAGTTAACAGTTTCGAACATTTACAAGCAAAAAATTAATTTAAAACCTAATGTTGGGCCTGTTTATACGAAACCTTACCGCTTACCGTTTTCAAGTAGGTCGGAAATTGAAAAACAAATTCAGCAAATGTTGAAAGATGACATTATTAAACCGTCAGTTAGTGAGTGGTCTAGCCCGGTTCTTCTAGTTCCGAAAAAATCGGAAGGTAGTGAAAATAAAAAATGGAGGCTTGTGATCGATTATAGAAAATTAAATAATAATATTTGTGACGATAAATTTCCTTTGCCGAACATAGCGGATATTTTAGATTCGTTATCAGGGTCCATGTATTTTAGTAAATTAGATCTTTATCAAAGTTATTTCCAGGCCGACCTTGAAACATCTAGTCGGCCCTGTACTGCGTTTACAACTCCTTCAGGACAATACCATATGAAAAGACTTCCGATGGGATTAAAAATTAGTCCAAGCGCATTTTCGCGGATGATGACCGTGGCCATGTCAGGCTTAAATTATGAGAAATGTTTTGTTTTCATGGACGATATAATTTGCTTTGGCAGAAATTTAGAGCAACATAACAAAAATTTATTGGATATCTTATCTCGTATTAGAAAAGTTAACTTAAAATTAAACCCTACCAAATGCGACTTTTTGAAAAAAGAAATATTATACCTAGGACACGTAGTCTCGTCTGATGGTATTAAACCCGATCCCGAAAAAATTCAAGTTTTACAAAACTATCCTGTACCGAAAAATTCCGACGAAGTTAAAAGATTTGTCGCGTTTTCGAACTACTATAGAAAATTTATTCCTCAATTTGCCGAAATAACATCTTGTCTTAATAATTTATGTCGAAAAAATATAACTTTTCAGTGGACAGATGAATGCCAAAAAGCTTTTCTCTCCCTGAAAGAATCATTAATATCACCACCAATCCTTCAATATCCCGACTTTAATCAGAATAACACTTTTATCTTACAAACCGATGCGTCGTCTTACGCAATAGGTTCCGTATTATGTAATGGTGATAACAGACCCGTAGCGTATGCAAGCCGTACCTTAAATAAGGCAGAGAAAAATTATCCGATAATTGAAAAGGAATTGTTATCGATTGTTTGGTCCGTAAAATACTTTCGACCGTATCTTTTTGGAAGAAAATTTATTATAAAAACCGATCACAGACCTCTAGTTTATTTATTTAATATGTCAAATCCGTCTAGCCGTTTAATGAAATTTCGTTTACAACTAGAAGAGTACGATTATACTGTCGAGTATGTGCGTGGGTGTGATAACGCAGCTGCAGATGCGCTATCACGCGTGTGTATTAGTAGTGATGAGTTAAAAGACATGAATAAAAATATTATATCAGTTTTAACGAGAGCTCAAAGGAAAAAACTTAAGGATGAAAGTGAGTTGAGTGGAATCGCGGTACCTAAGAATTCTTCAAACGACTGGTCTGATCAACCAAGGGTTGTTGAAATTCTTAAGCCACCCCGAGACTACATAGAGTTAAAATTTTGTAAGAAAGATCAATGGGAGGATAACACATTTAACTATTCAGCCTACTCGAATAACTTTATATTTTTAAAAGATAGGCAAACAGTAGTGTCGCGAGCTATATCTCAATCACGCTGTACACGAGATGTCTATGTGAGAGATTTAGCTTCTTTTTGCGATAAATATAAGATAGACTGTCTATGTATTATTAAAAATGAATATAATTTTAATATGATCAAGGAGCTAGCCCAAAGTATAAATAACATGTCACAGTGGTCCGGACCACGCATTTTTATTATAAAAGGTGTAAAGAGAATTCATGAAAGTGACATGAAAAGAATTATTTTAAATGACTATCACATGTTGCCTACGAGTGGTCACGCAGGTATACGTCGAATGATAAATAATATACGTAAAACATATTTTTGGCCCGGATTAGAGAAGGATGTAAAAGATTTTGTGAGTAAATGTAGTAAGTGTCAAAAAGAGAAGCACCTGAAGCACGTAAAACAGCCCTTGTGCATTACAACTACAGCTGATAGCGCGTTTGATAGAGTATTTTTAGACATAGTCGGCCCGATTCAAAAAGATTGCTATAACTATAACTACATACTTACGTTACAATGCGACCTAAGTAAGTATATTGAAGCTTATCCGCTTACGTCTAAGGATACAATATCGGTTGCGCAATCTTTTGTAAACAACTTCGTATTAAGGTATGGTATTCCAAGAGAAATTATTAGCGATCAAGGTTCGGAGTTCATGTCATCAGTTTTTCAGGAAACTTGTAAAATTTTAAACATAAATCAATTAAAGTCGACACCCTATCATCATCAAACTATAGGTTCTTTAGAGAATAATCATAAACATTTAATGTCTTATTTACGTATTCAGACAAGTAACGAACCGCAGTGTTGGAGTAGTTGGTTGCCATACTGGTGCTTCGCGTATAACACGACAGTTCATACGGAAACCAAGTATACGCCATATGAGTTGGTGTTTGGAAAGCCTTGTAACCTTCCAAACAGTCTTACAGAATCTGTTGATCCTTTATATAATTATAGTAGTTATCCTTTAGAACTTAAGTATAGGTTACAAAAGTCTCAGTTAGAAGCTAAAGAGAATTTAATTAAGTCTAAGGAATTAAGAAAATTATATTATGATAGATATAGCAATCCTATTAGTTATAAGTGTGGAGATTTAGTATTAATTAAAAATGAGAATAGGACTAAGTTAGATCCTTTGTATATTGGACCTTTTACTGTCGTCGAGGATAAGGGCCCAAATGTTGTTATTGACTACAAAAATAAACTAAAAACAATTCATAAAAATACAACAAGATTAGTTAATAAGTAATAATTTTAGTCTTTTTAAATGTTTTTTTTTTACTTGGAATTTGTGTATTTTTTTAATAGTGTTTAAAATGTTATTTTAACAATATGTTTGAATGTATTATAAGTTTTAAGTTGTCAAAAAAAAATAAACATGTACTGATTTCATTTTTTTTATTTTTTTGGTAGGGCGTGTAATGGTGTAACTTCACATATATTAGTGCAGTAATAAACGAGCTTTATTATGTAAATGACGTGTCTTATTGCTCCGCCTCACATAACCTCCGCACCCCACCTCACACTTGCATTATCCTTTGTCCATAAATTTTATTATTTCTTTTAAAATATGAAAACCCGATTCCACCAAATCTGACCGCCTATAGATTTCAGTTCCTTGTGTCCTGTTCAGTTCTTTTAAAATATGGTACCTTCAGCTCCCACTACCAGAACTGGTGGTAAGGTCTCGTCCTACGCATCAAAATAAACCCAAACTCGATATACCTAGCTTTACCCGTCTAGGAGTACCAGTGGCACCTCGAGGTATACCTTCAGCTCCCACTACCAGAACTGGTGGTAAGGTCTCGTCCTATGAATCAAAATGAACCCAAACTCGATATACCTAGCTTTACCCGTCTAGGAGTACCAGTAGCACCTCGAGGTATACCTTCAGCTCCCACTATCAGAACTGGTGGTAAGGTTTCGTCCTATGAATCAAAATGAACCCAAACTCGATATACCTAGCTTTACCCGTCTAGGAGTACCAGTAGCACCTCGAGGTATACCTTCAGCTTCCACTACCAGAACGGGTGGTAAGGTCTCGTCCTAAGAATCAAAATGAACCCAAACTCGACATGCCTAGCTCTACTCGTCTAGGAGTTCCAGTAGTACATCAAGGCATACCTTCAGCTCCCACTACCAGGACTGATGGTAATGTCTCGTCTTATGAACTCGAACTTGACATGCCTAGGAATAGGAATTCCAGTAGAAGCCCTCGAGTGTACCACCAGCTCATCAGGTTCGATGGTGAGGTTTTATCGTTACGAATAAAACGAGCTCAAACTTTCCGAGCACTTTAATTAATCTTACCCAAATTAATCGTTTTAATAAAAGAATTTGCAAATATTTAAAACTAAAGTATCAAAACTGTTCAAAACCTTTCGTCTTTTTCACGGCACGCTTGTGTGCGTGAATCTTATACATGTAGTAGTAGAATTCGATACCTAGCCTTTTCGGAAACGCATCCTTAAGACAACACATCGAAATGTTTTTTTTTTTTAATGTTAGCACTTTAACACGCCGATATAAGAAACTTCGCATAATAGAAATCGCAACCACCGAGACCGGTCAGATATTGAAATCGTTTCAAAAATCGATAAAAAATAATGGTAAATGCAATGTAAATTTTGAGCAACCAAAGTTCGGACAATAATGTGAATATTGTAGTTAAGTTATTTCTGGGCATATGGATTATATAACTACGTGGTAATTTAAGAAAAGGATTTTTTAACGTGTTTTCGAAAAAAGAAACTATCGAGTCAAGATCATTAAATCATATTTTTGAGTAACTAAAGTATAGATTAAGATATAAATGTACTCATATCAAAATTTCAGATCCGCTCGTCTTGTCATATTCTCATAGTACGCGACGAAAGTCAATGCATTTTTTCAATGTCACCTTAACTCGTGTGCTGTCATCTTCGATCTCATATTCACTTACCTTCAGGTTATATTGCGGTCAAGCCCCGATAAAAAAAACCTAAAATGTCAGATGTGTAAAACGTGGCTTTACACAAATTAAGGCGGATCTCAATAATTAAGTTACCAAAAAGTAAAAGTAAAAATAGACATTCCTATACTATCTTGTGTCAAATCCATCACTTGAGCTATTATCGATGGGTAATATAGCAGTCAATCAAAGATAGTTCGGTATTAAGACCGGCCGTAAAACAAACATAACTTGCATAACAAAATATTATTGAATGCCAAGACTTGGCCGATAATATACCATGGGGAGTCTAGTATTCGTTACCTGAATACCTCCTCAATGTCTCATCTTGCCAAAGACCACATTAAAGTCTCCATATGTCAACAGGCAGAACGACTCATCTGGAGTTATCGAAGACTGCGTTCATGAGTAACTTGGCTCAACTAGTACCTATGCCTGACTGCAACCAGTCACCTCGGTGAGTTAAACTTCTTAAATTCAAAGATATTCAAATAACTTAAAAATATGCTAAATAAAATCACCGGACCCCGGGACCTCTCGCTTGCCGGACGAGTGCACTTCCAAATAAGTTTCCGGGCCTTGGCAACACGCCATCGAAATTACTTTGCATATTCCGTTTACGTCATATTGCTAACGTAGCTCCATCTAGTGGGATAGCTATGCAGCTAAACCAATTTCATTTAGCATATTTTTCAGTTATTTAAGAATTATAAAATATTATTCAAAGATATTTTAAAACTATATGTAAAATTTATATTTTGAATACTAACCGGTTTAATGATACCAATCGTGTGCTTGTATGCTAAACCCCTAATGTTACTAATGCATTATTTTAGTACCTCGTCTAAAGCTATCTTGGTATCAAATTTGGCCTAGATATTGAAAGGCAATGTAGGCAGATTTTTGTGTTTTATTTAATATTTCGTTAACCCTGTATATATCTGACTACATAGACGATAATTATCAAGTAATTTCATTTTTTTTTGCTGCGAGTTTCTTATACCTGTCAAATAATTCAATACAGTAAACTGACAGTTTGAATTGTCAAATAGAAAAATAATGATACCAGTTAAAAACTTCGCAGTGTAACGACATCACTATTTTTTTCTTCCCTAAAGTGGGCACACTGGAAGTGACATTTTACTGCATTGAATCATTTGCCAGGGTATAGTTATTAACTTCGTCTGAACGGATCGATTTGAATTGGTAAATAATGTGTCTTATTGTACGACGTAAGTGCGACTTTTTCACCTACAATTAATCTTTACCAAGCCTTTTGGATAAGTTTAAGATAATTCCGTGATCTACTACCAAATCTTGTACATTTCATCAACATTTCTGCGTCATATCTTTACAGTAACATGTACCAATGTCAGATGGGTAAGCAGACGATGGGAACCCCGATTCACACGTGGCGAACCAATGCGGAGACCAAACTATACCGCCTACAGACCGGCGCCGCTCCCTTGTTCCGACCCACGCATCACGATAATATAGGGCTGGATGACTACCCCAGTGGGACTAACGCGATTGTCGCCGTTATTTCTTACACGGTAAGGGCGTTTTTCAATTGTTTTTGGAATTTATTTATACGGTTTGGATTGGTATGTTTGCATTTAGATGTACGCGTTGTTACAATATAGGCCTGGATGATTATCATTGTGGCACTATAGCTATTGTCGCCCTTATATCATATACGGTAAGGTCTGAGTTCAATCGTTGTATATTATGTAGGCATCTTATCTTACTAATATTATAAATGTGAAAGTTTGGATGTATGGATGTTTGTTCCTCAATCACGGCTGAATGGCACAACGGATTTTGATGAAATTTGGCATAGTGATAGTGTACAGTCTGAAATAACGCATAGGTTACATTTTCCCGCGGTATTCCCGCGGGATTCGAAATTGCGCGGGTTATATAACTTATATTAATGGTAAGTGACGATGAGATGGAATATAACAGCATACGCGTTCGGGAAGGAATTGGCTCATCATCAAACATTACTGGACAAATTTTACTTGAAAGGCAAAGGATTCAACCAATCAGAGATTGCTTAGTCGGCTTTTACGGCACGCTTTTCCATCAACAATAAAGGTATTTTTCTCAAACATGCTTGGAAATTTGAGCATTATCTTGACAACCTTCTTCGAGATAAATCGAACTTCCTGTACTGGTCAAGCAGCGGTCGGCATTAGTTGTATGAAAATCCATATCTGTCGTGTTTAGCGGCCAAATAAATTACTATGTAAAATCTTATTTGTCGTGTAATTAAAAAATGTAACGATCTTTTACTCCGCAACATGGTGACCAAAGAGGCAACTTATCAAAGTACCTTATCGGTGTACTAAATTCCAAACGAGTACTTATCGGTGTACTAAATTCCGAATGATTATGAATTAGTACGAATTACGAACTGGCTTGCACATAGAAAGCTGTTTAGTGAAAAAAATACTTAAATTTTAAGAATTGTACATTCAATAATTGTATTTTCAAACAAAAGTTCTGTATTGTACTACTTAGTTTAATTTCGACTCATTATTTGAAAAAAGAAAAGCCTTAGCCGCGACTAGGCATGTGACTAGGCGACTTACGTATGTGTGGCTCGGCTTCGCCTCGGCCCATATACGTTCGTCCATCAATGCCTCTCTTGCCGGCCGCTGCAGTAATGTACTATTATGCTGACTTTAAACGACGTCAAAACGCGGATATCAAATAATACCGCCTGCAGACTAGCGGATGATAATATAGGGCAAGATGAATATCCTAGTGGGACTAACGCGATTGTCGCCATTACTTCTTATATTTACACAGCACTATCTAGATTGCAAGTCATATAGGTATACTAAAAAAAGTAAAAAGAGTTAAAATGTAAAATATAAATTATACGCGATTAATCCGGTTAAAAAGTAGTTTTATTTATACAAAAAAAAACTTTATGATAAAATCGGCTTCCACGACCACCTTAGCGACATTAACGCTATCATTACTAATACGGTAGTAAGGTCTAATTTCAATCGTTGTATATTATTATAATATATTTAGCATATTAATATATAAATACATATTATTACGTGCCAACGCTGCGTTACGCGTAAGAACGCGCGTACCGTACGTCCGTATCTTCAAATAGCCACACCTACCTATAGATTTATATAACACCTACTAAGTAAGATTGAAATGCGAGTATCATACGCGGCGCTTGGCGCATTCCGAACGTCCGTATCGAACGCGCGTATGGTACGTTGCAGTTTTCTATGAAACGCGCGTTCGAACGCGTGACGCAGCGTTGGCACTAAAGCTAGTTGGCTAGGCTACGTAACCGTTACGGTTACGGAGCTCCCTAACATCCCTGGTTCATATGGTCAAAATCTATTTAGTGCTTCTGAAGATTACCCCAAACATAGCGACGGACAGACATTCCCTTTTATAAGGTGTGATAATCAACCGAATTCCAAGAGGGAGGTTCTCAATTCGTGTGTATGTTTTTTTTGTGTTTTTGTTACACGATTTTTTGGACAATTATAAACAAATATTCTTGTTTCATATGATAGTTGATACTTCATCGGGGGTATAAATTTCATCGAAATCGATTGAGTACTCCGCGACTTTTTTTAAATTTTTGAAAAAATAAAAAAAAAGTCAAATATAGCCAAAGTTTTGACGTGAAGTCGGTTTTTTAATTCGTTGATTATTATTTATTTAAGTAAAATTAAATCCAGGGCTACGACATGGAAGACGCGATGATAATCAATAAATCAGCGTACGAGCGCGGGTTCGCCGCCGGCACAGTCTACAAGTCCCAGTTCATCGAGCTCAAGGACTCGAGTTCGTACTTCTGTCGGGACCCCGCCGATGCTAAGCTGCAGATGTATATGGATGATGATGGACTGCCTTCTATCGGGGCCAAGGTTCAGCCTGATGAGCCGTTTTATTGGTGAGTTTTGTGAAGAAAGTTATAAATTATAAGTCACTTATTAAATACAGTGGAATCCGTTTATAATGACATCGAAGGGAAATAAGAAACAAGTCATACTAAACGGACGTCATACAAAGCATAGGTACTGCAAGAATAAATAAACTGTTTAAGTTAGTATGTGATTTATTTTAATAGAAAGGAATAAAATAGAGATAAATCAAAGTAGATATTAATATGTAGACTCAATAAGTAAATCTACGCTCTGTGTGAGACTCAAATCAAAAAAGCCTTTCACGCGCCGAAAGTCTTAGGGTATAATGTGATTCTCCCGAACACTGCCAAAGGTGTTAGAAATCATACGGTCGGTCACTATAAGCGGACAAAATTTGATAAAAAAGGGTCACAATAAGCGATATGTCACTATAAGCGGAGTCATTTTATCCGACTTAGTTATATAATTTATATGAAAACCAAACTTCACTGGGTAAAGACGTCATAATAAGCGGTTGGTCAATATAAGCGGAGTCATAACAAACGGATTCTACTGAGTAGCTCAAAGTCAAAGTCAAAAAATTCTTGAAATACGTTAAATTATGCCATTGAGTCGCAGTTATGTATGGCTTTTAGATACGCTATGGCCAGTTGTGCCCTTTTGTATCGGTTACTAACTTTTTTGACCTCAATATCACTTGATGGTCACATGAGGCCGAAGATCGCAGTGCATAGGTTTAGGAACGAATCGATTCTTTAAAAAATATTTCCAAATATCATCACCACAGCCGAAACAAAGATATTTGGCGGAAGACTTTTTGCTTGTTGGTAGGATCCCTTTTGGGTCCGCCTGGCTAGCGACCACCCTTTATATAAAGTCTGCCGCCAAATGTTACCGCTCCGGCGGTAATGTGTTCCGGCAATATTGTATAAAGAGCCAGTTCCTTCCTAAACCCGTGTGCTTTCATCTTCGACCTCATCGTCACTTACCATCAGGTGAGATTGAGGTCAAACGCAGGTTTAGTCACTTATAAAAAAAAAAGACTTATGACAAGCTCAGCCAAACTCTCAAGAGCTCATACCACCAAATAGATTTTGCCTTATAAAAAATAAATAAAATCCCCTGACAAACACACCAACTACATGGCCCCAAACTAAGCAGAGCTTGTGATATGGGATACCATGTAGTGAACTATGGGGAACCTAGAATATAAATACATATGTATATAGATCAACGCCCAAACCCTGTTTTTTTATTATTTTTCCGCGAGGGAACCGTACCCCCGACAACCACTTGACTGGTCGCATGTCCAGATCGAGCCGCGTAGGTATACGTGTAGCTCGCGTTTTGTCCGTTTGAATGCAGTTGAAATACTGAATATAGTAGTACCGTGCCGTCAAAAGTGGTCGTCAAAAGTCATTATAAGTTTCTTATGAAATATGTGTAGCTATGGCCAGTTGTGCGCTTTTGTATCCGTTACTAACTCTCTGTTTAACTTCAATAACACTTGATGGGAAGTGAGGATGGGGCCGAAAATCACAGCGCATTTGTTTAGGAATGAACCGTTTCTTAAAAAATATTTCCGGAACACATCGCCGGAGCAAAGATATTTCGAAGACTTATGATGGGGGGTCACAAACTCTCAAGAGGTCATACCACCAAATAGATTCTGCCTCATTTAAATGTAATCTGCAGATGTCTAGTTTACAATTATCAAATTTGGTTGACTTATGACGTTATTTGCAAAAAAATATTTAATTTTCCTTAAAATTTGGTTAATTTTGCGCCACCTTGTATAAAGTTGTTAAAAGTTGTGAAGATGGATTCTTCTGAAAAACAGGATTATCCTAGTTCAGCACCATACTTCCTTGTATATTTAAGCCAATTATTTGTAATTTATGCTTTTCTGAAATCAATATTTTTTTTTTATGTTTTGGTTTTCAGCAAGCAATCCTATTTTCGACATATAACTTTTCTTGAATTCCCCAGCTACTACGACGCAGAGAAGAGTAGATACTGCGTCTGTCGGTATAGCGGTAAGGAACAGGTCGTCGTGGATTCTGTGAGGCTCTGCGGAGACTTCAGCCCTAAAGCGCCGAAGAAAGCTTGTGTCATGTTGCGGATACAGGTGAGAAAGTGCTGTTAAATTCAATTTGATATCTGTTTTACGCGGTTTTACCCGCGCAATTTCGAATCCCGCACAATTTCGAATCCCGCGCGAATTTCGGGATTAAAAGTAGCTATTCCAGACGGTAGGTACCGTAAGGTTTGTGTGCGACTTACATTTTGTAAATAAACAGTTTATAAGCGCAAACCAACCTTACGGCAGATGTAAGAAATACATTTGAAAGATTAAAAGAAAAATAATTTAAAAAAAGACGCGGGTTGTCCGTCAGATAATATTTTCTTGCTACACAATTGTTTTTCTTCTGAAAGTAGAAGGATCCCGAGATCCTGCTTTACCCCTCTGCCACCAACCTAATAAACGATTATTGTATTCGTAAACTAAGAACTAAAACAGTGAATAATAAAAGTCTTTCTGATATTCAAAATCTTTATATTTCATAGAATAGCTGCCTATCGGTCCCGCGTTACGGTACACTTGAGGAATAAAAATCCATACAGCCAACATCCATCCATCTAAACTTTCATATTTATAATATTAGAAAGATACATACATAACGTCACGCCTGTATCCTTTATGGGGTAGGCAGAACACACCGTCTTATGTCTCGTTTGACAATATTAGAGTTATTATTATGGCAGAGAGAGACTATTGCAGTGACAAAAGGTCAGCCTATCGCCCACAAAAACACCAATAAAACCTCTGTCCCTTAACTGACTTTTACAGTATGCCCGGGAAGAGAAGCAGCTGGCACATTCTGTGTTTTTCTTTCGCTCCCAGTCCAGCATGGAAGCAATTGAATTTATTTTAATTATTAATTCGATTATTACTTACATCGCGTGAGTAAGCGACAATAATTGCCAACGTGTGACAATAATGGCTCTCTGATCAGGTTGCCTTAAAATCAAAATGTCTATGCCACATTTCACCTAAACCTTGTATTGTCTAAGAAGCTAAATGTCTGTTAGAAAATCGATATCACAATATCGATATCATTCTTAATAATCGATTTAATCGGTGGCATGGGTGTCTTTGAATCTGCTTGTATTTCATCACTAAATATCAGCTGTGACGTCACAGTAGGTGCTAAAAAGTCGTCACGCTTGGTTTCAATACACATAGTGACACTTGCGTTATCTATGTAGATGTATGTCTGTGCAAAATGCCTATTTGTCATATGACTAAGCAGCACTTGAACCAAACCTTACGTTGACTAGGAAGCAAAATGTTTACATTTTATTATGACCCAACATTAACTAGTTGAACTGGACCTTATGTCAATAGGGAATGGATGAAATTTCAACGTCAAATTTAGAACATGCGTAAACTGTCTATTCTTTTGGCCATTTACAACCTTTTTGGCATTACTTTTACGCATTTCGCTTTCCAGACGAATTTATAGTTGCTCCACTTGGTGGTCGTTTTTTTCTGTAGGCGATTTACGACATAGGTAAGTTGCAGTGTAGACATTCGTTTTAAGCATTTTTCTTCCTAGACGAATTAAAAATTAGGCATCCCGATAAACAACGCAATAAGGTCACGCGAATGTTAATTATTACTATGTAATAATTACCAACTAACTTACAAATTGGGAAGGCTCCTAATACGTCTATATGCTTTTTTCGTATGTTTATCATACGATTATTTCGTCAATCATCTTTTTCTAAATCCCACTTTGATATATTCAGGCTTCTACAAATAGGCTCAGACGTAGGGCTGCCACCCATACTGTTTTTCACTACATTATACTGTTTACTGTTGAACAAAAATAAAGTATACAAAATACTGTTTTCATTAAAAACATTAAATAAATTGAATACTGTTTATTTTTCCAAAATACTGTTCGATATTCTTTTGAGACTCAAATATACATTATTTCTAGAGAAAAAAAGTTGGCAACCCTACTCAGATCCAGTGGGTCGTGGGTTCGATCGAAAAAAAATTTTGGGGTTCCATAAAATCGTGGCCACATTAGTCGGTATTATTGTTAATTTTATTTCATATTTCGTATATTTTATAAAACATATACAAAAAATTATTTTGAGTACTAATTTGAACTCGAGTAATAAGTTAATGTATAAAACTTAACATGTGCTTTCGCTTTAAGTTTATAAACACTGCGTCAGTATCGTACCGTGCGTGCGTAGGGTGTTCGCAACAGCAACTATTTGTTATATAGCGACTATCTGTAAAAAAGTTTGTGCTGCCATATATTTATTTCATAAGTAGCTATGTTTATTCTATGTTAAGTGCCTACAACACAAGCTATGCGTTCACTATAAGGCTAGATGACTGTAAAGAATATATGTCCAATAATTATTTTCAATATTTGTTACTGTATGAGTATATATGTCCAACAATTTTATTTAAATTTATTTAACCTCCCCAGCGCAACCCAACAGTAGGCGACAAGTTTGCTTCCCGGGCTGGTCAAAAAGGCATCTGTTCCCAAAAATGGCCGGCCGAGGACCTTCCCTTCACGGAGACGGGTTTGATTCCCGACGTGCTGTTCAATCCTCACGGGTTTCCTTCCAGAATGACGATAGCTATGATGATTGAGTGTATGGCGGGAAAGGCTGCGAGTTTGCATGGACATGTAAGTATTTTTCAATTCAAATTTATTAATAATAAAACAATGGAGGCGGCTCTGGGTGTATACAGTGAAGTTATTTTGTTAGAAACCATTTCGGCAGCCTGAAAATTCTGACATCCACCAACCAGCACCAGGCCAGCTTAGTGGATTACGGCCTTAACCTCCTCGTCACCCAGAGGAAAGTCTTATAGCCCTGCAATGGGCTCATTTCAAAGAGTTGTGATGAACAATAAAAATAATTCTTACAACAGAAAAAACAAATCGCTTTTGTTGTTTTATAGGGTGTCCTTAAAATTAAGGATACTCTTATATAGATCATGTCCTACAAAATTCAAAAAAAAAGTTTAATGGCGCCTTCACATAAGCCGCACGGCTGCAGTGCGTCTGTCTGTCTGTCTGACAGGTTTTAATAAGAGTCGCGCGGCTAATTTGAAGACGTCCAGACCTTAAACTTTCCTGTTGTAGGTATGTTAACTTGTATTTCAAATAAATGCATTTGTTTACAAAAATAGTCGGTGAAACATATATCGGCAACGGAAATATTTGGTTCTCAACCCGTATTTTAAGAAAAATTCCTTGAATTATCTCTAGAAGCAAACAATTCAATTCAAATACTTTATTGCCATTTGCATAGAATGGATAAATATTAACAAACAATAATATACAAAACAATGTAACTTTATTGATTATACTTTTATATAGTAAAATACCAACCTTATGGTCACCCTAAAATTAAATTGTACATATACATACATAACATCACGCCTGTCTCCCTTTGGGGTATGCAGAGACTAAGGAACGCCAACTGCTACGATCCAGACATACCTCTTTCGCTTCCGCCACGTTCATTAATCGTTTCATACATGATCGCCAGTTGCGGGTACTTTTAACTAGACCCTTTTTAAGTATGTCGCCAATTTGATACGTTCGCCTAGGGCAGCCCCTTCCGACATCACCATCCAATCGTGCTCTGTACACCTCTTTCGTAAATCTCCTTTCACTCATCCTTTCTAAATGTCCAAACCACCTTAGCATACCCTTTTGCATCTCTCTTATTTCACTGTTGCGCACCCTATCACTCAATTTCACTCCACACATGCTGCTCAAAGCTCTCATCTCCACAGCATTAATCCTGCTTTCAATGTGTTGGCGCCAAAACTACTTCAAGTACAGCAAGACGTGCTTTATTCGGTATAATTTTGCTTGCCATAATCGAGTACAAGGTGCCAGTAACACTTTCCTGCTTTCACCCTCCTTTCAGTATCACCGTATATTCCTTTTTTCTATGGGCCTTAGATTTACTATTTAACATCCTGTACTAGTCTTTAGATAAATTATTATTGCGACCATCAATGATGGAGACCATTACATTCAGTATTTTTTTAATCAACGAATTATCAAACAACGTTTGCATATTTTTGCCTATTTTTACGACCACATATTTAAATTAAAGTTTGAAATACATATTTCCGTTTACGACTTATTTTTTCCCCTGTACCTATATCTTTACTTTCATTTACGACCAATTTGGCTATGGGGTGGTAGCACTGCTTGCCTCAGACGCAAGTGGTCGCGGGTTCGATTCCCGCACGGAACAAGAAAAAAACCTAGTCTTGGCGTTTATCTACATATACGGGGTGACTGGTGACAAATTTTAGATACTAAAGGAGAGCACTCTGTACACGATTCTGGTCATAATTATGTAATAAAAGTAGGTACTTAAGTTTTCACTAGAATTCCCTTTAAGTAAATACTACTATGTTGCTATTTACTTTACCTACGCCTGAGTCAATCGCGGCACGTGACCTGGCACGCGGATCGCTACCAACGCTTGTGTAATTCTTTAACTTTCGGTTAAGTTTACTCAGTAAATAATTAATATTTATTTTTTATTATATTTTTCTCTTCATTTCATTGAGATATTATAGATATTATACATATAGAGAGGACATCCCAAACAACTTTTTTCCGCCTCGATTTAGGGCTTTCTGCCAAAAAAAATTCCAGCAAATATATCTAAATTACCATATTTTACTAAAAATTGATTTGCATAATTTTGTGTTAACCTCACAGGTTCAAAAAATATTTTTTTTTTATAAAAAGAAATATCAAATTAAAATTTATTGAATATGGCTGTTTTAAGTTCAATAGTTTTATATGATAACCTTTACTATTCCTCCGGTTTATCACAGGGCATGGAAAAAAGTTTATTATTTTTTTTAGCTCTAGTATATTTTTATCGTTCCTTTTTATCGTTCCTTCAAATACAGTTCAATGCAAGAAACTACTTAAAAAATTTAAAATTCCTATGTTCACAGTAAATACTTAAGTCAAAGATTTAATCCTAGCTCTATAGGTATCCATAGGTATCTTATCTAATATTTCCGTATCATTACTAAAAAAAGGCCTGTATAATCGTTAATTTGTGTTAGTTTAATTCAATCTAATAAGTACTTGTTTTTCTAAGAAAATAGTTTTACTCGGTTGACGACCGTTCGTAAAGCCATCTTTACCTACCTACCTATTTTGTGTAGCCTATGTTGTGTAAAATAACAGCCTTCTCTTAACATTATTCAAAAAGGGTAATAAATTAACCAAAAAATTATATGTTAATTCTAATAAATAAAAATCAACTATAAAATAAACTAAAATACTAAATAAAATTAAATTTAACTTAGAAACGAACTTTGAACGGGACTTATTGAAAGTGTAAATAAATCAGGTCCTTTTTGTAAAATATTTTTGTTGTGTGGGCATTCATAGGGAATTAGGGAATTATGGGCCTTGATAGGACCATACACCCAGGTTAAGTATAATCTCGTAAAAATACAAAAAAGGAAATGAAATAATAACATTCATGTATTATTCGCTAATGAATAGATTAAATAAGATGTTCAAAGTGTAGAACAAAGATTTGTTTTTATTTTTTTATCTTCAAAAGGATTAAGATAGTGGAGTTATATAAAAGGAGTTATATGGAGTTTATAAAACATGTATCGTCTTGATATGACCAATCAAAATGTCATTTGTCTTAAAAATGGCGATGCGCCGGTAATTTAACACACTTGCACTATTGTATAAGGTACTAGTAGTTGATAGCGCGCGTGCGTATGTCCGTACCAGTGGAACCATGCGTTGCGTAATGAATTCTTTAACTTTTGTTTCAGTTTACTCAATAATTATTTTTTTGACCCACCATTCACCCTGTATATATACAAAACTTCATGAATATTAAAAGAATTCATTCCATTTTATAAGCTTTCAAATAAAATAGGTAAAGCATCTGTTTGTTCACTTCTGCAATATCAATCTATGACATAGTTTCAATATCATGAAATTCCCGACTGTTGATGTTTTGGCACCTAAAAAATGGTTCTTAAGCAATTTAGCGCTGTTTTTTAAATAGTTTGATTAGACGTCATCGCTAGATTTAGCGCTGCAGCCGCTGAGGGCCGTATTCAGTCTATGCCGCGCGTGCTCCATGGTCTTGTCATAAAAATGCAACACATTTTTTGTTCGAGATAGCTTATCTATACTTAGTAATAATATCTCAATGCTTCATGTATGATCTCAAACTATCACGTCCTCGAATTTCAAAAGTGACCCACCAGTCACCTTGTTTATGTTATTTATATTCTAGGTTCTATCACCTAGTTCGCTACATTGTATCCCAAATCTCAAGCTCTGCTTATTTCGGAGCCATGTAGTTGGTGTGATTGTCTGGGGATTTTATTTAAATTATTTCTCAAGCTTTTTATTTCTGCCACAGGTACACGACGCCACTCCGTTCCGTTTCAACGAGAACGACACAGCCATCAACTACTTCGGTCGTCTATTAGAAGCGTCCGGGTACAATTACTTCGGTACGGAACGTCTATACAGCGGTGTCGACGGTCGAGAGATGCAAGCTGACATTTTCTATGGCGTCATTCATTATCAGAGACTTAGGCATATGGTGTCGGATAAGTGGCAGGTAAGAATTATTTTGGGGATTTGTTTTATTTTTATAGATCAATAAATCAATGACTGCAGAACATTAAAAAATCGACTTAATTTTAATTTCATTTAATTTTATTTTCTTATGTCTTAATGTTTTTTTTTGTCTTTTATTTAAAAATAATTAATTTAAACTTACATATAATGATATAGATTGTAATATTTTTGTTTTTCCTTAACAAATAATAATAAGACATTTTATTTAATTTAAGCATGCTGTGTTTGCCTTTAACTGAGGTGGCACTTATGTAACTTTTCTAATAACTGTCTACGTATATTATGAATGTAAAAATGTGTGCCTTGTTGGCAAACCTTTTTTAATAAATAAATAAATAAATAGAGGTCACGTTAAAATTAGGCTTTCAATGTAAATATTCTCCGTATTCATACATATTTAGTAAGAAAATTAATTTTCAAGAAGTATTCAATCGATTTCGATGAAATTTATATGGGACCACCTAAGTATCCTCCATCTTATGAAAGAAGAATATTCAAAATCGATTCATAATTGTCCGTTAAATCGGGTAACAGACACAAAAAAAACATAGGTACACACGAATTGGGAACCTCCTCCTTTTGGGAGTCCTAGTCGGTTGAACATACTAAACGAAGTTCCCGACTAGGACTCCAAACTAGATCTCCCGCGTGCCGCGTGCCGGGCGAGCATGTGCCGGGCGAGCATGTGCCGGGCGGGCATTCTATCTCTATGATAGAATAGAATAGAATCAGTTTATTTGCATTACGCATTACACACAACAATTATTTACAACGAGCGTTTACCCGCGACTTCGTACACGCATAAACTCAAAAGTAATATATTTTCCGTTCCCGTGGGAATTCCTTTCATAAAACAACCAGTCACTTTTTGAAGAACCTTTATGCCAAGTATCGTATCCGTGCACTCAAGGAATAAGATTTTTCATACAAACTAAAATGTCCAATTATTCCCGTTCCCGTGGGAATTTCGATAATTCTTTCCTTAATGCACCCCTACATCCCCTAAAGAATGTATGTTCCAAATTTCAGCTCTCTACGCCCAGTAGTTACGGCTGTACGTTGTCTGTCAGTCACTCAGTTACTCAGTCAGTAACGGAAAAGTTTTATATATCGTAAACGTCGAGTCATTGGACACTTAAGGTTCTTATGAAGGCATTTATTTGTTCACGAAAACAATTAAAAAGCTGTGAACTAAAATTCTTATTATTTTTGTAGATTAATATCTATTTTTGTATACTACAATCTTTAAAACTATATTCGACAGCAAAATTCGCGAATAAATAACGTTATAAAAAAAGTTGCAAAATATACAGTCAATGGACGGAATTTCAGTGGTTGGACAGCTCATACTAGTTAATGGACAGTTTTAATGAACATTTTTGAGAAATACCTATCTGGTTCTTAATAAGCAGGAGATAAATGATACACGTATTGCTTCGAGAAGTTGTAATCCGAGAGAAAAAGACACAGATTAAAAAGACTACCTTCTAAAATGAATATAACAAGTACCTACATTACACCTCCACACTTAATCTAACAGCTACATTTACAGTTTATATATTCCAAAAAAAAACTTACAACTACTTAATTAAATAATACACTTTAAAAAAAAACTTACAACTAACTTAGGTACCTACTTAACTATTATCCCACTATTATATACCTATTTACAAACAACTGATTTTACATTTTAACATTCTTTAATCAAATTCAAATCCGAGCCTTTGGGGTGGTTTCCGTAAACGTTTCTCACGGACCTGGGGCGATTGCGGTGACGGCGGAGGCGATACCGTTTGTGAACACGGTTGCGGCTCTGATAGCTCGGCAATAGGGACTGTGCGGCTGTTACGTAAATTATCCATATCCTCCCCTGCTATATCATTACCCTCTTCCTCACACACGTTTCTCTCGCCTGACTGTTGTCGCGGGACGGCGTCCACACTCCGCGGCCCCTCCTCCGAGTCCGACGACGGAACCATGCAGTTCGAAAGCCGGAACCTGCGCCTTAATTGGTCTACATGTCTAGGTAAATACTTCCCGTGACCGCTATCCACTAGGTACGTGCGCGCCCCGACGATACTGACGACCGTGCCCTTGACCCATTTTTGTTTGTCGGCGTAGGCCCGCGCCCACACGGCGTCCCCGGCGGCGAGCGAGCGCGGCGTGCCGCCCGCCGCGCGCACCTGCCGCTGCTGCTCGCGCGCCACGCTCGCCTCGAGCGCGTCCCTACTGCGCAGCAGGTCCAACCGGGATCTCAGGGGACGTCTTTGCAGTAACATAGCTGGACTCTCGCCGGTCGTGCTATGGACGGTGTTCCTATAAGTTAGCAAAAACGTTTGCAAAGCTGTGTCGATGTCGATGGAGTCCCTAGTCGCTTTTTTTATAGCCCGCTTACATATTTTGACTGCGTTTTCGGCCGCTCCGTTTGACGCCGGGTGGTATATTGGTGAAAATGACTGTAATACACCATTTAATTCTAGAAACCGTTTGAATTCAGTGCTCGTGAAGGGCGGTCCCTGGTCAGAAACTATTTCTTTCGGTAAACCGAATCGCGCAAACGTAGCCCTCAGTGTTTTAATGACCGCCGACGCATTGGTTCGTGCCATTTCGTAAATTTCCAACCACTTTGAACTGGAATCTATTAATACCAAAAACGTTTGTCCCTGGTAGGGACCGAGAAAGTCTATATGTATCCTACTCCACGGTTCAACAATATAAGGCCAGGGCTGCGGGGGCGCCCGTGGTGGCGCCGGCGCTTCCGCCGCGCACGTCTCGCACTGCTGGCAGACCGCCTCCACGTCCGCATCTATATTAGGCCACCAAACGTAGCTACGAGCTAATGACTTAGTCTTTACAATGCCCATATGACTGACATGTAACTGTTTTAGAATGCTATCCCGTAATGGTAAAGGCACAACTATTCTGTATCCCCACATAATACAGCCACGATCTATATATAATTCATTACGCCGTTGAAAAAACGGTTTTAAGAAATCTTCTCTACAAAATGGTGGCCAACCTGACTGAATATAACCATGGACTCTGCTTAATGTGCTGTCTAACGCTGTCGCTTTGTTAATATCAATATTAGTGATAGGTAAAAAATTTTCAACAAAATTTAAATATGTAAGACATCTGTCTTGCTATCTTTTGTGTGCGTCACTTTTTTGGGGCAGTCTCGACAAAGCGTCTGCGCAGTTTTTCGAAGAAGACACGTATTCAATGTCGTAGGTATAACCGGACAATAAAATAGCCCACCGTTGTAGTCGCGATGCAGCCATAACTGGAATACCTACCTTATTCCCAAAAATGTAAGTTAAAGGTTTGTGGTCTGTTTTTAAAGTAAACCTACGGCCGTACAAGTATTGATGAAATTTTCTAATTCCAAAAACGATAGCCAACGCCTCCCTGTCTATCTGTGCGTACGCTCTCTCCGTGGGCGCGAGCGTGCTTGACGCATACGCGATGGGTCGCTCGCCGGCCGGCGTCACGTGTGAGATGACTGCGCCCACACCCACGCTGCTCGCATCCGCCGTCAGCACCAGCGGCAGCGACCCCGAGTAGTGCACTAGGACTTCACTAGAACTCAATATACGCTTTATCTCTTCAAATGCATTATTACAATCCGCGCCCCATTCGTACTTAACACCTGCTTTGAGTAGTTTGTATAGTGGTGAAAGTATAGTGCTAACGTTCCTAACAAACTTTGCGTAGTACATTACTAAACCTAAAAAGGATCTTAATTCAGATACATTAGAGGGCGCGGGGGTGTTTTTTATCGCTTTGATTTTATCGGGGCACGTATGCACCCCTTCTTTTGTGATCACATGGCCTAAGTAGTTTACAGACTCAGCGAAAAATGTACATTTCTCTCTTTTCACACGAAGGCCGCTTGAATTTAATCTTTCAAATACCGTGTTTAAGTTATATAAATGATTCTTTGTATCGGTCCCGGTTATGATGATATAATCTAAGAACACCCCGACGTACGGCAAATCTGCGAACAATTGCTCAAGTCTACGTTGGAAAATACCTGGGCTCGATGCTAACCCGTAAACTAAACGTTTGTACATGAACAACCCCTTGTGCGTGTTTATAACCGTGTATTTCCGCGATTCATCTAATTCAAATTGAGCGTACGCTTGCGATAAATCTATTTTTGTAAAACGTTCCCCGCCGTGCAAGCGGGCTAACAAATCTTCTACTTTTGGTAGTGGATAGCGGTCGACTTCTATAACCTTATTTAATGTTAATTTATAATCGGCGCAAATACGAATGGTTCCGTCTTTTTTTACCACTGGTACAATCGGCGTGGCCCAGTCGGAGTGGTCGACGGGCGCGAGGACGCCGTCGCGCACCAGCTGGTCGATGGCGCGGCCGACGGGCTCGCGCAGCGCGTAGGCCAGCGGCCGCGCGCGCATGTACACCGGTCGCGCGTCCTTTCGCACTCTGACCTGCACCGGTCCGCCGGTGAATCGCCCCAAGTCCGCCGCAAACACGTTACAGAATCTGGAACTGAATTCATCGAAGTTAAACTCACTGAATTGATTACAATGTATTACTTTACTCGAATCTGGCAATGGCAATTGTATTCCGAGCTCAAACAACCATTGTCTGCCTAATAATGCAGTTTTACCGTCACGAATAACATACAATTCTAATTTTTTTATTTTGTTGCTATAACGGACTAATGGTTTTATCATCCCCACTGGCCGTACCAACTCGCCTGTATAGTATCTTAATATTAAATCGCTTTTTTCTAACTCCAAGTCTTTATAAAATTCATTATAAATTTGTTCACTAATGCACGACACTGCACTCCCTGTGTCGCATTCCATAGTCATTGTTCGACCTTGCACATCTACTGATACTAGCAACGGTTTACACTTAGATAATTGCAACTGATTAAACTCAACTATCTTTACCTCATCACTATCGTCCTGCGTTGGGTCCATTTCCATTTGCTGAACCACGTCGACGCTGTACTGCCCGGTCAGATTCGGGCAAACCCTTTTTAAATGCCCCCGACGGTTGCACACCCTGCACACGTAGCTTGCGAACTGACACCGCTGGGCGTCGTGCGCGCCCCCACACGCCTGGCAGCGCGGCCCGCGCGGCGCTCGCTGCGCCTGCCCGCTGCCCGCCAGCGCTGCCCGCCGGCTCCGACCGCGCCCGCCGCCTCGCCAGGCTCGCGTGTCACCGCAGCCGCCGCCGCCTGGGGCTCCGATAGCGGCGCCCGCGCTGCCGCGCCGCGCGCTTACTATCGTCTGACACTCGACCACACGCCCCTGGCTGTCATGACATTCCACAGCCGCCGCGTCTTTCTCTGCCGCCTCCATGCTCATTGCCAAATTGTACGCCTTCCCGAAGTCTAGGTTATTCTCCGTAAACAACCGCTGTCGAATTGTGTCACATTTAATGCCGCAAACTAACTGATCACGCAAACTTTCTTCTAACCACGAACCGAACTCGCATGTTTTTGACATCATTTTTAACACTGCCACATATTGCGCAATTGTTTCACTGGTACTTTGCTTCCGATGCCGAAATTTATACCTTTCTGCTAAAATGCTTGGTTTGGGTTGCAAATATTGTTCCAAAATGGCGGTTAATTCACTAAACTTTTTGTCCGTTGGTTTCACCGGCGTACACAAATTTACAAGTAGCTCGTAGCCTTCAGCACCAATAACTGTGATCAACGTAGGCACATGTAAATCACTTTTAATGCCATTGACAACGAAATATTGTTCTAGGCGCTCCACATATAACCTCCAGTTATCCGTTCGTACATTGAACTCGCCAATTTTACCGATAGACATGTTTATTGGTTTATGTCCTGCCGTTCTTTATTTCACTTGCACTGCGTGATTCGTAACTCGTCGCCACTGAGAAATACCTATCTGGTTCTTAAGAAGCAGGAGATAAATGATACACGTATTGCTTCGAGAAGTTGTAATCCGAGAGAAAAAGACACAGATTAAAAAGACTAACTTCTAAAATGAATATAACAAGTACCTACATTACAATTTTATATATGGTTTAAAGGGAAATAAATTACATTAATGTGGGATTGGTTCTCGTGAAAATAAACAAGGTATATCAACGAAAATCTGTATTTTTCTTCTTTAACACCGTAAAAATAAAAAGATTTAAAAAATACGTCGCACTCGTTCATCGTCTCTTAGAACTGTCACTCGCCATCTTGTTTTCTTATCTCGCTTTCTCCCTTCAACAATCATCTATCTCACTCACTCTTACATTCCATAACACGCACTCATTGTCCATCCTACACTCGGCCATCCTGCAATCATGTCTGACCTCAGACATTCCATCATCATACATACATACTCGTTAGATACATCTTTACACAAATAAACTTAGTAACTACTACAGCATCATAACATAGATACATCTTAACAACTATTACATCAGGTAAGTTACCATTAGAATAAAGTTTCACTTTACATGAAAAAATCCTAAAGTAGGTAGGTAGGTACTCACTCCTTATCTATTTAAACAATAAACAGGTTAATATAAAATAGAAATCTTATAAACTATGGTTTACATTTGCATAAACATCTCTGAACATAAACTTTGACAACTCTGTTAAATATTATGCCATATAACATAAAAATACACTAGAAAAGTTACAATACAAAATTAACATTAAATAATTGCATTCATTCCTCTCATACATTCATACATCAAACAAACACAAGTAAAACATTTATTCATACCTGCTGAATAATTAGTGTTGTGTATCAACACCTGGCCATCGCTTCATATTATCTGAAGAAGTAGACGTCTTGATTGGCCCTTCTGTCTGCAAATCTAACTTCTTCACATCATATCTGTCTAGCCTCTTTACTTTCGTGACACGATAGGGTCCTAAATATTTAGATTTGAGTTTCATCCCTGTTCCAAACTGAGTCCGTTTTATAGCAACAATGTCTCCTTCTTGGTACTTATTACTTTCTTTCCTGTTCTTGTCATATGTTTTCTTATTTTCCTGCTGAACTTCCAGTATCTTCTGCTTAGCTCTCTTCCTTAGTTGTTTTTTCATCTTACTATTAATTTTTCGATTATCTACACATACCCTAACAGCCATTTTTTTTACGCACCAACACTAAAGGACTTGAGTATTCGGAATAACTTACCCTAATTATTCCATCATTTAGCCATTCCTGTATCTGTGCATCCACATCTTCCTGTTCCTTAAATGAAATACGTCGTGGGCGCTGGGAGACGGGTATATCGTCTTTCAATATTATTTTTAGTTGAATTGGAGCCTCCTTAGTCTTCCTTGGTACATACCCTTCTACCAACTTGATAACCTCACCCTTCACTGCTGGATTACTGATGTGACCTACTGAGTCAACAGAACAAGAAAAACATGTAATATTTGTTAACCAGTCATAGTCCATCCATTCATCTTTCGGTTTAAACCAAACACTACACTCTTTCATAAACATCAAAACATTTTGTAAGAAATCATTACCTAAAATTAATTTAAATGGCACAGAGTTGTTAGGCATTATGTAAAACTTAATATTCTCGTATTTGTAATTATCAATTTTTATATCTAACACAATAACACCATAGGTTTCTACCTTAGAACAACCTAAACCTGTCAACGTTATATTACAACTTTTATCGCATCTTAATACACCAAGTTCGTCGTAAAAGTTCTTTGAGATTATGTTTACATCACAACCTGAGTCTATTAATGCCAATGCCGATTTATAGCACACAAAAACAGTTTTTAAAGGTTTTTCACTTCGTTCCGGTTGACTGATACGTTTGTTTACATTATACATGTTCGCTTCATTGTTATTTACGCAACACGCCATCTTGTCAATCGTTTCGTTACAGCCAATCACCGCGTCGCTCGGCCGTTCCGCGTTGGTTACAAACTTCACTCCGCTTAGCGTCGAACAAACTGCATCCTGAACATCGTTGGTGGCGCCCTCTGGTAATGAATTGAAGAACGCTTGTCTAACCTGATTGGTCGGTGGACGTCGTTCGTGTCTAACCGGATATTGTCTGTCGCCGTCGTATTTACCGAATGCACCCGATGACGTTTGTTCTTGCAACTGATTTGATTGATGTTGATACGAACTTCTCGAATGCTGCCCTTGCGCTGCCGCCATCTTCAATGGACAATTAGGAGAGATATGCCCATACTCGTTACAATTGAAGCACTTTTTACCTTCCGTTTTATGAGGACAGTTGAATGATATGTGATTGTTTTCCCCACAGGCGAAACACTTTGTCACCGCTGTATTTTTTCTAATATTATTACTCTGCACGTAGGCCGGTTTAGCACGTACAGTTTCCTTCATAGACTTGTTTTTGAATTGCTCGTACATCTTTAGTTTTTCTTTTAAGTCGGGAAAGGTGGTAACTCCGTACAGCATAATTTTGTTTAGTTCCGTGTCGTGTATTCCGTCAATTATGTATTTGATAGACACATAGTCTGGCATCTTGCCACGTTTTCCCATCTCCTTCATTATCAACATATAATCAATACATGATTCACCTCTTTGTTTACACCTAGAACTCATCATTTCATGAATTCTTTTTATGTCGATAGTGTCCGCGAATTCCTTGCTTATCGCTGACTTTAATTCATCCCATGTTTTATGGATTTTTTCTGCTCGTAGCCATAGTGCTGCCGTGCCGATCAAAGATCTTCGAGCCACTAATAACAGTTGAGTAGGACTCCAGCCAAATATCTCACCATGCTCTTCGATCTCGCGCACCCACATAGACACAGTGTATGATTCATCTTGCGCACTGAACCTCGTGATAAGTTTTTCGGTAAGATGCAGCATCTCGCCGCCGCCATGAACACGTTGTACCCCATCGTCATAAACGCTGTCGCCGCTATCGCCACGGTCCCTCTTCTGCATGATTTATCGTCGTAGCCTTCGTTAATGTAATAAAATCGTCGTCGTCTTTGTGCCGTCGTCTTTTTGCCGTCGTCAGCCGGTTTTTCGTTGATCCTCGTTTTTCACAACAATCCCGGGCGAGCCCCCAATTTGTGGGATTGGTTCTCGTGAAAATAAACAAGGTATATCAACGAAAATCTGTATTTTTCTTCTTTAACACCGTAAAAATAAAAAGATTTAAAAAATACGTCGCACTCGTTCATCGTCTCTTAGAACTGTCACTCGCCATCTTGTTTTCTTATCTCGCTTTCTCCCTTCAACAATCATCTATCTCACTCACTCTTACATTCCATAACACGCACTCATTGTCCATCCTACATTAATATATTTTTATAGACACCCCCGAACTGGATGGGGCTGAAGCATCGAATACTACGCGCAGTTGAGTCGTGGTGCTTGAATTACGAACTATTCCATGATGTGGAATGTAATATTCAACCGCGGATTCAATTTCGAGGGAGGATCTAGTTTTATACGGGGAGTCTAACGTCATATGACCTAGGCGTTCATACTCCCGCATAAACTCCATATATTTAATTTTAAATGAAGGATCATTTTTAAATCGCCTTTCTAACGATAAAAAACGTTTCTTTGCGTTATTAAAAGAATACCCTAAATGACTAGGATCAATTTTTAATGGTAGAGTTACGACAAACCTGCCATCGTTCTTACGAATGGTGGTTTCATTAAAATGTTTTTCACACAGCTTTTCTTCTAAAGAATGTGCGTGTCTTAAAGAAACTTGATCAAGCTCCCAAAATTGAGTAAGGTCGGGAGTGACGTTGGAATGATGGCACATATGTAATTTTGAATTAGACTTCTGTGATATACTGCCGGACACTAGCCAGCCAAATTTGGTTTCACATAATTTAGGAAGGTTTTTTCCTAAGTCTATTGTGTTATTGCCTATGACATTCCAAAATACTTCAGCCCCTACCAGGATGTTAACAGCCGACGGAACGTTAAAGTTCGGGTCTGCTAACTTTAGACCTGAAGGAATAGGGACTTTACTTATGTGCACGAAAGATGACGGTAGAACTTTGGTAATCTCAGGTAAAATAAGACAATCAATCTCTACAGTGTAGGCACAGCATAAAGACTCTATTGTGAGGTTACAAGACTGTGTACTAGTGGATGTATGATTATTAATGCCCGTTACCTTGGTGCTCGTACCGCGTCGTGACAAACCCAGTTTCTCCGAAAAGCTTTGCGTGACAAAGTTCGCCGTGCTGCCGTTGTCCAGCAACAGACGCGCAGCATGCCTGTCTCCCGCCGCACTGACCACGTGGACGATAGCTGTGGACAGTAACACATGCACAGGAGTAGCAAGCTGCAAAGAGTCGGCTGATAGCACAACATTTGACGCAGAAGGCAAAATGGAAGACGAAGCAGAAGGCAATGGATTAAATGTTGATTTGGGTTCGATCGGTTCAGTATGTAAAAGCGTATTATGCTTTGTTTTGCAATATTTGCAATGGGAAAGTTTGCAAAGCTTAGCTGAATGCCCAGAACGTAAGCAGTTAAGGCATACATTAAATTGAAGAGCTTTTTTTAAGCATTTTTCTGTGGTTAATTGTCTAAACGATTCACATTGATATAATACATGAGGCTGGGAGCAAAGTGGACATTTCATTATTTTATTAATATTATTATTATGTTTTTTATTATTTTGATTAATTCTTGAATTATTATGTAAGCTATGATTATTATTTAAGGCAACAATATTATCCGTGTGAGTGTGGTGCGGGCTAAAGTTTACTTCCAAAGGCTCTAACCAGTCAGACTTTCTACTCAAAAAAGAACAAAACTGAGTTAAAGTAGGATTATCTGTTAGTGTATTGTTTCTATGTTCTTCCCAATCTCGACTAGTTTTCAAGTCTAACTTCTTGGCCATGATAAAAATAATTATTGTATCCCAATACTGAGTAGGCTGTTGTAGTGTTGTAAGCGCTCTGATGTTTTTGTTAATTGTGTCAATCATATGTCTAATTGACATGCTTGACTCTCTACTTATTTGTTCGACGTCAAATAACGCTTGTAGGTGGTTAGATATAAGGAGGCGGTGGTTGTTGTACCGCTCACTCAAAAGGTCCCAAGCTATTTCGTAATTATCACTCTTCAAATCGATATTTTTAATTATAACTGCTGCTTTATCCTGGAGAGAGGCTCGCAGGTAATGAAATTTGTTGATATTATTTATACTAGGATTATCGTGAATTAGTGACTTAAAGGTGTCTCTAAATTCGAGCCAGCATTGATAGTTTCCATCAAAATGAGGCAAATCTATTTTAGGCAAACGAACAAAACCAGAATTATGTGCACCTGAGTCAGCGTCTCTGAAGCCCGCCTCCGAACCCACCCTGGCACCAGCAGCGCCGGCGGCGGCACCGAGCAAGCTGCGCGTGAGCGCCGTCAGGTTGAAGAACTGGCGGTCGAAGTCCTCACGCTCAGCAAACGTAGACCCGGCGTCGTCGGCAAGCACTTCGATTTGTGTCTGCAAGTCATCAAATTCGTTATATAAGGATTCGAATCGATTAAAACGCTCCTGCAAGTCTAGACGCTGCAGTTCAGATATCTCGGCAGTACTTTTAATTAATGTTATGTAGTTATTATAAATAGTAAGCTTTGATTTTATCGAACTACGCTTTTTTATTAAAGTTTTTAAAGTATCTGTCATTTTGAATTTATTCTGTCTGAATAATATGATTAGGTAAAGGTATTCAATATTTTTAAAGGTAAAAAAGGACTAAACGGTAAAAAAAGAATATAACAAAGGATCAATGCGCTAGCAGCTGACTACGGATATCTAGGTCTAAGTTCAAGAACGCAAAACAGGTTTGACAAACGAGGGTGCTACTATACGTGTACAATTAAATAATTCAGTATAACCACATATAATCAGCGCAGCATATGAATTGTGCAAAGATGAACACAAACGAAATACCTATCAAATAAAAACTATGTTTAAAATTATGTAATGAACGATTTTAAGGCAATTAAATGAAATAGGGATAATAACTAATTGGAACGACTCACTTAAATACCGTACTTATACTCCCAAAGAATGACATCAGCTCCTTCGATGAAGATGTAGGCAGCTACGGAAACGATTTCGTTCTTCAATCTGCGACGTGGTCTCGGTCAAAGTTCACACGGTGACGGGTAATATATATTTCGTAAAATCACGGCAAACTGGTCGAATAGATCGCGAGAAAAGGACCAATGTTTAGGCCTCTAACGGGACTTTATAATTAAAAGAGCGGACTGTACATAAGTAGATATAATGCCGTATTACAAATTACTATGAACGCTACAAATGTTGATACAAAATGTCCGTAGTCTCACGCGGCAAGGAGCGGAGTGGGTTGAGGGCGACGTCATAGGTGCTCGCGCTTGTCGAGGAACCGGTTAGATCGGCTGGGCTCGGGTCCCGCCGCTATCAGTTGTGAGGTGCGCCGACAGTATCTTTATTAGGAAATTATCAATACGATAGTGCAAAAAAATATATTAGAATATACTTTTTCAAAACTTTTATTCAGTCTTAGCGAATATATTTTGGCATTGGGATTTTCTGTATGGTTACAGTTTTTTACCTCATCTATCGCGTATTATTATATTTTACATTTTATCTTGAAGTTTCAGTGTCTTTCAGACCTTGTGAGGCGGTAAATCCGGGTAAAAAGAGTTTTATTTTGTCGATAAAAACACCAAATAAAATTAATCCTGGCTGGGACTCGAATCTAGATCTCTTGCATCTCTTATATTCGATAATGAATTGTGAAAATTTAAGAAAATGTTATGAAATAATTAAATTTAAATACTTAGAAAAAAAACAATTACATATTTATTCTAAATTAAAGGTGATAAAATATTAATCGGTTGCATTTGTACAATCGACACATCATCGTGACGATCTCCGTGGCGCAGTGGTCACACGCTACTGCGCAAATCGTGAGGTCGCTGGTTCAGTTTCCGTACGGAACAAGAAAAAATAAATCCGAGTCTGGTCGTTGTTTCTATATATGTATTTATTATATTCTAGGTTCCCCCTAGTTTGCTACATGGTCATAACACAAACACAAACTCTTTCTTCGCTCACTCTGTGGCCATGTAGTTGGTGTGATTGTCTGGGGATTTTATTTATTTATTTTGGAAAGGGCTATGCTCGGAGTTTCCCTGCGGTCACCGACATAGCCAGAGGGATTGCAATACTGAAGTGGCAATGGGCAGGGTACATATCTCGCGGAACAGATGGCCGTTGGGACAGAAAATTTCTGACGATGAAGTTCGACGACCTTGTCAAAGTCGCCAGCAAACGCTGAATGAGGGCGGCGCGTGACCGAGCGACGTGGAAAACTTTGGGGAGGCCTATGTCCAGCTGTAGACGTCTACAGGCTGATGATGATTTATTTTAAAAAAAATTCAGACCATCCTGTTCTTTCAAGTATTTTTCAAGTGCCCTTCAGGTTTTTCGTTCTATTAAGTTTACCATCATAATAATCGTATTTTTTCCTGACCACCGCAATCACAAAAGCTATTCTTTTCAAAGATTAGATAAAGATGGTCGTCGTACCTACTTTGTAGCATACACTGCATATAAAATAAACCAAGCTTAGACTTTCATATTCATTTTAAAACCTACTCGCTGCGACGCTTTTTATAAGTTAAAGTACCTGGTTTTATAGACTTTTCTTGTGTTACTTTCAGAGCTGATCCAATATTTGTAATAAGCTGGCCATTGCTTTTAATAAATATCACAACCTTACAGCGTCATTCTAGGTGACTGCTACGCCAGCTGTAGGATTCTGGTAGTATTCTGGTAGAAACCTATTATTTCGATGCCAAGCTCTTTGCAATACTTACAATATAAGTGAGATGGGTTTTATGACTATCTAATAATGTATGACGGGATATTATGCGCCTTTGGTAAATGAGAGTGAAGTATGTTTGTTATGTATCCGAAAAGGACGCCATCCATCTATTTTTACTGCTACCAATTGTTCATTGTCTAGGAATTCCATCTGCAATTTTCAGTGGAATTCTGTTTTAATTGCAGGTAGCCATAGGTGGACACGCGTTACCATCAGGGGAAAAATTGAACATAACTGTTTTGGAGTCTTTGCTACCTTGATGAATTTCGTGATCATTATTAGCTGCAACTTTACCAATTTTCAGGCATAATTTAATTCCTATTTCATCACCACTTTAACTCCTAAGTGGTTCATTGAAAATATGGAACAAGTTGTTTTGTGATCAGTAGTCTTGAATTTTAGAAAACGATCGCCTTTTAATGCGAACCAAACGTACTAGAGTGCATTTACATCTTCACTGGTACGGTATACAAAAACCAGTTGTCTTCTGAATAACCCTTTAACATCCTTGTTCTTCTTTCTTCGAAAATACAGTTACTGAACACCTGTCCATTAATTAGATTTCACTAAAAATAAAAACTAGTTATTGGACAGTCTGTTAAAACATATAAATTATATTATAGGGTTCCAATTCCTATTAAATTCTATGCAAAATACTACAACCCTTTATGGTGTTTGCAAAAAAATATATTTCGATGAACGTAAAAAAAAAAAAATTCCTATTAACTATTATTGTTAAACTTACCTATTTCTTAATTTTTCACTTGAAAGACGACTGAACTTCAAGGACGCCCCGCAAAAATATATTTTTAAAACTTATGCTGCGATTTATTGGATTTTTTCAAACATTTTGGTACTGTTATAATACAGAGTTTAAATGAATACCGACTGCCAGGTTCTCGTTTTTAAAACAACCTTAATTATATTTCGCAGCTTAATTCTTTGCGATTTATTAGGTTTACTTATTGTAGTATCGGTCCCATGTGTCAGCCTTGCACGGTTATTTTAGAGTCTTTTTTTTTTTTTGTATTGGCAACACTGCTTCACCTCCGGCTCCTAATTAACCGGCCCTTTTGGAACCATTGTTCGTTCCCGTGCTCAAGCCTTCGCACGTGTTCCTGGCAACGCTCAAGAATTCATTGTAACGGTCATCTAGTGTTACACAAAGCTCTCAAGATGGGGAAGAAGCGCAAGAACGAAGATAAGAATGAAATAATACGAAGAAAAATAAGGAGACTCGAAAATAAGCTGAGGAAAAGAATTCGCGTTATTTCATCTGACGAAGAATCCATCGAATTTAAGTAAATTATGTAACAATGTCATTTAACATTGTTTAAAAACTTGTATTCTGCGCGTCTGTCTGCAGATATACTTACTTTATAACCCAATTTGTACTTATTTAAAGTACTCACTTGTCAAATGACACAAATTTGTACCACGCCTGAGGGTAGGTACTCACTAAAAAATATAATATAAAATAATGCTTTACTTAAGCACAAGACACTTACTTTATAACCCAATTTGTACTTATTTAAAGTACTCACTTGTCAAATGACACAAATTTGTACCACGCCTGAGGGTAGGTACTCACTAAAAAATAAAATATAAAATAATGCTTTACTTAAGCACAACATACTTACTTTATAACCCAATTTATACTTATTTAAAGTACTCACTTGTCAAATGACACAAATTTGTACCACGCCTGAGGGTAGGTACTCACTAAAAAATATAATATAAAATAATGCTTTACTTAAGCACAACATACATTATTTGTGCCCGGTAGCATTTATGAAATAAAACGTATTCATGATAATATCAAAAATTATACTACAGAACTAAACCTATTTTAAAAATACCCACAAAAAAAATATGAACATGGTGAAGTTCTAATCATAGCATAACCGTGAATCTATCGTGGAAGTCATTCCCGAAAGTTCACCACATCACGAAGAATCGCTTGAAGAGGAGGCATGTATGAACGAGGCAGTTCCTCATACGTCGTCGTCGGCACAGAATCCAGTACCTTCGACGTCGGATCTCACAAAGGAGGTACGAGGAGACAGTGGTATTGATGTCGAAATACTGTCATTATTAGGGGAAGTTCCCCAGTCGCAAGATATTTTGGGAGATGAAATTAATAAAAACATATCCAATAGATGGCAGCTCATACTTACCAAGGGTCTCATTAAAGAAACAAAACAGTCCTTGTTACAAGAATATCGGGTACCCAAAAACTGTGAAATGCTATTAACGCCTATCCTCAACCCTGAAGTTAAAGCGGGTATTTCAGAACTGACAAGCAAAAAAGATTTTTCCTTAATGCTTAGTCAAAAACAAATCAGCATTGCTTTGGCTGCATTAGCGCAAATGACAGAGAAAGTCATTACAAAGAAATATTCATCACAGGATATTCTAAAACCCTTAAGTGATGCAAGCAAATTGTTGTGCGATTCCTTCTACTACCTAACGAAGGCCCGAAGAAATTTAGTTATTAATACTATCAATGCAGAACTAAAAGATACCCTTCGTCAGACTACCATAGATACATTTTTATTTGGGACCGATTTACCAGAAAAGTTAAGGTCCGCAAAAACTATACAGAAAACCGGAGAATCCCTTAAGCCTTCACAACCATTTATTTCAAACAGAAACAACCAAAATTATAGGATTACTTCTCAAAATTGTTTAAACTGGAAGCCCCCGCAACGGAAGCCTGCTGCGCGGCCCGAAGCGGGGAGACCTCGCCCGGTGCAGCGCTCGGGACCGCCGCCGCCGCCTCCGCCGCCGCCGCGACACACCCCGAACTACACACGCTCACGCTCGCCGCCCAAGAAATACAACAGGAGATATTAACATCTGAGGTCAGTTATTCTGGCCGTCTAAAGCTATTTTACAAAAATTGGTTAAAAATAACTAATGATCCTATAATTTTGTCCTGGATTAAGGGATATAAAATACCGTTTATTAAAAAGCCCTTCGGAAATAGTAATCCTGACTCAAGATATAAGCCAGATAAAAAATTTAACGATTTTAAAATTTGCATAGATTACTTGATTCGAATAAAAGCCATACCTAAGTGTACATACGATAGTGAAAAGTTTCTATCCGATATATTTTAGTACCTAAACCAAACGGAGACAAAAGGTTCATATTGAATTTGAAAAAATTAAACAAGTTTGTTGAAACCGTCCATTTTAAAATGGAAGGCTATAAAACTGCATCTAAATTCGTTACCGAGCGATGTTTTGTGTCAACTATTGATTTAAAAGACTTATATTTTTTTCTACCAGTTCATAACTCGCACAAAAAGTACTTAAGATTCAAATTCAATAACAAACTATATGAATTTAATTGTCTACCTTTGCAAAACTTTTAAAACCTGTTATGGAATTTTTGCGATCACATCAAAGAAATATGATATCAGTTATTTATCTCGACGATATTTTTTGCGTTGGTAAAACAAAGGCAGATTGCTATAATAACGTACTTTTTACAAAGACACTTTTAGAAAGTTTAGGCTTCTAGATTAATTGTGATAAGAGTTCTTTACAACCCTCAAACACATTTAAATTTCTAGGCTTTGTATTTGATTCCCAAAACATGGTTTTAAAATTACCTCAAACAAAGAGGGTAAAAATAAAACAATCTCTTTTAAAAATCTTCGAAGCAAAAACAATTAAGTTACGTAATTATGCACAATTGATTGGACTTCTCATATTGGCTTGCCCTGCTATTCAATATTCGTGGCTTTATTCTAAACGTCTTGAAAGACTTAAGTATTTAAGTTTATGTGAAAATTCATCATATGAACGACAGATTAGTTTATCATTAAATATCCGGGAAGATGTTTATTGGTGGCTAGACAAAATTGATAATGGTTATGCTAGCTTAAGATCTGATGATTATAACATTGAAATTAATTCTGATGCTTCAAGCTGGGGTGCCTCGAGTAATAACAAGGAATGTTTTGGTTATTGGAAGGAGTCTGAAATGACACTTCATATTAATTAATTTGAATTAAAAGCGGCATATTTAGGTTTAAAAACGTTTGCTAAAGAATTATCTGACTGTCAAATTTTGTAACGCATTTATAACGTAACCGCGATATCTTGCATTAATAGAATGGGCAGCATAAAGTACCCAAATTTAAATGATATGTCCAAAAAAAAAAAAAAAAAAAAATGGCAGTGGTGCGAAACACGTAAAATTAAAGTATTAGCTTCTTATATTAATACGAAGGACAATTTTTTACCCACGGCATTGTCTCGCAAAAAGTTTCTAGATACTGAATGGGAATTAAGTGAACATGCTTATTGTGGTATTAAACGAGTATTTGGTGAAATAGACCAGAAATAGATTTGTTTGCCAGTAGGTGTAATACAAATTGCCCATTGTACTTTACGTGGAAAAATGAACCCGAAGCATTTGCTGTTGATGCGTTCACCATCAGCTGGACTAACTATTATTTTTACGCATTTCCGCCATTTGCCCTCATTTTAAAGGCACTTAGAGAAATAATAGATGATAAGGCCGAGGGTATATTCGTAGTACTAAAATGGCCCACACAGCCATGGTTCCCATTATTGAAAAAGATATCTATTTCTAAATCAATTTATTTTGAACCCAATATTAACCTTCTTCAATCTCCTATCAGATTGACACACAGCTTACACAAGATACTCGGTTTGATTGCCGTGAATTTATCAGGCAAGTTTTATTAAATAAATCGTTATCTGTTGATTCTACAGAAATAATGTTATCTTCTTTATCTAGTAATACTTACAAGCAATATAACAGCTGTATCAAGTCTTGTTTAGTTATTGTTCCGAAATGCAGCACAATTACTTGACCTGTTCAGTTCATGTCGTAATTAATTTTTTAACCGATGTTTTTAACAAAGGTGCAAAATACGGAACTATTAATACATATTCTGCAATACATATAAATATGAGGTCATATGGGACACAAACATAGTCCTTGATTTTTTGGCTCAAAAAAAAAAAAAAAAAAGCAAACATTATCTTTAATGCACCTCGATAATATAAGTAAATATAGTGTTGAAATGTTTATTAAAATTCCAGACATAATTAAAACCTCCAAACTACATTCACCCCAACCATTATTAAGACTCCCTTTTTATAATGAACGTCCAGAGATTTGTCCTGTCCGGTGTATAGAATCATATATTAACAAAACAAGAGAACTTCGTAAAAACTGTAAATATTTATTTATAAGTTATAAAAAGCCACATTCAAAACTATCTTCACAAAGATTTATAATTGGATAAAACAGACTCTGTATGAAAGTGGAATCGACACTTCGCTGTTCAGTGCTCACAGCACTCGGCATGCTGCAACATCTAAGGCCAACAAGCTTGGAGTTAATTTAGATACAATTAGAAAAGCCGCTGGCTGGAGTAACTCTTCCAAAGTATTCGCTAAATATAACAAAGAAATTATTGAAAATTCTAGCAATTTCGCAACAACTATTTTGAGTGATTTTATGCCTACATAATAATGAATGTAGGTACCTAATTACGTTGTTATATTTTGTATGGAAATTGATTTAATTGCTATATTATAACTAAAAATGGATAATAATTGTTGATCATGTAAGCTATTTTACTTATTTTCTCTCTGAACATCCTACAATAAGTAAACCTAATAAATCGCAAAGAATTAAGCTGCGAAATATAATTGAAGATCAAACGAACTTCTAAGTGAAGTTCGATCGAAATTATATGAGCAGCTTAATTCGAAGCGATTTATAATCACCCTCCCAGTTTAAAACGAAACATATATATTACTTATTTATTTACTGAAAATAAATATCCCAACCCTTATATCTTAATATAAGTAAAATACTTACCTGTGCTTATCGTTTTTTTTTTACCTTAACATGCAATGGTTTATCCTATAAATAGAATAATCCATTACATTTTTATATAATTCGGCTTTAAACAAAATGATTCCAAAAGGGCCGGTTAATTAGGAGCCGGAGGTGAAGCAGTGTTGCCAATACAAAAAAAAAAAAGACTCTAAAATAACCGTGCAAGGCTGACACATGGGACCGATACTACAATAAGTAAACCTAATAAATCGCTTCGAATTAAGCTGCTCATATAATTTCGATCGAACTTCACTTAGAAGTTCGTTTGATCTTCAATTATACGTGAATTATTGTTTACTGTCCAATGACTGGTAGTGTCCAATGATTAGTAGTTTACCCTATATTGATTTAAGTTAGTTTTTCGTTATTTATTTATTTATTACCCGACCACGGCAAAGCAAAAAGGAGGGTTATGATTTTGACGTGTATGTATGTGGGTAATGATGTTCATCTGTTCCCTCAGAACTTCTAAACTAGTAATCATAATTGGACAAATGTCGTTGGAAGCCTCTTTACTGTCCGCTGGTTATAGGCTACATAAAGTTACATTAAATTGATTACGGCACCCTCTAGGGGATTTAAAGTGAAGGGCTAAAAAAATTTATCTTTTCTGTTTCCTGTGGTGTATCAAATTAAAGCGCTTTGTTAGCACAGCTAAAATATGTAAAAAGTATTATTCCAAAATAAGTAAAATAATAATTATAGTAAAGAACTAAAAATTTTTCACCGCCCTCTTGGTGATTTATAGTGAAGAACAAAAAATATTGTTCTTTTCTATTTCGTGTGGGATATCAAATAAAAAACTTCGTTAGCTCATTTCAAATAAGTAAACACTCCAAAATAAGTAAAAAAAAATTTTTTTGCGTTCCTGACAGCTGTCAAAATCATAGATTATTTAACTTTCGAATCGGAAATAAACTTTATTCAGTGGAAATAAGGAGCTGTCAGGAACGCATTTCCGCAACGGCCGCACTCTAGTCGATAAAATCGGAGCATATCTATATATGGACGACTTTATACTTCAGCTAAAGTTTTGACGTGAAGTCGGTTTTTATAATGCTCTGTTTTCGTTGATTATAATCTTTATATTTTATTTTCCATCTCAGGTCCGAACAACAGGCGCTGTAGACGCACTAACCCGTCAACCAGTGAAAGGAAGAAGACGAGGCGGTGGTGTGAGGTTGGGAGAGATGGAGAGAGACGCTCTCATCTCCCATGGGGCTTCATTCTTGTTGCATGATAGACTGTTTCACTGCTCGGATGAGAGCGAGGTGAGATTGGGCATTTATTTTGTTTTTATATCTTTATCTAATTATTGGAATACGCTCTGTTTCGACAAAATACTGCTATACCAATAAAATTGCTTCCATGCTGGACTGGGAGCGAAAGAAAAACATAGAATGTGCCAGCTGCTTCTCTTCCCGGGCATACTGTAAAAGTCAGTTAAGGGACAGAGGTTTTATTGGCGTTTTTTGCGGGCGATAGGCTGACTCCCTGTCACTGCAATAGTCTCTCTCCATCATTATGATACCTCGAAATTTGTCAAACGTGACATCAGATGGTTTGATGGCCTCTGGTGTTCTGCCTACCCCATAAGGGATACAGGCGTGGATTTATGTATGTATGTACCAATAAAACTCGTCATCAAATCAACTAACTCTATTTTCAAAACTGGCTGACGACCGGCTAGTGTAGGGGTAATGCACATTGCCTTCTATTCCAGAGGTCTTGGGTTCGAATCCCGGCGGCGACGGATATTTGTGTGATGAACACAGATATTAGTCGTTTAATGGATGTTTATATGTTTATTTAAGTTTATTTTCTAATAAAACATATGGATTTATTCAATATGTATATTTATATATTTCTTAAGTATATCAGTTATCTAGTATCCATAACACAAGTTGTTTAAGAAACTTAATTTTGTGTCAGAAATATTTATTTATTGAACAATTTCTTAAATCTATTTTATTAAGTAGTGGTTATGGGATGTAAAAGGCCTTACGTTTAGAAATATCCAATTAAAGTATGTTTATTACAATTTAGTAATTTCAAATTTCAGTAGCTTTTTTGACAATGTGGTGCTACAATTTGGTCGATGACTTGCAATCTGTGAAACATAGCGCAATAACTTTTATACAGGGTGACTGGTGGGTCACTTTCGAAATTCGAGGACGTGATAGTTTGAGATCATAATGAGTAAACTGAACCGAAAGTCAAAGAATTCATTACGCAACGCATGGTTACATATGCGTAATACAATAGATACGTGGTGGTGTGCGTGTGGCGGGATAGTGTTAGTGTTCTGTGTGCGTGTTAACTGAGGCAGCGCGTCGAGAAAAGTTTAAAGGTCTCTTTATTTATTTATAGGGAATTCTGGTAAAAAAATAATTACCTAGGTACTTTTATTACATAATAATGATCAGAATCGAGTACAGAATGCTCTCCTTTAACATCTAAAATTTGTTACTAGTCACCATGTAGATAGTTCAATTCAGTTGTGCGCGCGGCGCTATGTGTGTGTGCGCTTGTAAATATACAACTTCCATTTGTGTGGCAGTGACTCTGCAGTCGTCGTCACTGCACTGTACTCACTGTGTAATTTTTGAATTTATTTTAAACTTTAGACACTAATCAACGATTTTTAAACCCGCCATCTTTACCAATGACAAGTATTAACGCCCTTTTTCACACTATCGAATAGCCTTTTACTAACCTGTTGTAATAATTTATTTTTATCTTTTTTTCACCAGGCGGCAGTTTGCACCAATTGTGGAACGATGCTCGGCACGACAATCACTGACAGTGACAAGTTGACATGTGTCATTTGTGGACACAGCGCTGCTGCGAAGATGGCAGTGCCGCACATATTCAAGCTATTTGTGACTCAGTTAGCGGCTGTGAATATTAAAGTGAAAATCAATGTTTCTGATAGAGCTATTATGGCCTGTTAAAAATGTTGATGGTTGTAGAGGTAATAAATAAGTAATAAAATGATCGATATTTCTTTTTGTGTTTTATTTGAACGATGTTTGTCAAATGCTTTAAGTATGAAGTACACCTTGGGTCTTATATCATATATGCGTGTATTTGAAGAACGTTGCGTGTGACTCTGGGGAAACACTCAGTCTCTATACCAATGTGCTCATTTTAATTCTCATTCAGCACCACTAAGATTATAACTGGTATAATTATTATTCTTTTTGACATTTCGAACTGTCAGTTTACTGCATTGAATTATTTGCCAAGGTATAACCTCGTTAATCTCCGCACGCACAGTAAAATAATCATAATAATAAAAACCGAGATAAAACTCGAGAGTTTTAGTTGAAACATAAAAAATGATAATAATAACAATCACAAGTCCTGATTGATCATCTAATCACGTGGGTGGCAGACACACGACTGAGAAATTACTGGCGCAGCCAACGTGGCTCTGGAAGCTTATAATGATGATGGCCAATACAAATATACGATTAGACAGCCGGGGCGCGTCTGGTGCTGGCGCCGCAATCGTTGTCCGCGCATGAGATGGACAAAGACACAAAACGCCAACCTCATGCGAGCGTACTACGGGGCAAGTGCGCCGCGCTTTCATACTTATTATTATTTGGTAAATGGTTAATCAAGTAAGTAATCATTTACAATTAATTACACTTAAGTGTCTTAATTAGAAAACCTTAAAAATATGTCAGAAGTTAGATTAATGATTTTATTATTAGAAAATTGCATTTATATCATAAGCAAAGATTTACTGATACGAAAATCCACTGAAGTAAAAATATTTCTGTTTAAACTGACTATTTTTTAACGAATAAATTAAAACAATTGTTACTATTGACATAAATATGTTTAATTTCTTTGAAAATAAGTATAAAAATGTCAGTGACTGAGTTGATGATTCCCATCCCTAGCGTGCATGTTTAGAAACGAATTTTGCTAGTACACCGATTTTTGTCTTAAAAATATTCATCTCTGGCCTAATATATTATGCGGAAATCAACAAATCTTTCAAAATCTTTTAAGCGATCTTTGTTTCAATTGATTACCGAAATACCTACATACTATTAGAAATTTAATATCAAATTACTCTTTCTATATATTTGTCTGTTACCTCTTCAAGCTTAAACAGCTGAAACTATTAAGTTTGAATTTGAAGCGTGCGAAGCTGGGACGGGTATATCGATCTACCATTGAACATCCCTATTTGTTGTAGGTATTTATTTTAAGATTTATTGTGCTTGGCGCTGGGAGCACAACTGATATAAAGTCTGGCGGGTAAAGGGTTAACCGTCGCCGAACAAAACTGGCGGATAGAGCTCGGTTGATTATGCGTTCCAACATCTTCGCTACCAGTAGTAGCGAACAACTGAGACGTGAAGCCTTCTCTGTGGTGCCACCCCCAGCCACTGCGAGCATCGCCTCTCCAGTGCAAGAGCCTGCTTTAGAGCAGCGTGCAGGAGATGAGGAAGACCGGAATAACCCGGTAGGGGAAGGCACCACGGAGATGGCTTCCCAGGATTTAGAGAACATAATAAGGCTACTAGAAGAGACGATCGAAGAAGTACGTAATACTCCCCTTGAAGGAAGGCCAAAGCTTCCCAGACTACCATGCAGCGCTCGTAATGGGCAAGTCGTTGAACCTAACGGGTTCAACGACTTGCTGCCCCAGATGCTGCCCCAACATCCGGAGAGCAGCTCTGATCTTCGAGACGATCTCAATTCTTTTTGGAGCGGCTATGGCGGTATGTCAGTTTACTGGCGCCATGGCTGCTCCAAGCCCAACTACTGGACGTGCTACTCCTCGGAGTAACGCTGTGCCAGCTTGGAAGAGGAGAATTGAGCATCGTATCGAATAAGCCACGATCCTCATTGGCTAGTTAACTTGCTTCTGCTCGGGCAACACCAGGCCAAGGATTGTCAGGAGGGAGTTTTCCGGAATGGACATTAATTTGACCAGACCGGGCTTCAGCCGAAAACTGACAGAGCGCATCGACGAGCTGAGCTGAAGCAAAAGCTCCCTGCATGGGCGAAGCGTATTCGGAGGTACTCCCAAATGGTTGAGAGACACAACCAAAATCGTCTCTTCTCGAGTGACCAGAGGAAGTTCTACAAATCCCTGGAGAGTTCCGAATACCAGATAAGGCCGACGCTATTAACTTCTGGCGCGGCCCTTGGGAGCGCCCAGTTTTATTTATTTTATTTTATTTATATTTTTTGGAAAACTTACAGCTATTTACATTTATTAGGTATTAAGTACTGAATTGTATGACGGCCAATTGTATTACAGAGTTTTCACTACTAGCAAAAAATATTTAAAAAAACTAGTCGCATCTATAATTATAAAATAAACGAATATTTACGCTTTATCAAAACAAAATATTTGAACTAGGTTATGAATTCATATTAGATAGTAGATATGTATAATAAATATAAATAATTCACAATTATAATGTTTCACACCGCTCACAAATTGTACACAATTCTTAGGTATTGAAACATTGTGCAGGTTACAAAAAACAAAGAAAAATATAATACTCAATACTCAATTCTTTATTGCTTCCTTAAAACATTTTTATACATGGTAACAATAATTAACCATAAAATGATTATTAAGGGCCTTGTTTGGCGCTGCAATTTTGGGAGAGAGGAGGAATTTGCATGACTAATAGGTATATAAGATTAGTAATAAGGCATATAAAGAAGCATGTTTCATGGTGAAAAGAAACATTTCGCCATAGCTGCTTTGACACTTAGAATGCTGCTACAGAATAAATCAAGATTATCTATCTCATTATTTATCTGATTTATCAATCGCGTTGCTCTGATCATGAAAGATTTCTGCCTATAATTGGTGTTTGCGGTAGGTACGTAGGTATAGCATGTTTGGATTTCGGTAGGATTTGGTGTGTGCACAAATACCAATTCCAGCCAGAAGTTCTCGAACGTCTAGTTTGTTATTAGCTATTTTCATCAGACTCGCTATATCGTTTATCTGCCGACGTTTGATCAGTGGTAAAATAAGGTGTCGTTTGCGTTTGGTGTATTAATGTGTAATTTTTGTCATAGGTTTGGGATTTGTATCTATTGTATAAATCGCAGGAAGCGTTTCTGTATGCGCTCTATACGATCTATATATTCTTTATATAGGAGGTTCCACACTGTTGAGACATATTCAAGGTGGCTTCGGACAAAGGCGCAATATAATATTTTTATAGTTTTTATGTTAGTGAAGTCAGATGACAGACGTAGTATGAAACCAAGAGCTTGAGATGCTTTTTTAACGATTTTATCAATAAGCTCGTCAAATATAAGTTTGGAGTCAAAAGTGACTCCCAAATCGACCATTGTATCCACTCGCTGTAATTTAAGGCAGTTTATTGTATAGTCAAATTTAATAGGGGAAGGTTTTCTTGTAAATGAGCATATATAACATTTTGCGATGTTGAGATCTAATTTATTGATTGCACTGTATCGATACAAGTTATTTACAATTCAATTTTTTATTTCTCGCACAATAATATTTTACATACTATAATTAAAAACTACCTATATTATTTTATTTATTTATCTTTAGAGGTAATATTAAGAGAAGTGGGAGACTGGTGCCCCATTTAGGTTTCCCTGTACTAGGGGATCACCAGGCTCTTCCCTCGTGCCAAGTTCACGATACAATAGTTCTTAAACTAAGGCTAAACAATGACAACTATTATGCTACATTAAGTTTATTTTACATTACGTTGACAGGAGATTTTTTCTTAAAAGCTAAATGTGCGCTATTTATTTGGAGTGTGTATGGAGTGTGTTTGTGTGTGAGAGATGTCTGTAATACTGAGGCCACACTACCTTACAGTCTACCGGGCTGTTACCGCAATAATTATGACATTAAATTACCGTTTAAATTACTGCATGAACTGGTGTGGTTACACTAGAGTTTACCTAGGTATGTCAATAAATTTGGCGGAAAATATCACATTTTCAAGATGGAGGTCGAAGCTGCAGCGGTGTTGTGTTTTATGAGTGCCAATTATTTTTACATGAATCTTTTAAATTTCAACAAAGCTAAAAGAAGACAAAAAAACGGTTCCTATCCATGTGGGTCGATACGTGCGTCGCCAGTGAGCTCATATTGCACACTGGACAAACGGTAGTGTGGCCCACAAAGCAGATACGTGTGGCCACAAACGCAATAATTACTGCGGTAATCTTCTTTGATGTGCGAAAAAAGACCGCCGCCAGAGCTATTGCCTACCGCCATTTGCCATATTGATTGGCATTGTAAAATTATGGCCATAAATCGTGGTTTTTTTTTTAATTTATTTATTAACCAAAAGAAAATATTATAACATGAAATGCTTACTATCTAAAAACCTCGAAGGTTTGTCCAGACAGAGCAAAGTTAGGTCGAACTTACAATGTTAGAAATTAAATAATAAAGAAACATATACAATATGTAGTTACATTAGTTGCATTTGAGGCATATGTTGTACGTTTTTATTTAAACAATCACTCTTATAGTCAACAATTACATTAATGATATTTCACTACGGAATATCATCACTACCATACTATGTTGTTTCGAGTTAATTCTACAATAAGGATAAAAAGTAATTTTTAAGTTGTAGTTTGATATTTTTGTTTGGTGATTTGAATGATACTGATTTGTCAAGTTTATTAACAATTCTAGGGATAAGGTATGCACAGGTTCGTTGGCCATACATGTTTTGGGCGCGGATGGTTTCTAACTTATTATTTGTTATCGCCCTAGTTGAGTAGCTATGAGAAACGGTTGTTTGAAATTCAGTTTTAAAATAATTTTCTTTTAATAAATTCAGTGTAATTTTAGTATGGACTGGTAGAATCTTGCAATGTTTAAAAAGTTGATTAATATCATGTGAGCATTGGTGTTTGAAGTTGAGAGGCACAATGTTTTTAATTATTCTAATTTGAAGTTGCAATATACTATCTAGGTACGATTTGAATGTGCGACCATAGCTACTAAGTCCGTAAGATATTATGGAGTCTGCTAAGGCATTATATAACATAACCTTTGTCTTAAACGGTATACGATTTTTGACAATGATAAGTGTAGCTAAGAAAGCACGGAGTTTGTCACATACGGAGTTAATATGAGGTTGCCAATTTAACCTGTGATCAATAACAAGTCCCAAGTAGGTATGTTTATCAACGAGTTCTATGTTTGGACATTTACAGCTCGATTTTTGTGTACCTACTCTGTGCAAGCAGTCATGGCAGTGAGCAATAAGATGTTTTGTTAAGGGGGTGTTTATGTATGGAGAGTGAATGTGCATCAGTTTAGTTTTCTTTGCGTTGAGAATAAGCCCCGCATCATGACACCACTTGCTTAGATTGTCAAAGTCCTGTTGCATGTTAGTAATTGCTGTGTGAACATCTTTGTCGGCAATCAGAAGGCAAGTATCGTCTGCAAATTGGAAAAGGTTACAGTTTGTTACAGAGTTTTGGATGTCATTAGCATAAGTTAGAAAGTGTAACGGTCCGAGCACGGATCCCTGCGCCGTGCCTTCTGTCACGTGTTTGGCGTCACTCAAGCTACTTCCGACTTTGACGGTATAAGTGCGACTTTGTAGATAATCAGTGCACCATCGTAGTAATGGTCCACGTACTCCACTGTTATCTAGCTTCTTTATTACCGTTTTGTGGTTCAAAGTGTCGAAAGCGCGCGAAAAATCAATGAACAAAGCAAGAACATTTTTCTTTTCATTTAAATATCTATTTACCTCATCTGTAAATTGGCTCAGAAGGGAAGTTGTACTTTTTCCTTTCTGAAAGCCAAACTGATTTTTACTAATTATATTATGCTTTTGGTAAAAGAAGTGTATTTGTTCAGAAACAAACTTTTCAACGATCTTGTTGAGTGAGGATAGAAGCGTTATTGGACGGAAGTTCTCAGGATCGTCGTGACTACCCTTCTTGTATATAGGCCTCACACATCCTTTTTTAAGTTCCTGTGGATATGTACCGGTACTCATACTTGTGTTTATCAAGTTTGCAATGGTGTTAGCTAGCTCATTACTAATCCGTTGTAAGTCTATGATTCGAATTCCGTCTACGCCAGGAGTTTTATGGGAGTTCAAAGTTTTTATAATTGAATTTATTTTACTTGAAGTCGCTTTTTTAAAAAGAATGCTAGAATCACTTATTTCTTGTTTATATGATGGAAATTGCTTGTTACAGACTGGTAGTATTTTTTTAGCAGATTGTTCAAATTGATTTGCAAATATGTCAGCAATTTGTTTGCAGGATAAATCATATTTTTTAAATCCGTTAATAATTACTTCGTCTGCATCAGAACGATTTCTGCCACATATTTGATTTAAAATTTGCCATATTTTACGAGGATTATTATAATTGTTACTTATTTCGGTATTAAAATATTTATTCCTATTAATTTCTATCATCTTTTGTACTAAATTCCTTCGTTTAACGTATTCCAGCCTCAAAGTAAAATTATTTGCATCCTTTTTCCATTTAATAAAATACCTATCTCTCAAATTACATAACTTTACTATTTCATTAGTAATCCACGGCGATTTGGAACGGTTTTTAACATTGTTGTATACTTTTCTTTCTGACTTTTTATACGCTCTGTCAAAACTACTTTTAATAAAATGGTATATTTGTAGCGGACACTTCATTTCGTTAGTGACTGACCAGTCTATTTTTTTAAGTTCGCATAATATCGCTTCACTGTTGATTACTGTATTGTAAACCTGTTTGCGTGAACGATCGTGGCTGCGCGCGCGCTGCGAGCTGTACGCCACCACCACGGCGCGATGGTCCGCCAGTACAGTGCCAACTGCAGCGGTGTATGGGTCTAATGCTGAGGACCGAGTAAATACGTGATCGATGCAGGATTTCGTTATAACATTTAACCTTTTCTCAATTCGTGTATAGTCAGTAATGCCAGTAAAAAGTCCGTGTCCTGCCAACATATCTAAATATCTTATAGAATGAGTACTTCGGATTTTGGTGTCGATGTTTGTGTCTCCTATAAGTAGCAAATTATTTTGAGAATGCATAGTACCGAGTAGCGACGATAATTCCGCAGTAAAAAGATTCTTGTTAGTAGATGGTGGTCTATAGATTGCACAGACAGTTATTGTTTTATTATTAGCGATCTTCAAAGTACCTGTAATGTTTTCAAAATTATGTGTGTTATGAATTTGTTCTGTGAATTTTAGATGCTTCTTAATGTAAAGTAATATTCCTCCGCCTTTTCGATTTTTACGCAATTGTGTGTGCATTCTATAACCCGTAATATTAAATAAACTTGAAATATGGGCAGAAATGTTTGCCTCAGAAATGACTATTAAATCGGGGGTATACAAACATGAGTCGATTAGTTGATTTAATGAAGCAAAGTTTTTGATTAATGATCGTATATTAATATGAAGACATAATAGATTAGTTCGTTTTAAATCAATCTGTTTAAGAAAAGAATTTACATTTATACAATTAAGGAGCTCTTTTACGGTATGCTGAGAGTTATCCATTATTATGAAATACTATTTTTTTTTTATTCAATAGGTATAAAAAATAAAGTAAGTATTTAAAACTGTTTTTTCCGAAACTAAGTTATTTAATTTATTTTAACAAGAGAGTCTATGTCTAATTGAGATCGAATGAAAAAGATTTTACTGTCTTTGGTTTTTCTAGCATAAATGCGTCCACTTTTACACCATACAAACTGATAGGAGGATCCAAGGGCTTGCTTCGCTTTGTACAGGAGAGATTTAGTGTAAGGAGTCAGGGCTTCTCGGATGTAGACTCGATCACTGCACCTGTCGACAGGAGCGTCCTCACACACATCTCCAAGGGCCGGCTGAGCACGCCGCGCCGCCGCCACCCACTGCTCGCAGGCGAGATGGCTCCTCAGCTCCACCAGCACCACACCAGGTTGATTGTTGCGCTCCACCAGCCGCTTTGCTCCCTGGATGTCGGATGGCTCAACACTTATCTTGGTTGCGATGCACTGCACTATTTTGTTGACGTCTTCTTTTTTATCCGATGGTATTCCAGTGATTTCCAGGTGGTTAGAAATTAGTTTTTGGTGTGTTTCCTGCATTTGCTGTTCCAATGTGGTTACCCTCAGTTCTAGATTTTTATTTTAATTTTGTAGGTCGATATTTTTATTTTCTAGTAGTTTAATTCGGTTTTCTTGTTTTTTTACTACATCTTCAATGTTTGAAACCTGCTCGCCCATGAATTCTAACGAAGTCTGTATAGATTTTAGCTCAGATTGAATTACTTTTTTCATTTCTTTGCTGATGTCCTTCACAAGCTTCTCGGTAACGGCTTCGTTCATTGGTGCGAAGATAATCTGTTCCTCCTCAGCATCGGAATCCTCTTCCCCGGGAACAAAGAAGGATGATCGTTTCGGCGAGTTTTGTAAACAATCATCGCAGCTCCATTCAAGACCGTTAGCGTTTCGTAGGGTCGTGAGTTGTTTATTCGATAATTTCGCACATGATGGTGTTGCGTGCACTATTTTCGTGTATATTTACTGCACTCCAATCCGGGTAATTTTTTTGTAATGCTTTTATTACATGTAACACATTTCTTTAGCACCATATTTTTATGAATGCAGAGGGATAGTTCGCGCGAAAAATGCAACAGCGTTATAAGACTACCGTCGTACTTGACGTAAGCGACCGAACTGAGGTGTTGTTTAAGTTATGGCAATAATTATTGGCATATCACGGTAGTGTAGCCTAAGCATAAGCATATGTGTATGGGGTTATTGTATGTGATGAAGTGTGGCTGGATATTAAGGTCAGATTGGAGCTTAAAGCAGTCATTTATGTTATTAACTGTATAAAATATTTTCATATCATCTGCATAAAGTAGGATTTTGGTAGGTAGTCGCGATACAGGAAACGATGTCATTTAAAAATATAATAAAAAGTAGGGGTCCGAGCAATGATCCTTGCGGTATTCCCAAAGTAATAAGTTTAGTTTGGGAATTGAAACCATTGAGAACCACTATTTGACTCCTATTTTCAATATATGAGCTAAACCAGCGAAATAGATTATCTTTGATACCTAGGTATGTCTTGTAAATTACGCAGGAGAATGGTATGACCTATTCGGTCAAAACATTTGCTATAGTCAGTGTATATAACTTGCGATCTATTCGACATATGGCTTGTCAAGTATTCACTACTAAGCAGAAGGTTTGTTTCCGTGGACCTAGCTTTTATAAAACCGTGCTGTTGATCGATGATGCTCAACTTAAGGCGCTGTAGGTTTGGTCATGTATAATTTTCTTTTTAATTTCGAAAAGATGCATAGTTTTGAAATAGGACTATAATTTTATTAATGACATAATTTTTAGGACCATTTTTGTGAATTGGTGTAATATAAGCAGTTTTCCATATAGTAGAACTTGTCCCAATTGCAGTGAAAGTTTATAAAGTAGTGTTTCAAGGGTATCAAGTATCAAGGGTTTAATGAGACTTTGTGAGCAGTTTAAAATAAACAAAGGTGGGATCCGGTCTGGACCAGCTGACTTTTTCACGTCAACAGATTTTAAAAGTTTAAATACTTGCGATTCTTGTATTTCTACAGTATGTATGTCAGACCTATAGTTAGTGGAAGGCTAATAGTTAGTCACTTTAACTGAATGGGAAGGATCTTGGAAGGTGGAATAAAAATAGTTGCTAACATGTCACATATAATGGTACATACCTGAATCTGAGCTTGCGTTTCCATATTTCATAACGGACGGAAATGAGTTACCCGACTTTTTACTTTTAACATATGTCCAGAAGGGTCGGGGATCATTTGCTATATTATTTTCTATTTTTTCAATGTGAGTTTTAAACATTTCTTCTTCAACATACTTGGCGCGTGTACGCAGTATTGAGAAACTGTGATAATCGGAGATATTTCTGTATTTAAGGTACCTTTTGTGATATTAATTTTTTTCTTTAAGTAGGTACCTATTTTAATTAATGGAGCCTTATACCATAATGCATATGTATGGTTTGATGTCACAGTTTTAGTTGGTACCTACATAAGAATTAATTATTTTATATAAAATGTCATAGAATAAGCTTATCGATTTCTCAAACGGATTAGTTTCGTTTATAATATCAATCCATATAATTTCGTCAAGTTTCTCCCTAATGATTTTATAGTCAGCTTGATTATACATTATAAATATACGGTGCGCGGTCGTGGAGGAAGCGCCTGATACTCGGCGAAGTCAGCATCAAAACTCAGTGCCTTGTGGTGAGGGTCGATTGGTACAAGAGGACATAAGCATTCAGTGACAGTAACTTTAAAAGAAATAGGGCGAAGCACTAAAATAAATATCCCATAGTAAAAACCAGTTCCTCCTTATCATTTCCCAGACCTGCGCCACGTCCCCCACATGGTGGAGGACCTAATAATATACCTAGTAGGTATATTATTAGGTATAAAATGATTTGAGTCTGAGGCAACCCGGTCAAGGTTTGGCATATTAAAGTCGCCGATAACTACGTATTTGTCACACGGTAATCCTAACATTATGTTTGTCCTGTGTTTGAGAAGTTGACTGTTTGTTCGTTTTGTGTATACCCAGACCGTTCCTTACACAAGTATACAGTGCATATATGTATGCTGTACGACACACGCTTGTTGCGTAGATTGAGCGTCACCCACAGATCCTCAGCCGACGAGCACCAGTCATCGCGCGCCTCCGCGGCGATCTCACGGCGCACCTCCGCCCCCAAGTGACTGCCCCGTTTTAGCGTAATCCCTATCGCGTCTGAACACAGTATAGCGGTCGTTCAATAGCTCACAGTTTCCTATACAGTTAAGCAAATTGCGTCATGAGCATGCAATAATACATTTCTTAAAAAATCATTGGCCTTAGTCCGAAGTCCACGGACGTTCTGATAGTAAATACTAATAATCAAATGTACCTAATCAAAATTATGTAGTTGAGCATTATGAGTTGAGCACGAAGAGGGTCCTTGGATTGATCGGGTTGAGTAAGCGTGTGCGGAGGTGATCCCTATGAATCAAGTCCTCATATCAGAGGAGGACGTAAGTGCTCCAATCCGCCGGAGCCCGAACTGGAAAAGTCCGGGCCCTGACGAATTGCAGAACTATTGGCTCAAGGGCTCTTTTCTCTCTACCATGCGACTTTGGCCCGTCAATGGGCATTGTTCACTTTTTTTAACCTATTATTTTTATTATGTTATATTACCTAATCTTTAGCCTATTTTGAGAGAACAATTTGAATAGTTTTATTTTTAACTGTGTTTTTTTATTTAAAAAAACATGAACAATGCCCATTCCAGGAAGCCTTAGACACCGAAGCTCTCCTGAACTTCCTCACTACTGGGGTCACTCATCTAGTTCCTAAGGTAAGATACCGCGGATCCATCGAAATACCGGCACATAACGTGTCTATCTACCATCGTTATGGGACAAGACACCGTTCCGAGCACCAAGATTCGCCAGCATTTAGTTAGATGCTAATCGCGTTATATCTGAACTTATTTAAATTAAAACTGAAAAAACTTTATTCAACTTTAGCGCAAGATTAATAGACGTATTCGTTATTAATGTATTATGTTTATTATATATGTTATATTGTACATTATGTATTAAGAATATCGAGTTATTTTATTTTATTGTATTTAGGTATTTTTATTATTCATTTCATTTTATTATAAACTTTATTTTATTGAGTCCACATACTGACTCATGATAAAATGTCCCTATTTTCTTTTATTTGTAATTACCTATTATAAGTTTTTGTTATTATTATTTAGGTTGTCTGGTAGAGATCGCTCTAGAGCCGATGATACCGCTCGTTTAGCGCCACCCAGAGACCACGTACAAGGCATCGAGGGCTAAACCTTGCGGACGCGAGCAGTTTTCAGTCGTTTTCAACAGCAATCTAGCGCTGTTTTTTAAATAGTTCGATTAGACGTCATCGCTACATTTAGCGCTTCAGCCGCTGCAGGGCCGAATTAAGTCCATGGCGCGCATGCTCCATGCTCTTGTCATAAAAATGCAATACGTTTTTTGTTCGAGATAGCTTCTCTATACGTAGTAATAATATCTCAATGGCTATATCTAAGTTAAGTGTACTACCTAAACTGTTAGAAAAAGTTATTTATGATATCTTTCCTATAGTAAAACCGGTTCTTATTCAACAACAGCACGGATTCGTGTCTAAAAAATCAACTGAGTCCAACCTCTGCGAGTTTATAGACACAGTAAAACATGCTTTAAATGAGGGTTATCAGGTGGACGCCGTGTATACCGATTATTCCAAATGCTTTGATAAAATTCCACATAAATTGTTAATTAAAAGTTAGAGCTTATCGGCGTACACGGTGATTTCTTTAGTAGGTACTTATATTCATCTATGGGTGATTTACTGCGTTGGTTAGAATCATACCTCCGCGAACGGAACCAGGCTCTCACCGTTAAGGGTCACTGCTCTACCTTCATTCCTATAAGGTCTGGCGTACCCCAAGGGTCATATTTGGGACCCTTATTATTCAATATATTTATTAACGATATAACAACCGTCTTTAAAAATTTCGATTTTTTGCTTTACGCGGACGACAATAAAATCTACTGTCGGCTGTCACATGCTACAGGCGGATTTGATTAGACTTCAGGACTATTGTACTAATGGTACTAAAAACGCGTGCGTCCGGCTGTCTGGACATTTTCTCGCAGAGCGTTGCTGCTTATCTAGGTGCCTAAGTCATCGTTTGTGACGACGATCTGTAAAGGTTTCATCGTTTGTGACGCTATTGTTTCCTCAAAAAATCGAAAAAACTTTGGCCAGCCAGCCAGAATTTCGCATTTTCCAGCATTCCAGATCTCAGCCCCCAGAGGGTTTTGAGGATCCAGCTGGTATATTAAGGTATGTGACGCGATATGTGACAGCAACTAAAGTGGTTTTATCAAGTAAAACGCCATAATTTTCGAGTTAACACGAAAAACAAGTGGCCAGCCAGCCGGACGCTTCTGGCTGAGCCACTTTGTTTTTTCCTTATATCTCAGTAATTAAAGCAATTAGAACTGAGTTTTAAGTTGAAAAGGAATGTGACGCGATATGTGACAGACCTCATATAATTTAAATCATACCTGACGCATGTGTTTAGGAGTTATTTCGATAAAGATTTTGATGACAGATGACAAATGTCCGGCTGGCTGAGCCACCCATTCCAGCGCTTGCAGACGGTCTAGAAAGCTAGATTCTTATCAAAAGGAATGTGACGGCGACGAAGACAAAAAATCGTCGTATGTGACAGCTCTAAATACTGCCAAACAAAAAATATAAGCGATTGTTTATTCTTCCATACAAAATCGATTAGGGTGACCATATTTTACCCCTGTACATTGTCATCCTTATAAAATACTTCCGCCAAATTTGTCAAACATGACAAACAACTTGATCCTAACGTTGCTCTAATTAAGTGGGTAAATAAAAATATTATTTCATAATGCATCATGTATTTATTTATTATTAATTTACTTTTTGTTTGTGTTTTTGTGGCATTTTTTGTTATGATTACTTTTCTCTTCTTTGTACTCCTTAAAAGTTTGAGTTTCTGTAGTTCAAAAATCAAAACTGGAACTGTTTGTTACTGAAATTAAATAAAAAATATATTAAAAAAACAACATAAACAATAACTTGTAGGTACCTACATAAGTATGTAGGTACCTACAAGTTTATTGTTTATGTTGTTGTTTTTTTTAAGTTGTTTATTGTTAAAATTCACTCAAGTAAATAAGTAAAAGGACATGAAATTTGTTTACTAAACCAGTCTGTATTTTTATCATACTTGATATTCTTTTTCTTAATTGACTTTGTGGTTATATTTTTTTTAACATTTTTTTAAATTACATAATTTAAATTATGATAGCTTTGTTAATAAAGTGAGTATCAAAAGGAATTAATGAACCGTGATTATAATACTTAGGTACATTACGCAAAAGGCACAATTTGTTAAGGCTTGACAAAAAATTTCATTCAGAAACAAATACTTACTTAAGAAAAATAATATAAGTAATACTTACTAGTTTTAAAATATCCTCCAAATGATGATACATACTAATCGGTCCATCGTGCGGGGGGCCTGCCTACGCTGCGTCTCCCAGTACGTGGCCGCCACTCGAGAACTTTTCTGCCCCACCGGCCATCTGTTCTGCGAGCTATGTCCCATTGCCACTTTAGCTCTGCAATCCTTCTGGCTATGTCCGTGACATTGGTTCGCCTGCGAATCTCCTCATTCCTGATCCGCAGGGAAACTCCGAGCATGGCCCTTTCCATTGCCCGCTGAGCGAATCTAAGCTTATTTATAAGGCCCATAGTTAGCGACCTCGTCTCAGTCAGGGTATTTCTTAAATCATACCTTACGAAGTGACTTTTGCAGAACGTAAACGTAAAGTGTGATTGAGATAATTTCTTACAAATGTTATGAATTGTTATAATTCCAACGGAATATCATTTTATTGGAATATAGCTACATAAAATAAATAAATGCCATCTTTAGAAGCCTCCAATACGATTCTTATGTAACGGTGACGGCACTACAAGGTTATGTTGTGGAAATTACTGTCAGTGTCATAGGAATCATTTGAAAACAATTCAACTATAGTTAAACAACTTTATTGAAATGATGGTGCTAAAATAGCAATATTAAGTTTTAGTTGAAGAGTTTGTATACGAGAAGGGTATCCTTTTTCAACATGTTACATTAATCCCAGACTGATTTTATTAATTGGTAAACACAAACAAAAAATAAATTAATAATAAATAAATACATGATGCATTATGAAATAATATTTTTATTTACCCACTTAATTAGAGCAACGTTAGGATCAAGTTGTTTGTCATGTTTGACAAATTTGGCGGAAGTATTTTATAAGGATGACAATGTACAGGGGTAAAATATGGTCACCCTAATCGATTTTGTATGGAAGAATAAACAATCGCTTATATTTTTTGTTTGGCAGTATTTATAGCTGTCACATACGACGATTTGCGGTCTTCGTCGCCGTCACATTCATTTTGATAAGAATCTAGCTTTCTAGACCGTCTGCAAGCGCTGGAATGGGTGGCTCAGCCAGCCGGACATTTGTCATCTGTCATCAAAATCTTTATCGAAATAACTCCTAAACACATGCGTCAGGTATGATTTAAATTATATGAGGTCTGTCACATATCGCGTCACATTCCTTTTCAACTTAAAACTCAGTTCTAATTGCTTTAATTACTGAGATATAAGGAAAAAACAAAGTGGCTCAGCCAGAAGCGTCCGGCTGGCTGGCCACTTGTTTTTCGTGTTAACTCGAAAATTATGGCGTTTTACTTGATAAAACCACTTTAGTTGCTGTCACATACCTTTATATACCAGCTGGATCCTCAAAACCCTCTGGGGGCTGAGATCTGGAATACTGGAAAATGCGAAATTCTGGCTAGCTGGCCAAAGTTTTTTCGATTTTTTGAGGAAACAATAGCGTCACAAACGATGAAACCTTTACAGATCGTCGTCACAAACGATGACTTAGGCACCTAGATAAGCAGCAACGCTCTGCGAAAAAATGTCCAGACAGCCGGACGCACGCCTAAAAACGGTCTCCACATTACCACTGAAAATAGTTTCGTCCGCCCTATATTGGAATATGCGTCGACCGTCTGGAATCCTCAATACCAAATACATTTAGACACTAGTACGAGAATCAAAACATGTCTAAATAAGGTTTGTTGGCGAATTCTTCTTAGGTGAAAGATTCTGTAGTCGATTCACTCATGCAAAAATCGCCGTTTGTCGGTTGAGAGATGTTGCTTCGAAATACCCGATAACGAAATATTCCATCGGCAGCGGGCTGATCACCCGGCAGAGAAAAATTTGTCGTAGTAAAGATTCAGAATCGTACTTCGGCAGTTGAGCGGTTAATGTGCAAGCCTGAATTCACACCAAAGTGTAGTAGCTATAACTTCCAAATTACGACGACGTAACTTACTTTTTCTGACGAATATTTATGACAAATTTTTGGAAATAATAAAATTGTTTTCATCAAGTTTTCGGATTTTGGCTTGGTAACATATTACGTCAAATGTAAGTTTATAAATTTTCTTAATAAATGAAACAAAACAAATAGTCACATACTAAAAGTAAGTGTTTTATTTTTTTCCTTAAACTAGTCTTACACTAAACAGAAAATAAATTTGATGGTACTCGCATACAATACTTGGGCTACAATGAGCTCATGTAGGTAGGCTACATTGTAGGTAATATGGAACAGATTGGTAAAAAAATTGGTTTCTCATTGCTCACAGATATATAGGTTATATTTTTTGCAAAGTAAGTATTTCCAAATTCAGTGGGTCAACATTAAAATCTTATACGTATTTTATTTAGAACTACAAAAATAGTATCTTATATTTATCTGTTAACAGTAAACAACTTTATATAAGTAAGAAATAGAATTAAGATGTTCAACATTTTTGCATCGTAGCAAAATTTATGTGTCAATGACTTATGTAAGTTAAAATTCCAATAACTTGCGTAGTTCCTAAGATGATTGAGTGTTCAGTTTACTTAAACCATAATCATACTAGATATACTTACATAAAAGGCTTTAAGAAAGCTTTTCTAGTAAGAACCAATATTATAAATGTGAAAGTTTGGATGTTTGTAGAACGGTAGAACGGCTCAACGTTGTTGGATTAAATTTGGCATAGCGATAGTGTAAATAAACATTTCGAACTTTATTGTGAGTGTTTCTTGACTAAAATTTATACAAACCGTGTCTCTAGGAGCTCGCGCACTGAAAAGTGCTTCGGCAGTTAAATGCAGTTAACTGATCAGTGCAATTGAGCGGTTGAATCGCAACCCGCCGTCATACTAGGCGACGAGCTATTACTGCCAGTATCACGTTGTTGAGATAGACAAGTGATGTTTAAAATCAATTTAACATGACAAGTGAGGCGCCACAAAGACCTGACACTGAGTTATGTACAACAATCAGACAACACAGTTTTTCGATTACAATATTTCTCCTGAGCATACTTCATAATTTTTGCATATTATCACTGAACATATTATTTTTGTACTTTGCTATTTTAAGGTTTTGTTTTGTATGTATATTTGATTCTATGATAATTAAGTGTATTATAATATTGGCTTTGTATAGAGCTGTTTAAAAGTCTATTATGAATGTATCACTGTAACTGAACACTCCGCATATAGTTTAAACATACATATTACTCTCATTTCTATTCAGTTACAAATTAATCCTCATCCATAGCTTCTACTTCCTTCTTTTTATCTTTTTTCTTCTTTTTCTTCTTCTTCTCAATGGTGCCATCTACCTGGTCTTCCAACATGCTGACTTCTGCGAGAGCTTCTTTCATGACTTCAATGTTTTTCTTGGGTATGTCACCAGTTTCGTAGAACTTGAGTCTGTCTTCAACTTGCTGACGGAGTTTCTCACCGAATATTGAGTTTTGGTTTTCTGTTGAAGGGAAAATAGGTTAAGTTTGTATTTTAAATGCTTTACTTTATAGAACTTATACTTTATATTTTTTTTTTGCTGTCTATGTAGTATATTCAATATAAATTAATAGGAATGTAAACTTCTTGAATTCCATCGCTTTAATGCAAGTTTAAACATGAAAGTACTTGCATTGTAAAAGTGCTTACGCACTTCATCTGATCCAAATCCGACAAAATACGGAAACAAGAAACCTGGTATGAAATGACGGAAGCCAGATCTACTGCGTAAGCAACCATACAAATAGTTCTACGGCTACTTCGGATCGTGTTTGTGAAGTGCGTGACTGCATTAAAAGTCGTACGAAAGTTTCTGGACAACAGTTTTTTAACTTATTATTTTTAAATTGAACACAGATAATATTTTTGTAGTTTCTAATAATCGAAAAAAACCTAAAATCGCAGTACAACCGCGTGAAAATAATAATAATATAATATTTGTAGCAATAAACTGCAGGTCAAGCAAACATTAAAATTTGTTAACTAACAAATATTGCACTGTAGTATTGCACAATTTTATAACCATAAGGACAAGTTTGTCCATTACGATTGATCAATTTGTGCATAAGAACATTTATATCACATTTTGCCTGTTTAGTAGTTTCAATGTCGATTAAGAATGTACCAACTCTGAGATGTGTCTTGTGTAATCTAAAATCTCTACTCTTGCGTATTTTAAATCTTTTAAGTAGGTATTCAAAAAGTTTTATAGATAAGAAACTCAATAAAATATTGTTATTATCTATAAAATCCTATTTAGGGATTACAAAAAGTTTTATTTAATAACATTTTGTAACAGTCATAACTTAACTTACCAGAGAAACAATCAATCCTGGAGGCTATCGAGCACTTGTTAGCAAGGTACCGGCTGATGCGACCCTTGTTCTTCAGACCAGCTCGCCCAATGAATGTGGAGTGATACAGCAGACCATACTTAGGAGTGTTTGAGCGAGTCTTCAGAGCTCGGAAAAGGGCTTTTTCTGCACCTGTTTACAGAATAATATATGGTTAGGATTTAGATTGTTTCACAATTAAATCACAAGTATGGAGATGTTGAAGAGAAATTATTTTATAATATTTTTTTAAAGGTTCAGTTCTTTAAGAGATGATTTTTATTGTAGCGTAAAGTCACGGGTTCGAATCCCGCACGGAACAAGAAAAACTTCCGGCTGAGTTTATTTACCTGTCTGGGGATTTTATAACTGCAAAATATCATACTTTTAAACTTCTTTAAATAGTACAATCTAACTTCCGTCTCAATATCACCATTAGGTAGGTAGATTGATATCAAAATCGGGTTTAAATATTATGGTAATCATGCTCCTATAGAGAATGTAGCAAAAGCCATTGTGTAAGGCATAAAATTGAATACCCTACTCATGACAATGCTGTAATATAGCACTACGATTATTACCGCTAGTTGATAGTCAAAACTAGAGATAGATCAAAGTGTGCATAGTAAAAGAACTGTCTAGCCATATGTACTAGAAACAAATTTGAAAGGTTTTAATCAATGTTTTCTAGATTTTCATTCCCTATTATTGTATAAATAGTTTTAGACAAACATTTTTTACTAAAATTTCTTTGACCCGTTGAGTAGTTAACAAACTGTTTATTTATTTATACATATAGTAAATTACACACTTACACCACTAAATAAGTAGACTCAAGTAAGCGCTTACAGTTGCCAATTAAGGTAGGAACTAAGTGCCAACACTGCGTCACGCGTTCGAACGCGCGTTCGATACGGACGTTCGGAATGCGCCAAGCGCCGCGTATAATACTCGCGTACGGTACGAAAAATGTTATGAAAGTTTGTATATTTGAATCTCTCTTAAAAGTTTTATATAAATCTATGGGTAGGTGTGCCTGTTTAAAGATACGGACGTACGGTACGCGCGTTCGAACGCGTAACGCAGCGTTGGCACTAAGGCAACCCCAATAGACCAAGGTCTATGCTAGGTTTTATTTCAATTATAAAAAACAAGCATGAAAGGATAGCATACCCAAAAATTTTAACTATACAGAAAGGTACATTTATTTGAATTAGATAGATTGATAAAGTATTTATTTGCCAATTATTTTTTATCACTTGAATTTAAGATTTTCTCTAAATCCTCATTAAGAAATATTGTAAAATGAATATACAAACAATTGGGGTAAAGAACTTACCTAAGATCTGCAGAGTACTGGCAGGGTATTTGGCCAAGTTTGTGAGGGAACCAGCTTTGGAAATAAGCCTGGCCCCGACTTGGTCTCCCACAAGTACTGAGAGATTTGGTGCAACAGAATTCATCTTTGAATGCAGGTACTCGGATATTTGTTTCCTACAACAATATGAAATCATAATTAATAACAATAAATTGATTTCGATTATGCAACTAAAAGTAAAATTTCATACAATTTGGCCATAAAAAATATAAGTTATAAGATAGGTAGTGAGTATTTTTTATACAATGGCATCACACATAAATACAATTATTAATGTGTTTTCTGAATATAAATAAACAGATTTTTATAATAACATAACAGTCTATGTTACAAATGCTTATTTATTTGCACAATATTTAAATCAGTCATGTGTTTGGCACGTCCACTGTTATTTTTATAATTATTAATTTTCACCCACCTATAATTGCTGAGTGCGACAACTCTGCCCGCAAACATCTGTATATTGATCAGGTCCACTGGTGATATATCCATGCCCATTGACATTTTTGATGCGTCGATGATAGCCTGTAATTTATGGAAGAATATAAAAAAAGCTATATAAAAAATTTAATATACTATTGTATACACAAATAGTGGGACTTAGCATTGTTTCTGGACGGCACCGACGCGGGCAGCGGGCAACGAGCGGCGAGCGCCAGCCTAGCGAAGAGTGCGCGATCGAGTGTAGTCTGTTGCCCACCGATATCGATAAATAGCCTCGTAAAATTTCGTTGGAAGAAATTATTTCGGCTGTTTGAGAAACACCACCGATATAGTACAGTAATTAAATAAAAAAATAAAACAGCAGAAATTTCAACCACAAGAAACGAAAATCAATAATGAATTATGCGAGAGAATAAAAAACAATTTTTCTGCTGAAGATATTATATGTTAGTTACTATAATCCGATCCTAATTCTGATTTAATATTCTCCAGGACATAATCTAATGTTTTCACAAACATTCTAGTGTTATCAAAGAATTTGATCGAATTTTGTCTTCAGTCATCGTAATTACCATGAAACTCTAATCTTAGCTTCCTTTGGTTAAAGTACGGATTTACATCTTATTTTGTCCATAGTAAATCGTATTGTATAAATGAACTGTGAAATTATTCATAAAGACATATCAACATTTTTGTTAGTTCGGTAAAACTCTCTTAAACCACGACAAATCGCTCAAGTGCCCGCTTGCGTCGAGAACGGCCCAGATTGCCCGCGTCGCTCTCGCTGCCGTCCAGTTTGCAGTCAAATTGTTTTTAATACACACCTGAGCTTTCTCTGAGTCACCTAAGATTTCTGTGAGAGGCTCCACGGACTCATCTGTTAATGTCTTCCGATCCTTAATGTATTCAGCACACTTGGTGTAGAGGTGATTCTCAGGTACAATACTGATCAGCTCTGGGAAGTGGTAAGAGTACCATTCTCTGGGAAGGGTAAAGAAAATGGAGTCTTTTATAGAAAGATATGGCTAAATAAATAAAAAACGATTTATAATAATTTTAATGGTTCTGCCTCAAAGAAATTTTTCTGGCACTACTGATATTAGAATAACTTTTACTAAATTGGACCTTGGAACTACAAAGTACTGCAGTAAAATGTGTTTTAAAATATTATTTTGATAAGTTTAAGGTCATTTTAAAAATCTCAAAGCTTTAAAAAAACAAATATATTTTTTAGGTACATAAGTATGCAACATAAATAATGAGCCAAATGAAGACTGAGTAACTGTGATGAGGCCATTTGTTTGATCCATCTACAACACAATATACAACTTTTACTTTATTTATAAAATATTTATTAACATGAATTAAGGCATAAAAATAATAATCTACAATAATAAGAAATTACTTGACACAGATATATTTTTAACAGGCTTTTATTAAGCTGGCAATTTATTTATTTTAGTCACTGTTATTTGAAAAAAGTACATGATTTGATCTAAAAATATTGCTATTTCAATATGGCAAGCTTATACAAAAAATAAAGATTTATTACCTGATTCGCATTGAGAATGTATTGACATCTTTGTCAAGTTGGTCCAATAGTGCAATTGACTGAATAATCATATTGTCCACTCGGTGGACATTGAACTTTACACGGGCTCTTGAGTATGAATGCCCGAGACCTAGTTGCGCAACACTGCATGCTTTGAGAGTCAAGCCTTTGATGAGAGAGTGGAAGTGATAGCGGATACCTGAGAAGATTAAAATGTTTTAGAGCTTTGCTACATAAATGGACATTAAAATAGAAACAATCATCTCATGTGTTAACAATCAAAAATCTATTGTGTTATGTATATGATATTTACTTGTTACTGTTGCATAATATCACATTATTGATCTTCTTTTTGTAATCGCAGCTGCACATTTTACCCACTTGCAATGTTAATATAATATAACAATTAAATAAATAACAAGGAGAGCTTTAATTGGTACAGAATTAAATATTGGTAATAAGTTAAGCATTTCATAGTTGACAGAGCTTAATACAACAGCTTATGGGTAAATTTGATAGCTATATTTAATTAAAATTGAGCTTTGAAACCTTGAATTAGTGAAAATAGAATTAAAGGACATAAACAAGCAAATGTATAACTATTTGTTTACATACCATATGGAAAAATGTAAGTTTTGGAGTAGAAAAATTACAAAATAGAATAAATATTAGTTTCTCACCTCGTAATATTTCTGGCACTGCTCCCGTGTGTGAGCATGTTATTTCTAATGCTTCACTGATTGCAGCACCGAGTTTGGGATCTAACACACCAAGAGTGCATTTACCACGCTTTTTGCGTTTCGGTAACGCGCCTTCAAGGAATAGATTTAAATCTTCAGGCACAATACCTATCGAAATAAATAAAAATAATATTATTTATATTGCTGGTCATAAGAATTCACAAAGTAAATAAAACACGGTGTTCACATCGTGAACTTAAATATAGGTTATGAACTCACCTTCAGATACGGCATTTATATTTTCCAAAGCAACTACAGCTGATTTAAACGGTTGGAAACCTATTAATGTCACAACAGAGTTGAATTTCTGGAGATCCGTCACTGAATCTTCAACTTGTGGTAAAAATGCTGCAAGTTCCTCAAATTCAGCCACGCGAAATAAACCGAATCCCGCACTGTGCTCAAAGAGCACGTACAGTTTGCTCTGAAAACAAAACGGTTCATGAGGGAAAACTTTTGCAACTCTTCAAAGAACTGCATTTAATAAAATAAAAGCAAGAAGTACCATTTTATACGCTTTGCGATATTTATTTACGATTCTTCACACATTATGCGCTAACCACGCGCGCGCGTCACTTTAAAACTTTGAGGTTATGTTTTCTGCACAGACTACATAGAGATACTACGTATAAGACGGCAATCTAGGGAACTAAAATGTTCGGTATTTAGTGAGCTGATCATGTATGACATTTGTGCACTTTTTAGTTCATTCATAGAGATGTGGCAAGAAATTCACTCATACTGCTTTGTTTAGTATCTTGTACAGACCAACTCAAAACAAAGAATTAGTTATACCAAGAATACGTCCAGAATTTTATTGAACTCCAGAATATCAATAAAAATTCTGGTCGTATTCTCGGTATAGCTTTATTCTTTGTTTACATGAAACAATATTAATACCTAATTAGTTGACAATATTTTTCCTTTCTAGAAGAATAATATGATAATGAGGATTTTAAAATAAAAGTACAGGTTATTTATTAAAAGATTTATTTTTAATCTCTTTTTATAATTTTCTAGTGCCTTTTTTTGAGTAGGCGGTAAATCAGAAAACCGCTTTGCTAACCGGAAAATATCCGTGCCCTTTAATACCTATTTTATTAATTACAGTGCACCAATTCATTATTGAAAACTTCACAGTTATTAAAATGGAATGATTGAGGAGAATTTCCCTGTGCTCAGTACAGTCAATGAAATCAAATGAATACCTGGACAGAATAAAAGCTTTTGCATATGGATTCATGTTTTTCGTTACTTTTTCAAACATTTTTGTTTTATTAAACTGCCAAGCTCTCTTAGCTCTTCGGTAAAAATCCACTTGCTTCTTCGCTTTTTTACATTCATCGTATAGTTTTTTACAACTGGGTTTCAGTTCAGACAATTTATTAATGAGTCTAATTTTGGAATGCCTTTTGAATATTCTGAATTTGTTTTGACTCTGTAAATCTGTAAATTTAAGACCTGTTATATTATATTACAATACGAAAATTCAGCACAATCGTTTGTGTACAATATTAAAGAAAATGAAAAAATGATCATTTGCACTCACCTTTAAGCTGTTGTTGTGGAGTCAATGTATCAGCAGTCATCTCATTGGGGTTTACTAAAGCGATGAAACCAAATTAGTAATTTTTGTTAAAAAATATATTTATCAATGAAAATCAAGGACATAATATAGGTATGTTTTTTCTAAATATTGATTGAAAATATTTTTTTAACTTCCATGCTGGACTGGGAGCGAAAGAAAAACATAGAATGTGCCAGCTGCTTCTCTTCCCGGGCATACTGTAAAAGTCGGTTAAGGGACAGAGGTTTTATTGGCATTTTTGTGGGCGATAGGCTGACCCCCTGTCACTGCAATAGCCTCTCGCAATCATTATAATACCTCATTAGTCAAACGTGACATCAGTTGGTCTTATAACCTCCGATGTTCTGCCTACCCCATAAGGGATACAGGCGTGAAGTTATGTATGTAATATTTTTTTAACATAACAATATTTTTAATTTATATTTGATGATTTAAGAATATAATATGATGAATGCAATTTAAAAAAAATAGCATTTCAATAGATACCTGGGTCACAATAAGTTGGTAAGTTTTGAGAAGTTCCTGGCAAGTTCCACAAGTCACCAGAGCCAGAAGCAAAAAGTTCTGAAAATATTAAAAAATAAATAAAAAAGTATATCTTACAAACCACCAACAAAACAGTAGTTAAATGCTCAGTTACACCTTCCTTGTCTAAATTATACATCCTTCAAGTGAAATATAACATGATTGAATAGAGTGGCACTTCCACTTAAAAGTAAGATTTGTATAGATTTAAGAGAACTTCTAACAAATGTGAAATTTAGCCTTAGTATAATAATACAAACCTCGGATTGGTTCCCGTTTGGAATATGTGTGGTAATAGTGTTCTTTCCATGCATAATTATGATCAGCCAGAGAATCCATATTTTCTGAAAACAAGTAAAACATCATAAGCAATTTAAAAATAAATAGTGTTTGCTGATTATAAAACTTTAATAATTTAAATTAAAATGTTATACATTACTAAAATCTGATCCCTTTCTTGTCATACAATGGCTCGATAGTAATAATTCGACAATAAATCTTAATAATACATTTCTTTAACCATATTAACTGCAAATTTTAAGTATTCAAATAATTAAGGCTTAAATATTTTCAAGTTTTTGCTTTTATTTCTCTTTTTTTAAGGCAAGTCTAGAGTTTATACTTAAAGAGTTATGGGGTTAAGTAATCAGGTTACTTAAGTGCCTCTAAATTATGAAAACTTTGTGTTATTGAGTTAATAGCATATCTGGTATTTAAGTATATCATGCTAAATATGCTTTAAGGGGATGCCTGGTAAACGAAAGTTCACTAAACTAAATAGGAGCCAGGAGGTTGGTTGGTTTTTCCGATGGTTTTATTATTATCAACAATTAATTTTATTTATTAGACAACTCTACTTTTAACAGTCTTGCAAATATACAAATTTTATTTACTAACCCTTATCCTCTTGAGAAGGAGTTCCACTCGAAATCTCTTCTTCAGTAAACAGAGAAGGATATGCTTTACTTAGAAGAGATTTTGGAGAAATAAACTGTTTTTCGAAGTGCTTTTGACAAATGAAAAGCTTCGATAACTGTTCAGGAGAATGTTCTTTTAAATCATCACGGTTTAAACACTGTAACCACTTGTTGCGTCTTTTATTATCACATGGGAAACGGTGTAAAATAGCGTCCTGTCGCGTACATTACAAACACAGGACAAACGTGGCATTTTGTAAGAAGCAAGGTAAATTACAGGAGAGACACAAGGGGCTCTAGATCAGTTAAAGCGGAGAGGATACCTAAGCACAAAGACTTCAGTCGATCAAAACAGTAACTGACTAAAATTGAATTCATTCTGTTGTCAAAGTGTGTCACTGTCAACTTTATAACGTCAAAATGTAAACAGCCAATCACAACGAGGGACAAACATCATGTATCTTCAGATAATATGGCGGCTAAGCGCTACGTTTCGTTATACTAAGATTTACGGCCGTGGTTTTCTGTCATACATAAGTCATATGTTGTTGTTGTTTAGGTTTGCCATTCTGGCAGGTAAGGTTTAAACCATACAGCCTTGTCTGATGTTTTTTCTTTCTAAGTTTCATTCATAAAAAGGCCTGAGCCAAGACACTTGTCTTTCAATTAGGTAGGTACATAAATATGCCGAAGCCATGCAATTTGTTAGTATATTCCATAATGTTAGATAAAGAGCCGAAGCCATGCCATTAGTATATTCCATGTGTTAGTAGAGTTAATTTAAAAGCCATGTATAGTAATGTTTATGTTCAAGGTCCAGTTTTAGTAAAAATCTTATTACTAAAAAAGATTGTCTTAGTGAATCCTTCTTATCACTCCAGCTTATTAAAATGGGCTTAGCCAACTATTCTTATATTACAAAAGCATCATAAGTCACTTTCCAGTCAGAGTAATTTGATTGTCTCGTCCGTGAAAGCTAAATTTCGATTTATAGTTCTATTCCAGTTTCGAGTACAAATTTATATAATGTACAATACGTATCCGGGTTTTTAAGGATTTCCTGGATGGAGCGCGGGATTTCTCCAGGTTGTCTATATATATTGAGAAGTGCGTCAACATAAGTAGTCTAGCTACTGTGAATTGTGGACATTCTAAAAATATGTGATCAATAGTTTGATTAGTAGAATCACAGTAATTGCAATTTGAAGATGGGATGATTCTCATTCTGGCTAAGATTGCATTTAATTTGCAATGACCGATTCGTAATCTACAACAGGTTGAATAAAATTTTCGACCCTTGAATAGATTAGATTTTACAAACCAGGGTTTCGTTGTAGAGGTTTCATTTGTTACTACAGAATGCCATAAGCCTTTTCCTCTGTTTAATATTTCCGTTTTATATTCATTCCAGTCTCTTCTTATTTTATGTTTAAGAACGCTAATGAAGTCTGTGTATGGTATTGCAATCCTGTTGGTAATAGAGTTTTCATTGTCAATGTCACCGTCACTAATATAATTTGTAACGGCTCTGGCTAAGTAATCCGCATTTTCATTTCCTATAACTCCAATATGAGACGGTGTCCACATAAATGTTATATTGTTATTATGTACTAAAAGATTCGTACAAGTTTCTCTTATTTCGTAAATTAGGTAGTTTGTTTTTGTATCGAGTTTACAGTGTTTGATTGATGACAATACACTCATAGAGTCTGACACAATAAGCCAATCTTTTGATGTATCCTTGTGCTGTTGTATATATTGAAGAGCGAAGGATATTGCTAAACATTCAGCTGCATACATAAGTCATAACTTTTTGTCGGTGTTTTTTTTTCCATATATTTGAAAGAGTGGAATGTATCCATACAGCTTGATGTTATTCATGCTCGTATTACAGAACGAGACTTAATACTCGTTTCACGTAAGCGTTGTTCACCAGCTGATTCTTGACTTGAGCTTTAGTCTTATTACAAAACAATTATCAAAACCAGATTACCTGATACTAGTTTCTAATAGAAGCTAATACGGCCACTTTGGCGATAGGGTAAACCTGTCTACCTCAGACGCCAGTGGTTGCGGGCTCGAATCCGGCACGGAACACGAAAAAAAAAATGTTCCGTGTCTGGGTTTTTCTATTTAAGTGTTTATATTATAGGTTCCCCCCTAGTACCTTCTAGTAACACCACTGTACCTTCTACTTTCTACTTCCAGAACAGTTAATTGTAATGAATTTTTATTAATATTTTTATTTTTGCAATTATTAATAAATCTCAAAACACATCCAGCGCCACGACGTAACTAACTTAATTTAGAATACCGAGAAAAATCTATAAACTGATTTTTTGGCAAAGTATTTATAATATTACTCACAACATATGCATGACTATTATTATTAAGAAAGGCATGTGGACCATACTTTTCGTTTGGCCATTGGGATTCAGTCAATTTCAAAAACTCAGAACCTCCCCACCAAAGGCTAGCTAGCCTTTCATCAAAGGAATCTACACCCCGCGATACTAGGTCCGCCGGGTTGTCCTTAGTTGGGACATACTTCCACCGACCATTAGGTGAAAGAACGTGTATTTTATTCACTCTATTAGCTACGAAAACATTTAGTTTTTGAGAAGAGGAACTCCGTAGCCACCCAAGGACCACCATGGAGTCAGTCCTACCGGACAACGTAGTGCCTTTATTATTTTTGCACCCATCTCAGCTCCAGATGAAACTCTTGATTTTGCACATAACAGCTTAACATAAATCTGCCCTTCACTATCTACTGAACGTGCATATGCGCATGCGCCATAAGCCGCCCGAGATGCGTCTGAAAATAAGTGCAATTCAACCGATATTAAGTTTTTACAAAGTACCTACATGTCTAGGTACATTAAATACATGGCAGTGAATTTATAGGTTTTACAAAGCTATCCCACATTTTTTTGATGTCCACGCTAACTTTGTCATCCCATCCTAATTTGCATTTCCATAAATTCTGTAATATTATCTTTGTCTTTACTATAAATATACTCAAAAGACCCAAGGGATCAAATATCTTTGCTATTATTGATAACATAATACGCTTTGTAATATTTTCAGTTATTTCAAATCGTACTGGAAACATGAAAACATCTGACGTGGGTGACCACAGCAGCCCTAAAGTTTCAGTATCGTTTCTTAAATCGGGGATATTCTTACTTTCTAATACACTATTTTTATCAGTTAAAATGTTTGAGTTTGAACGAAATTTTCGAAATTTTCGAAGAAATACCTCATGTAAGTAATATTTTAGTTACTGAATTAAATATATTGTAATTCCTGATCATTTTCAGCACCAGTCAATCCGTCATCAACAAAAAAATCATATTTTATTATTTCTGCTATACATTTATCATTACATTCCTCCGCTAACTGAAACAAACAACGAGTAAGTACCTAAGTACTTAAAAACGGCGCCGATGCGGTCCCATATGTCACCGTATTTAATTTGTAATAACATAAAGGTTCATTTTCGTTTTCCCTCCAAACTATAATTTGCCATTGTCTTTCACGTTCATTTAAAATAATCTGTCTATAAAATTGAGCTATATCTGCTGTGAATACGAAATTATGCTGTCTAAACCTAATCAAAATAGTAAATAAATCATCCTGTATAACCTGACCAACACCCTGTATATCATTTAGCGACGCGACGCGCATAAATGAAAATAAGTCTTCGCGTCGAATACAACACGGAGTTTCGTCGTTTCAATCTTTTCACGAAGTACAGGGTGATGAGGTAGATAATACGCATGACCGAGCCTTCTAGATGATGACAAATGACCTAATTCCCTGTATTCATTAATAAAATCTACATAAAGTTTTTTAATAGGGGTTTGCTACCTAAGCCTCTTTTCTAAATTATAAAACCGTTGTCTAGCCATACTTAAAGAATCCCCTAATATTTCAGGTAAAGTGTGAAAAGGTACTTTAACACAAAACCTACCGTTTTGCAATCTACGAGTATTTTCTAAAAAATGCATTTCACAAATATCTCCACCAACACTTTAACGTTCAATTTACTAGGCGAAATTTCTTCAATCATCCAAAATCTTTCTAACTGACGACTAATATCAATATTTAATTGACAAACAAAATTATTATTTTTACCCTTTTGTGTACATACGGGTCCGCATACCAGCCAACCCAAACTCGAATGTTGCAGGGTAGGCTTACCCCGCCCCAACCTTACCAGATTACTATTCACGATTTCCCAATACAAATCAGTTCCTATTAAAATAACAACCTCAGCTGGATTAAAAAACTGCGGATCCGCTAAGTCCGCCATAATATCCTTAGGGATACCTATGCCCCCTTAAAGTAACCCGGCTTAAAGTAAAGTTAGATTTACCTTTACATTTGGTAAAATGCTAGTTATGTGCGGCACTACCATACTATTTGCTTCAATTGAAAAATCACCTGTCAAATTACTTAATACAAAATTACGACTGTCCGCAATACATAACCGTATATTTCCAATTTCAGACACCGTCACGGGCTCGTTACAAGTTAGGTACACTACCTATACCTAACTTGGCACGTAAACATTCGGTTATCATTGTGATTTGACTACCGCTATCCAGTAAAGCGCGCACTACAAATAGAATAGAATAGAATAGAATAGAAAATCTTTATTGTTTTTTAGGTAACATAATTTAAACCTACAAATAACTTATGACTAAAACGGTGCATACTTATACAAGCATAAATACCTTAGCTAAAAAACAAAAGGCGACGACTCAGCCTAATGCTTTGCTAGGAAGCTAGCAAAGCGCTGATTTTCAGCCGCTGCCTGGGAGTAGGTAGATACAGACTCATTCTTATATATATATATGTTCTTAATTAATGCTAATAAATAAGAGTAGGTTAAAACGCGACATACACATTAAGAAGCCAGCAGAGTAATTTAAAATGTAAATATATATATAGAAACAAGCAAGCAATGAAAATATAAGCACAACAGAAAAGCCTACAAATAATGAAATGAATAAATATAACAGGATTTTATTTGAAACTAATAATAAATAAATACTAATAATAAAAAGTATTAACTTTAGATTTAAACAACAGGTATAACAGATATAAGTAAATATAAGTTTATGTGTTTAGACATTGAGTTGATTTTCAAATAAGTGTATTCTATACTTTTCCTTGAAACTAGCGCGGAGCTTAGTATCGCGGATAGGTGGTGGTATATTATTCCAGCATTTGCTTGACTGATATCTGAAACTACCACGGAATGCTGCAGTTCGATGCTCAGGGACAGAAAGTGGATTTGTACATGACCTTATGTTGTTACGACTGCTTTGAGAACGCCAGACAAGTTTTTCATGAAGATACGCTGGGGCTTGAGTCCAGACGACGTCAAACATGAGACAAGCCAGAAAAAGTTGTTGACGAGCCCTCATTTTGAGAAAAAAAATAATACTTCATTACTTAAATTATTGATAACTCGAACGAGCGCCGTAGACAAAAAAATGTATTGATTAGCTACGTGGGTGTTAATCGATATGTAAAAGATGTAAACTTCATCACAGTATAGAGTCATAAAAATATTCGTCTTTGGTCTAATATTGGGTTGGGGAAAAAGTTTCTTCGCATTTTTTAAGAAAATTCAAAACATTTTTTATTATAGTTTATTGACATTTAACTAAAGTATGTATGTACCATTTTGTTCGATAACCTTCTGCCATCTTGTAGGTAGGGACATGATCCCATTGCTACAAAAATTTTGGGACCTCTCATCAAAATACCGCGACAAGTGGATTTGGCAGTCCTCTCGTGATGTTAACCTAACACTGCCTAAAGAATTCTGAAGAGACCGAAACAGGTGGAAATCTGAAGGTGCAAGGTCAGGACTATACGGCGGATGCATTAACACCTCCCAGCCAAACTCTCTTAATTTTTGCTGGGTGGCTATAGATGTGTGATGTCTAGCGTTATCATGATGAAACACCACACCCCTTCTGTTGATCAATTCCGGCCGCTTTCTCTCAACTTCTTGTTTTAATCTCATAAGTTATTCGCAGTAGAGTTCAGAATCGATAGTCCTGCCTGGTGGTAACAGCTCATAATGAATAATGCCCTTCCAATCCCACCACACACACAACATCACCTTATTGCGAGTAAACCCGGGTTTCGCCACAGTCTGTGAAGCCTGACCGGCCTTTGACCACGACCTTTTTCGCACGTTCTTGTCGTACGTGATCCACTTTTCATCACCAGTTATCAGCTTCTTCAAAAATGATTCGGTTTCGTTACGTCGTAATAAAGAATCACAAATGAGTACACGGTTCATTAGGTTTCTTTCAGTGAGCTCGTGAGGTACCCAAATATAGAGCTTTTTTGTGCACCCAGCTTTTTTCAAATGCGCCAAAACTGTTTTGTGGTCAATTCCCAGTTCTTCAGCTACGTCGCAACTACTGATATGTCGATCTTGCTCCACTTTTTCAAAAATGGCATCCATTTTATCCGTAATAGGGCGACAAAATTTCCGGATTGAAAACGCTTAAACCAAATTTGTGCTACTCTCACAGACACTGCACTAGGTCCATAAACATCGCAAATTTTTTTCGCGGTTTGCGTTGCATTTTTACCTTTTTTGTAGTAAAATTTTAAAATGTAAGTATCGAATTTCTTCATTAGATTCACTCATCTTGACAGTACGAAAAACAAATGAAAATCACACATACATACTATAATGCGAAAAGACTTTTTCCCCAACCTATTATATTGTGTGGAAATCAATAAATCTTTCAAAATCCTTTAAACGATTTTTGTTTCGTTTGGTTTCCGAAATACATACTATTAGAAATTTAATATCAAAGTTCCTCTTTCTATCTATTTGTCTGTTACCTCTCCAAGTTAAAGGGGCCGCCAGACTGTTGAAAACACGTTGAAAACCAATGCTTCCAACCAAGGTTAAGGAAGGTTAAGTTGTTGACAACCAATTCCGAGTCATCCACACTGTTACAAACGGTGGTTGCCAACAAGGAGACAAACAAGAACACAAGCCAAGGTCACGCCAGGCCACGCCCCTTAATCGTCAGTGTACTCTGATCTCTCGCGTTGGAAACATCTTCGTGATGGCAGTTTTGTATGCAATTGAGGATACAAAGAAGGAAAGGTTGAAACGCAGGCTAAAAAGCTACAAAATTCGAGTCATTTATAGTTATAGTTACATAGTAAAATATACAATAACAAGCGTACACACTGTCCTAAACACAGACATACATCTACATAGATAACGCAAATGCATGTCCTTTGCGAGTCTGAACTTCGACCAAGCATCAAGGTTGGTCGCCTCTAGATTTAATTCGCGCGTATGTATGTCTATTAGAAAATCGAGCCCACAATATCAATATCGTTCTTAATAATCGATTTCATCGGCGGCATCGGTATCTCTGAATCTATTTGTATTTCCCAGTAATAAATATCAGCGGTGACGTCACAATAGGTCTTAAAAAATCGGCACGCTTGGTTCCAATACAAATCGTGGCACTTGCATTGTCTATGTAGATGTATGTCTGTGTTTCTAAACACCGCCGTTTACAACCCGCCAAGGTCATGTAATTTGGGTGTCAACAGCCATTTTCACTGTTGTAAACTAGCAAGGTCACCTTGGTTTGATGTTTTGTTTCCAACAGTCTAGCCACCCTTGTTTACAGCTGAAACTATTAAGATTAATTTGAAGCGTGCGAAACTGTCGATCTACCATTGAACATACCTATTAGTTGTAGGTATTTATTTTTTAATTTACTGTGCTTGGCGGTGGGAACACGACCACTGATATAGAGTCTGGGGGGTAAAGGGTTAATCATAAATAGATAAGTAATCGCATACAGACATTTACGGCGCATTTACTTTTAACAGGAGCGTTTCTCAAGAATTCCTATTCCCATGATTATTTTTACTGTAGTTCAGTTCTTGTAAGTATATCTTTAGCACAAAACCCAGATGAAACCACGGTGCAAAGCTATGTTCTAACAGTTTTTGTAGTAACTCTGTCTGCCTGAATATCTATAACGCTAGAGTAAGCTAAGCTACTAATTTAAATTAACTTTAGAAACGTAAAATTCACCATTTTTATGGTTTATTTTAAGTTCTCGATATTCTGGCACTGTTTCAAGTGCCATTATCACGACGATACAGAAGATGTGGGTACCTACAAGTTTTTATTCACAGGCACACGAAGTGACTAGCCGCTGTAATGTGCGCTTCGAATGTTGGTTACCACTACTGTTTACACCTAAAGGGTAATTTAAATGTTAATGACCATGAAGGTTAAAAACTTATATTAAACTATATCATAAAAATGATTTATAGAGCTTACCTTACATACATCACTTTGCGCCTGTATCCCTTATGCAGTAAGCAGAACACCAGAGGATATCACGTTCGACAAATTGGAGGTACTATAATGATGGAGGGCGACTACTGAGATAGCTGAAGGGGCTCAGCCTATCGGCCACAAATAAAACAAAAAACACCAATAAAACCTCTGTCCTTTAACTGACTTTTACAGTATGCCCGGGAAGAGAAGCAGCTGCTACATTCAATGTTTTTCTTTTGCTACCAGTCCAGCATAAAAGTATAGGTACCTACTCATGAAACTCCGTTGAATATTGAAAACCGGCATAAATCGATTTTGTCGAAATTAAGTAAGTAGGTTTACGAAAGTTTTTAGTCGTGTTAGGGTCGGGTGAGAATAAACCTACCACCACTGGATAACCGTGTCGGTGAAAGGATCCCTTGAGAGTTGCCTGACTCAAATCTGCCGTCACCACTCCAGCGGTGATGTGTCCTGAAAACATTTTATGAAGAGCCAGTTCTATAATAAACACGTTTGCAAACATCTTAAACCTCATATACGTAGATACACTTAGGTACTGTAGCTACCCTAGCAACTAGCTGCTACTACCCGACTACGGCGCAACAGCGAGGATATGTGTGTGCGAGCGAGATAGACGCACCTATCTCGCTCTGCGAGAGTTTCGAATGAAATAGCTGATTGTTTATTATTTCTTTCTAACACCTGTATTATATTATAAGCTTTATCAATTTATTAAATTAAGTCCCTCCGTAACAAGCGTACGCTTTATAAAGTCTGCATACGACCAGTCATGACTTACGCGGCTCCCGTCTTTGCCCACGCGAATCCCAAACACCTTCACAAACTACAGGTGGTCCAAAACCTATTCTGCAGAAGGGCAGCTAACGCGCCCTGGTACGTGCGTAACACGGACCTGCACAGGGACCTGGAGCTCCCCTCTATTCAACAGCACTTGAAAGTCCTGGCAACAGGTCACTTCCAACGTGCTGAGTCCCACCCTAACAATCTTGTTAGGGCGACAGTCTCCTATACTGTCAACCCTGTCACGCCGCACTCTTGCCGCAGACCGAGAGACGTTCTCTCAGACCCCCCAAACCAGTTCACCGCGGATCTGGTCAACCTTTTGGGCTCCCAGCCCTAGTCATTCTCTACACTTGCGTTGAGCTTTACAGTGTCTTACTACGGGTTATCCGTCAGGATGCCTGATGCGCCGCCCTGGATCCCACGGGGTGGTAGCTCATTACACGATCTATGAATAGCTCTTGAGTTAGGGATCGGAGAAGGGGGTGTTTAGTGAGTAGAAGTCTCACACTGGCTGGGTATACGGTGGCATTCCGCGGCGAGCGGTTGCTACTGTCGGCGGGGATTTATCCCCGTGCAGGGCCCAGTGCGTACTAGGAGTATTCACCCCCTCCCTATCTGTGGTCGCCCTTTGGGGCGCCATAGTAGGGTGTCATTCTTTGGCAGGAAAAAAAAAAAAAATATTAAATCATTATTTTACTAATCATCAAACTGATCGTTTAATTTCAACCTCAAGTAAGCTGGAGCTATAGTGGTGACCCGACCTCAGAACAATGGAAGAAAAACAAGAAGTTGGCAGCATCGCGCTATCCATGCTCATTCCACCCTTTTGGCGCGACCGACCGCGATTGTGGTTTATAACATTTGAAGCAGCCACCAACGATCTCAAGAAAAGTCAAGCTCAGCTCGCTCTAATGGTCATCGCTCAACTAGACAAGCCAGACGTCGAACAAATCAGCGATCTTCTTTACAAGCCATCTCAAGAAAATCAATACAACTTAATAAAGGACCGGCTCATATCAGTTTACGAAGAAAGCGAAGGCAGACAGTTCCAGAAACTCCTATCAGAAAACGGACCAACGGCCAACGCAGTTACTTAGAAAAATGCGAGATCTTGCGAGAAACAAAGTTCCCGACTCTACTCTTCAAATGATGTGGATGAACCACTTGCCTGCACACGTTCGCTCGGTACTAGTCGTCAGCGATACATTTTCAACAAAGGCTCAGTTAGAAGATCTATCTTTATTAGCCGACAAATTAATAGAGCAAAGCCGAGAAGTAAACGCCGTCTCAACCGTTCCAGAAACTTCAGCTTCGTGCAGCCATCGACACTCAAATGAAAATCTGCTACTTATTGAAGAAATAAGAAAATTAACAGTAGAAGTCGCCGCTTTAAAAACACAACATCAAACATACGGGCGCGGCCGTCGTCCATACATCGCGCGAGAGAGAGACAGAAGATATCGTTCTCGCAGCCGCTCTTCAACACCGTCGCCGTACTGTTTTTATCACCGACGCTTCGGAAAAAGCGCGCGAAAATGTACAGCACCCTGCAGATTTTTGAGTGAAAATTCGGAAAACTAAATTCAGCGCTGGCAGCGGCGGATACCAGCGTTCATCTACAATCAAACCGCCTTTTCGTAAGGGACAAGAACTCAAAACTACAATTTTTGGTAGATACCGGTGCAAATATATCGGTTATACCGAAAATAAAAGGAACATCTTATCAGCAACTTACGTTCAAACTATACGCCGCCAACAACACTGCCATACCTACATACGGTGAAAAAACGCTGGAACTGGACCTCGGACTACGACGTCCGTACAAATGGAAATTTATAGTCGCCGGAGTTAACAAGCCGATACTTGGAGCAGATTTTTTAAACTACCACCAACTATTAGTGGATCTGAAAAATCGAAAGTTAATCGACAACGTCACAAGCTTAGCCGTCTCCGCGATTGCATACAAATGTGCAACGCCAACTATAAGAAGCATAGATCAACAACAACCATTTCACGATATATTAGCGAAGTATCCCAGAACAACGCGCCTGCAAACGGAAAACTACCCCGCCGGGTAGTGATTCCGACTCCGCTCCTTTAGTTCCAGAATCTCCCGCTCCGTTCACCGAGGTTCGCAAAAAGTCCAAGTCTAAGAAGAAGAAGCAAGATGCTTCTTCGACTTCATCTCCATCCGTTTCAGCTGCTCCAGCCGCTGTTCCTGCTCCGCAAAATGTCGCACCGGCGTCTGCTCCTGCGCCTTTTGTTCCAGCGATCCCGGCGTCACAGCCTGCGTCGCAATCAGATTCGGCTCCGCCGAAAGTCAAGTCTCCGCCCCCCGTCTTTCTACGGGACAAGAGCCGCTGGACCGAGGTCTCAGCTCTCTGCGGAACGCACTCCCCGAAGATCCAGTATAGCAAGGCATCCAATGTGGGTGACTCTATTAAGGTCGTTGTCTGCTCAATTTCTGATTTCAGGAATTTCACTCGGCTTCTTGCTGACAAGAAGCTCGAGTACCACACTTACGCCCTCCCTGAGGAGCGTAAGTTTCGTGCTGTCCTCAGGAACGTGCCGTTCGAACTCTCGAACGAGCAAATCCAAGAGGACTTGTCTTCTCAAGGCTTCCCCGTCGAATCTGTACACAAAATGCACAGCCGCCGAGGCAAGCAGTTCCCACTTGCGCTAGTAATCCTAGCGAAGAGCCCGCAAGGGCAGTCCATTTTCAGAGGCAAGCTCACCGTGTGCGGTCTCTCCAACATCCGAGTCGAAGCTCCACACAAGCGTGGTTTCCCAGGTCAGTGCCACCGCTGCCAATTGTATGGTCATGCGGCGGCGAACTGTTTTGCTTCCCCTAGGTGCGTCAAGTGCCTAGATCCGCATGGGACTAAGGAGTGCTCTCGCACTCCCGAATCGCCCACCGCTCCGTCCTGCGTCTTGTGCGGCCAGTCAGGCCACACAGCAAACTTTCGCGGTTGCTCCAAGGCGCCGCGTGCTGCCAGGGCTACCGTGAAGCCCATCGAGAACTGGAGAGAGCGACCGCAGCCTAGCTCGGACGCTCCTCCAGTCAGTTCAAAGGTCCCCAAGGCCTTTACTCCTATCGTTTCAGGTCAGCGCAGCCGGGTTGCGACTCAATCGCAACCGGCCGCCAAATCGGCTTCCCAGTGCCAGAACGCAAAAGGGTCTCAAGACCGCATGGCGTTCTGGATCCAGCTCGCTCCCATCGACGAGATCCTGGCTTTCGGCGCCGCTCTCGACGCCAGCCCAGAGGGTTTCAACGGTGCTCTTCCGGTCTTAACCAAGTTCGCTCCCCTTATCAGGAAACTCCAGCAAGCTCAACGTTTCTAAACGTAGTCCTTCTTTCCAGCATTCCTATCTCAGAGTGAGTCTGATCACTCTAGATAATATCTTAGTTTCAGCTTTGTCATTTCTGCTAATCTTAGCTTTGTTTTTCTTACTTTCAGTTCCTTTTGGTGGCAGCCGTATGGATGCCGCTCACTACGCAGCCTCTCGCTCCAATTGGCTGTCGTTCCGACGATGACTAAGGACCTTAATCAAGGTGAGTCAAAAGGGGGATGTTTAGTGGGTATGCTCAGCCTATCTGAGAGAGTCTCCACACTGTCTGGGCATTCTATTTGCCATTAGCCACTTATGGTTAACAGCTTATAGAATGCCCATTCGTCCGTAATAGGATTCATCCTCCTCCCGCTAAAGCTAGCTTTACTGGTTAAAGCTGGTTTTAGTGGGTGCCAAACGACTTTCCTTGGCGGAAAAAAAAAAAAAAAAAAAACAACGCGCCTCACTTCTATGAATTTGAACCCGAAGATTACAGTCGAACATTTTATAGAAACAAGCGGACCGCCAGTCAACTCCCGTGCCAGAACAATACCGCCGCATAGATACGAATCTGTCAAGAAAGAATTCGAGTCCATGATTGAACAAGGCCTATGCCGCCCTAGCAAAAGTTCATGGGCGAGTCCATTACACGTCGTACCGAAAAAGAACGGCGATTTACGAATTGTTGGAGATTATCGTCGCTTAAATGCCGCGACTAAGCCAGACCGCTACCCGATACCACGACTTCGAGACTTCAACCATCTACTCTACGGCAAGACGATCTTCTCTACACTCGATCTAAATAGAGCCTACGGATAATTGAGCGTGCACGAGAGAGATATAGAGAAGACTACCATCATAACGCCTTTCGGTTTATTCGAATTTCCTCGAATGTGCCCTGGTTTACGCAATGCGGGGCAGACTTTTCAACGCTTTATTCACGACGTGCTAAGAGGATTAGACTTAATTTTCCCATTCATCGACGACGCACTGATAGCTTCTACGAATGAGGAAGAGCACCGTCAGCACCTACACATAGTACTACAACGATTCGAAGAAAACGGAATAACAATAAATCCAGCCAAATGTGTTTTCGGCGCGGAAGAAGTGAAATTCTTAGGCTACACTGTGAACTGCGACGGAATCAAGCCACCTAAAGAAAAAATTGCTGCTTTGAAAACCTATCGGAAGCCTAAAACCATTCAAGAGCTAGGAAGATTCCTCGGTATGATAAACTTCTATAGAGAGCACATACCTAACGCCGCGAAAACGCAATCGCCACTCACTGCGTTTATGCATAACTCGAAAAAAAACGATAAAACTCAAATTAAATGGACAAATGAGGCTGAGTCGGCTTTCAACGAATGCAAGAAAGAGATAGAAAACGCCGCTCTACTAGCTCATCCGCATCACTCCGTCCCGCTCGCACTCATGTGCGACGCTTCTAATACTTCAGTGGGCGCAGTACTACAACAACGAGTAAATAACGTTTGGCAACCGCTCGGGTACTTTTCAAAGAAATTATTACCCGCTCAATTAAACTACAGCACCTACGATCGCGAGCTTTTAGCGATTTATATGGCTATGAAGCACTTTAGAAAAACCTACGAAGGCCGCCATCTGATAGTATTCACAGACCACAAACCTCTTATCTACATGTTTACCAAGACACGCTGCGACACAGAAACACCGCGAAGAATGAGACAGATTATGTTCATCAGTGAATTTACTACGGATATACGACATATCGACGGGAGCTCTAATATCGTTGCAGACGCACTTTCACGCGTCGAGACGATTACATTTCCCAGCCCGATAAACTACAAAGAAATATCCAAGGCTCAAGAGCAAGACAGCGAACTACAAACATTACTACGGCAAGACAGAGACAACATATAGCTAAAGAAAATTTACATGCCCGAATTCGACGCTGAAATATACTGCGAATGTTCAACATCTCAAGCTCGACCCTATATTCCAGCGCAGTACAGAAAGCAAGTTTTCCAACAGTTACATAACATAAGCCACCCTGGTATTAGAACTTCACGCCTACTCGTTAAATCAAGGTATTTTTGGCCACAAATGAACATCGACGTTGGTACTTGGGCGAAAACCTGCATACCTTGTCAACGTGTGAAAATACAACGGCATACGAAGAGTGAGACAGCACTGTTTACACCGCAGTCAGTCGAAAGATTCGCACATGTGCACATTGATATCATCGGACCGTTGTTGCCTACATCGAGTGATGGCTACAGATATTGTGTAACGATGATAGACCGCTGTACACGATGGCCGGAAGCAGTTGCTGGATGAGAGAAATGATGCCGAAAAAGAGTTTATCAGTGTACTCAACTCAAATAAACAGTTAAAACTGGAACTATCAAAAATTCATATTCAATTTCTAGAAGTTGTTGAGCAAAGAGACCAACTGCAAAGGATAATAAATGAGTTTGATGGTAAAAGTAATATATTAGAAGATGTTATTAGGCATAACAAACATTTGAAAGTCCAATTATGTGATTCCTTTTCACAAATAACTTCCTTAGAATCTAAAATTAATGAATCCAGGTCAGCACAATCTCAGTCTCTATTTGAGGAGTTGGTTGACGCTGCCCCCTCAATGGTATCTATATGTAAAAATACTTCCACCATTATTGACCTTACCAGTGATTGCTCGATTAATGCAGAGTTGCCGGTTAGTCCTACTACAAGCACTAACAATAAACTTAACTGTAATAAAAGTAGGACTAAATCAAACAAAAGTAAGCAATGTATAAAGACCAATAATATAAATAAAAATATTAGTAAGAATAAAATTTTCTCATGTAAAAATAGCCATTACAGAAAAGAACGTTTAAATTTACTAAGTAAGTTAAAATCATGTAGTTCTGAATTGGAGCAAAATAGGTTAACCTATGAAAGTGACACAAGGCACCTTGAGCTGGAAATAAACAGGCTTTATGAGCAACTTAATAACTAATAAATATGAAGTTGCTCAGAAAGAGATAAAAGAACACACTTTGGCCATGGACAGCTTACTTCAACTATCTAAATATAATCTGGATCAATTTGAGTATTTGACTTCCCAAAATAATTGTGAACAAAGTGTATTAAGTTGTCCACAGCCCGAGCTATGCCAGTCCCAGTCCCAGATGCCTTGTGTTATAGAGGATAATGTACTGCTTATAAAACCAAAGCCATCTTATTTATGTAATAATAAGCTAAGTCAGCCAGAAGTAGTTATGTACAGCGATGAACTTGGGAAAAAAATGGGCTTCCAAGTAAGTAAATATGTAAGGCAGCCAATAATAAATAATTGTTTCCCTGGTGCTTCATATTGTGATATATTAAATAAAGTTTTTGTGACTGACTTTAAAGTCAAAACTGTCTTGATTATTTTAGTTGGCAGACGGGACCATGCAAATAAAAAAGACATGATTCACAGTTTTTCCAAAGTACATGAAAAGAAAAATATATGTAGAATAATATTATTTGCATTACCTTTTAGCCACTCTTTCTCAGAGCAAGAAAACAATATAAGGCACCATCTGAATAAAATATTACACACTATGACATGTAGGCATAGTGATAAATTCCATATGATTGATACTAACATTATAGTTAGTAAACCTTTTTATTTTAAGTATGATAAGTACAATTTGTACGATTATTCTATACGACAAATAGCAATTTCGCTATCTTATATTATTAGTAATGATTTACCAGTCATCTTGACTGAAACCTGTGCTTCTATTGAGCAGCCACTTATATTTATTAAACCGGTGGAATATAACATTCCAAGTAATAGTATTAGGACTACTCTAGTTAATTTAAACTAGAGGCGACGACAATAGATAATAAGACTTCTAGCTATAATCAAAATGTTATTAGCACATATGCCCCAGCTGCAAAATTAAAATGTAGTAAAAATGTATTAAATGTAGCCCACCAAAATATTGAAGGCATGCTGGGTAAGGATTTACAAATTGAACTTTTTATGAATCAAGAAAATTTAGATATTTTGTGTGTAACGGAGCACTGGCTAAAAGACCATCAAATGATATTTTCGTTCAATAATCATCAAATAGCCAGTTCATACAGCAGAATCCAGGCTAATTGTGGCGGCTCCTTGATTATTACACACAAAGGAATGAAATTTAAAGAACGAAAGGATATTATTAGTCTTTCTGTTGAGCAAACCATTGAAATGGCATGTATTGAACTAGGGAAAGTTATTATAATAAGCGTATACAGGCGGCCAGCTTCATCCTTTGATTTGTTTGAAAAAATCATGGAGGAAGCTTTACTTAAACTTAGTGATACTAAAAAAATTATCATTGTCTGTGGTGATTTTAATATTGATTTATTAATCCAATCATCCCTTAGCCAAAGGTTAACTAATTTGTTTCTTTGTTATGGACTTAAAAATCTCTTTTTAGAGCCTACACGTGTTACAGCCACTTCAGCAACATGTATTGATAACATTTTCACTGATGCATCACCCAACAGTCAATACATATTTAATAAGTTAAAATCGGATCACAGTGGACAATTAGCATCTTTTAACATTAACACAAACAAGGCATTAAGAAGAGAGATTAAGTTTGTACCCATGAACGAGGGTCGGCTGGAGAGATTCAGAAGTAATGTCTTGGATAAGTTGTGGGAACTTAAATGTTATGATGATCCTGTTAAGGAGTATAATTGTATTTTTAATTTAATTAAATGTGAGTATGATACAGTATTTAAATCAAAAACAATAAAAATAGATGATAACTCATTTAAGTTTAGTGACTGGGCAACAGTAGGAATATTCAAAAGCAGAGACAGATTATATGAATTATATGATGAAAAATCATATAATCATAACGAAACCTTTAAGGAATATGTTAAAAAATACTCCAAAATGTTCAAAAATGTGTGTAGTATTGCGAAATCAAATTTTATTAATAATAAAATTCAAAATAGTGTAAATATACCTAAAACTACTTGGAAAATTATAAACAGCGAAACTGGAAAGTCAAACATTAGAAACGCGGAACATAAACAAAAAATTGGTGATCGACTGTTGACATCAGATACAGAAGTTGCTGAAGCTTTTGAAAAATTCTTTGCAGACATTCCAGTTTCGACTATGAAGACATTAAATTCATCAGTTAAAGCTGCACAGTCTTTTCTTGAAAATAATGTAAATAAGTGTAAAACTAACTTTACTTTCAGGCATGTTACTGAAAGTGAGGTATTGAAAGCTTTTAAAAGTATAACAATTAAGAACACTGCTGATCTGGATGGTATTTCTGTTAAAATCATCCAATCTATCATTGACGTTATTGCACCTTATTTAGCCCGTATATTTAATAATTGTGTTGATAATGGTGTGTTTCCGGACTTAATGAAACTTAGTAAAATTATTCCCGTATTTAAAGCAGGAAGCATAACCGACCCCAGTAACTTTAGACCAATCTCTATATTACCAACACTTAGTAAAATTTTTGAAAAGCTTACTTTAAACCAACTAGTGGTACACTTCTTTAGCAATAATTTAATGAATTCAAATCAATTTGGTTTCACACGGGGTCGCTCAACAACTGATGCCAGTGTTGAGCTTATCAAACATATATTTGATGCCTGGGAGGAGTCACGTGATGCCTTCGGTGTCTTTTGTGATCTGTCCAAGGCTTTTGACTGTGTTCACTACGATACACTCCTCATGAAGCTACACCACTATGGAATCAATGATAGGGCACTTGATTTTATGAAATCCTATTTATGCAATAGAATTCAAAGAGTTGATATTAATGGAAAGAGATCATCGGGATCAGCAGTTCATATGGGAGTGCCCCAGGGCTCGATTCTTGGGCCTTTCTTATTCTTAGTTTATATAAATGATTTGCCATTTTTAGTGAAAGACAAGTGTGAGGTCATATTATTTGCTGATGATACCTCTTTTCTATTTAAAGTGAGTAGGCAATTGAAGCATTGCTTTGAAATAAACTGTTGTATTGAAACTGTGGAGAAATGGTTTTCAGCCAATAACCTACTACTCAATGAAAATAAAACTAAATTTTTAAAATTCTCTTTGCCTAATGTCCGGCATGTAAATACTAACTTAATTGTAAAAGGACAAGAATTGAGCCCTGTAAATTCAACAGTGTTCCTTGGCATAACCCTAGATGCACAACTACAATGGGGACCACATATAGAAAGGTTGGCGAAGAGACTTAGTTCTGCAGCATATGCCGTCAAAAAGATGCGAAATATCTCTAATGAAGCTACTGCGCGGCTGGTTTATTTTGGTTATTTTCATAGCTTAATGACATACGGCATTCTCCTGTGGGGAAATGCTGCCGATATTAAAACCATCTTTGTGCTGCAGAAACGGGCTATTCGCTCAATCTACAAACTTAATTCCAGGGCGACACTTAGAAATAAGTTTAAAGAAATTAATATTCTTACCTTTGCCTCACAATATATCTTTGAAAATCTTATGTTCGTAAAAAAGAACTTAAACATGTTCCATAGAAAATGTGACTTGCATAATGTTAATACTAGAAATAAGTACAAGCTAGCCGGCTATGATAGTAGACTTCATAAAGTCACTAACTCATTTATGGGTCAATGCATACGTTTTTATAATAAGGTTCCCACAAATATTCAAGACTTACCACTTGATAAATTTAAAGAAACTATTAAACAAAAATTGTGTAGTAAAGGCTTTTATACAATTTCTGAATATATGGACGATAAAAGTCCTTGGTTGTAAATTGTTTTTCAAATATTCTCAATCTCCAACTCCATCTCCATTTCCTTCTCATCCAACGCCATCTCCTTCTTATCCATACAACAGCAAGAACGTCATGCTCCCTCAGGCGGCATGGCTAGCGGTAGCGTCGGGTGTCGGGTCACCCTCTTCCCTAAAATATGGTTGAGGAGAGTGATGGCTGGTGCTTGCGTTATACTCGTGAACGGGTGCTGCTAGCGGTGCCAGGTCGTTTTGCTGAAGACTTTATGACTTCGTTACTTTTTTGAATTTGACTCTGACTTCCCCATCTCCATCCCATTCCCCCATGTTCACGTCCGTGTTAGTGTCCAGTCTCTGTCCACGACTATCCTCATCTCCATCCACATTATCTGTAATATCTCTCACCTCTATCGCTACATCTATCTACTTCTATCTTTACCTCTATATCTATGTCTACGTTTCTGTCTAGTACTTGATTGCCTAATGTATAAATATAATAGTAGACTCCAGAAGATCACCAACTCGTTCATGGGTCAATGTGTACGCTTTTATAATAAAACTCCAAAATATTTAAGATTAACCCTTCGATAGATTTAAGGATAAGCATAAAGTTTTATTATAAGATATCCGGATGCAAGAAGATTGTAAATTGTTGTTGTTGTTATTGTTATTGTGTATTTTTAAAAGATGATTGCTGTTGAGTTTCTTGCCACTTCTTCTCAACAGATCGACTTTCCGAAGTGGTGGTAGATTCAGTTCAATTTGTAAATTGTGACTTATTTCAAATGTATTTAAATACTTACGAAATAAAGATTCTTTTGACTTTGACTTTTGACCAGTGCAAGATATCACGGCGGAGACAGTAGCGAAGACTTTTTATAATAAGTACTTGGGTTGCTCGCTATGGATGCCCACATATTATAACTACCGACCAAGGGCGACAGTTTGAGAGCAATTTATTCACGCTACTCTCGGAACTACTTGGCATTAAACGACAACGCACAACATCTTACCACCCGGAGAGCAACGGCGTCGTAGAAAGATGGCACCGCACAATGAAAACAGCGCTCAGTACGAGATTAATGATGAAAAACAATTGGATCGACGAGCTACCTACTACAATGTTGGGACTTCGCGCCGCTATACGAACCGACAGCGGAATAGCGCCTCACAGTTTGCATTTGGTCGATCTATACGACTACCAGGCGAACTGTTTGAAAATAATAACGAAAATACGCTACGAGTCACGGACTACGACTACGTAAACCGGCTACAGAGCGCCATGAAAGAACTAAAACCAATAATAGCTCCGCACGCAAACAAGCGCAGTATTTTCATACATCCAGATTTGTCATCGTGCGATCATGTTTTTATAAGATGCGACGCAGTGAAGAAGCCACTCACACCAGCATATGAAGGCCCGTTTCGTGTACTAAAAAGAAACGGTAAAGTTTTCACCATAAAGTTACCGACTCGTGAAACAATTATATCCATCGATAGACTGAAACCGGCGTACATTATCGCACCACCACCGCCGCCTGACAACGTAGTAGCCCCGACCGCAGTACCACACAGCAGTACTTCGCAGCAGACGACAATACGCACTACCCGAAGTGGACGTGTAGTCAAACCAGTACGCTTCGCTTGAGTCGTAAGTCGTCACTCGCCCCCCCCGAGGGGAGAACGGTGGAATCCGCTCGGGGCATTGGCCCCTTTCGGAGGTAGCACTCGCGGCCCAAAGCGTTGGACCGGTCGTTGGAGTGCCGTAGGCGCGGCATCGGTAGTGGCCTGGCCCCCCTCGCAATCAAGCCCGTCGGCGGTCAGTCGTAAGACTGGCGGCCGTCGGGCGATCAGCGTAGGGGGCTAGGGGGTCAGTTGGCCGGCTATTGCCTCCAGCTGGTGTATGCCCTTCTTCAGGGCGGGCTCTGGGTCTTTGGAGACCTGCAGAGCGTGTAAGGCCGTCTTGAGTATCGTCAGCGCGGCCTTTATGGCGGCGCTGGCGGGGTCGTCGGATTTGGTGGGGGCCGCGGCCGTCTCAACGCGCGGGGCGGAGGTTGGCTCGCGGCGCCGTGCAGTCGGCGCGGCCTGTTCGGCGGCGCCGGCTGGGTTGTCATGTCCGGTCGGGGCCGCGACTGGCTCTACGCCTGGGGCGGAGCTGCAGTCGCGACGCCGTTTGTCGTAATTGGTAGGGGCCGTGACCGCCTCGACGCACTGGGCGGAGGCTGGTCGGCGGCGCCTTCTCCTCCTTGTCTTCTTCGGGGCGGCCGTCGCCGGGTTGGCGGGAGCCATAAGGCTCGCCTGGCCCGGGGCGGCTGGGACTTCTCGGGTTTGGGCGACAGTGCCCGCCTTCCTGTTGCGCGCCTCGCGTTGGAAGACGCGGCACGCTGCGCTACTTGCGGGGTGTGACTCCCCGCAATTAGCGCACGTGGCGGGCTCCTCACGCGGGCGCGGGCACTCTGCGGCGTGGTGCTCGCCCCCGCACCGCACACAAGCAAGAGGCCTGTGGCAGTGGTGGGACGAGTGCCGGAATTTCTGGCAGCGGTGACACTGTGGCGGGCCCCTCCTACCACGCCAGGCTTCAATCTTGATGCCCGGCATGAGGAGGAGCTCCGACACAGCGTAGATCCGCGCGAAGTCCTTGCAGCGGGCAATCTGGGCGTAGTAGATGCAGCCCGGGCGCCCTGAACGAGCGCGGATGGGCCGCACGTACTCTGCCTGGAAGGAGAGTCGCTGGAGCTCTTCCTTGATATCTTCAGGCGGTGTGTCCGCAGGGAGGCCGCGGATCGCTACCTTGACGGTTCGCTCAGCTGGAAGGGAGTAAGAAAACCAGCTGATTTTCTCAGTCTCTTCCAGCTTCGCGAGGTACCGTTGGACGATGCGGTATTCCACATCGTCGGCAGGCAGGAACCGCATGCCTCGACCATACGGGCGCACGGAGGCTGGACGGCCGAGCTCGTCCCGCAACTGGCGGATGTGAGTCTGCCAGTTAGGGAGGTGCTCGACTATCAGCGGCGGGTATTTTAACTTCGGCTGCGTGGGCGGCGTCGGCGAGGCGGCGGCGGCGCGGGCGGTCGGCTGGGTTGCCGGGGCGTGCGCCGCAGGCCGCATTACCGGCGCGACACCACGCGGCTGCGCTGGCGCGGGCCGCTTTGCGGGCGGCGGCGGTGTTGGCGGTGAGGCCGCTACCGCGGCGTAATCTAGTCCGGTGGTGGGCGCCGGAGCACCGTCCATGTCCGGTGAGGTGGACAGGACCGGCATGCTCAACGGCGTCCCTTGGGATGGCGACGTGGGGCGCCCCTGGATAGGGGGCGCGGCTGCGGCGGCGAGGGGTGCAGCGGGGGGGGCCCCGGAGGGCACCTTTCGTCTGCGCGCCTCGGCTTGTTGCCTCGGTGGTAGGCGGGGAGGCTGGCGCGGCGTCTCCGTGAGCATCTGGTCCGGCGGGGTGCCCATAGGTTGCGGGCGCGCGCGGACCGGCGTCTGCAGAGGCGTCGGCGGTGGTGCGGGGAAGAATTCGTCACCCGCCCCGGTAGTGGCGGGCGACAAACTCCATTCCCCAGCGGTGGCGTGCGTAGGCGTGGGCGCGGGTGGCACGAGCGGCGCCGGGCTGTCGTCCCTACCTGACGAGGCAGATAGGTACGCCCGGCGAGGCGCGCTGTGTCGCCGCACTGGTGCCTTGCGGCGGCGTGCGGTTTGGTCGCGGCCGCAGTGCTGTCTCGGCGGCGGCATGGTGGGCATGGTGGAACTCAGGCGTTGTCTGTACGTTGGTGGGCACAGCGGCAAGGTGGCTTCAATGAGATCGTCGACGCTGTAACCGTTTTTCAGCATGTATGCTTCTAGTTCGGCCATGCGGCCGGCTAAGTCGCCCTGGTGCGGCGGAGCAGCGGACGTCCCTGTCGGCGGCTGGGCCGACGCTAGAGGCGGCGACACTACCACTAGTTTAGTAGTATCGCCAGTCTCGGCGGTCGACGGGGCCACCGACACGGGCGGCGGCGTTCCCGCCGGTTTTTGGGACGGTTTAACGGCCAGCGGTGTCGCAGCCTTAATGGGCTTGTTGGTGATGGGCTCGGCGGCGGGCGACCTCTTCGACTGCGCCTTCTTCTCGCGGGCGGCGGCCGGTTGGCGGCGCGCGGCGGGAAGTGGCGCAGGAGCGGTCGGCTTCCGCAGCGGAGGTTGCTTCGGCATGTCGATGCCGGGCGAATTTCGCGGAGGGCGACTGCCTCTCTGCGACCCTTAGTCGGGGAGCACTGGTCGGCCCGAGGCCCTTACCCGGGGCTTGCCGCTGGTGGCAGACCGGGCAGGTACCAAGGACGGGACTGGCCCCCTAACCAGGACGACTTTTGTGAAAGGCAGTCACGGGCGCGGAAAAACGCGGGCGCTCAATTCCGCCAGGGCGGAAGAGCGCGGTACACAAAAGTGAGAGGTCCGAACAGAGGATGAAACAATAGACGGTCGCGGCCAATCCAATCCTTCGCTTGAGGGGGAGCACTGTAGCTACCCTAGCAACTAGCTGCTACTACCCGACTACGGCGCAACAGCGAGGATATGTGTGTGCGAGCGAGATAGACGCACCTATCTCGCTCTGCGAGAGTTTCGAATGAAATAGCTGATTGTTTATTATTTCTTTCTAACACCTGTATATATTAAGCTTTATCAATTTATTAAATCATTATTTTACTAATCATCAAACTGATCGTTTAATTTCAACCTCAAGTAAGCCGGAGCTATAGTACCATCAGGTGGATGAGATGAAGGTAAAGCTCGAGCTTAGTCAACTAAGTACATACATACATAACTTCATGTCTGTATCCCTTATGGGGTAGGCAGAGCATCATAGGCTGTAAAACCATCTGATGTCACGTTTGACAAATTTGGAGGCAGTATAATGGTGGAGAGATACTATTGCAGTGGGGGTCAGCCTATCGCCCACAAAAAAAAACCTCAAATAAAACCTCTGTCCCTTAACTAACTTTTACAGTACGGGGCCGCGGCGGCCGCGGCTGCTGGCGTCGGCGCTGGCCAACCTGCTGCACGATGCTCCGTTATCGCTTTTAACGCGATATCGGAAAAAAATGATTTATTTTATTGCACTCTAAGTGAATTGACAAAAGCTGGATTATACCTATAGGTACATTGTGTTATGGTGAAAATGCTTGATTGAAAGAAGATGTAGTGACTAAGATTGAAAAGGGTATGCTATAACGGTGGTTTGGACATTTGGAAAGGATGAGTGAAAGTAGATTTACGAAAGAGCAAGAATGGATGGTGCTGTCGGAAGGGGCCGCCCTAGGCGAACGTACGCCGATCAAATTGGCGACGTTCTTAAAAAGGGCCTAGTTAAAATTACCCGTAGCCGGCGATCATGTATGAAAAGATTAATGAACGTGGATGAAGCGAAAGAGGTATGTCTCGATCGAAGCAATTGGTATTACCTTGTCTCTGCCTACCCCAAAGGGAGACAGCGTGAGGTTATGTAGGTATGTATGCTACACTGTCGCATAAGACTTAAGTAAACCTGTAATGATAGTTTTAAGTTTATGTAAATAAATAAATAAAAGTATGCCCGGGAAGAGAAGCAGCTGGCCAATTCTATGTTTTTCTTTGCTCTAAGTACAGCATATATTTCTTTATTTTTAGGAATCACTGTTTAACCAATTGCTGGACCAGTCAAAACTATTGTAACAATCACGTTATTGCGCAGAAAAACGATTTGATAATCTGACTCTGAAACCGTTAAACAAATTTGATGGTGCAAATCACTAATATTTTTAAGTGATATTAAAACTTGAGGGAATATCGCCATAGTTCACCTATTTTTCGGTAGGTATCTCGGAGAACTAACAGCGCGAGAGGCAAGCCATGACAGCGAACCATGCTCTCGCCTGCCCGCGTCACCGCCTACGAAATTTGGTAACGGAGTTATTAAAAAATTATGATATCTCCTCAATTATTGATCGAAGTCAAGTAATGTAAATGACAAAGTTTGCTATTAAATACTTACGATAAATAACGTATTAATTTGGAATGTTTACGTTGATGACATTATAACTCAGCCAAAATTTTGACGTGAAGTCGGTTTTTTTAATGCTCTGCATTCGTTGATTATGTAACCATAAAAAAAGTTATTGTAAGTCCATTCATAAAAGATGGACATAATGCCGTCGCGGATTTTTTTTAGAACTTTTGAAGGGGAACAATTCGCTCATACATATTTTTATGTAACTTTAAACGTTTACGCAGCGCACGCTATAGAAGCTAGCAAAATTGAATAATTTTCCCCGTTTTTGCAACATTTTACTTAATAACTTCGCTCCTATTGGTCGCAGCGTGGTGTTATATAGCCTATGTTCACTGGGGATAGTGCAGCTTTCCAACAGTGAAAGAATTTTTTGAATTGGATCCGTAGTTTCAGAGCCTATTCAATGCAAACAAACAAAAAAACAAATCTTTCCTCTTTATAATATTAGCATATGTACGCTATGACGATTCATTGAAGTTCGATGATCTAACATGAATACGATATTGAGTATCACCGACAAAGCATTCACGATATTTGTTTCAGTAAACCATACTCTGTAAGGTGGCTTGCAATTTTATGGGATAGCAGCTTTCTTCTGTTCAGGGCCAAAGATAATCCTACTAGATTAATGTAATAGGCTACATATTTTTTTCAAATTACGGCAGAATGGGAATAGGTTAAATTTTCTAGCATGGAATCTTCTTAACTTGATATCATAAATTGACGACTTAGATATCATTGGAAGCCTCTTGATTGTCCGTTGGTTATAGGCTTACCCCACGTTCACACATGGTACGTTTTACTGGATACGTTTTACCGGATACGTTTTTTTTTCATCGATGGCGACTTCACATAATGGCATCCAGGTATCCAGAAAAACGTATCATGTGTGAACGGGCTGTTAGAGTAATAATGCATTCCTTATTCGCGATATAACGGCGGAAACTGTAGCTAAACATCTTTATGAAGGGTGGATAAATATTATTACTCTAAGGTTATAATAGGCAACATGACGTCACGATACATTGACAACAGCGCCTTCTAGAAGATAAAAAAAATTTGACGGTTTTGTGTGGGGTATCAAATTAAAGAGCGTTAGCACAGTTCAAATATGTAAACACTATTACTCCAAAATAGGTGATATAAAAATAAAGTTTAAAAACTAAAACCAGACTACTAAAAACACGCTCTAAAAAGTACGAAACAAGGAATTAGTCTTCGCTGCAATATTCATGTATTTTTATACGTCATACTGATAGAAATATATTTAACGGATCTATGGTCGTATGATGACACCTATTGTAGCAAAATAGATTCATTATCATTATTAAAATAAAATCAAATGTTGCGTTTTAGATTTTAAACTTTATTTTTATATATTTATCTATTTGCGATGAAGAAATGGGGCCTAGTTAAAAGTACCCGTAACCGGCGATCATGTATGAAAAGATTAATGAACGTGGAGGAAGCGAAAGAGGTATGTCTGGATCGAAGCAATTGGTGTTCCCTTGTCTCTGCCTACCCCAAGGGGAGACAGGCGTGAGGTTGTGTATGTATGTATGAAATGGGGTCGTTTATTCCTTAGAGTTTATTTTGGCACTTTGACCGCATAGAAGACGTTACACATTTTATATATATTTTAGCCCGCGCAGGATAGGCTAGGAATAGCTGTGGCGCCCCTGGATAAGAGTGTGGCCCCCGCTTGGCAGTGGAACCCTTCCAGGATCTGGCTGGCTGGCAAAGAGGTAGGATTGAATAAAATATATATATTTTTTAATTGTTTACTAATTAAACTAAAAATACGACAGTCTTGTTTTCGTTTGAATACAATAGCATACGTTCTGACTATCTTAATTTGTAAAAACATATAAAAGCGAAACATGGCAACATAAACTTTTTTTTTTTTGGATTTTGTAATGGTTGCTATTCCTTATACATGGTGACTGGTGACAAATTTTAGATACTGAAGGAACGCAATTTATACTCAATTCTGGTCATAATTATGTAATAAAATTAGGTACTTAATTTTTCACTAGAATTGCCTATCAATATAGTTTTATTACTAGGTATGTACTTTACTTACGCCTGAGTCAATTGCGGCACGTGACCTGGCACGCGGATCGCTGCCAACGATAGTGTAACCATGCGGTTCGTAATCAACTTTCTTAACTTTCGGTTAAGTTTACTGAGTAAATAATTAATATTTATTTTTATTATATCTTTTCTCTTCATATAATCTTCGTATAATCTCAAACTATCACGATCTCAAATTTCAAAAATGACTTACCAGTCACCCTGTATATAATATAATTTATAAAAGTTATAGTTCATTACTTATAGCGCGAATCGAGTGTCAATTACAAAGCCTTTTTTGGCTTTATTTAATCTAATTGATTTAATATTTTATAGGTATTTATTCTACAATAAGTAATTTATAGATGAGATCGACTTTACAATTTATTTTATCGATAATTTATAATATATTCTATTTTAGCAGTCGCACCAAAAGGTTTTGTATATGAACACCGCGATAGTCTAAGACTGCGATCCTTGATTAACCTTTACTAATAGTTTAAAAACGACTCAGTTAATATACGACTAATAATTTAGAATTCTACATTCAGGACATTACAATATTTTTACTTCTATCCAACCCAGCTTTAATTCATTTATATCAGACAACTAACACAGAATTCAAGCTATAAAGTATAGGAAGAATGAATTTAGCGAAGACTTCCCAGATAAAAAGTTTTCAAATTTCGAACACAGCTTACACATAGTTATTACATCATTAAAACGTTTAGTTAGAACCTCTTTTATACAAGTACGCTGAACTGGCAGCATTTTTGTTACAGGTATTAAATTTTAATTGAAGAATCCAACATGACGTAGAAATTACATGACTTTACTACGGGGTTTGCATACTTGCTACTGTATCGCTTTATAAAATAATATTACATTGCCAGTCCATCGTCCTTGTATAGAGGTTGGGTTAAAATGAAAGCTGTGACTCTTTATAGCCTACTGACAAAAAGAATTACTACGTGTGTAGTGTTAAAAGTGTAATTTTCTTCTATCAAATTATGTCAATTATTTTGCAACTGCCTAAATAGACACTTTCAACCAGAAATTCTATTTAGGTCTGACGTGTGCTGAAACCATCAGGTGAGATTTAAGCCAAACGCGGTAAAAAAAAGTCGTTTCAACTATTTTGAACCTACGTCAATCATACATACTAAAAATGCCTTACAAGATTTAAAAAAATACATCTCCAGGATTGTCAGCCCCAACATCATTCCTTTTTTAAAATAAGTATATTCTTAAATCTAGTTTTTTTCTTCTAATGAGTCCGGCCTCATTAGAAGGTCATACATCATTTCTTCGCGAGGGGATCATTCTGTGGTTGTGCTCCGTACAACTGCCAAAGTTCGATCGCTTTGTTGGCTACCACTTCCTCGCATTGTTCGGGAATCTGGATTGAATAAACATAATTATTATCTCTTTATTCTATAGTAACGTATTATTAGTACACATTTATTTTGTACCTCTGACTTATTTAGGAAATGGAGGCACTTTTCGAAATGAATATAAATAGGTAAATATAGGTAAGACAAGCAATTTTTCACACAAACCAACCCAAAACTAAGAAAAATTCAAAATAATGCAAAATGAAAAATAATTATTGCTTTAACATTATAAATTAAACCTTCTACTAAATATACAAAGATAAGATACTCCTCCATAACAATCATTTTGCTAACAAGCTTTATAACCACTCTTTTTTGCATCCCCTCAAAAATTTGTGGATGAAGTCGGGGTTGTGAGATTCGGTCTCGTCTTAGAATGGTTCTCTGTAGCTTGTTAGTCTTAATATATGGGCGAAGGGGCTGCAAATCCCGCAGCGCCGGAGACATGTCAACCCGAGTATTTATTCCAATCCGAATTTATTACCATTTCTCATCTTAAATTTTGTTCCTTGGTTAATAACAATAGGTAAATGATAATTTCCTTTTAAAAATATATTATGAAAATTATGGGATAAAAGCGTTATGAACAACAAGTGTTCATTCGGATTTCAGTTCGTTAGTAGGAACAATTTTGGAAGAACAACTTTATGGGAGCCAATATGGATCCCCTGCAGTGCGCTTTACCGGACCTTTTCCTAAAGGCCTTCATTTGGGCTTATGAGGTAAGAATTAAATGGGCTTTATTTCTTACCTCAGACACGCATTTGAGCACCTCCTCAGGAGTTTTAGCCTTTAATATATTTCTTCTTAAAGTAATGACTAGAGTGACCGCTACAAAACGCCAGTATCTTCGGTGCACCACTGTACACTTTGTCCCATATTCTATGTAAAAAGGGAAAAACATTAAGTACTACAACTATTGCATAAACGGCAGAGATGGCAACAATATTATTTTGTGGATAAAACACTTTTTTGGCTGGATTTCATTACGTTTATTCGAAATTTTATCTTGAAGTCGCGGTGACTTTACATACAGTAAATTGTGTGTGACGCGATTTCATCATCCTCCATGAATACCGAAACGTAGAGTTTAAATGTAAAATATAATAAAGTCATAAGATCCAGTTAGAGTCTTTTTAGAGTTATCAATTCCACTTAACTCTCAATTTTAGGTCTCTCTCAAGATAAGATTCAGAAGAATCTAAACTAAAACTAGTCTAAGTCTAAGTTTGACAGAGATTTTAAGTTGGAGATTGTAATGTCGAATAGTTCCCAATGACAGCTTAAATATACTTACTTAAACAGTGAAGTATCGTCTAAAACTCCAGAGAAACAGCAATTGAACCACTTCATGAGAGGCAATATGTTCTGAGAATTTGTATCCAGTAGGTGACTGTAACAAATAAATAAAAATGGTATTTATTTAGTAAATTAAAGTAGTCACACTTGTGATGGATGACGAATAACGAAAATAAGAGATAGGTATATTAATTTAAAAATATAGTTTTCCCATCAAAATGGGGTTTTATAATAAATCCCCTATGTATATATTAGGTTTTTGTCGACAAAATTGATCATAGATACTGCTTCAAAAGTTGTATTAGTATTATCCCAGAATACATTGTACAGCAGGCAGCGCGTCAAGCGTTACTTAAGGCGAGTATTTTCGACAGCAGTAGGCATTAACGCTATATGGGACTGCGTGGCGGGCAGTCGCGTAAATGAACACGTCAGCGCACAGAAATGTCACAGTATAATTAATAGCAGTAATATACTAGTACTATACCTATGGTGTGGCTTGTTATACGAAATTCGTTTCTACGATGACTAAAACTTATGTCAAGGATGATATAATAGAATCTATATTTTTTATTTATCTGGATTTAGTATTGCGATACCTATACTTACTATTTTATTTTTTATAAATATTGTAATTGCCATTTTATAGATGAAATCTTTTTAAATTTATATCCTTACTGAATTCTGTTGTGAAAATCGTGCTATTTTGACTTGAAAGTATATCGTGACGTTAATTTATAACTTTCATAAATTATTTGTTCCAAAATTCATTAAAATCAGATAAGTAGGTAGTTGAGATCTTTTACGTAAGCTTTTATCTCTCATTCCAATCCAATAGGGCTGGTGTTTGAAAAAAAGTAGGGTTTGGGAGCTATTTTTATTACTAATTTTCTACAAATCGGTCAGATGGTTTGGCTGAAATAAAGGAACAGAAAGATAGACTTTCGCATTTATTATTTAGTATGGATCCGTTATTTAGTCACTACAACACGAGTTAATTTGAGCTAAATAATGTAGTGTGAATGTTACAAATAATTAATTTTTTTATGAAATGAAATTCAATCCACCCCTTCGGAATGTGCACCTGTTTACACGAAGTAGTAAATTTGTAGTAGTTAATTATATCAAAAAAATAGTAATGTATGATTATATTCTTAAATGTCTATGTATCGTCATAATGTATTAGCCGTCTAATCTATAAAGCCGAAGGGTTTGTCTGTTTGAACTTTGAACTAGATTATTCGTGAAAGAACCGATCAGATATAATTTAATGTTACTAAAGTTGATGTATAAAGGTCCAAAACACTATATTTTTGAAAAACATAGCATATGAAAGTTTAACCAAAAAATACATAAAAGGTGACCAATTTAAACTAACTTTTAACACTGTGAAATTATAACTATCTGGAATCATAATTTCAACACACAGGAAAATTGGTGGTAGATGCCGTCTACATTCCCTTTCAAGAACAAAGTAAGTACTTTTTATATATTAATAACTAGGTACATCAAAAGAATTGTAGGTGGCAGCATTACTCAAAAACATATTTGTTGAAATTATAAAGATACCAAACTAATTTGATATCTGGAACTTTCGAAATAGAGTCTATTTTACTCGTGACGAAAATAAATACAAGAAGGTATTTTAACGGACAGACATTTTCAATCCATTATTTTATTTGACGTTTAAGTACAGCCAAAGCAATATTATTTGAACGTAACCCATTCAAACAAATTAACTAACAAATTAACTTATATTCTTTTCGATATTAATAACTAATACCCATCTTAATCTCACCATCAGTGCTAATGTCTTATCAGCACTCATCAGTACCTATAAATTACCATTAGTACCTATCAGTAGTTACCCATCTGCACCGATAAACACCTATGAGAAGCCATCAGCACCTATCAGTACCCATCGGAACCCAATAGCATCTCTCAGCATCCTTCATTACCCATCAGCACATCTGAGCACCCAACCTATCAGTATTCAACAGCATCTATCAGCAACCATCATTACCCATCAGTTACAATCGTCACCTATCAGTAACTATCAGCACCCATCAGCATCTATCAGCACACATCAAAAAGAACACCTCTATAATATACAACTTTGCATAGGTGTTCTTCAATACTTAAAAAATAATACTTTTTAATAATACCACAGAATATGTGGTTCAAAAGTGCATACTTTCCAAGATATCCTCGGTCTTAATATAATGAGTTCATAAAATATCACCCGTGTAACATCTCATCCACTCATACAATAAACAACAAAAACATTTTAAACGTTGAGGAAAGTTGCATACAATGTACACCGCAAAACGTCGCAAACTGTACCTACCTGTGCATAGCGATAAAAAAGGAGTAGAAAAAGCCACGTTGTCATACTTCGCATAAAGTTATTTTTGACTTAATTGAATTATTTTGCATGAAAAATAAAAACCAAAAGAAAATTGAAAAATTATTCACATGTTATTTGAATCTATTACATGGCCCCATCAAGACCCTAGAGTTATGGGAAATCAAGCAGAACATATTGTACATAATATACATGGCAATTTTTTTTAATGTCACTTGGGGGTAAAGTTCTCTTAATAATAGAGATAGCAAATTCTACTCCATAAAACATTCCTTTATTTTAGGAAAAATTAAAACTGTATTCAAAGAGTTTTCAAAAACTCGCTTCTTCACCCAGGAATCGAACCGACTTAAATCTAAAAATGAAGATTTCATGGTTTTCCTTTCAATGAATTATCCTAGTATGTGAGAGAGATTTTATTCTTGTGATTGGCTCTAACGAACCACACAATAAAATTACAGGGTGTCATTTTTACAGATTTTAGTCGGTTTGAATCCCAGGTGAAACGAGTGAATTCTTGAAAATCTTTGAATGCGGTTTTATTTCTGTTCAGTAATAAAGGACAGTTTCTTTGGAGTAAATTTTGCTATTTCTATTATTTAGAGTACTTTCCCTCCAGATGGCATTCGATGTGCACCTATCAGTATCTACGTTGGAATTGATGTGGAGAGGCAGCCCACAAGAGGTGATGCGTTAATATTAACCCTGTATACGTACGTATAGAATAATAATCCTCCTTTTGTTTTCGTCGGGTGATTACGTAAGAAAAGATTTATCGCAAAAAAAATTATATGCTTTTTTGCACTTGTTGTCTAATAAACTAAAAAAAAAATCAGAAACAAGTTATTAGCTCTATATTCAGAAGTGATAATTGTTTATAATACTCCTTTAATTTATCAATCAAAATATAAAATGTGACTTAACAAAAATTAAATAATTAAATTGTCGTACTGTTATGTGTACGCTATGGTCAAAAAGACGATCAATTACGCGGGAAAATTGGGAGCAAAAGCGACACAAGTCTTACCTCCATGACGCCTCGCGTGGTACTGAATTGTATCGCACCATCGTCTTTATTATATTATATTATATTAGAAAAAATAGAACGGTTTAAGAAAGAAATTATCCACATAAATTAATTTTATGCTACATTACCAATATTATGACGAGTTTTTGTAAGTATAAGTTTGATATTCTCTTAGAATATCGGAAAATCACTTAAAATTTTCATCTTTTTCGTATTTTTTTATGATCGAGTAAAGTTTTCAGTATCGTGTTTTGATCCACAGATTTATAAAATATATTAAACAAACTTCAACATATATTTTTATCCGATCCAGGCAAACAATATTGGCAGGTTGTAATGAGTTTGGCCCTGGAATGGGGCCCTTAACAAACAAAGTGTAACGCTTTACGTGCTGCCTGCCGTACATGATGTATAGGGTCGCTATATAATAGTCAATAATATTTTAATAGCAGATTAAGACTGATGAGTGGGTCATAATTATGAAAAATAAAATATTTTTTTTAAATATTGTTCATAAATTAAAGTTTCAAACTTCTTCTAAGTGATAAAAATTTTAGTTTGATCTGTAGTTTATGATTACAAACAAGTAATAAAAAAGTGTCCATCTAATTTTGTATATTCATAAAATCTAGATTAGGTAATCTTAAATTTTACTCACAGAGAACAATTTTGAAATTTTAATTTATGAAAAATATTTAAAAAAAAAAAATTATTTTCGAAAGTCAGACCCACTTATCATACCTAATCTGCTATTAAAATATAATTGATTGTTATATGCGGACCCTGTATTTAAAAAAATCTTACAATCACACAAATATTTTAGCCCACATTAACTTGTGCTATGAATAGATATCAGATAAATTAATTTAAGAAACATGTAAAATTCTTGAACTGTGGTCATCAAACAAATATCCACCCCCACCGGGAATTAAACCAAGGATGCACGAACAAGGTAATTTTACCTTTACCCCAGTCGGTCGTCGTATATACTCATAAAAGTATACAGTGTGTCCCGTCACGACCTAGCGATAATTTACAAAATATACCTAATTTTATCGACAAAAACACCCATATATGGGGGTTTACCTCCCCTCCTATCGGAATGGCTGCCATTTTTTTTTTTTATTCTTTTAGATACCTCTGCTGAAAGATGCCGATTTCTCTGGACAGAAAGATCCTACAGATGTAAAAAAAATGTTCAAACAGCCCTAACTCTCGAGTTATGCAATTAACAACAATAATTTTAACGTCAATTTGTAATTAATATTCTTAAGTATTAGGACAATATTAAAAAAATTTGTATCAATGTGCTAGTTTTTGAAATATGTTAAGAAAAATAAAAAAAACAGTAATTTTTTTTCACTTCAATTAGCATTGTAAATGTTTTAAGATATTTTGCAAGGAAAATTTTCCATAATGTTTATTTTTATTTTATAGTTGCTATTTCTACCTTTAAAATAACATTTTTTTTACATCTGTAGGATCTTTCTGTCCAGAGAAATCGGCATCTTTCAGCAGAGGTATCTACAAGAATAAAAAAAAATTAAATGGCAGCCATTCCGATAGGAGGGGAGGTAGACCCCCATATATGGGTGTTTTTGTCGATAAAATTAGGTATATTTTGTAACCTTAAATTATCGCTAGGTCGTGACGGGACACTATTTACTTACTTATAAACTTCTTCATCTTCTTTTTCCAACATAGTATGAAAGGCTTCCTTGAGTTTGTGTAGATCCTTTTGCATGTTTCCAACTATCTCCATCAGACCCTTGCAGAGCCAGTATACATCAACCTCATCAGAATACATCTCTTGCAGGGTTTCAGCAATGGGGATGAAGGCTTCTGAAGACTAAGCAAAAGTAGATGGGAATTATGATCGCCTGTAAATGTTATAGAGTCTGGCTAACGAAAGTAGACACTGGGGATTTTTACAAACTTTTTATATGGCAGTACTAGCATGAATGTCAAAGTCGTTTTTCTGGTATCACTGTTGTCAATCTAACGGTTGTTGGTGGTTTTAGTAATTGAGATTTTGGAATTTTCGTATTCGAAAATGAATAAATAAATGAAAATTTAGATAGTTTCATAATCAGTGTAGGAAACAGTGATACTAGTGACTCTGACGATTCATTCCATATAGAATTATTGGATTCAAATTTTAATTACAATGGATAAAAATAATTATAATAATGCAATTTCTTGTCTGTCATATAGCCATTTATTCAAAACTGCGTTTTTAAAAGTAAAATAAATTAATTGACGTCTGTATCAGAAATTAAACTTATAAATAACCATACAGACCGTTCACTATAAGATGTCCCCTGCCTGCTGATGTTGGCAGCATTGTGGCAGCAGTGTTACCAATAATATGTGTCCATTTTAACCCCGTATTCTAATTTTGTTTATACCTACCACGAATAAATATATGTTTAATTTTCTGATTTGTAAATAATAAATAACTATAAGACTAGGAAGATTTTGAACGACGACACAATTTATATTATACGAGGGCGCATCAAAAAATTCTAAGAATGATACAAAAAAAAAAAATTTAAACAAGAATATTTTATTTTTCTACGTAATCTTCTTCTAATCAAATACACTTAGAATACCGCATCTCCAACTTTCTTATTCCTTCCGCAAAAAATCATTTTCTCGACTATTAAAAAACTCCTCTGCGGCAGTCATAACCGCGTCATCATCGTCAAATTTAGTTCCACGAATATGCTCCTTTAATTTTGGAAATAAGTGAAAATCACTCGGGAAAATCACTCACTAAGTCAGGAGAATATGGTGCGTGATCAAGGACTTCGAAGCCAGCACTGCGGATTGCGGTGGGCGCAAATTCCGAACGATGAGGTGGAGCGTTATCCTGGAGAAACAACACGCCCAATGACAATTTCCCACGACGTTTTTCTTTAATCGCTTCACGTAATTTCGGGATTAAGTATGCATAATAGGATCCAGTTATCGTTTGCCCTTTTGGCAAGTAATCAATAAAAAGGATTAATTCACTATCCCAGATAACGAAAACAGCTAGACAAGCAATAGTGCCAACATAACGGCAGGGGACATCTTACGATGAACGGACAATAGATGGTAGATACCACTTACCTACATTATAGTATACAGACTTAACGCCTTCGGCTTTTTAAAAGTGCCATCTATAGAGGTTTTTTGAACTAATTTTTATGAGCTGTCAGAAAACTCCTCATTGACTTGACGTTGAAACTGGGACTTGGCTGGCATTGCCTTTTTGAATTTTGTTTTTTTTTTAAATAGAAAAATATCACTGACCTCTATATTTACCACTGGACTGGCGGCTGTCAAAGTGCTTTTGTGCCCGTTTGATAATCGCCATTTTGGCGCTGTCGGACGTAGCGAGCAGTAGCGAGTGTCCGTGGTACTAAAACTAGTCGCTTACACATATGTCACATGTCCTCATTCTTGATAACTTTTATATAATGCTTATAACAATAACAACATAAAATTCGAATTAATATTTAAAAAATATAAAATCACTTAACAATAAGCAAGCATTTCTCTGGCGGCCACTTGCAATATACGTCAAAATTTGTTCTGCGGACACTCGCTACTCGCTAGTGGCGCTTCAAATAGGCACAAAAAAATAGCTGTCAAACTTACGGAACAGCCAGTCCAGTGGTAAATATAGAGGTCAGTGAAAAATATTAATACTCCCTTTTATCCCTTCAATTTAGGCTTGGGCTTAATCGGACACATCACAGTTCGCGCTGTACTAGTACAATACAGAAAATGTACTAGTACACCTTATTAGTACTTCTAGTACTTCACTCACTGTGTTGTGTGTTGTGGCGCAATGCACGCACGTACTACTTAGGCATGTTTGTAACTATAGCTAGCTAGATCTTTTAATACAATACTACACTATTGACTTTTGTGATAATGTAGAATATCATGTATTCCAAATATCGTAGGTATCTAAAGTACTTATAAAAATAATGATTGATATTTGTTTTCGATTTCTGAAACTGTATTTATTTAGGTAGGTAACCTAAGAATCTAACTTCTTCTTTCAAACTATCTTGGACTCATTTGAGAAACTGTATTTAGATATAAAAGAAAAATATACTGGGTGAACTTTTAACTTTGAATAAACCTACTCAAACGCCAAAATTTGTAATTTCATTCGATTCGAATTGTGCTTCGACTAGATGACCAAGCAGATAAAGCGCTTTAATTCACTGAAAGTAAATAATAATAAAAAAACAAAAAAAAACTCGCTTATTTTTTATTAAGTACCTACTATTTTAATTGAAGGATACGAAAAGGTTTTCCAGACGGGTAGAATCTTTGGATGTTTGTAATTAATTTCAATATAAATAACTAACTACATACATAACTAGAACTACAACAACCGCGTACATAACATTTTGGCTGAAACAATTTAGCAGCTTTACGGAGATATTAGCGGTATAAAGCGTTTAACAGCCCTTTCTCGCATTTAATAAACAAAACGTTCATTGTATCGTGCTGCATCACTCTAGGACTCTCGGACACGTGAAGTTAGATGGAGTGTCTAAGATTACCATGCAATAAAAGCGCTTTAATTGACTCAAAATTTGACACAAAAATTGATTTTAAAAAGGTGCAAATTAGTTGAAGGATATGAACTTATTTATCAGAAAGGTGGAATCTTAAAGTGGTTTACTGAATTGCGATATTAATAACAAACTATATTACGCAAAGTAAATTATATTTAGGCTGGAATAATTCAGCCGCTTTACATCGGCTATGATAGCGGTATAAAGCGCTAAATAGCCCTTTTTCGCGTGAACAGAACAAAACGTGCGATATAAAGTTGGTTGTTTGTTGTTGCAGCTACGTCCGTCTCGTTTCCTCGCACATTTATTGTATCGTGCTACTTCACTCTCGGACAGCTGAAGTTAGATGCGGTGTACTATTAGTACTAAAAGTACGATTAAGATTTCTCGTTCTGTAACGTTTCTTTTAGTACTGTCAAAAGTAACGTCACTTTTTCGTACATCGTACGCGTACTACACAAGACTACTTCAATTTAACTTTTTACTTTAGTTAGGTCACGTGATTGATTTCGTGTGCTCTTCGTGTTATTTTATTCCTTGTATTATTTTGTTTTTAACGACTTTTGCTCGCGTTTTTTTTGTTATGAACTTTCGGCTGAAACGATTCCGAATTTTCTAAATGCGACTGTAGGTGTATTTATTTTTATTGCTTTAGTTTTTTATTCGTTTTATTTTGATAGTTTTTAATGTTATTTTATTTTGTTACAGGGATTGCAGGTTGTATGTAAGCCCTACGCCCACAATCATTGGAGCGAAAGAGAGACCCTACAGGCATAAATACAAAAAATCATGGGCCATGAACAACTGCTAGGTACAGTTACTGTAGAGAAACAATTGTAATATACCACCAATTAACAGCTGGCAAAGTCAAAATTGGAAGTGACTAACCTAACCAAAAGGTTGCCCCAACTATAGTATCACCTGGTGTTTTAGTGACCTTGATAAAAAGATTTACAATTGGAATACCTATTAGAGAATGCACATTCGTGTACATAAAGAATTGAATGCCAATGGAGGATGCTTAAAAGAGTTTTTTATAAAGATAATTTTAATCACCCTGCTAATGTCATAGATGTATTATTGTTGCATATTTATGGAGAAAATTGGTGTAGAAATGTAATAAAGATCCAGATCCAAAATTTCTGGTTTACAAAAAAGAAAGCAACACTGTAGATGAGCTGAAACTATAGGTACAAATAGTCAATAGAACTAGTACAAATAGCTTTAATACCATAAAATAAGAAATCTTTACCAGGGAGCTATGGGCCTTGCCTATTGCTACCGCAGCTTTGCATTGTTTTATTTAAGCATAAAAATAAACAGTTATCCTGATTTATGGTTGTTTGATTTTGTCAAGGAAAAAGAATCCCTTTGATATGTTTAAGTAGCTTGTTTCCAAATATAAACGAAAGGTAAATAACATCTTTATGCCTTTCGGGTCACACTGGATTAATAATAATGTGAACTCACCTGGCAAGTCAATGGAACATGTTAAAGTGATTGGAATAAACAAGACTATTTTAGTTTATTATAATCAATCCAATTAGAAACACATTTTTCTGTGTTTTTCTTTTATTCCAAAAATCCAGTTTTTTTTTGTAAGTTGTTTAAAATTACTGTTATGGTATCGAGTAAATAATACAAATAAAATAAAAATCTACCTACAGTAAAAGAAGTAGTACTAGAGATTTTTAATTTTATTTTTCTTAAAAAAACGTGTATGATTGCTTAAAGTCAACCGTATGGGCCTCTGCAACAGTTCCTGATGCACTGCATGCATTATATTATATGGCATAAGGTTTGTGTATGATTTACATAACCAAACTAAAAAAGACAGTAGCCAAAACTTAAATAAGTATTGTAACCTGATATATAAATCTAATCTGGTTTTTGGATCAGTTATTAGGCTTTTGTATTGGGTTAAGTATAACATGACGTTTATATTTTTTGTGCTAGAGCGGGACACCTGTGGAATTAATTACTGTTTTTTTTTTGTGTTTTACAAGTTTTTATCTTAGAAGATTGAATAACACAAAATAATCAAAGCACTAACCAAACAATAAATATGTAGGTGTGACTTACTAAGGCCCAGTAGTGGCATGATTTCTAAGTTGTATTTTTGTAATTGTCTGCTTAAATGTTTTTAAATTTGAGGAAAAATACATTATAAATAAAAAAATCTGATTGCAAAAGCAGGACAATGTTGGTCTAGCTGGGGACACCGGGACAGACTGCCTGAAAGCGGGACTGTCCCGCACAAAGCAGAATGAATGGTCATGTTAGTGATGTACATGACCATGTACATGATCACTGATATTGAAAGGGCAAAATTATATCTTCAAAATTTTAATGTTGAATCAATATCTCTGAACTATGTAACTCCCCAGGGGGTTAAATCCAAATCCAGCAATATGTTTCTAGTTACCTTTTTTAAATAACTAAATATCTTACTGGGTTAAGATCTTACTTAAATACTTACATCGTAATTGGTTTCATGGAAAATTGGTGGTCTTGGACTCTCATTTTCAATCATCCACATAGCTAAAAGTATCTTGCTACGTGGTCCTTTCATGTCTGCTAAGTTGAGATGCTCCACAAAATAGATCATGTCATCATACTGTTCTTTGCGTTCGCTCATGATAAATTCATGGGAATCAGGGTACACGGGCAGAATATCTGGTGAATTAATTTTTTTTTACGGATGTGACTGTCTGGGAATTTAATTAATTTTTTTGTCTCTATGTCAGATTAGGAGACTTCAAATGTAAATGTGAAGAACAAAAACTGATTTTGAAGCTTTTAAGTTTGACATTAGAGATTTTAATATCAAATACGGCCCATTCTGTATGAAGCTTTGAAAACCAGAAATAATTTGAAGTCAGAGTGATTAAATTGAGGGCCTCTTTCCTTATAACTGGTTTATTTATGGCCAGTAGATATGTAAGTTATTCCCAAAATACATATGACATTGATGTTTATATTTTATAAATTACAGAAAAATGGGCAGTAGATAATTTCATAACTGATATCAACTTTCACTACCGTCTCAGGTAATAACACAGTAGTTTAAGCAATAACAACAAATAACTAATGCTATAAAGTAAAGTGTTCAGAATTAAATACTGTTTGTACAAATACCATCAAAAGTTGCGCTTTACCTAACAGAACCTTCCAAACTATATTTCTATATGCGGCTGGAACCGTGAATCGTTGGCAAAACTGTTTTAACTTTACTCGGTCCCATGGTTTTTCTTTCATAAGGATTTCCAATGATTTCTTCTCCTCAACACCACGACAACCAACTTTTTCATAGTATGATGACCGAAAATTACGCTCGTCGGTCATCTTGAATGTGCCTTGCAGTAATAAGATTGAAGACAGTGTGAGAGAGGAATTTCAGTGAAAAAGTTTTAATACGTTTAACTATCGTCAACGAAAAATCACCACGGATTGTTCATTCGCAAACAAACAAACAAACAACACAAACAACAAAACTGTCAGACAGAATGACAGCTGTCACAATTGGTTGGCAAAAAAAACTCACCACAGCTGTCAACTAAACATGAGAGATAGGATCAATAATAGTCTTATAATTATCAAATGTATAAAAAAAGTGTATCATTTTCTTACAAGACATAATTGACTTAAGTAAACCAACGTACTCAAAGTTTGGTCTAAACGACTAATGAGAAAGAAGAGTTTGATTGATTACTTCTCTCAAAGTATTAGAAACGGTTTTACAGTTTTTTATTCGATACGGGCCTATTTTTCAGATTTATTTTCTAATATAAAAAAATCACTTTGCGTAAAATGAAATAGCGGCACTTTTAAATTTCGATCTAACAGAATTGGCAATAGGCATGGGATAATTTGTATTTGTATCCAAGGTGATTTGTAAACATGCATAGGTTTATTTTTTTCAACCTTGTAATTTGAAAACACAATTTGATCTCTTCTGTAATTTGCGTCTTTAATCTTAAAGAATATGGAAGAAGGAGGTTCAACAAAAGATGATTTAGCTTACATAGAGCAAAAGCGAAGCGAATTGAAGGTATTTTTCAAAGATGCTAAATTACCAAAAGATGTCATAGAAAGAGCTATTGAGAATGAACTTTTACCACTCAAGGATTGCAAGAATCGTCCTTATATATCAGCTTCCGCTCCTGGCGAGGTGAAATCTGAGTATGAAGTGATGACTGGACAACCATTTACTTCAGTGGAAGATAACTCTAAGCCATTATTTAGAGAGCAGTTAACGGAAATGCTAAAGTCTAATCCGATAATAGACGAGAAAGCGCGCCAAATTCAAATCATGACTCACACAGATGGACATCATACGGGAATTAGTGTACCACTGGATGAGATTAACCTAGCGGAATACTCTGATATTAGATCAGAAATGGATTTAGCGAAAGGAAATTCAGAGAAACTTAATAAAATTAAATATAAGAATATGCAGAGTCTAATGAACAGTGCATCAGATTACAAAGCTAAGTGTGAACTCCAGAAAAAAGCTATCGAAGAAAAACCAGAAATTGACAGCCCCTGTATTGAAAATGAATACGATGAGATTGAAAAAGTCGTTAGTCAATATACAGAGAAAACTTACGAAACTCGTTACCAGGAAACTAAAGATATGCTTCTTCAAATGGCTAATAACTTTGAAGACTCGAAACTTGACCGTAAGGTACTTCAGGACCAAAAATCAATAATAGATGATCCTATATTGAAGGAATCCTCATGTCATATAATCAGGGGAGAAAAGCGACGTACACATTTCGATGAATTGAAAGATCAATACGCTATAAATGAAGCTATGAATATTTCCCTAGTTGCGAATCCTGTCATTTCGAGTGTTAATGATAAAGTGAAGAATATTGAAAATGACTGCGATCCTAAAACAACACCCGGTACTTTAAAGGATAAATTAGAAACTACAGAAAAATCTATGAAAGGTATCTCATCGTTTTTAAATAAAGCTGTAAAGTCAAAAGGTGCTTCAGCAATGGATCCTCAGGAACAGGAAGCATATTATGAATCTAGACGAAACGTTATCAAAGAATCAAAACTTATTCTGCAAATGATGCAGGAAACAGAAAGTTGTGAAAATGAAGAACAAAACACTTATGAAAATGCACAAGGAGTGGATCATATAAAAAATAATAATAGTTCTGCCCCAGTAACAAAAAACTTTGATGCCAAAATGGAGCAGACTCTTCAGAGTGCTTTAGAAAACATATATGACGATAGCCAAAGAAATTCCAGAGAACTTGAATTTAATGAAATGAAGAAACTTGCTAAAAACTTAGTTGAAGGGGCAGACAACCTGAGTACGCTAATAAGTGAAGATATTACAAATAAACTCAATAGCATGAATGAATTGCTTAACGACGTTCATCAAGCTCTAGCTAATTCAAAAAAATCCAATGAAACGTATTTAAAAATAAAAGAAGAAAGCGACAATCTCGCTAATAAAAGAGAAGGAAAAGCAGAGAAAGTTTCGATTAGTGATACTAATGAAACAAATATAGAAGAAAATGAAAAGAAGCACAGCTCTGTGACTAAATCCGAAATTGACGACATTTACACTGCGATTAACAAATTAAATACTGAAATTAACGCTCATGAAAAACGAATCAATAAGAGTCAAGCCCAATATGAGACCAGACAAAATCAGTGCAAAGAGTTGATGGCAGAAGTAGATGAAGTCTTACTCAAATCACAAGCAATACTTCACCCACTTCAAGAATCGAAAGATATTGAATGTGCAATTAAAACTACCAGAGATATACCAATATACAGTGAATCAAAAAGTGATATGGCTATTAAAGAGAAAGGAGATATTGATTTAGCTTATGAGAAAGAACACAACAAGGATGTAGCCGAGTTCAAAGATCGAGAGTTAGACAGGAACAAAAGAATCAATAATCTCCTTTATGATATAAAAGATAAAATGAAAGATAATAAAGACGTGTTAAGACTTGCAAATAATTTGCTGCGAAGAGAAGAGTCAAGAAAGAAAACTGTTATAGACAATAGTTCAAAAGTTAGAGAACTACACTGCAACGTGGATGTTAGAGCTCAGGGTGATGTTGTTAAAGAAGTTCCAGTAAAACTTGAAACTAGAGAAAATATCGAAAAAAAATCTGATGGTTTTGGAACACCTCCAACTGAAGGAAAAGCTGCAGGTAACATTTTTTATACATTTTTTATCCTCGTAAAAATATATGATAGACATTTGGCAAGTTTTTGACGGAAATTTCATTTTGAACAAAATGAAATAACTTTGATGTTATAGGCAGTTGTCCCAACGCCGCGCCGCCGTTGAGGACACGACTAACTCTCAGCAATTTCTCACTGAAGAGTCGTACAATAGATATACAGTAGACCTACTATAATACCGGTACTAGATGCACCGAATCGTCAATGTAGTAGGTATAATGTTACATTTTTGCGCTTGCCGAGGCTTGGCAAGTGTGTACAAGCTTAAAGTCTTTACAAGCACTTGGTTGCCGTTTACACGGTTGCGAGTGCACTATTGTGTTCCAGACAAGCAAGTATGGGGGGTCGTTTCTTGGATATTAAAAAATATTTATTATTTCAAATATTATACCTAAACAAGAACAAGGAAAACGAAAAGTTCGCTAGAGAAGATGTGGATGTTATTTTTTTTATTGTGGTTAACATCTTTCGGGTATACATATAGATATTTCGTGAGGCATATGTCCCAACGTGTAAAAACAATTCAAGCCCTTGCTGTCTTTAAAAACCGACACTAGCCCGGATCACGGCAATCTCACGCAAGCCAACGCAAGCCGAGCCAAACCAACCCGATCACAAGCTTGGGCTTGTGGAAGCTTGCCGAGGTTTGACAAGCCTGTAAATGTAGCATTGTGTACAAGAAACGACGTGCGAGTGGAGAGGGAGACGTCGTTGTTTCCCGGGAGGTTGGGAGATTAACTATTATTACTGGGATCTCCCGAGCATCTCTTTGGACCGCATGAGAACCCTAGTTATGGCCCCTAGTCGTGAAGACAGTTTTTTATTCTTTGTTTATTTATTTGTTGTGGTATAACTATATTGGTCACTTCTTCGATTAAGGCTGTTGAAGATGAGCACTTGGTGCTGGAATCTTACTTTAGGGTCACTGCAAGTTAACCTAGCGACCAATCTGCAGATTAGGTCTGCCACCAAATATCAAGTGCCAGTTTCATTCCTAAGCCTATGAGCGTTATTTTCGTCCAAATTACACAAAGTTATTTTTGTTGATGCGAAACCTGAAAACTTTATTATCAGAATCTTAAATAGAATCGATTACAAGTTTTTATACTATGCCTTTTTTGATCTCTATAATTTACCTCTATAGAACCTTAAGTAATGTACACAATATTCGTCGCGCGTGCATGTATGTATGTAGGGGAAAGGGGGGCTATTTCGTACGCGGGGTAGATTCAGACACTAGCTATATCTATACTATAGAATAGCGCTAGAGACTCCATCTTTGTGTGCGAAGTACGCACCCGTACAGAAGCGCGGCCCGCGGGGCGAAGAGGCAGTGCGAGCGACGCCGGCGCTGGGACAGGACATCGCGTAATTTTCGTCGCCGTAAGTTTTTATTTCATTGTTATTTAAATTCATTTATCTCTTGTAATAACAACACCAATGTTTTTGTTTTTGTTATAATCACTAGTGATGACCGATCAGTTTTAAGTGTTTCTTATCTGTTTTACTATTATCCTAACGGATTTTTTTCTAGGTTATGAAATGTGTTTTTCATATTGGTCGGGGTACATTCGTTCACTAACACGTGGGGCACATTCGTACTGTACGAATGTACCCCATAATGAAATCTTAATCTGGTTTACAAGATTTTCATAATTACTTCGTTTCAGATGGTTCGTAACTACAAAAGAAAGAATACCAGGAGCGGTATAGTGGATGAAGAGGCTATGGCATCAGCAATTAAGGAGGTACTAAAGAAAACCTTATCTATTAGGAAGTCTGCAGATAAATATGGTGTAAAGCCATCAACCCTTGAATCTCGTATTCAAAAAATCCAAACCAAATCTGCCGAACCTACTACATCCAATCGATCGTTTGACTCAAAGTATACTGCCAATCAAGTTTTTACCAAAGAAGAAGAAGATATGTTGAATGAGTATATTAAGATCAGTTCTAAGAGACACTATGGTTTAACACTTGAACAAATTAGGAAACTTGCCTACCAATTCGCAAAATTGAATAACTTTCGATATCCTCCTAGCTGGGATGAAAACAAAAAGGCCGGTAAAGATTGGTTGGCCTGCTATCGTAAACGAAACACTAATTTGAGTTTACGAAAACCCGAAAATACGAGTGCAGCTAGATCATTTGGGTTTAATAAGTCAGCTGTTGGCGAATTCTTTAAAAACTTAGAAGAAGTCTTACAAAAACACAAATTTACTGGAGATCGTATATATAACTTTGACGAATCAGGCATATCGACAGTATTAAATACGCCCAGGGTTCTAGCTGAAAAAACTCAAAAACAAGTGGGTCAACTTGTTTCCGCTGAAAGAGGCGAGCTTGTTACTTTTGGGGGCTTTATTTCAGCAACCGGAAATACAATCCCACCTTTATTCGTATTTCCGAGAGTGCATTACAAAGATCACTTCATTGATGGTGCACCTGAAGGAAGTTTGGGTGTGGCTACAAAGAGCGGTTGGATTAACTCAGAAATTTTTTTAAATGTCCTGAAACATATTCAAAAACAAACGGCGTGCTCTAAAGATAATCCGATTCTACTTTTATGTGACAATCACGAAAGCCATGTAACTATTGAGGCAATCAATTATGCACGTGAGAACGGAATCATATATTTATCATTTCCTCCACATACCACGCACCGTCTCCAACCGTTGGATGTTGGAGTATTTGGCCCATTCAAATCGAAATTGAAAATTGCATTCAATGACTGGCATGTGTCTAATCCAGGGAAAACTCTCAACATTTACAACATTCCAAAATTGGCTAAATTAGCCTATTTTGAGTCATTCAATGGAAAAAATATAACTGCTGCTTTCGAGAAGACCGGAATATGGCCATTCAACAAACTTGTTTTCAGCGACGAAGACTTTGCTCCTGTGGAAGTGTACGACAACGACTCTCCGTCAGAACCATCTGCGACGAATGCCGAAATCGCGAATAATGAAGTTACGCCTCAAAAGACTGCGTTTCAGGGGGTTGCGTCTCAAGCGGCTGCATTTGAAGAGGTTGCCCATCAAGAGGCTAGGCTTCAACAGACTCCGCATGCATCACCTTCTACAAGAACATCACCTTCTTTGTTGCCTATAGGGTCTTCATCGCTCAGCTACGAAATGACTTCACCTTCTACCTCAATAGGAATAATAACCCCACAAATGATCCAGCCCTATCCTAAAATACAAAAAAAATCATCGACAAGAGTTAAGAAAGGAAGACAAACTGGCAAATCAAGAATTTATACCGACACACCTGAAAAAAATAGACTTGAAGATATTGCACGTGCAAAAGAAATGAAGAAAATTGAGAAAGAACGAAAGAATAGAGCAAAGGAGATGAAGCGTGCGCTGAAATTAGTATCGACTGAAGTTAGTAATTTAAAAAAGAAAAAAGTGGATTTAAAATCCGATAGTGAGACTGATACTGATATGAGCTTGAGAGAAAGTTCTACTTCTCCGATTGATGACATCTGTGAAGAATCAGACACAGACGCACCTGTTTTGACTCACAATATTAAGAAAGGAAGTTTCGTAGTGGTTAAATTTGATAAAAAGAGGTCAGTTTTACATTACGTTGGAGAAGTCGTTGAAAAATATAGTCCTTCAGAATATAAAATCTCATTTTTAAGAAAAAAACCAGGAAAAGCCGGTTCTTGGAATTTTGTGCATCCGAATACGAAAGACGAAGGATTTGTGAATATTTCAGATATTGTTCTCATACTGCCAAAGGCCAATGCTGCTGCTACAGCGAGGACAGCCAGTATTTTTAACTTTGGAAAAGATTTTTCTCGATACAATATGCAATAGTATGATACCTACTTTGAGATGATTATTTTCTGTTTGACGAAGGATCATTAAGTATTTTTGTTTTTTGATTAGTTTTTTTATTTTTGATAAGTTTTGATTTGATTGTTATAGAAGAGTTTATTATTTTAGAATACGGAAAATGTTCCTATGTTTTGTTTTTTAATTTATAGTTTAAATTTGATTTTGAGACTGATTACTGTAAGTTAGTTTTTTGTAATTGATCTCATGTTGCTGAATTAGGGAATAAATATATATACAATTATAATGGCTATCACTTATGTACGTACAGTATGTGCGTAACTAAATTAAAGTCAATAAAGTAATATTTTTCAATGATTTTTGGGTATTATTTTGTTTTGTACGAATGTCCCCCCTGCGTATGAATGTGCCCCAATGTATGTACGAATGTGCCCCACGTGTGGGGTACATTCGAACAAATTCCATCTTTAGGTAAATAGCTTATAAGTCTGAAGTACTTCATCATACTCCAAAAGTAATTATCTAGTTTTAAAGCCAAATATATCACCTATCTATTGATGTCTCTGTCTACTTTGAAAAGGATTTATTTCCGTTTTTATACCCGGGACAGTAAAATGTGTACGAAGTAGCCCCACCTTCCCCTACCTACTAGCTTGTCGCGTAGCGCAAAGCCCGATTCGCGTTCCCAAGATGCAAATAGGTACCTACCTTGCTACGAATGAGTGACTTCACGCGTGGTGACACTGTTGACTATACTTGTGCGAGGAAACCAAAGCGCTACAATATTCTTGAGATACAATTTGAGATACAATATTTTAGCTTGAGACGTTAGTTTAAATGATGTATTTTTTTTAAATGATTCTTTGAACGAAAATATTTGACTTCTTAGGTTTCAAATGAACAAAAAATAACATTTTATATGTCGTTATGTTTTGATTGCAGAAACCCCAGTGCAAAAGCGATTGAGGGAATATGATGAACGGCAAAAGGCAGCAGCAGACAAGGAAAAACAAAGACAACGAGAATTTCAGCAAAAGATCGAAAAGGAGCTTGAAGAAATGAACAAAGGGCCCAGAATGACAAAAGAGTTCATAAAAAATCATTGTCGTCAGCACAAGTTATACTGCACGCCTCATTTGAATGATATCTTATACTTACACTTCAAGGTAAATCTATACTAATATTATAAAGCTCAAGAGTTTTTTTATTTAATTGTTTGTTTGGTTGAACGCGCTTATGTCAGGAACTAGTGAACTACTGGTTCGAATTGAAAAAATATTGATATGTTGGATAAATTCCTCGATTTTGACGAAATTAGGATATAGTAAGCTTGATTTTCAAGAAGGATTTAGTAACATTATTTATCCAATTGCGTTTACCGATATTCACGCGGACGAATTCGCGAGCAACAGTTTCTCATAAAAGTTTTTTTGTAAATTGAAATGAGGATAAGAAGTATTTCGTTCACGTCCCGGTTTTAAGGAACCATAAAGACGAAAGTACGACCCGTACATCCACTCCATACATAAAAGAGCTTGGAGGCAGTTCATTCCACACTTTGTACCCCCTAACAAAAAAGAAATATATGATCGTAACGTTTAAAGTTTTAAAATATCGATTGGGTAGGGAAGGAAACCTGCATCTAGTAGTATATTATATTACGTGAAATAAAAAATAGGTTCATTATTTCACGTTCCCAAGAATATGAAATAATAATCCCATCTGAGGCTTTTTTGTCACCTGAGGCTTTTTTGCCACCTAGCTTATCTTTTTTTTTCCACGCCAAGTTCTAATAAAATCATAATAAAAAATTCAATAGAACTAAGTAATGCTCTTGAAATCAATAATATGCCGTTTTCCATCCGCTTTACCTGAAATAAATTCTCGAAGAAGACCAAGATCTGACTTAAAAAAAAGCACGCTGGTATCACTTCCATCGATTTAAACCTCCCTTAAATGACGGATATCGTGTCTTAGGTTGGAGGTAACTTATTCATTAATTAATTTTAACTTCTTATAGGGGTTTGCTAAAATAGAAAACCTAGAAGAGTACACCGGCTTAAAATGCATTTTCCTTGAAAATAATGGCATTCAACAAATTGAAGGTCTCAGCACACTCTCTGAGCTAAAATGTCTTTACCTCCATTACAATGTTCTGCGCAAGATTGAAAATTTAGAAGGATGCCCAAAATTGGACACTCTTAACCTGGATCATAATTTTGTGGCTAAAATTGAAAATTTGCATGTGGTTCCTGATCTACATACCTTAAGTATCAGTCATAATATGTTGACTACAGTTGGTAAGTAATGAGCTTCATGGGCACATTGATTTTATATAGATTTTTCTTTTCATACGTTTAGCCGCCTAAGGGTAGCTTTGAATCACCCTATCACCGATAGAGAATTATGTGGTAAGCTGCAATTAATCCCAGCAAACGCTTGGTGGTTGACACTGGATAGCGACAACTATTCACATAAGTCTGCCTCTAAATACTCGCATCGCCGCTCCGGCTGTGATGTGTTTCGGTAATGATCGACGTCTTCTCCACCTATCGGCAGGTTTCTAAAAGGCGGGACTTTTATAAAAGTAAATACTTACTTTCCAAGATATCATCAATCTTAATATAATGAGTTCATAAATTATCACCCTTGTAAAATCTCTTTAACATTCATTCAATAGACGCGTGTCACTGAAGCCATACAATAAACAACAAAAACATTTTAAACGTTGAGGAACGTCGCATACAATGTACAACGCAAAGCGTTGTGAACTGTGCGAGCGATAAAAAAGGGATAGAAAATGCCACGTTGTCATACTTCGCATAAAGGTGTTTTACATAAGATGTTTTGACTTAATTGAATTATTTTGTATGAAAAATAAAAACAAAAGAAAATTTTAATTGAAAAACTATTCACATGTTATTTGATTCTCTTACATGGTCCCATTAATAGCCAAGAGTTATGGGAAATCTACAGAACACCTTGTATAGATAGACAGTCTTTGTGCCAGTTACACCACATATTCTGTCCTTTTATCCGGAGCCCTAAACAGCTTTTGGGGGAGGGGGGATTATAAGCTGGTCGGAGGTATAAAAGTACAAAAGTAGATGGAAGCGCTTCATAATATGCATACATATACCCTTCCAGCAGTAAGATTTCTGTACCGCGTATTAATAAATTACAAAATTTTATATATTATGTACTAAAACTGTCTCCTAAATACCTCCAGTTGTACTTCATCCGCCATGATTGGAGCCCATGCCATTGGCATCATTGCGGACCCACCGTACCACCGGCCATACGCCTGGTGGTATGATGGGACTTAACTATACCACCGTAGGGTTGGAATGTAGGAAGTTTTGATTTATCAGTTTTATTTGAATAGCTACTCATAGCAAGCAAAATTTTTTTTTTATTAGAATTTTGTTTTTATTTATTCCAATTACAAGGAAATAAAATCCATTGTGGCGCATCGCCGGGTGCTGCCGCACCACGCTCGCTCGGCTCGCTCGTAAATATAAATATCAAATATAATAAAATAAGTTCCGTTTTAATATTTTAATATTAAAAAAAATATATACAGATGTCGCATATAATAGTCAATTATATTTTAATAGCAAATTAGGTATGATGAGTGGGTCTGAATTTCGAAAAAAAATTTTTTTTCAATATTTTTAATAAAATAAAATTTCAAAATTGTTCTGTGAGTAAAATTTAAGATTAATCTAGATTTTATGACTATACACAATTAGATGGACACGTTTAATTACTTGTTATGTAGTCATAAACTACAGATCAAACTTAAATTTTGATCACTTAGAAGAATTTTGAAACTTTAATTTATGAAAAATTATTAAAAAAAGTATTTTATTTTTAGTAATTATGACCCACACATAAGTCTTAATCTGCTATTAAAATATTATTGACTATTATATGGCAACCCTATATTTGTTTTTTAATTTCAGTATATAAGAATATTATTATTATATTAATGGTGTTTTTTTTTCAAATCCCATCACTAGCACGGTGGTATGGTTAAGTCCCATCATACCATCAGGGGTATGGCCGGTGGTACGGTGGGTCCGCACAGCATTGGCATTACCCGCAAGCCCCAGCAGATTGCGTTCAACCTGAGCCTACGTATTCCATGGTACAGCATCTTCCGTATACCACTATAAGTTGACCCAACTACTCAACCTATTGAGCGTGCTAGAATCACATTGTTTTATCTGATTTGAGTACGACCTTAGGCAGTCTAATGGGCTCTTGAATTCATAGAAGTTATATTAATCGCTGTCATTTATTTCAGATGATTTAGCGGAATTACGAAACTGTAAGAATTTATCCGTCGTAGACCTATCCTATAATCGCCTTGAGGATCCTATTATTGTAGACGTACTCGCTGATATGGTGGTTTTGAAAGGTAGATAAGGTTTAGTAGTATGTGTTTATATTTAGATAACCTTTTGTAATTCCACGTAGGTACTTTTGAAACGTGGGATTCTCTGAGAAGTTAAAAAATGTGCAAGCGATTTAGGGCCTTTCACAACTGGCGGCCTCCGTAGTAATTTCGTAAAAATTAAAGGTCTTTTGTATTAAGCAGACGGTCTCATGTCATATGGGGTAATACTAAGGGCAGATACATTCATCGCGAATTCGCCTTTATGCCAAATCTATATTTGAAGGAAAAAGTTGAGATGATTAAAGTTTATTTGGCTGGTGAAAAATTCAGCAATACCTATGACTGTTTTCGCCAAAATTAAACAACTTTAAATTGTGCCAAGCTTTGCAAGATGATGGATTTTTTAAATCTTTACATCAATCGCCTAATCGATTTTTTGAAGGTTCTCACTTCTACTTCCATCTAATACCGTAGTGGATTACGAAAATTGTTAAACATCGCAAACGAAAAGATGGCAAGATGTGTGGATTGTTACACACATTATGTAGCCGAAATGAAGTTTCTTGAAGGAAATGCCCAAATCTAATAAGTAAACAATAAATAAATTTTGCCTCAAAACCTTGGTGGCATACGACCACGGCTATTGTTTCAACATATCTCTATCATTATGACATATAAAAATACATGAATATTTCAGCGGAGAATATTTTCTTGTTTCGTACTTTTTAGAGCGTGATTATAATAGCCAGGTTTTAGTTTATAAACTTCTTTAATTATTTAACTTATTCTGGAGTAATAATGTTTTACATATTTGGACTGTGCTAACAAAGCTCTTTCATTTGAATTTTTTTTGTTCTTGTTTTAAGTCTCCTACAGGGTGCGCCAGTCAATGTAATGTGACGTCATGGTGTCTATAACCAGCCGACATACCAGAGGCTTCGAACGACGAACTCATTAGTCCAATCATGATAACTACTTTACAGTTAATGAGGGAACAGATGAACATTCATAGTTCATACCTACATACATACAGGTCAAAGTCATAATCCTCCTTTTTGCTTCGCCATAGTCGGGTAAAATTCACGCTTACCTAATTCAAAATGTACAAGTACGTATATTAATCGCATGTTAATCCATTCACCCTATTTTGTATTGAACTATTTCCTTGCATTTAGTATTGGTGCTGACCGGAAACCCGCTAGTCCGCAACATACCTGCTTACCGCAAGACCCTAACATTGCGTCTTAAAGAATTGTTGAACCTGGACAACCGCCCTGTGTTCCCGAGGGACAGGGCGTGTGCCGAAGCCTGGCAGCGGGGTGGCGTTGAGGAAGAAATTGCTGAGAGAAAGCGGTAAGTGTGAAGATGTAGAGCCACAGTAGGTATGAAAGCTTTTATAAAGCGTTGATCATAAATCAAGGAGGGATGTTTTGAATTATCCAAAGAGAACTGTCAAAAAATATGCTTCGATTTTGAATTTGAGTAAGCTTCGGTGATACGGAAGGTAGAGATTTCAGTAGTTGTGTAATTCCATTACAGATAATCGTAGTTGGTGTCCTTGCAATTATTAGTGTAGTGGAGTAGATGGAGCACGCGGGTTGAAATAGATTGTAATAATAATTCATTCAATTGAAAATTCATTTGTAGTGTGGACAAATGATGTTCGGATGCAGCTTAAACCCGATCGACCACCACCAACTAAAATAAGTTAGTTTTAGCTTAACTCGCATAGTTGAGCCAGTTTTTCATATACATATGTGCGTCCACCGCAAACTATGTCTATTTAACGCAAATATAGGATAAACTAGCTCGCTAAGCTAAACTTAGTTGAGTTGGCGGTAGACGGTTGATGATGATTTCGGTCGGTGGGTTCGAGTCGAAACAGTTCAGGAAATAAACTTTTATAATCTGACTCGGGTCTAGGTATATAAACAAGAATACCGCTCTTGGTCTCCATCAAACTTAGTTTTTGGTCAGTTCGTATTATTCTGATATCTTACTTTGCAAATCAGTTGGATAGCCAGAGACCAGGAGAAAGTGATGGAGAGTGTTCGCTATCTCATCAACATGAGGGATGAAAAGAGAGCTGAAAAAGAAGCAAATGAACAGAAACTGAGGCAGAAAGAAGGCTTAATCACAGAGGTAGGAATAAAATTAATAAAACTTCATATTAACCGTGAGAATGACTAAATACAATTTGTTATATTAATATAAAAATATGAATTCATTATTTTGGGAATTTATCAGATAGGCAGACAAATTGTTTTAGCTACTTTTTCACTTTGTACGGCAATTCTTTAATAACATCGTTTTATTAAGATTTTGTATGATAATAAAAATAGTTCTCTGATAGAGATGCTCAACCAAAACACTGTACCCCAAGAAATTACTAGATAACAAAGACCATAATGCTACCGGGCAAAGGGTTCGCCTTAAGTACTTGTTATTCTTCATTATTTTCCAAGTTGAAAACAACTTCCTTTAAAAATCATCGTACAATATTTTTCGAAGGGTCATAAATGGGCGAAATTTAAATCTCTACTCAACACAATCAATAATTACTTATTAACGTTGCAATACCATTTAATCGCTGTTTGTTCCTTAGTCGGTTACCAATTTCATCACGTTTAACTCTTTGTGGTATGTACCTAGCCTTCTGTATGAAATTGGCGTCACCAATATTAGGCGTCTAAAAAATGTGTTTTCTGTTACTGATTACTATTCAATTTGTTTACAACAGGGAGATACCAAAGAGACCAAAGATTTAGTGGCAATAGAATCCGAAGCGCCACCACTAGATGACCAGCGTGATGAGAACAATGCGCGCAAAGTTGTGGTCACCAGGGGTGGGATCGCCGAGGACATGTTGACAGGCTCTGAGGCTGAGGACACTACCAGCGAAGACACTTCTGATAGCAGTGGTGATGAGAAGGAGGAAGGTGAGAGTTTGTGATAAGTGATCTAAGTAATTGGTGTAAGACTGAGGATACAGAACTTACGTGTGATGCGACAGAAACTAGCTTTTTTGAAACAATTTCAAGGCACTTAATATAGAAAGAAAATGCCTATATCAAATGATATCACTTCAATACAACAAGACTCAAGACGTCCTCCTCAATCGAGCTGGTGTGCATCAGTGTCTATATTGATAACTAAAACAGAAAGATTATTACTTGTGCACTTCCTTTGATTAAATATCCAAATTAATAAATCTATGTCCCCGATATTGCTTTGGCTAATCGTAATTTTCAGCTTCTTTTTATTTCTTTTTGGATGGATAGTTGTTAAGGTTCTGAATTAAATCTTTGTAAGAAAAATGTAGCTACTATATGTATAGTTTAAAACCCTTATTCAGCTCTATCCTAGTCAGTCATTCCATACTGTTTTTTTTAAATATCAATACAATGATTAAACCTGAAAAACTGAATACTTTATTTGATTTGATTACTTATTATTTTTATTTATTCAAAAGTTTTTACAAAATTCATAGGAACGTCTTATTACTATCTTAAAATCTATCTTAGATTTGTCTAGACAGTATTATCTCGGTAAAAATATACAATACTAACAAACAGCAAACATACAGGAGTATTTTTTTAAATTACTTATAACTTGGTTGGTTTAAAGGTAAAGAAGCCTACTAGTATAAAATTAACTTAATATTAGCTTTGTAACACTTTTTTTTATATCAATCAATAGCAGGAGTATATTTCGCACCTTCAGAATTGTATAGATCCAATTCAAAACCCAAGACATCGGTTACCATCATAGAAGTAATTTTTTTGCTATTATTTCACGAAAAAAAAGTTGAAAGTTTTCAGTTTTAAAAATTTTATTCTCGATTTGCCAAAAACACGTATTCTTTAAATACGTCACTAATATTCTGTAGGTGTGATTTAGAACACGGTATTATAACAAAACATAAAAAGTGATCGCCCTTTTTTACCTAAGTACATACGGCTAACGCGTTAATTGAAGACAATAGATGCAGTAACTAAGGTCGATGAAGGGAGACCGATTGATCATGGTATCTCACTCTCCGAGCGACTCCGCACATCACCGAATGCCAACAAAAAGCGCGAGCGCCGACGGTACAGGGTGCTTCAATTTGACATGTTCAGGAAATATTAAAAAAATATATATATTTCAGATGCTGGAACATCGAAAATCGAGTGGTCCCAGCTGGACCGCGGCAAATGCCTCGTACAGGAGATCGGCTCAACAGATCAGCCACAGGTGCAGACGGACGACTACTGGCATGGATACAGGGGCAACTTGAATACTCCTGTTGAGGCCGGGTAAGATGATAAATTTTGATTAATCATTTTTCCCACTATACATTTTACTGTCTTTAGCTGTCACCATCAATTATATCCAATAAAAGACTATCGTCTTTCAAAGTTCAACGACGCTTATCTTGCGAACATACTTAGTAGAAAACTACATACTTCACTCTAGTTATTTTATCTTTGTTATTTTTGAGATCAGCATGTTGTTCTATCATAATATTATGTTTTGCAGTGTAATCAAAGATGATTTACAAGCACTCAACGATTTATTATTTACTCCAAAGCCTCAAAGTACACGTAAGACGATCACTAAGGTGTTTGAAGGTACGTTTCTATTTCAGATATTAATAGAATTTTCTTCACAGATCTTACCTAAAATTCTCAAAATATGTTCCAGATTCTAAAACCTCCAAAGCAAGCAGCAATATAGAAACTGAAAATGAAAACATTTCGGATGATGCCAAACCTAAACCACTCGTTGAAATAATTGACGCTCATGAAGAACCTGCAGAAAAAGAGATTGATCCCCCAGTTTCTGTGCGAGAAGATCTTCTCTCTCCAACAGGAATCGTCACTGAAGGAAATAAAATCATTGATCACGATAGAAAGCTTATTCTTGATATGCCAGATGCTCCCAAAAAACCTATGGTAAAGGTACCAATTAAAGAAATAACTAAATTTGAATCTGGACAAGAGTCTGAAATGGCTGATCTACAAGAATACGATACCTTAGTATCTCATTATAGTTTGCCTAACATAAGGACTTTTGATCGGGAAAAATTTGTTGGAATTAAAGAAGCAGATGAAAATGATAACGAACGTGAGAAATGTGATGAAACAAATACTGATAACAGCGAGAAAGATGCAACTAATAGTAACAATACGAATGAAACTATATCTGACGGTGGTAAGACTTGTGGTAAGTCCATTGAATTGATTCTTTAACAGTTGAAGTATCTGCATTTTAACAAGCTCGTCATGATACATATAGATTACTCATTCATCAATTATTTACTGTATGAATAAAGTGCCATTTCCATTTTCCAACCAGGTAAAGGTAACTGTCAAATTGAGTTGTACCATAATATTTGAAAAAATATTGGTTAATGTTACCATCAGGAACTAATTTTTTTTTTAATTAGATCCAACAGATAGCGCTAGTAAAACTATGGTAGACTATCTTCGTGGAACGAATGCAGATGATTATGAGGCAGGTGACATGACTCCTAGTGCTGAAGACTTGGAGATATTCGCGGAGCTAGATCAAGAGGCTGCTGAAAGAGAGGCAAGAATAGCAAGAGGAGAACCAGCTGTGGATCCTATGGTATTTAAGTTTATCCTGTTATAAAGCCACATTGAATTTAAATTCTAACTTTTAAATTTATGATTGTCAGCCATAGGAAGCTATAACCAAGGCACTCTTAAAGGTGTCTACACATCAAAGCCGCCTGCCGCCTGTAGACAAAGGATTCGATGTCGTGTCGCAATTTTTTTTTTGTGGCTAACATTGTTCTTATCAGGCTTTGAAAAAATCCGATTTTTATCATAAATACCAAAAATCCGATTTTTTTTATATTTATTCGATATTTATCCGGCTAAGAAAAAGAAGCGAATTTCATTCTATAAGGGAATTACATGCTTAAAAATGTGAAAGAAAATTGTAAAATAAAATAAGAATCAAATTATTACTACATTTATTATTTAAAAAAACTTTTAACAAGTAACAAAAGAATAACGTAGTATTTATAATCCTTTTCACGATTAAAGAGTTATTTTGTAAACAAACAAAGGTCATCGTCAAATTGACATGTGAGATGTATTCAACATTTTTGGATGCATTCATTTAAAAAATATATATTTTTTGATTCGAAAATATTGTAAATACTCATTAATACAGATAATAAATTAAATACATAATAATTTAAATATATACCTACAGAGTGTCACAAGAAATAGTAGGTATTAAGTTCATGGGTCCTACGGGTGCCCTAGTAAACCCGTGTACAATAAATAAATATTTAAGCGATTTTGCATTTCCACCTACATTTACAGGAATTCTAAGGTTCAACTTTCCTTGTACAGTCAGAAGAATCTTTGCTTGTTGTTGTGAGGTCCGACTATTTGGTTTTAGTTAGTAAATGAATAAACTGATTTTTATCTGTCGTTTATTCTGAGGTTTATAATAAAACTAGCTGACCCGGCAAACGTTGTTTTGCCATATAAATAAAAAAAAAGGAGCCAGAGTCTGTCAGGCTAGCTACCACTCCTCATATAAAATCTACTACCCATGACGCTTAATGACGGAAATCAATGACATTCCGATTTATGATAGCAAATAATTGAACTGGAGTCAACAAGTTGCTTGGATTCCTATTGCATCAATTTTTACAATATTCATACAGATTTTACAAAACGTTTTTGGTTTGGGAAGTCAAAAGCGTACCCAGACCATGTTTTCGGAATCATTTAAAATCTAATATATAAAATTCTCGTGTCACAGTTTTCGTTGCCATACTCCTCCGAAACGGCTTGACCGATTTTGATGAAATTTTTTGTGCTTATCCGGTATCTATGAGAATCGGCCAACATCTATTTTTTTTTATATGGCAAAACAACGTTTGCCGGATCAGCTAGTTGAAAAGTATTTTTTTAATTAACAATTTACCCAACTTTAAATGAGGTTGCCATTATGGGAAACAAACTAAACTATTCTGAATTGTAGTTTTTCGCTACGTGCTGCGTGGGTAAACATTAGTCTCCAAAATTATTAGTTTAGAAAACAGGAAAAAATCAATTGATATATGTCAAGATAGAAGTCGTTCTGGCGCCGTGGTTACTGTGTGTATCATACGATATCACAGGTTAAGCAACGTTCGGCGCGGTCGGTACTTGGATGGGTGACCGCCGACCATTCATTTCTCACTACGACTTCCGTGCTTCGGAGGGCACGTTAAGCAGTCGGTCCCGGGTGCTGTTTACTTGTATACAGTAGTCGTTAGGGTTTGTCAGAAGCCATTTCGGCGCCCTGAAAATTCTGGCATCCACCACCCAGCACTGGGCCAGCTTGGTGGATTATGGCCTATACCTCCTCGTCACCTAGGGGAGAGACTCATGCCCTGCAGTGGGCTCATTACAAAGAGTTGTGATGATGATGATGATGATGTCAAGATAAAAATCAATTGATATATATTGTGAAATATATAATGATACATCCGCTGATATATATCGGCGATCCCTGGTTCCTATCCACCGCAGTTTAACGCCCGAACCCAATATTTGATCCCAATCCACAGATTGGAATCAATCTTAGATCGATACCAATCCGTAGATCGATCTCCAATCTCCGTCTCAATAAAAAAAGCATAAACCCACAATCTTTTTTGTGCCCGGATAGCCAATGATCCTTTCCCTCCCGGACGTTCGGTTTTGCGCAAATCTGCATGTTTCTCGTTAATATTTTTATGGAAATATTAATCACATATCTTCGCAAATTAAATATAATAGTCTTTAATTTAAGAATTACAATCTGGTAATAGCTGATGATATGTCCCTCACTATTCTACTTGCGGTAGATTTGGACACTCCAACAAAATCTGCTACTGATACAAGCATTGTGCCTAATGCATAAAAGCGTAACGATAACAGCAATTGATGTAGCGGTGAGACTCCGTAGTTTCTGCAAAGGTAATTTAAGTGGTACATACAAAAATAAAAAAAGACAGTTACTTTGGATTTAACATAGGAATTTATGTAGTTATGTAGGTTTGTCGTTTCTCATTACTTACCTCGACGAGGACACACGTATAAAAGGCATTATTTCATTTAATAACAATTCTACTGCAGGTTTTGATAACCTAAACCTAAAAGTGAAAACTGCTTCATCGAGACTTTGCATGTAGTTCACTCTTCTCATCCTACGTGAACAGCGTCTCGGCACATCTTCATCGCTCGAACTCAACATTAATAAATCCTCCAAATCACTACTATCACTGCTTGATAATGCGGACATGTTTATTTTTCAACAGTAAAACCGAGAAATACGAAAGATTGCAGATTTGGATCAAAAAGTCAATCGAAAGAAACGTCAAAATTGTGGGATAGGTTATAGAGACTGGCAAACTGTCATTTTCATACGGAGGACAATCTGTAATCTGAGATTGAACCTCCCATGGATGGCTTGCATCCACAGATAGCAAATGCAATCTGTGGATACATTATTGGCACACTAAAACACAATTTCGGATTGCAATCTCAATCTCGGATAGGCAAAAATGGATTAGGATCGAATATTGGGTTCGGGCGTAAGTCACTCATAGTGGACATCCTTAAAAATAATAAGATTATTTAATAGAAAACTTTGTATCTTTTTGAATATTCAGAGTTAATTTTAATTAGGCAACCTCTCCACATAAATCTCAACAACATTAATTCTACAACTTGTTATTATGCCACGCACCTTGTGCCGTAAAATATCGCTTCAAAATAATAATAGGTACCTACTTCCGACAAGGAGCAAACATTTTATTTGTTTTGATTTTTTGTCTTATGTTATTGGGAACATTTAGCATTATTTCTTTACAATGTAATTGTTTTATTTTTTGAAATAGAAGCTCTACAACAAAACAATAATGGACGAGCATTATAAGGCAGAGAATCCTGTGCCCGCGCATGCGATAAAAGAGAAAACTATGTTCACGACGTACCGCCATGACAACATGTTTGACAGGACCGCGTTGAGTCAGCTGACAGCCGGTGACAAGCCTGGTGAGTTCTTACAACTACCCTCGTTTTTGTTAATATGTAGGTACACTACGGACTATCGCGGCATTCATTGGCAAACAAGAAAACTTATAGGAACTTGTCTAATATAAAAAATAACTAAGCAATTGGTTTGACTCTTCGGTTTACACTGTTCAAGCCATGTTCGAAAGCCTTATTCTAAAGTATGGGTGTTCTGTAAGCACGGTCAAATAAGGCACTTTATGCTGATGCTCTATTTCTGGCCATAAATACTGTTACAATTATAAATAAACAAAATATGTTTCTTTGTTAACAGTATTTATGCACAGACTAGATACACTCACTGGTATTATACACTCAAATTCTGTATTGGTTTTCGTTGATTTTTTACCAAAATAAAATGGACACCTAAAGTACGGGTAATCATAGACTCTATTGAATAGAACATATTTTTTTATTGCATATAAATAATATATCATTTTACTCAATTGAACTTTTTAGTGCTTTTAACTCATGATCACTGCAGTAAAATTGAATATATATAAAACAGCTAACCGAGGGATTGTCTCTGGGAATTTCCTTTACTGTTCCATAAGAAAAAAATACCAGTGCAGAAAATATCATTTGTCTATTTGCCAAATCTATTCCGTATTATTGCAAACAAAGAATAACAAAATCATCTTTTGAAAAATTGCGTATCTAGTTGATTAATGAATTGTGAAAACTTGGTAAATAATATAAACTATTTATCTAGATGAGAGCAAAGTGAAGTTGACTTATGTGCCGGGAGCGACTCTGTTCAGCTACATTGACCCGGCATCCAATGAGCAAATATCCTGCGAGATTAGTGACGAGAAACTGGATTCTGAGAGCTGTAAGTATTGGTACTGGCAAAACAGGTATGAAAAGTGTTTTATAAAGTTCGCTAAACTATACTATAATACTAAAAGACATACAGGTTCAAATGAACTAGGTCTAAAATGAAAACACCGTGAGATTAGGTAACCAAACAACAACAGGTAGAACAATTATACAGGGTGTTTGGTCCATCGCCAGCCAAATTGATATGACCTGTAATGAAGGTTATGCATAATGGCCCTTGAAAGTTCAAAAGCCATATATTTTTTGAACTAATAAACTATTTTTGTTTATCACTCCGATATCATCAAAAAAAATGTATTAAGTGTAGATAGCTAATTTAGATCTTGTTTAAATTTGAGCTGTTTAAGACTTCTTCTAACTCCTAAACCAATAAATACCCCATCGCCAAAGTGGTCGTAAACCTGTCTGCCTCAGACGCCAGTGGTTGCGGGTTCGATTCCCACACGGGCCAAGAAAAAAAACTATTCCGTGTCTGGGTGTTTATCTATTTATGTATTTATATTCTAGGTACCCCCCTAGTTTACTACATGGTATCCCATAACACAAGCTATGCTTACTTTGGGGCCATTTAGTTGGTGTGATTGTCTGGGGATTTTATTTAAAAAAAAGACGTGTGGCACTCGGAGACTGCCGCGGTAAAGCTATTGCATAGCATTTTTTATCAACTTATGCAATTATAATTATTTATTTATTTTATTAATGCAGTAATGTTTGATCTAATATGAAGTTCCACAAGTTCCTAGTAGATGGCGCTGATTGTTTATTAAAGCCCGCGTGTAAAGTTATAATAATAAATAAATAAATAAATATTTCTGACACTTACACATCATTATCTAGCCCAAATTAAGTTTCTTAAAGAACTTGTGTTATGGGTACTAGATAACTGATATAGGTACTTAAGAAATATATAAACATACTTACATATTGAATAAATACATATTTTTTATTAGAATAAACTTAAATAAACGTATAAACATCTATGACTTGACGACTAATATCTGTGTTCATCACACAAATATCCGCCGCCGCCGGGATTCGAACCCAGGACCTCTGGCATAGAAGGCAATGTATGTTACCGCTACACCAGCCGGTCGTCAGTTATGAAATCAAAGTATCACCGCTGTGCCGGTCGGAGTGGGGGGTGTTAGGTTTTTTCGTTACGGAATTTCTGGATTCGGTCCCCACGCTCAAGGCCCGCGATAGAAGCTATGCAATAGCTTAAAAATATCATAAGTTATTTTTTGTTTTATTTTCTTACAAATTTTCAGAAAAGAAAAAAAAACAGTCTTTGGCTTTACAAACATAAAAAAATAACTAAAATAAAAACATTGGAAATAAAAACATTGACCAGGATTTTCCAACTTCATGAAAACTTCTCTAGTCTTTCCTCTTTCTAAAGATATTACGCCGCATACTACATACTATAAAAACTGTATGAAACATTGCGAAATTCGCTAACGTTTGCTTGAACGTTTAATGGTCATTTATACAGGCCATATCAATTTGGATGACGTTAGACCAAACACCTTATATGTTACATTCTTACAAGCACTTATTTCGAGTACAACGTACCCATTCCATGCATTTTTGTCATGTGGCTAGTATAGGACTTCCAGCTTTGCAATTGGCATTAATTTTAAGATTCTAATGTTTTACAGTGTCAAGCAAAACTGAATCTATAAACATTTTAACTGATACATCATCTAGTGAAGATGAATCTTTAGAAAGAAAACTAGACGAAACATACACAGTAAAATCCAAGCGTCCTGCAACAGCGAAAAGAGTGGACAAAAAACCCTCAGGTGACGGGAAGCAGGATGATGACGGAAAGCCGAAAGATGAAACCAACAAGAACCAATCACCTAATAAACCAATTGATAAACAACCTGATGAAGAGACATGTGATGATGTTTCGAAAAATACAGAAATAAAAAACAAAACATTGAAACCGGAATCGCCACCTCAAAAAACAATTGAAGGAAAAGCATTTGTACAGGAAGGACCTTCAACGGAAAAAGTTGCCACTACTTCTGGAGCAAATATTGGAAATAAAGACAACGATTCGAACGGTAAATATTATAACGCTTTATCTTTGCAAGTGCATAAAAAATATAGGTACTATTCATAAAGTATAGACAATTTTATATTTAAATTTATTAATAGGTATATTGAGAATGGTATTTTTTTGTGTAGTTCAGTCACGTTAATGGATGTGTAAGGTTAACAATATTAACATTAGACTTTGCTTCTTTGAAATACCCAAATAGTTCCATGAGAGCTCCCATGTTTATTACTATCTAAAGTCGTTCCATAGTTATTAAGCAAAAGAGGATCAAATCCTCTGCCAATATCTGCCAATATCCTCTCATAACAGCTGCACTGGCATATCCGGTTGATGTGTAGGAGGTTTTACATTTTAAATTCAGAAATCGATCTAGCACTTCTGGATCCGCTATGTGGTTTAAAACTAAATCCCGTTGCTATCTGGGGAAAATACCCGTAGCGCGCCGCAGTGGTTAATTGAAGAGATGTGATGGTGATAATGAACAAGTAATTAATTAATCTGGTATCAAACAGGTAATTCCTTAGGCAAATAAAGTTTAATCAATATCCATTCAATAGGTTTTCACACGCATTTCAACACGCATTGTGATGCTGTTACTGCATAGTATAGCCCTTTCTTCCTCTTGCATCTTGGTTTAGCGTTGGTCTAACAACTAGATAGGAGGTTGTGACGTTTCTGAGACTCCGATCTGACTCCCCGAATTGTGGACGTTTAGAGGACGTTTATCACATTTTGGTGGAAAGAAGTCGCATTGAGTCAGAGATGTCATATCTTTAATAGCTATAGGAGGTTGACTGGTGGGTAATTTTCGAAATTCCAGAACGTAATAGTTTGAGATCATACATGAAGAGGAAAAATATAATAAAAAATAAATATTAATTATTTACTGAGTAAACTTAACCAAAAGTTAAAGAATTGATTACGCAACGCATGGTTACTCTAGCGTTGGCAGTGATCCGCGTGCCAGGTCACAAGCCGCGATTGACTCAGTTGTATGTAAGGTAACATAGAACATAGTAGTAGTATTCATTTATAGGGAATTTTAGTGAAAAATGAAGTACCTACTTTTATTACATAATTATGATCAGAACCGAGTACAGAGTGCTCTCCTTCAGTATTTAAAAATTTGTCACCAGTCACCCTGTATACCAGTGACTTGGCGCATCCTTTATCGGATAATGTCAGGTCACTATTTAGATTAGTAATTTATTGTATCAAACGTCGTGCTATTTATTTAAAAAAAAAATGTAAAGTGGGTTAATTTCTGTATTAAATAATGGGATTGACGTTTATAACTCCCTGCGTAAAAGAACTCCTTAATTAATAAATGAATAATAAAAACCATATAGTATAGTGATTAAGGGTACCAGTTTGTGTAATTCATAAACTGTTTACGTTAGAAGTAAAGTGTATCCTCAATTTCTTTAAATTGCAACTGAGATAGGTACATATTTTTTAGTTCCTGGAAAAGACAAAAACACTGCGAGTTCATCTCACGGCACTAGCGTTAACGTCGAAAGACAGGAAGCCAAGCAGTCTATTATTAAAACCATTAATTCTTATGAAGATGACAGATTTCCATCGCAAGGTAAAATTAAAATTTTTCATCAACAACGAGTTTTTTCAGTATCGTAAGTAGTTTTAATGCTAATGTGGTCCAATTTATCTACCATTAGTTAACGATTGATTTCACAGCGATTATAAAGATGCCTTTAGTTAATTGATTTCTTTTTAATGAGTTATAATCTGCTGCGTACTTACCTATATAAAAAAACTGACACTTAGCATCTACAATTTGCAAGAGAAAATTATTTTCACTTATGGACAAAATATCTGCCTCTGAACCATCACAATAGTTTAGTGGGTTTCCTAACACTGGGGTTGAAATCACTTAATTAGTTCTACAACGAATTAAATAATGTAATGGGGCTGTTTCTTTTAGGCAGTTGTCGGACCGGAAACTATCTTTGATAGTTCTTGAGCAAAGTAAAGCCAGTACTCGCCGCCAGTGTGAACAGTCAGCGATCAACTATTAATATATGCGTCTCTTTTGTTCATTCACAATTTATACCTATTCCTCGTTTGTAAACCTTGAAAAATGCCGATAGTCACTCGTTTTCTCACTCAACTGCCTAACGCCCATTTTTATGATTTAAGACTTGTGTATAAAAATGTCCGTATTCAACAGGAGTCAACTATTCGGACTTGGCAGAAAATTCTCGCATCGACGACACGGTCGCCACAGAGATACTGGACCGTACTCTTGAGTATGAAGAGCGAGAGCTTTACAGACAGTATGATATCTACACGAGCCATGCAGGACATATTGATAATAAAACAAATGCCGTCATTGAGCACATTGGCAATTTAGCCCCGGAGACCAGTGTAAGTTATTTAGGCTAGGTGAAGGGTTCGGTAATTTTATATGTTGATATCTTAGTCAACAGAAACGCTTTTAGATTCCGTTTTCTAAACTATTAAAGTCGTGAATTATTAAGTGCGCCATTATTGATGGAAAAGAAACGCCACTTCCATATTTATTTTGTCTTTGTTTTATTTCATAGAATTAGAATATCTAGTACCTGAAGTTAGCCTATTAATAAATAATAAAATCCCCAGACAATCACACACACTATATGGCCTGAAAGTAAGCGAGGCTTATGATATAAGATACCATGTAGTGAACTGGAGGGGGAACTTAGAACATAAAATACATGTGTAGATAAAATGTTTATACATATAGATAGGTATAGTAAGAATTATAATTCGCTAAAAATCTTTAATATTTCCAGCTGACCGACGTGTCTCGTTTACTCGAAGCACATATGACCGCAGCTGAAGAACGGTGGCGCTCCGGACAATTCCAGCAATATGTCTCATTTAGCCCCCCAGAATCTGTCGCTGATGATGCGGAGACTACACTAGTACCAAGTCACAACACATCATTGGACGACGACACCCTAGTAGAGGAACAAGATGTAAACCAAGTTGTTGCAGAAGCCGAGGACCATAATGCAAGAGAAGCTGATGACTCTGGAATCTGCAATGATTCCAAGTTGTTTGAGGAAGTTGATGAAGAAGATCTAATTGCCAATAATGAAAAAGATGATAGTGATTGCAACACTCAAAATGTTAAACAACAATGTGAAAACTTTACAGAAGGAGAATATATTGACCCCAATAATATTTTTACTGAAGAAATCAAAACTTCGGATCATCCAGAAACAGAGAGTCATAAAAAATGCACCCCAAATAAAAATATGCTCAAACAAGAAAGAAGCGTCGAAAGAATCAACCGAGAAATTGACAAACTTAACGAATCATATTTATTTTACGAAGATGCATTTAACATGAGTATCAGTAATGTGAACAATACAGTTATTGAAGATGACACAGAGAGTGTGGCCCATTGTTCTAAATATGCTTTAGAAAAGAAGTACACTAAAAGGCAAATTCTAGAAGATTCATTCAATGATGATACTGAAATGCCTTCTACATCATTCAAGGACATTTATCAAGATGAAGATAAGATGGCTGATGATTCTATTACTGACTTCGCATCAATCACAACAGATAATGTCACAGATGTTGAGTTATTTGAGGATTGTTTTGAAGATGTTGATTTCGAAAGAACCGAAGAAAACTATTCTCTTGAAATGAAGTTAGCCTTAGGTATTGAAACAAAAAAATAACTTTGTTCGTATTTATAGCAATATGCGAGTTTTACCACCTTCTGATTAATTTCTGAATAGTATGACCAGGAGATTTAATGATGATACGTTGAATAAGCCCACTTCGAAAAAGAAGTCTATTTTAAACACCACGAGGGCATTAATGGATCTCCCGTTTCATTAGATTAATAGTTTTTTTATTATATTGTTTTATTAATTGGCATGGTCTGTGCGTTTTCGCCAGTTTCAGAGTAACCAAATCTACTCGTCATCTAAACATGAACTTTTTCAATAACATCTTGATAGAGTTATTTTTTTCAAAAAACGTTTCAACATAGCTTTAACTTGGTCCTGTCAATAACCTACTTGAGATCATGAAGTTGTTGAATTCCTAAAAAAAGCAATTAAATTTAACCATACTTACCCAAATGGGTTAATTGTTCTCTAGTTATCAAATCAATGTTGTTGCCAATATAATTAGGTTCCAGTTATTTAGGATTCACGGATTTGCACCGCAATTGTACGATCACAGGAACACTGTAGTTTCTTACACCTCAAAGGGAAACCTTCCTGCTTTTGTAACTGCGCCTAAGTGACCTGTATGTCAGTGCTCCATATCCTCGGTCAATCACAGGTTAAAATATGTTCGGCTCCGGTATGAGGAGTCCGCGCTTCGAATTGATGTATACCAGGATATTTTGTGAACCCGCTGTGTTGTGCATCATTTTTTGCTACTGTTAACATGGAATTGGGTTCTAATGATCTTCTTCTAGTTATTTTTTTTGTCTTTGTCTTGGAGCTTCCTATGTGTTATTTTTCCACACACTTTCACATTCCCCATTAAGAGAGCACTACTCTTTGAATGATTCAATAGAGGTTAAAGACAGTCCCATTGCTCATTTGTCGGAAGTTCCTTGCATCGGCACTCTCATTACTTAGATTAGATTTCAAAGTAACCAGAAACTCATTTAACAGTTTTCATACTATACTTGTTGAGAACAATCAGGACTTTGATGAAATCTATTACCACATTTAAGTCCACTAGGTAGAAGTCTAATCAGAGCAGTGGCAATGAAAATGAAAGCCTGATAGAGGGAGATGGCCTTACCGACATAGTGCTTCAAATTTCTTTTGCAATCATTAAATATTACGACAATTTTCTTGAAATATTAAAGTACAGGACTCCAAATTGAAGCAGGATTCAAAACTTTTTCCAAATCCTAGGAATTCGTTATCTACGTGAATTCCCGTTATTGTCCTTCGTGTGACAAAAGGAAAACCAGATAGGACAATGCAAGTCATTTTTAGCTGCGAGTCGATTTCTTGTGACCATTCTGTTCTAGTGGAAAATACAAACCGATAATTTTACCAAGTTTGTGTTTACGCTGCTATTTGATGGTAGTATATTAATGTTGTTCTTAATTGCTCTTCTATATTTTTTACGTTTTCGGAGAGCCATTTTATTTCTTTTACATATTTTATTATTTTCTTTAGTGTACCCAAGTTAGGTACCACCTTATTCTATTTATATCTTTGAAGTGAAAGCTGTTCAGCTGAAGACACTGAGAAAGTCGTAAAAATTATGTTATTATTATTCAATAAATAATTTTTTACTTCAAATATAAATGTGTTTATTTTTACCAAGTCATGTTATACGACCCATTTTTACCTTTCATGACTTAACTTCTCCTTTTCCAGTATGCCTGGGAGGCTTATGTAAAATAGTTAAAGTCGTTAATCGTTTCAATTTTATTAATTTAGTGTAAAAGTTACAATTATAAGGTCCTTAAGAGAAAAAGTCAGAGAAAATTTTAGTAAAATTGTAAGTAGGGACGTCAGAATAATGTATTTTTTTTTGTTTTGGTGAACAGTACAAAATATACAAAAAGATTTATAAGTGAAGATCAATTATAGTTCAACTGATGTAACTTGGTAAATATCCCCTTGGCTGGAAAAGTTTATGTTTATATTTCCGGTTTTATGTGGAAAAAAATCTGTTTTCAGCATACCTTATTCAATTTGAAGCTGTTGTTCCCGGGCATACTGTAAAAGTCAGTTAAGAGACAGAGGTTTTATTGGCGTTATTATGGGCGATAAGCTGACCCCTGTCACTGCAATAGTCTCTATCCATCATTATAATACCTCCAAAGTCAAAACTGACATCAGATGGTCTTATAACCTCTGGTGTTCTGCCATCCCCATAAGGGTAGCGTGAAGGTAGGTATGTATGTATTTTTGCATCACTCATAAGCCTCCCAGGCATGGGACATGATGGGCGTAGACACTTCTTTATAAAACAAAATTTTATTTATTCTGTGCTATCTCATATCAATAAGTAACTTAGGTATTAGTCCATTGAAATGGTTCATAAAATTTACATTAATTTCACAGTTTACAATGTAATTTAGGCGTATAAATTGTAACATTTCAATGGACTTAATAGAATGGAGGAGTTATTCAAAAAATCAGATCTTTATGCAGATTTGGACATATCGTGAAAATTAGGTACCTACCTACCTATGTATGGTACACCTACGTATCTGTTTATTAAGTTTCATTAATACAAACCTAACTTCAGAGTCTTTGCGGTCAATGGTGTATTCTGCAGGGCTATTCACCTAACTAAAAAAACAGCGTCGTGCTCGACGACGAGCTCATCGACGAAATGTCAAACGTTCACGAATGTCGGTTCTTACTCAAGCCGTCATCAGCGGCGGGCGAGCGCAGGGACGAGTTAATGTGTTATATGATGTGAATACCAATTATGTTACTGGCCGCTGATGCATCGTTGAACAAGACGCTGTTGTTAAGTAGAATAGATAGCCCTGATGATAGTGTTTAGTATACTTCAATGAAAGTAAAACTTTATAGATAAAAAAATACTACCTAAATACATAAAATGGAACCCATATTCCACATTCGGGTGGGATCAGGGTTCGACTATATGAATAAAACCTTATGCAAGTGCTGACCCATTAACTGTTTTGTTGGCCAGAAAGGTTTGCCGCAGTTCCATCAATGGTGGGTATGAAACTTTACTATAGCAATACAGTTTTTGTTTGTTTGGTACAGAAGGCAGCACTTCAAGCGTTACAAATAAGTTAAAAAAATTTACTTGAATCTGAACTCTATGCCCTCGACATACATAGTTTGGGGAAATTTGACAGGTAATGCAACGCTTGATCTGCTGGCTTCTGTACCTACACAGTAGGTAGGTTCGATAGCTACTGTCATAAATGATGCCTTAAATGAAAGATCAGTTGCCAAGCATGTTTTTAAAATGATTAAATAACCAAGAGTATTTTTAATATGCGAATGCCGCAGGTGTCCTGCCACTAAAGATTTCAATTAAATCAGTCGCCTTTTACGACATGCTTAGGTATACTAGGGACAGTGCGACTTTTATACAAGATGTTCCGTTTGATTTCCCATAACTCTAGGGTATTATTGGGACCATGTAATAGAATCAAATAACATGTGAATAATTTTTCATTTTTTTTTTGGTAGGTACATTGTACCTATGCAACGTTTAAAATGTTTTTGTTGTTTTATTGTATGGCTTCAGTGAATGAATGTTAAAGAGATTTTACAAGGGTGATAATTTATGAACTCATTATACATAAGATTGATGATATCTATGCACTTTTGAACCACATATTCCTTGGCAAAAGTATTATTTTTTAGTAAGGAACAAAACTTCAAAGTTATGGGATATCAAAAAGACTACCTTGTATAAGAAAGACCTTTTGGTGTGGGTGGATTATCAGTTTTTTCTCATATTATGTTTAATCAGTTCGTTCGATAAACAGTGTCTTTCATCTTCAACTTGTTAGTTGAGATTCGGGCCATGGGAAATAATGAAAACACCCATTTCAACAAATAATATATATTCATATTTCTTAAACATACCTACCAATAAATTTCTATGATATACAAAAAATATAATTACTCTTTATATTTAAAAAAAAAAGATATAACCTAAGTATTTACACAAAACTAAAGCTGTTTTTTTTAAATAACAAGGCAACGATTATTTGCCATGATATTCTTACAAGCTTATACAGGATGACTGGTGACAAATTTTAGATATTGAAGGACAGCACTTTGTACTCGATTCTGCAGTGCTAGCACGGATCTTTTGTCGATCGTAAGTTTACGAATGCTCGTATAGTATGGAGACGGTTTTGCAAGCAATAATTGAAATCTATCCATTGCCGCACGGTCAGCTTAAATAAATGTGTTCCTTGTTAATTTTGAATGTTTGTTAACAGGTTCTACTCTTAAATAACTGTAAAATAAAAAATTACATTGTTACTAAAAACTTGCAACCGACTCCATACTATACGAGCATTCGTAAACTTACGATCGACAAAAGATCCGTGCTAGCACTGCTGGTCATAATTATGTAATAAAAGTAGGTACTTAATTGTTCACTAGAATTCCCTTTAAATAAATAAAGAGACATTTCTACCTACGCGTTTCCGCCCTGAGTAAATACACAACAGTAATGTTCCCACCACACGCATCCGCTAAGTATCTATTGTATGACGCCATGCGTTGCGTAATGAATTTTTGAAGTTTCGGTTAAGTTTAATCAGTAAATAATTAATATTTATTTTTTGTAATATTTTTTCTCTTCATGTATCCATCTCTCAAACCATCACGTCCTTGAATTTCGAAAGTGACCCACCAGTCACCCTGTATACTTAGGTACTACACAATATTTTTTAACATACCTATTCAAACTCGGTTTCATAACAAGTCATTCGAGGCAAAATAGTTATGAAAATAAGGGACTCCGCAGTACCTATATTGCGTGTGTGCATTCATCTTTACTGTCTCCATAGTTACTCCAGTAAAATATATGTCCAAGGATATTTGGCAGCTGATTTTAAACCGAATTGTGAGCGCTACGTTGGCGGAATAAAGAGCTAGCAGCTGAGGTAGCTAGTCGCATCGATTAAATATTGTTGTGACATAATTAGTTCATTGAAAAGTTACATTTGGGGTTGCATTTTTCAGAGGACGCAATTTTATTTTTTTGATGTGTGAACCAAGTGAAAACCAAGTTTGTGGGGTCGCCACCCTAGTCCTACGGCCGCCATCTTGAAAATAGGGGTTGAAATGGTTTTTACAATATATCTCTAAAACTATTTATCTGATAAAAAAAATTATTAACTTTTTTTGTTGCAAATTAAATCCTCTACAACTTTGGTCAAGTAACTTTTTGTCGTAGAACTATAAATAAAAAAGTGATAAGCGAAAATTTTAAGTCAATAGTTAAGGTTTTACAGCGCTCCGAAATGAGTACTATTTTTCAGTACTCTTAACTAGACTTATATTATACGTTGTACTAATAATGTGTCATCAGTAATTGTTTTTTTTTGTTTTTATTTTGTTATTATAATTTTTTTAATTATAATAATTAATTATTGACTCTTTTTCAAAAAAAATATAATAACAAAATAAACACAAAAAAAAAATTTTTTTTTAATCAGATAAATAGTTTAAGAGACATATCGTAAAAACCATTTCAACCCCTATTTTCAAGATGGCGGCCGTAGGACAAGGGTGGCGACCCCACAAACTTTGTTTTCGCTTTACACTGACCCCCCCTACACATCAAAAAAATAAAATTGCGTCCTCTGAAAAACGCAAGGTTAGGCCTAAAAAATGTAACATTTCAATGGACTAAATGATGAGATAAGACACGAGTTTGTCGACATGGTTTCATAATTAATTAAATCGGTCCTCCTAAAGTAGAGAAAATTTCGTTTAAATGGTTGCAACTTGCATGCAAGAGACTTCCTACGAAATTCGTTTTATGGACAAATTCTAAATGTAACACACATATTACTTTTACTTTAAGACATATCAACGCACGTTAGAGAATTTTATAATTAGTGAAACTACAGTATCCATAGAATGTTATGTCGATGATTGCTTATTACATTTGGAGATTTAATTGATTTAGAATAATGAAGTCCCGGAGAACGACTTCAATTATCTAATGGGCCGTGGAAGTCGTCGTGGCGCCATGGTTACTGTGTACGTAATGCAACGTTTGACGCGGCCGGCACTTGGATGGGTGACCGTCGACCATTCATTTCTCACTGCGACTTCCGTGCTTTGGAGGGCACGTCAAGCAGTCAGTCCCGGGTGCTGTATACTTGTATACAGTAGTCGTTAAGGTTTATCAGAAGCCATTTCAGCGCTCTGAATATTCTGCATTTACCACACAGCACTGGGCTAGCTTAGTGGATTATGGCCTAAACCTCCTCTTCACCCAGGGGAAACTCAGAGCCCTTTTGTCAGCTCGTTTCGCAGAAAAAAATATATCTAGCTTCACAGCAGGTGTGACGTAAAATTAAATGTAGGCTAGGTTAGGATATATTAATTCCGTGTACCAATCTAACTGAAGGTTTTGTCCATATCAGAGATACAAATACAAACAAAATTTTAATTTTCGGCGAAGAAAGAAGGTCATTACGGGTGGCCCATTTTGGTACCGAGGTACACTCCGCGGTTTATAACACCCTACTAACCACTGAGTACAACTGCATTTACAGTTTTGGTCAAAGATGAAGTTTGAGCCAAGAAAAAAATATTTTTGTGGTCTTCACGCGCAAGCCATTTTCTCTGTAATATGCACTTACAAGACAAATTCATAAGCCGTTATCTATAACTGTCAAGTCGAACTGTCAACGTCGTATTCATCAACTCGACTCGACATTTACTTTGTTTATTGTTGTTGTTGCTTTGTTATTATTAATTATTCGTTAAGTATACATTAAAAAGATTATAGATTTCATCTTTTTAATAAATAAATCAGGAAAATATAGCACAGCAATCGAAAAAAGAGCACCTCGGAACGCAGAAACGAACGGAATAAACATTTCATTGAATAACAGATAGCCGCCATTTTGATATTTGTCAACAGAAGGACAAAACGTCAGTGTCAAAACCGTTTTTTCTAAGCTGTGTTCATATTAACCGTGATTATTTCCTTAGTTTGGTACAACCTTCAATAATTTATTTCATAAAGTTAATCCTCTCTTTTGCAAATATTTGCATATTTCCTTGTTCCGTTAGTCTTCCCCTACAATTTGGTGCCCATGTACCTCACGGTACTAAAATGGGCCAGCTTGTATGACGGCAAATTGACCTCCTTTTTAATTTGCCGTTGTTGTACGCTAATTTTTTGTATGGAACAGGGCCCGCTTGTATTCTCAATGACACTTTCAGACCACAACACTGGGCAGCCGTTTATAATTTATTTTAGGTAACCACACCACTACCGACAAGTGACGTGTAATAAAAAAAAATGTTGCGTAAGTCACAAGGATTTTGTAACACATAGTAATCATCACGAAATCATCTATATCATGTCGTGATGGATAAATAAGTGATATCGATAAATGCTAGTTTTGTATGAGAAGTTCATTATCGTGGTGTAGTAAATCTCTAAAATAAATTATCAATGAGTCATCGGGGTGTAGTGGATCCCGTGTATACCTATCATGGCATCTGTGTACAAGGATGGGTCACTGCCGACCATTCATTTCTTGCGGCGATTTCCGTGCTGCCGAGTATACAGTAGTCGTAAGAATTTATTAGAAGCCATTTGATGACGACCACTTTGGCGATGGGGTTAACTTGTATGCCTCAGATGCCAGTGGCTGCAGGTTCGATTCCCGCACAGAACAAGAAAAAAAAAAATGTTGCGTGTCTGAGTGTTTATCTATTTATATTCTAGGATCGCTACATGGTATCCCATAACACAAGCTATGCTTACTTTGGGGCCATGTAGTTGGTGTGATTGTCTGGGGATTTTATTTTTATTTTTTATTTATTTCGGTTCGCTGAAAAGTCTGCCATCCACCTCAATCTCTTCGTCACCAGGGCAGAGACTCATAGACCTACAGTGGGTTCATTACAAAGAGCTGTGATGATAATGACTCGATTCTTGGAGTCATTGACAATACACTTGCGTCCGCGTATAGCAGTTTCTCCGATAAGTTAGCAAATTCCCAAAGATATCCTACAAACAATTTTGGCATTCTACTCACATCATAGTACGCTTTCCTGTTTAATGTCTATTCCCGAACAAATGTTTATTCGATTTTTTGATACTTGTTCCACCATTTCATAAACATTATCATGAGATCAAATTATGTGATTTATTTAAAAACGGCGAAAAAAATAAACAAATTAGTAGATTTTAAAATAGTTACTTGTACTTACGCTACAAATGACTTGAAAGCTACCGTTCTTCATTATATTCTATATTTGAACCAAATCTGGTAAAACCTTTTTTGGATTTAAAAATAGTATATTAAGTAACAAGTGAGCGAAGTTGCTAATTACAGTCGAGGCTGTGATTTGAGCCCGAGCCGTAGGCGAGGGCTTAATAATGAGCCGAGACTGTAATTAGCAACGCTCACGAGTTACATACGACGTTTTTCAACACACTTGTGAGTAAAAAACAGACATATGTGGTCATAAAATAACAAACACACTTGATAACAAAGCTGTGAATTGTGATTGAAAAATGGCGCCGAACCTCGCGCATGCGCGTAGGTTTTTTTTTCCGCCAAATGTGTCAATGTCTGTATAGCATATACAGCCTATTTTAAGTGAAAATGTTTAATTTGGAGTGGTAAATGCAAATATTTTAATATTTTATATCAAATTATTGTAAATTGTGAATAATTTGTTTGATATACAAATTTGTTTTACTAATATAAGGCGCAAACATTTAAAAATGTATATGGATTTGAAGTGGTATAAAACCTCTTTGTTGTTTCTGAAAATATTTAATGTATAACCCGGACCAATAAAATATACTCTGTTTACTCGCATGTAATTTGCACAAAGGTACAATTCAACTTTGTAGGATTCATTATATTATGCACTAGTGTATAATATATTATGCACGCGTGACTTATAGCCCAGTTTATAGTTCTAAATTCAATAGAATAACGCTCACTTTACGAGCAAGTGTGTTGAAAAATAATAGAGATAGCTTTAAGACATTACGGTACTTGTGTGTAAATATAATTGCCACCGCATCTTCGACCAAATCGCTTTTACAATAGAGTCGAAAAATCAATATTTTTTATGCTATCATTAGATAAAGCCTGATAAAAGCTTTAAAAAATTTGGCCATTCCTTTATAAAATGTGAATAAATGCTATTTTATATAACTTTAGAAACGGAATATATATATATATATATAAAAAAAAACATGATATATATCCCATTTTCAAAAGCATTATCTTTTAATAGTATAAAAAAATATACATTTCATTCATCTATATATTGCTTTACTTGTGATATACAAATTAACTTTTCACATTCAATTGTAATAACTGCGTCTTATAAATAAAAGTGATAACTTTGAATTTAAAATCTATATACAATTTAAAAATAGAAACGATGTGATGTACTTTCACAATAACGTAACAGGTTAAAACAATTTATTGTAAAATAACAGAAAAAAATATAAAATAAATTATACCTATTAAATATGTACAGGAAAACGATAACCCCAATTACAATTAATTTATAAATATATTTCACGTAAGTTAACATCCATAAAATTCGCCACATTGAGTAAACTGAAGAAAAACATTATAATTGTGCCAATATAAAATTAAAATATGCTTTTTTAGCTATATGCTAGTAGAGATAAATAAAATCTTGGTTTTAATGATTCGGGTGTAAACGTTAAATACCTAATTATAACAGCTTAGTTTAAACGAAATGCAAATGCATTGTTTCAAAAATCGTGGCCACTTAAACAATTTAAATACACTTTATAGGTATTTCTAAACTAACGCTCATTGAATGAAAACATCCAACGCTCTCGTTAGTTGTACAAAGTTTATAATAATACAAAACATTCATAATAAACTCCATCATTAACAATTCAGCAGTGCGATCACAGAACTTTATCGAATCGTATATTAACGAATGTCTACGAATGCTCGTATAGTATGGAGTCGGTTGCAAGTTTTGAGTAACATTGTAATTTTTTATTTTACAGATATATATGAGTACAACATGTTTACAAACATTCAAAATTAACAAGGCACACATTTATTTAAGCTGGCCTTGCGGCAATGGATAGATTTCAATTTTTTCTTAAAAACCGTCTCCATACTATACGAACATTCGTTAACAAACGATTCGATAAAGTTCTGTGATCGCACTGCAGGGTCTTTCTTTACCCTGGCAAATAATTCAATGCAGTAAAATTACAGTTCCAGTGTGCCCACTATAGGGAAGGAAAAAAATAGTGATGTGGTTTAAGTGAATGAATGTAATTATTTCTTAAATACTAATATCGTAATGTATGGAAAAAAAAAATTGCCGCACAAGATTTTTCTTTTCTTATGGTGCTGTTAGCGAAGGGCAAGTATTCTTGAAATTTCATTTTTAACGAAAGAACGAATTTTAAATGCAAGAAGTTATAAAGTAGATTTTACTTTTACTGTAACTGTTTTAAAGCACAAGGTATGTTTGGTAATTAATTATTTTCATCAAAGTTACTTTAAAGATATAGTAACACGCCTCAAATTCAATTTATTATAAATTTCTTTAAAATTTTATGCAAAACGAATGACAAATACTCGTTCGTTTTCAATCATTCTTATTTAGTACTTACACTACGAACTTTTTAACTGGTATCATTATTTTTCTATTTGACATTTCAATCTGTCAGTTTACTGCATTGAATTATTTGCCAGAGTATATTTATTGCTATTAGTGGCATATAAAAAGATATGTTTCATTCGTACCCACTCAGGCAATAAAAGTAACACAGCAGAAGAGGCCATAGAGAATATTATAGATAGTATTAGTATTTTTTAATATACCGATTTTTTTATGAAAATATTTGACTCGTGTGCTAGTTTTCGCATGAACAAAAGATAACTTTAAATCGATGAAACATAAATCGTACATACATTTTAGAACTTTTATAGTGGATTTCAATATATAATATTTAGTTGTTTATACTTCAGTCCAGATTTTAGTTGTAAATTGTCATAGCAAAGGTGAAAATTTATAGTGTTTTGAATGTAAGATTGACGTTTGAGCAAGGGAGAAGTATAACAAATTAATACATATTTTAACTTTTTACAGCGCCATCTCTTGTCTGCCCACTTAATTTTTACGTACCGCGTTGATTTTTAGTTAGATTAATAATTGAAATGCATTAAAAGTAACATAGAACTTACATTTACAGTAGTTGGCGCTAATTAATGCTCATTATTCTAAAGAGGGAGACAATCGGTCAGTTTCGGTTACGGAGAGCGTCTTCTCTTTCGCAATATCGGTGACAAAACATCATATACCTAACTATCTGTTTTAGGGAAAGAGATAACGCTATACGAAACTGAAACTAGCCGAGAATCTCTCTCTTTTGCACGATATGCAGTACATAAAACACTTTTTTGACGATGAAGATATGCATTATTTACCGTCAGATACTGCAACTAATTAAACAGTGATGTTTTACAATGTAGTGAAAATTATAAGAGATTTTAAAAATAAATCAAATTCTCACACAACGTAGCGTAGTATCTAAGTTTTGACATTAGAGAGAATGAAATAATCAAATAAGTATTTCTGACACTCACACATCATTATCTAGCCCAAATTAAGTTTCTTACAGAACTTGTGTTATGGATACTAGATAACTGATATACTTAAGAAATATATAAACATACATATATAATAAATACATATTTTTTATTAGAATAAACTTAAACAAACATATAAACATTCTATGCCAGAGGTCCTGGGTTCGAATCCCGGCGGCGACCGATATTTGTGTAATGAACAACAGATATTAGTCGTCAAGTCATAGATGTCTATATGGTTATTTAAGTTTATTCTAATAAAAATATGTATTTATTCAGTATGTATGTTTATATATTTCTTAAGTATATCAGTTATCTAGTATCCATAACACAAGTTCTTTAAGAAACTTAATTTGGGCTAGATAATGTTGTGTGTCAGAAATATTTATTATTTATTTATTTATTAAAACATCCATGACTTGACGACTAATATCTGTGGTCATCATACAAATATCCACCGCCGCCGGGATTCGAACCCAGGACCTCTGGCATAGAAGGCAATGTATGTTACCGCTACACCAGCCGATCGTCAAGAGAATTAAAAGAGTGTAATATTGAATAGGGCCCATTGTCACTCTCAATAAGTTTCTATAGTGTGCTTTGCCTTTAAATTATAAAGGACGTCGTAGGCTTACATCCAGTTTAGTGTATATAGCGATATATACAGTGAACAAACATATTATTCATCGAGTCATTGATGTTTATATTTTTATCTATAGTACAAGTTTATTTATCCGCTATCTATTATCCATAAAACAAATGCTCAAATAAAACTTAAATCGGGTTACACAATGTGGTTTGAACATCAGATATTTTATCCCAAACATCCAACAGTATAGTGGATTTTCCCTCCCTAAACTTTTTTATATGCTAAAAAGACTCAATAAAACTTAAACATTTGATACGTACTATAACATTACAAACACATATTCCCGTCTTTTTCTAATCAAGCCGCATGATGTTTTAAATCAAATATCTCCATTAATAAAGGCTCAATAGGATTCACATCTAGGTAGACTCCGGTGATTTCTTCGGCGAATTTCCGGAGTTCTAGAATTTTCTGTATTAGTTTTAGAAAGATGGACTTCGCTTCACAACCGGGGTAGGTGCTTTCGAGGTATCGTCTTAGGAGGTAGTAGTAGGAGCTCTGAAAAGGTATAGTAAGTACTTAGAAAGTGTTTTGTGTTAAAATAAAATATTGACTAAAATTACAACAATAGCAAATTGTTGGGCTGATGTCCGACTCTGGTTTATAATATTAATAAGATAGTTTATTATGTAAGTATGAGCGTTACAATAGGTCTTCGTTTTTAATATTATAGTCCGTGCAAAAATACACGTACAAAAAAAATCCTAGATGAACACAGATACATGCCACGGATATAAGTCATGAAAGTTTAAGGGACCATGTAATAGAATCAAATAACATGTGAATATTTTTTTTAATTTTTTTTTGTTTTTATTTTTCATACAAAATAATTCAATTAAATTAAAACATCTTATGTAAACACCCTAATGCGAGTATGACAACGTGGCAAATTCTATTCTTTTTTTATCGCTATACACAGGTACAGTTCGCAAAGTTTTGCGTTGATTGTATGCAACGTTCTTCAACGTTTAATAGTATATTATGTAACAAGTGAGCTAAGTTGCTAATTACAGTCGAGGTTAATAATGTGCCGAGACTGTAATTAGCAACGCTCACGAGTTACATACGACGTTTTTCAACACACTTGTGAGTAAAAGACAGACATACGTGGTCATAAAATCTCTTTGTTGTTTCTGAAAATATTTTATAGTTGTGTTTGTTAGTTCCACTTAACGCACTAGATGGCGTTGATCAAATTATAATATACATACGTATGAGTGGTTTCATTAGTGGTGTAATAGTATATAATGTATAACCCGGATCAATAAAATATGCTCTGTTTACTCGCATGTAATTTGCACTAAGGTACAATACAATTCAACTTTGCAGGATTCATTATATTATGCACTAGGGTATAATATATTATGAACACGTGACCTATAGCCCAGTTTATAGTTCTAAATTCAATAGAATAAGGCTCACTTTACGAGCAAGTGTGTTGAAAAATGTTTTAATTGTTTATTGTATGGCTTCAGTGACACTCGTCTATTGAATGAATGTTAAAGAGATTTTACAAGGGTGATAATTTATGAACTCATTATATTAAGATTGATGATATCTTGGAAAGTATGCACTTTTGAACCGCATATTCTTAGGTAAAAAGTATGACTTTTTAGTAAGGAACAAAATCTCAAAGTTATGAGATATCAAAAAGAACACCTTCTATACATACGTTGATTGTTGATTTTTTATCCATGACGTATCTCCTTTAAAAAACTTAATTACCTAGACTCTAGAGCTAAATAATATGTAACATTCACGTTAGAAATATTTATCTTTTAAATACTTAAGCTTACCTGCTCCAATTTAATAACATCCTTATGTACCACCTTCGGCCGGTCAGGAGTGAACAGTAATATAGCAGACATTATCAAAATGACGTGTTCGTCCATCCGCCATTTTGGATCGAAAGTTCCTATGAAGGACTGGTGTAGACTGTATATGTTGCCTTTGGCCAACTTTAGTAGGTCTGTTCGAATACTGCCGAATTGTTCTTGCGAGTGGGGTAGCTGTGGAAATTAAACTTTATTTGTATATGGATAAAGTGATAAATAGGATATTATAAACAAATCTGTTAAATTTTAAATATCCGTAGTATGAAATGGCAGTGTGATAACAAGTATAAAAATCAAATCAGTCATTATTTATAACATTTGTCACGTATAGGGCCTTTGACATTTTTAAAAATTTTCAACAGTTCCCAATTACTATCGTTTTCGATATTATTTACAGTTAATTTTAAGTTTGATGGCAATAAAAAATATTTATTATTATTTCCTCTTATCCCATACATAGGGTCGCCTTATATATTATTATTTTAATAGCGGATTAAGACAACCGGTCATAATGACCAATGAAAAAATATGTTTTTTTTTTTTGTAACCGGCCGGTTACAAAAAAAAAAAACATATTTTTTCATAAATTAAAATTTCAAAATTCTTCTAAATGACCAAAATTTAAGTTTGATCTGTAGTTTATGACTTCACAGCAAGTAATAAAAATGTTTCCATCTAATAGTATGAAGTAATAAAATGTAGATTAATCTTAAATTTTACTCATAGTGAAGAATTTTGAAATTTTAATATATGAAATATATATATATTTTTTTGTTTTCGAAATTCTGACCCACTCATCATTCCTAATCTGCTATTAAAATATAATTTACTATCATAGGCGGAACCTGTATACATATAATAATTACACAAGTGTTACCTTCCATTGATTCCTTTGACCATCATAAGTCATGGCGCTGCGCAGTATCATCATCTCTATGCACCCGCCCTTAAGCAGAGCTACCTGTTTGCAACAAACTTATTATGTTAATGACTAGTTTAGATATATGAAACAGTCATTTTGTTAAGTATATCAAACAGTTTCTTGAAGTAATAAAGGCTATAATACACAACTTCATGCCCTGTATCCCTAATGGGGTAGACAGAACACCAGAGGCTATAAAAACATCTGATGTCAGGTTTGACAAATTTGGAGGAATTAAAATGTAGAGAGAGTATTGCAGTAACAGGGGCCGCTTATCGCCCACGAAAACCTCTGTAAACTAACTTTTACAGTATGCCCGGGAAGAGAAGCAGTTGATACATTCTATGTTTTTCTTTCGCTCCCAGTCCAACATTGAAGAATACTTTTATTTTATCAGTTAATTAGCCAATGACTTCTATCTCACCTTATTTTGAGAGCAAATGAGGTCGAAGATGATATCACACGGGTATAGGAAGAACAGACTCTTTATATAAAATTTAATTTTCATAAAAAACTTATCGAACTTACAGCAATAAATAAAATAGTTTTTAATTAGTTTTGTAAAAAAGTATTTTTACTTTCAAGTTTTTAGAGCCATAAAACTAGTAAATAAGCTGCTTTATTTTTTAAATTAAAACTTAATATTACCTGATCCTCTTCACACATATTCTTGAAAGCGCTAATTTTCTTGGCTATCTTGATAAGCCGCCTTATCGCGATGGCAGTAAGGTTCACTATTGTTATTAAACGAGGGTCGTGTTTGCCATCATCCGGCTGAAAAAGATTCAATCAAAAGAAAACTTAGAAATAGACTAAATTACAGAAGGCCGCTAATCAACTTTTCCAAATCTGTCAAAAATTGTTCTTGAATCTGAACTCTATGCACTCGACATTAAGTTAAAAATTGGTTAGGGAAATTTGACAGGTTTGTAACGCTTGTACTGCGGCCTTTTACCTCTATATTAAAAAGTACAGAAAGTCAACAAAAATTAGACAGTTTTTAAATTTTAGTGCCTCAAACTGGAGTGTAAAATTTTGTGTAAATGTGACTTTTTGCATTATTCACTTATGACCTGGAACTTATGAAAAAACTGATTAAAAACACAAATTGAACGATATCTAATCGGAATGAACCAAGACTTGTAAGGTTTAATAAAGAAAATTGAAGTTACCAAGAATTTTATAGGTGGCCAAGTTTCCGTGCCGGTGAGTACCTATAGTTCTACATATGTATATGTATTTATATGTCGTAGTCAACTGGTTAAATTAGCCACTCAATTGGACGCCTAGGCCGTTTCAACTGGCTTAAGGACAATTAGTCAAGTCGTTGATCGCAACGTTTAACCAGTTGGCTAAACGTTGTTTAGCCATTTAGTTAAGGGCCCCATTCGCGAAATCTGTGCGTTTTCAAACTCATTACAACCGGCCAATATTGTTTGTCTGGATCGGATAAAAATATATGTTGAAGTTTGTTTAATATATTTTATAAATCTGTGGATCAAAACACGATACTGAAAACTTTACTCGATCATAAAAAATTACGAAAAAGATGAAAATTTTAAGTGATTTTCCGATATTCTAAGAGAATATCAAACTTATACTTACAAAAACTTGTCATAATATTGGTAATGTAGCATAAAATTAATTTATTTGGATAATTTCTTTCTTAAACCGTTCTATTTTTTCTAATATAATATAATATAATAAAGACGACGGTGCGATACAATTCAGTACCACGCGAGGCGTCATGGAGGTAGGACCTGTGTCGCTTTTGCTCCCGATTTTCCCGCGTAATTGATCGTCTTTTTGACCATAGCGTACACATAACAGTACGACAATTTAATTATTTAATTTTTGTTAAGTCACATTTTATATTTTGATTGATAAATTAAAGGAGTATTATAAACAATTATCACTTCTGAATATAGAGCTAAAAACTTGTTTCTGATATTTTTTTTTAAGTTTATTAGACAACAAGTGCAAAAAAGCATATAATTTTTTTTGCGATAAATCTTTTCTTACGTAATCACCCGACGAAAACAAAAGGAGGATTATTATTCTATACGTACGTATACAGGGTTAATATTAACGCATCACCTCTTGTGGGCTGCTCCTCCACATCAATTCCAACGTAGATACTGATAGGTGCACATCGATAAACATACAGGGTGTAATTTTTAATGCCATCTGTAGGGAAAGTACTCTAAAGAAGAGATAGCAAAATTTACTCCAAAGAAACTGTCCTTTATTATTCAACAGAAATAAAACCGCATTCAAAGATTTTTAAGAATTCACTCGTTTCACCTGGGATTCAAACCTACTAAAATCTGTAAAAATGACACCCTGTAATTTTATTGTGTGGTTCGTTAGAGCCAATCACAAGAATAAAATCTCTCTCACATACTAGGTTAATTCATTGAAAGGAAAACCATGAAATCTTCATTTTTAGATTTAAGTCGGTTCGATTCCTGGGTGAAGAAGCGAGTTTTTCAAAACTCTTTGAATACAGTTTTAATTTTTCCTAAAATAAAGAAATGTTTTATGGAGTAGAATTTGAATTTGCCATCGTGGTGAGAGGATTAGTCAGCCTAGGCCCTGCGTTACCGGACCTAGCTGCTTCCAGAGTGCGCCGCGCGGAGGCTCCTTTCTTGCACTCCAAAGCTCTCGATAAGTGTGAATGCGGGCATTCCCCGCAAACAATGACGCACCTACTCACCTGCCCAGCATGTCCACATAGCTGCACACTCCAGGAATTGATGGAGGCTAGCGATGGTGCTGTAGCGGTGGCGAAATTTTGGAGGAATAAAATTTGAATTTGTATCGACTCGCAAGAAGAAGAAGCAGAAGATGGAGTAGAATTTTCTATCTCTATTATTAAGAAAACTTTACCCCCAAATGACATTAAAAAAAATTGCCATGTATATTATGTACAATATGTTCTGCTTGATTTCCCATAACTCTAGGGTCTTGATGGGGCCATGTAATAGAATCAAATAACATGTGAATAATTTTTCAATTTTCTTTTGGATTTTATTTTTCATGCAAAATAATTCAATTAAGTCAAAAATAACTTTATGCGAAGTATGACAACGTGGCGTTTTCTACTCCTTTTTTATCGCTATGCACAGGTAGGTACAGTTTGCGACGTTTTGCTGTGTACATTGTATGCAACTTTCCTCAACGTTTAATATGTTTTTGTTGTTTATTCTATGACTTCAGTGACACGCGTCTATTGAGTGGATGAGATGTTACACGGGTGATATTTTAGAACTCATTATATTGAGACCGAGGATATCTTGGAAAGTATGCCCTTTTGAACCACATATTCTTTGGCAAAAAGTATTATTGTTTAAGTAAGGGAAAAAACCTCAAAGTTATGGGATATATAATCAATATATATAAAACTGTTCCGTTACTGACTGAGTGACTGAGGTACTGAGGTACTGAGTGACTGACAGACAACGTACAGCCGTAACTACTGGGCGTAGAGAGCTGAAATTTGGAAAATTCATTCTTTAGGAAATGTAGGGGTGCACTAAGGAAGGAATTTCCGAAATTCCCACGGGAACGGGAAATATAGGATTTTTTAGTTTGTATGAAAAATCTTATTCCTTAAGTGCACCGATGTGAAATTTGGTGTAAAGGTTTTTCAATGTGTGTCTGGTTGTGTTATGAAAGGAATTCCCGAAATTCTCACGGGAACGGGAAATATTTGATGTTTTAGTTTGTATGAAAAAACCCATCCCTTGAGTGCACGGATGTGATATTTGATATAAAGGTTCCTCAATAAGTGTCTGTTTGTATTATGGAAGGAATTCCCGAAATTCCCACGAGAAAGGGTTGGACTTTTTAGTATGTGTGAAAAATCTTATTCCTTAAGTGCACCGATGTGAAACTTGGTGTAAAGGTTTTTTAATGTGTATCTGGTTGTGTTATGAAAGAAATTCTCGAAATTCCCACGGGAACGGGAAATATATGATGTTTTAGTTTGTATGAAAAAACCCATCCCTTGAGTGCACGGATGTGATATTTGATATAAAGGTTCCTCAATAAGTGTCTGTTTGTATTATGGAAGGAATTCCCGAAATTCCCACGGGAAAGGGTTGGACTTTTTAGTATGTGTGAAAAATCTTATTCCTTAAGTGCATCGATGTGAAACTTGGTGTAAAGGTTTTCCAATGTGTGTCTGGTTGTGTTATGAAAGAAATTCCCGAAATTCCCACGGGAACGGGAAATATATGATGTTTTAGTTTGTATGATGTTCCTTTATTTCAGCCAAACCATCCGACCGATTTGTAGAAAATTAGTAATGAAAATAGCTCCCAAACCCTACTTTTTTTCAAACACCAGCCCTATTGGATTGGAATGAGAGAGAGATAAAAGCTTACGTAAAAGATCTCAACTACCTACTCATCTGATTTTAATGAATTTTGGAACAAATAATTTATGAAAGTTATAAATTAACGTCATGATATACTTTCAAGTCAAAATAGCACGATTTTCACAACAGAATTCAGTACGGATATAAATTTAAAAAGATTTCATCTATAAAATTGCAATTACAATATTTATAAAAAATAAAATAGTAAGTATAGGTATCGCAATACTAAATCCAGATAAATAAAAAATATAGATTCTATTATATCATCCTTGACATAAGTTTTAGTCATCGTAGAAACGAATTTCGTATAACAAGGCACACCATAGGTATAGTACTACTATATTACTGCTATTAATTATACTGTGACATTTCTGTGCGCTGACGTTTTCATTTACGCGACTGCCCGCCACGCAGTCCCATATAGCGTTAATGCCTACTGTGGTCGAAAATCCTCGCCTTAAATTGGATATTGATAAATGTATGATGTTTGGTTAGGGTGTTGTGATTGTATTGAATAGTCGTCCATAAAAGAAGATACTTAATAGTTTTTATATAAAAACCGATATATATTTTTTTAATATTAAAACATTAAAACGGAACTTATTTCATTATATTTATATTTTATGGATTTTATTTCCTTGTAATTGAAATAATTAAAAAAATATTCTAATAAATAAAAAATTTTGCTTGACTGGTTTTTGCGTCATGACAGATAATTTTACCATGACCTACTTGTTTTATTACTTTATCCAAAACTGTACCAAATTTAAATCACTTGGCTGAATTTTGGTCAGCCATCTTCAAAGGGCTAACTTTCAACACGCCAAGTTGTTAAACGTTGAGTGTTTCGTGTTCAATCAACTATCGGCCTAGGCCGTTGATTCGGCCCAGGCGTCCATTTGAGTGGCTAATTTAACCAGTTGACTACGACATATATATTAAATGAAATTTGATTGGACGTTGACATTTATCAATGAAAGTATCAGCAATATTATATTTTACTAAACGTCATGTAGCACGTAACATTTCATAACAGTGTGTAACAATTTGCTACAGTTTAAATAAAGAGTGTTTATTTATTTACCCTTTATTATACACAATAAAAAATACAGAACAAATAAAAAGAAAACAATGTATAAAGGGCGGCCTTATCGCCAGGAAGCGATTTCTACCAGGCAACCCCAGTACAAGAAAATGTTATTTGTAGATGGAGCTTTAACAAAGGTAAGTTCTTAGATAAACAAAACTATGAATAACAAAATTTACAAACATAATTTACAACATAAATAGCAATGAACATACCATCTAAATATAATTTACATCATAATAGCAATAAACATACATTACATACAAATACAAAATATACATACATAAACTACACGTTATATGGTATATGTTTATGTGTTATATGTTAAAAAGCCCAAGATGGTTCAAATCCCGCCCTTCCACTAACGTACCGCTGTTACTCGAATGCCGTTACTATGTTGTAATATAATGTTGTTGTATTTTGTATAAAATCACGAACAATTTGTAACAGTTGTTACAATTTGGTTATAAAAAATTTAGATAACAAAATATAATGCAAAATTCTCTTTTCATAAAAGTTGTGATATGAGAGCAACATATGAAAAATATTTAGCAGCTTACCTTTCCAAAGTTGGTGGAAGCAGTGTCGCCGATCAGCTGAGATACGTCGTCGTCAATGGGCGCGTGAAGAGCTTTATTCGCGACTATTAACTCATTTAACTTCGCTCTTTCCACCTGCAACACAAATTCGTAATGGCCAAGATTACAATAGAGTCTCTTTTTTTGTTTTACATATTATTTATTCCATGATAATTTTAATATAGACCTTAAACGTAATTGTGACTATACAGCTTTCTCGTTTATAGTAGACATTAATAATGTATTTCAAGTTTTATGTAAATTGCTCAGTCAATCCTATTAAAGTTCAGCTGTTAAGTTTCCTATTAAGTTTCATCTTAATGTAACAATAATAAAATATAAATCTGTGATAAGACATAAGTTACACAAGATATGTTTTTTTTTAAGTAAGTTCTAAGGTCTGTGGATTTTGTGAATGATAAATAAATAAATAAAACTGTTGCAAGTACTAATATCGAAAAAAAAAAAATCATCAATATTCAAAGCCGCGATAGTCGAATGAGTGATTCTAGTCCTAAATTTTTTAACGTTTAGATAAATGTATTTCCTTTCAATTGTATGTAATTTATTTTGTATTGTTATTCACTTGTACTTTTTGTACATTTCGTTAAGTTAAGTTTTTTATTGTAAATTTGCACACGATGATGAATGCAAGTGTACGTACAAACCTAAGTTGGTTTTTGTTACACTAAACTTGTTTTGTAAAAATGTTATTGTATCTTTGTTTTATTAATAAATAAATAAAAATAAAAAATATCATCACTATACAGGGTCCGTTTATAATAGTGAATTATATTTTTAGCAGATTAGAAACAATGAGTAGGTCTAAATATCGAAAAAAAATATATTTAATTGTAATGATTTTTCATTCTTTAAATTTCAAAATTCTTTTCTTGTGGCTAAATTTTCTGATTAATCTACATTTTATGGCTACATAAAATAAGTTGAAAAAGTTTTTATTACTTGCTGTGTACTTACTCATAAACTACAGATCAAACTTAAATTTTGATCACTTAAAAGAATTTTGAAATTTTAATTTATACTTTTTTTTTATAAATATTTCGTAATTATGACCCACTCATCAGTCTTAAGCTGCTATTAAAATATTATTGACTATTATAAGGCGTCCCTATACAAATACACTTTATTGCGATAAATCCAATTTTGTACCGTACCGCTCTTGGATAAGCGTGTCGTAAAAGGCGACTAATTCGAGTGAACGCAAAACTTTTAGTGTGACCTACGTATGTAAGCATTATAATAATAACTTCTTCTTAATTTCACGCCTGTATCCCGTGGGGTAGGCAGCATACCAGAGGTAATAAAACCATCTGATGTCACGTTTGACAAATTTGGAGGCATTATAATAGTAGAGAGAGACTATTGCAGTGACAGGGGGTCAGCCTATCGCCCACAAAAAAGCCTCCCATAACACCGCGGTCCCTTAACTGGCTTTTACAGTATGCCCGAGAAGAGAAGCAGCTGGCACATTCTATGTTTTTCATTCTCTGCATTCATTCTCTGCATCTGCATTATAATATTAGCAAAGAATCACAAAATATACAGTTTAATACTTTATATTGCTAGCTTGTCCCGCCTGCCGCTACTATTTTTTATTAAAAATATTATTTAATAGTCTAAATCTGAAACTTACTTTATTCCGTAGTGGGTTCTTAGCTTATGTAATTATTTATTTATTATTATTTTTGATTAGAAGTATTTTTTTGCTAACTATACTATGATCTGTCAACGTATGTACAGGCCGCCATTTAAGATTGCTTTCTTTATTTAACCAAGTTATACCTAATAATAATACAACTCTTTATTGTTTACCAACATGATAACACAATTTCAAATAGGTAGAAAGGTGACAATATAATCAACGAATGGAGAAAGGTAAATGTTCTCCATCATCATCATCTCAGCCCGCGCTAGTCCACTGCTGGACGTCGTCTTCCCAACGTGCGGGGGGGGGGGGCGTTCTCCGTACTCATACATATTTAAAAAAAAAATGGGACCACCTCTGAAGTATCCTCTATCATATGAAACAAGAATATTTAAAATCGATTCATAATTGTCCAAAAAAATAGTGTAACAAAGACAAAAAAAAAAACATTCACACAATTTAAAAACCTCCTTCTCTTGGAAGTCGGTTGAAAATAGATTCAATCAAAAGGCAGCCTCATCGCTGTATAGCGGTATCTGCCAGGCAACCCTGGGCAAACTTAGTGATGGAAGTTGTGTTGGATTTTCGTAAAATAACTGTTGCAATCAAGTTTTACATACCTCGTTGAGCTCCCTCGAAGACCCGCTGAAAGAACTGACTGAAGCATACGACTCGAACTCCAGCTTTATAGCTTCGCACAGTATTGATTCCATCGAATTTGGTTCTATCCTGAAACATTTATAAATAGGTTATTTATACTACCAGACGCAGACAGAACTTCCAACTCCATTGGATAGAGCAAAGAGTCGAAAAGAACGAAAGAGTTTTCAGTTTTTAGAACGGGTGGCCACAGATTATGCAAGTTTGGAAATTTGATATACCAACAAGCAAAGTTTAAATAAAACACTTTTTAACCGGATTTATCAAGTATATTTACATTTTAAATTTTAACTCGACGTTTCGGTGTCTTTGCGGACCCCGTGGTCACGAGCGAAAGTGTCAAGCGTCGAATATACGCGAATATACGGGATAAATCCGGTCAAAAAGTGTTTTATTTAATAATATGAATCGCGAAGACTTAAGACAATATTAAGCAAAGTTTGTTTATCACTTAGTTCAAACAAGTATACTTTTTAACCGACTTCCAGAAAGAGGAGGTTCTCAATTCGTGTGTACCTATGTTTTTTTATTATATACATATTTTTTTTGTTTTTGTTAAAAGTTTTTTTGGAAAATGTTATATATGTGTGCGTGCTGCGTCCCGCACAACTGTGTTCGTATTAAACGCCAGTGCGTTACCAGCATCCGTGTGTTTCACTCGTCCCTGCGTTCACCTATTTATCAGTGGCGACTTTTAATCTTACCCGCGCGTTGTTAAAAAAAAAAAAAATGTCGTTAACTTTTGGCGTAATTACGACTTTTGACCATAGTCAGCAAACTTGGAGGACATTTAAGGGCAGAGTCACACAGTGGTTCATAGCGAACGATATCGACGCTGTGAAAGATCCATTGGGAGTGAAACGACGGGCGATTCTGTTAAGCGCACTCGCAGAAGGTACCTACAGGCTAGCTGCAGACCTTGCGCTGCCAAAGACGCTAGAAGAGGTGCCTTATGATGACATCGTGCTACTACTAGACACGCATTTCACGCCTAAACAAGTTGGTTTTGGAGAGCGGCATAATTTTTACGCCGCGACGCAACTACCCTCCGAGACAGCGTCGCAATGGGCGGCGAGACTACGCGGCCTCACTGCGAGATGCAACTTCTCAAACGTGGTAGAGGCGCTGAGAGACCGTTTTATAATGGGGATGCTGCCGGGCGCTGAAAAGGAGAAACTGTATTTCAATGTGTTGTGCTCGTGTGAATCTCTCTAGTTCCGGAAACAACACGACACTGATTAAGATATTATTTTGAAATGACCCTTCTATTCTAACTGAAACCACGGCACATAAATATAAATCTATATTATAATTATTACAGGTATTTGGCGACTGGTTCAAAATTTTCACAAATAGCTGAAAATTTTAGGATTGGAAAATCGACTGTTCCAAGAATTATAGAAGATGTCTGCGATGCCTTGTGGACAGTATTACAACCTTTGGTTATGCCAGAACTTAATGAAAATGATTGGAAAAAAATTTCAAAGCAATTTGAAGAAATCTGGCAATTCAAAAACTGCGTCGGGGCCATTGATGGCAAGCATGTGTACATGTTTGCACCCCCAAAATCTGGGTCCTCATATTACTGTTATAAACACAGGTTTTCAACTGTAATGATGTGCGTAGCCGACGCTACCCGAAGAATAATTATGGTAGATATAGGTTCAATGGGAAGGTTCAGCGATGGTGGTATTTTTGCTGATAGTATATTCGGAATTCGTTTGAGAGAAAACAGACTAAATCTACCACAGCCACAACCCTTGTACCAAAATGGAGAACCTGTACCGTTTGTTTTTATTGGAGACGAAGCTTTCCCTTTGATGCCTAACTTAATGAGACCATATCCACGCGATAATTTAAATAACGAAAAACGAACATACAATTATAGACTTTCAAGAGCTCGTCGTATTGTGGAAGCTACATTTGGTGTATTATCACGGAAATGGTACGTATACCGTAAAGAATTTGAATGTAAAATAGAAACAGTGGAAAAAGTGATAAAAGCAACGTGTGTTCTACACAACTTTTTAATTGACAAGATGCCTGGCTATCTAGATAATAATGAAACGGGTTTGGCCACGACTATGTTTAACGACACAAACGTGGAAAATCTATTATCGAATGACAATATGGATGCCTATCAAGTTCGAGAAAAATTCTGTAGTTATTTCAACAACGAGGGCGCCGTTCCATGGCAAGGCACTCGTATTACAATATTACTTGAACGAAATACTTTGTATAATAAATTGGACTTACCGTCAGATAATTGAGTTTCTTTCAAAACGTTCTCCCAAGCTGCATCTTTGACGTCACTAAGTTTATAGGTATCTATTGATGTGTTCCATAGACATGGATATTTTTTTACTGATTCAATAAAGTGTTCATCCATTACGTTTTATTTAAATTAACTAATTGTTTACGTTGAAAAATACAAACTGCACAAATTATTCACGATAAAAGCGTGTGCTCGCGTGCACGGTACTAGCAAGATGGCCGGCCGGACGGCGCGCGCGCGGGGATCTGCGGGTTGCTAGCGGGCGAGAGGGGGGAGGGTGACATCGCTCACTGCACGCCGCTCACATCTCTCGTCTCCACTGCGCGTCGTCCGCGCACAGCTCACATCTCCGCTTCCATCGCGACATACAAATATTACACATCTCCGCACAGCGATCTCCACTGAAGCTGAGCGGAGAGGAGACGTGTCAATAACTCAATTCTATTGGTTGTTTAAAAAACATCTCCTCTCCGCTCGTCTCGTCTCCGCTTTGGTGGAGTCCCGGCCTAAGTGAGGAGTCTCAAAAGTACACATGCATTAATACGCACCGCGGTCTATTTGCATATACACGGCTAGTGTTCGGGTTGTCTCCCGCGCCGGCTATCTTCCAGCGAGTGATGGAGGGCCTACTGGCGGGCATCAGCGGCGTGCTGTGTCTGCTTGACGACGTACTGATTACGGGGGTTGATCGTACAGAGCACCTGAGTAGGTTACATGAAGTCTTAAAACGATTACAGGACGCAGGTCTCGTACTAAAACAAGATAAATGCGAATTCTTTAAAGACGAAATTAGCTATCTCGGGTATGTCATTAACAAAGTTGGGTTAAAAAAATCCCCGGATAAAGTGAGTGCCATGGTCGAAGCGCCGGTACCAACGAATATTAAACAATTGCAATCATTTTTAGGTCTTATAAATTACTACAGGTGTTTTGTTCCGAGCGCGTCAACTATTCTTTCGCCATTATATGACTTGTTAAAAAATGACAATAAATGGAAATGGACGAAAAAAGAAAACGATGCGTTTTTAGAAATAAAAAATAAATTGACATCCGACCTAGTCTTAGCACACTTTAACCCAAACGCAAAAATAATTTTAACGGTGGATGCTTCTTCGACCGGGCTCGGCGCCATCTTATCACAAATAGACAGCGATCAGCTAGAAAAACCAATCGCATTCGCATCACGAACATTAACTGGCGCCGAGAAAAAGTATTCTCAAATTCAAAAAGAAGCTACGGCAATCATATTTGGGGTACGCCGCTACCATCAATATTTGTATGGTAGGTCTACACCATTTATATTACGTACGGATCACAAGCCGTTAATATCAATTTTCGGACCCAACAAAGGTATTCCAGAAGTGTCGGCAAACCGTCTACAAAGGTATGCTTTATTTTTATGCGGTTATAATTATAAAATTGAGTATGTGAAAAGTAAAGATAACTGCGCGGACTACCTATCGCGAGCGAGTCAGCCACCGCCGCTAGAGGGCGCGGCGCGCGCGAACGACGGCGACGAAGCGCAGCCCGACCGCGCCGCCTACATCAACTTCGTCACTCGTGGCACCTTGCCGATAACGGTTCAACAGTTGAAAGAGGAAACTAATAAAGATTTAATATTATCGAAGGTAATTAGTTTTGTGTTAAAAGGATGGCCTAAAAAAAATAATGATGAAACAATAAAACCATTCTTTTTGTGTAAATCTCAATTAGCATATGAAAATGGATGTCTAATGAGGGGCCACAAGGCAGTAATACCGGAATCATTGCGTCGACGGGTCCTAAATGAACTTCATTCGTCTCACATGGGTATAGTGAAAACCAAAGCAGAAGCGCGGTCCCGGATTTGGTTCCCGGGAATCGACGAGGCGCTTGAAAAAATGAAAGGTTCGTGTGAAACGTGCATTCAAATGCGCGCGTCGCCGCCGCGAGCCGCGCTGGCGCCGTGGCCGCACCCCCCGCACCCCTTCCACCGACTTCATCTGGACTTCCTCGGCCCTCTCAACTCTCGAATGTTTTTAGTAATCGTGGACGCGTATTCTAAATGGGTCGAAACGTATGAAATGAAAACTTGTACTTCATTGGCACTAATTGAAAAAATGTATGAGTTTATGTCGAGATTCGGGTTGCCTCATATATTAGTGACTGATAATGGCACGGCATTCTGTTCACAGGAATTTAATAATTTTTGTACTCTAAATGGTATTTCACATTTAACCTCCCCGACGTATCACCCAGCTAGTAACGGCCAAGCTGAGATCTATGTGAAAGTTGTAAAGAAGGGTATCAAAACAAGTATTTTAAGTTCAACAAACATTCGAGATAGTAAATTAAATCTATTAAAATACATGTTTGACTATCGTAATTCCGTACATTCTCTTACAAACGCATCACCGGCGCAATTAGTGTTTGGTAGGAAATTAAGATCACGGTTAGATATAATGCACCCGTCGACTTCACCGCCCTTGTCTACCTCGTTGGCCAACTCTGTCAAATTTAAACAGTGTTCACAAGTTGAAGCCCGTGGTGGTAAAAATACAATATTTCCACCGGGACAGCATATTTTATACAAAAGATATGTTAATAAAGACAAATATACATGGTGTAAAGGTGAAATAGTAAAAAATTTAGGAAGACGCTTGTATAGTATTAAAGACAGTTCAAGTTCCATACTTATAAAAAAACATAAAAATCAACTGATTTTATATAAGGGCAACGATCGTAACGTACAACTGTGGGATGCTACGGAACTTGAAGATGTAGCACCAGGTCTTGTGGATGACACTGATGCTCGCCCTACGCCGCCAGCGGAGGGGGAGGTGGAGTCTCGGCCGTCATGGGTGAGCACCACGCGAGGCGTGCGCCGACGACCTTCGGCCGCCAGCGACGCCACACCGCCGCCGTCGCCACCCGCGCCCGCCCCGCTCAGCGAGCCGGAGCCTGAGGAAGCCTCACCGCCGTCCCCGTGCTGGGTGACCACTAGCAGAGGGGTCAGACGTCCCGCAGAAACCGACTACTAAACACCCACAGGCACTTGTAAAAAAGGTTGATTTGATTGTATAGTTTAAGTTAGATGTTAAGATTATACCTCTATCTAAAAGGGCAGGAAATGTTATATATGTGTGCGTGCTGCGTCCCGCACAACTGTGTTCGTATTAAACGCCAGTGCGTTACCAGCATCCGTGTGTTTCACTCGTCCCTGCGTTCACCTATTTATCAGAAAATTATGAGTCGATTTCAAATATGCTTGTTTCATATGATCGAGGACACTTCAGAGATGGTCCCACATATATTTCATCGAAATCGGTAGAGTATTTATCTACTTCATGATTTTTTTAAGTTTTGAAAATTTATGAATATTTGTAGTGAAGACTATACTTCCAAAGTTTTTTTTAATGCTCTGCATGCGTTGATTATTAGATGTAAATAAACTATGAAACTGCGACTCGATATCTGATTTTCTGAGGGAACGGTCGATTCGGGTAGTCTTAGATGGCTACTCTTCTGACCTAATGGCAATTAATGCCGGCCTACCTTAGGGATCTGTACTCTCTGCAACTTTATTCTAGCTGCACATTAATGGACTCTTAACAACGGGCATTATTGGTTACGCTGATGACAGCACTGCTGTAATGAGATACGTATCTAATGCGAGAGCGAACCCTCGTGAAATCCAGAGTTTGAAAAGTGTATGATTGAGCGCGTTGATTTCACTTTACGGAAAGATGGTGTTATGGAAATTTGGTCAAATTTAACGCGTCCAAAACTCGGGCGTATCTATTTTCCGCTAAAAAGAGCACCTTCACATTAACGCACTCTGTACAAAATATATTATGCCATCACAAATACCATACATAATACAAAATGTATAAGCCATCACCCACCATCTAGGGCTTTTAAGCGCAACTGTAACATCAAATACAAATTTCGATCAACAAATTGTGTCCATGCCTCAAGTAGCTTTAAATTGGGAATCATCTCGAACATACACCAATACTTCGGCCCTGGACAGCTCCTCAATTTGTACACACACAGCTGAAGTGCGATCATGCATGGAGTACTGCAGTCATCTTTGGGATGGTTCAGCTAAATATCAACTGGAAGCGCTGGACTCCCTTGACCGAAGAGCCCGTAAGCTCATAAATAACGTCGACCTTACAACCACAAAATTGCAAACCCTAGAGCATCATCATAAGGTTGCTTGTTTAAGTGCCCTATTTGAACAAACTGAATTTACCATCAGACTGCTAGACGCAGACAGATCTTCCATCCTTCCATGTGGTAGATATTCCAAAAAGTAGAAACAAGCGCTTTGACAGTTCTTTTTTGATACGGGTCGCCAAGGTTAGGAATGAACTGCCTGCGTCTATTTTTCCTGACCAGTATAGTCCTGGTACTTATAAGCATCGAGTGAATAGGTTTCTTTTGGATGGGGTCCAATTCGCCGGTATGCGCTGGATGTGAGCAGCGCAGGGGATGCCTTCTCCAGCAGTGGGCGTGGGCTGGCTGGTCAAAAGATTTAATTACCTCTCAACGTCTTGCAGGATATCCCTGGCTTTGTCTTCGTGAGGGTTGCTGGTGGCTGCCGGCAAATGATCACAGAAGTGTTGCTGCTGCTCTTCCTCCGGGTAGACTGATGTCTCACCGTCATTTGTTAATATAGACCTGTCATGAGAATAAAAAATAATCATGGTGTATAATAAAGTGTTACTAAATAAATAAAATATATAAATAATTCTTGGCTATCAAAAATTTTAAAAGTTTTCGACTCATATGGAGTGCTTGATTGAGGTTGTGTGATAAGGATCCTTAATCCTTCCTTAAGGGCCTTATAAGGAACCTTATGTCCATACACCCTGTATAATACCTAATTAATGTTCCATTTGTAATTTGTAATTTATAACATGTAATAATAGTCCGGTCAATTTAGACATTAGAAGTTACATTAATTCCCACCAAGCTGAAAATCTGAAGGATCTTTCCCCTGAATATAATTTTTTATATTCAAAGTCGAAAATAAAAAAGAAAAAACTGAAACAAAATTGTAGATCATATAGTTATCTACAAAAAATGTATCGATACTTTGAATGTAATCGCAGGCGAACCAAAGTTACCGACATAGCCAGAAAAGTTGCAAAGCGGACGTGGTAATGGGCGAGGCACATAGCGTATGGCCGTTGAGGTTCTCGAGTGGCGACCAGACGTAACTAAGTAGACGTAGCGTTGGTAGACACCGCAGGGTGGACCGACAATCTGGTCAAACGCTGGATGAGGGCAGCGCAGGACCAATCTGTGTAGAGAACCTTGCGGAAGGCCTATGTCCTGCAGTGGGCGTCCCCTGGCTGAATGATGTTCCCCATACAGGGGAAAGGTGGGGAACTTTCTAATTTTATTTTTAATCATATTTTAAACATCCTTACTGATTTTCAGCTTGGTGGCTCCATGTAGCTTTACTCTAATTTTGGTCTAAGTTGACCAGACTATAAATGGTTTGATTTGAATTATACTCAAGTGCCAAAGAGAAAAATCAACAAACCAGCTGATAATAAGATAAAAAGTGTATTCTATACAGTATTTAGTAACAAGGCTCACAAATGATGCTTACTTATGATGCTTATAAGACTGCACAAATTGGCAAAATGGCAATTAATTATTTATTATTATTGGGAATTTTAATGCAAAAATTCTCTTAGGTAGAAGGACTTGACAATTTGAGTAGTTATTATTATCACTATAAAAACTTTTATTAAGAAAAGTAAGCTAAAGTTCAGGTTACTGAGTAGGTAAGCAGTACTTTCTAAATATTTTAGGTAGTTAAGAATTATTTATTTAATTATTTAAGAATTAGAATGACTACTATAATGTTGCCCAAGTTGTTTTTGTTGTTATTACGATAACCTTTTTTTTTTCTGACACTCACACAACATTATCTAACCCAAATTAAGTTTCTTAAAGAACTTGTGTTATGGTTACTAGATATACTTAAGAAATGTTTTATTTTTATTTTTTTAATTCTGACACTCATACAGCATTATCTAGCCCAAATTAAGTTTCTTAAAGAACTTGTATTATGGATACTAGATAATTGATATACTTAAGAATTATATAAACATATGTATTGAATAAATACATATTTTTTTATTGGAATAAACTTAAATAAACATATAAACATCCATGACTTGACGGCAAATATCTGTGTTCATCGCACCGATATCCGCCGCCTACGGGATTCGAACCCAGTACCTCTGGATAGAAGGCAATGTATGTTACCCCTACACCAGCCAGTCGTCAAAGTTAAGTTTATTCTAATAAAAAATATGTATTTATTCAATATGTAAGTATGTGTATTATTTCTTAAGTATATCAGTTATCTAGTATCCATAACACAAGTTCTTTAAGAAACTTAATTTGGGCTAGATAATGTTGTGTGAGTGTCAGAAATATTTATTTATTATTTATAATTTTTCAATTTTTCTTTTGTTTATATTTTTCATACAAAATAATTAAAGTCAAAACATCTTATGCGAAGTATGACAATGTGGCATTTTTTATCCCTATGTACAGGTACAGTTTGCAATGTTTTGCATTGTACATTGTATGCAACGTTCCTCAATGTTTCATATGTTTTTGTTGTTTATTGTATGGCTTCAGTGGCATGTGTCTGTTGAATGATTGTTAAAGAGATTGTATAAGAGTGATAATTTATGAGCACATTATATTAAGATTGATGATATCTTGGAAAGTATGCACTTTTTAACTAGGTACATAATCTTTGGCCAAAATTATTATTTTTTAGTAAGGAACAAAACCTCAAAGTTACGGGATATTAAAAAGAACACCCTGTATAAAAAAAAAATATTTTTTTTATTTGCCAGTATAAGCATTTTATTAAAAAGAACCTAACCTATTATTAAAAGACTAACACATAAAAATAAGCAATTTGTCATAATATAAAACAACAATTGGTCATTTAAAAATAATCAAAATTTGACACCGGAGAGACTTTAAAATAAGAAAATGCGATGTTGAATACGGCTGTTTCGTGCGGTTTTACCCGTGCCATTTCAAATCCTGCAGGAATATCAAAATAAAAAGTAGCCTATTTAAAAAAAGTAGTTATTCGAGACTATAAACAATCACTATGCCAAATGTCATCATTAAGCTGTTTTGCCATGATATAGGAACAAACATCCAGAGATGCATACATCCATTCATCCAAACTTCACATTTATAATATTATACAAAATTTTAGTTTGCTTTTATTCAATAGATGTCGCTGTACATCGATTAAATCACGAAAGAGGAGTTATAAATTACTTAGCCATATTAACTTAGTAGACTACATTTATTAATCCTCACTTTCACTATTATAATATTCGTAGGATAAAAAAATAACTAATGATTTTGTAAAAAAATAATGAAATATGTCAGTAAGGAACTTGACAGAATGTATGTTCTAGTCAAGTTTAAAGTGATAGTAAGCATGCCATCTAATGCAAGAATTGTATTTTTTTAATATACACAACTAACCTGATACTATTCTGTTTTGGTTGTTCCATATAACTGTTGTCCATACTATCACACGTATTGTATGTTTCCAATATACGCTGTTCATACAGGGTTTTGTTTATCACACTTTTCTCATCTATAGGTTGCACTTTCATGGAATATGAATCTGAACTTATAGAAGGGAATGTGGTGAAAACGGGTGTAGAATGCAGTGACTCTACATCATTGTCAAAAGAATGAACAGTACTATTGGGACTACAGGTAGTACTGTTCAAAACATTGTACTGTAGAATGGATGGATCTGGTAATGGTACAAAGCTAGACGGAGAACTTTGAACAATCTCATCCCGTTTTATAATTTTAGAACTAGGGGAGCTATCTTCCTCAGCATCTGGCAATTGACGCTTTTTAGCTCTGTTTTCTTCAATTTTTCGTCTCTTTTCTGCTTTGTCTTCTTCAGACATTATAAACTCTTTGACCATCCCAATAGAAAAACACTTTTCTAAACGACATTTTTGACAAAATCTCCTTGTAACCACTGTTATCTCGCAATTGTTTGAGAATGGGCATTTGAACTCTTTACTAGCCAAAGCATTTCTTCTAAAGAACGCCTTGCAGCTCTCGCAGGATATCGCGTTAAAATTGTAACCCAATGCCTTATCACCACAAACTAAACAAATTTTTTGCTGTACTGTTGGTAATTCCTTTTTGGAAGTTCCATCGACTTTTTTATCAACACTTTCACTGTTGTTCTGCATTTCTAGCACGTAAACACTTAACACATTTAGTTAATTGCAAATCAAGCAGATAAACATTTGTTTCTTTTCAAGGTAATTCAGGAGGTCGCAACGATTGCATGACATCCATAGCTGATGCGATTATCATAGTTATGTCAATTTTTTTGGAACCGTCGTTAGGAGCCGATAAGATAAAACCTACGCACGACTTAGACACTTTATTCAGAAAATTAGTGCAGAAATAAAGAAAATATCAAACATCAATTAATTTATGACTAATGTTATTGTCAGTGCGATATGTCTACCAAATGTCAATGTCATTTAATGAAATGACTTAAATAATTGGGTTTCATCTTACGCAGTTGTAGTATTTACTGTACCTAAAAGTTACAGTATCGTATGAATGGACGCCGTTAACGTACAAAGTTGATATATTGTACTGCTTCAATATTAAGGCGCGATAATATGAGGGAGCCGCGCAAATAAACATAGGAATATTATTACCTATTCGCCTTTGCTAGTTATTAAGTTCGAAAAAAAAAACTGGTTATATTGTACTTGTACAAATAGGTATTAAGTATGAAGTTACTGTGAATGCGGTCATTTGCATTTTACAGATATCCATAATTTGTTACTTATTTATTGTAGAAGCCAAGATTTTTCGGATTTTTGCCAATGTGTTGCTGACATGCAATACATGCCAATGGTTGTCCAGGGACTATCAATATTATTAGGTATGTGTTTATGCTTTACATTCACCCTAGTCAAAAAGACTAACGGTTGAACCATTAACAGGCATATGAAAATTCGATCCAAATATAACATCTCTATTTCATACAAACTCAATACTTTCTATATTATTACAGCCTTATCTATTAGTACAGAAAATTGAACTCAACTTTCTTCTTCAACCCGTGAGCATTCAACTTCAACCTTAGGTGGTAAGGTAGCATAACTTTTAGGTGATATCTAAATGTGGTTTTATTAAAATTAAATTTAGTTTTTCTTTTCTTAATAATCGAATAAAAAAAAACTAAAAATCATGATTTGTTATTGTGTAAAAAGTTAAAATTAAGATGATTGAAATAATAGATAAAGTGCTAAAAACTTATTTGACACAGAGATTTATCCTTATAAAAATTAGAGTTTTGGACTCAATAATAAAGACGCTAGAGCCGCAGTTTCTGGGTCAGATAATTTTGTTATGCTTTACCCCAACTATACCCCAAATACGCCGCTAGGTACCCTAAGTTCAAAAAGGAGGTACTCGTAAATCGATCTATAGTGGATTTCTATAGCGAATCCAATAACTTTAATCCGGATTTTTTATACAAAAATAAATCTGGATTTTGGTTGTCTGGACAACGTTCGTACATTAAAGAGCTTACAAACAAGGATTTTGGATTTAGATACAATATCCAGTTTTAAAAAGTTATCCATACCTTCATACCAACATTTGTTATTTTTCAACCACAAATAAATACTTAATGATTATTGAGGGCCTCCCCGTGACGTAGTAGTATAAAGTTTGAAAATAAAGTTAGTCTTAAGTTTGCTAACTTTTTTAACATTAGGTACCTACCAGATACTTTGCACTTTTATTTGTCGCGATGTAGATAAAAATAAAATAATACTTATCGAAATGTTTAATAAAATCTGTGTCTACTATACTAGACGCAAAGACTCGTGGCAGACGAGGCCATAAATCACTTTTGTTATAGAGATGCGCACACGCAGACTTGCAGAAATGTCGATAAATTTCAAACCGGGTGAGTCATCGCTGCACACACGCGAACAAATAAATCACCATATTTTAATAATAATTAACTAATGATTGTTATATTCTTGAATATTATCTTTAGAAAGTAGCTAGCAATAAATTCGTAATTATAAAAAAAAATACTTTAATGGAAGGTAGTTAGCAATTATTGCTAACTACCATTATTGCTAACTACCTTCCATTATAGTTATTTTTTTTATAAAATTAATAGGTTACCCTTAATTAATAGGTTACCCTTTTAATGGAGCGTATTTTTTTGTATATAACAGCAAGTCGCTGATACTTACAATCATTTCAACTGATAATTTCTTTCGAGATGGAGTCGTTTGTTACAAATAACATATCCAGTATTAAAGGGAATATTGAACATCAAAGTCGTGTTATAATAAACAATGTTCTGATTTTTCTAACAGAGTTAAAAAATGATCCCGTTAAGTTAAACCAACTCAATTTCAACAAGCCCCGTGATTTAACTGCAATGATGTGTGGAATTAGTTTGAGAACTGTCGATAGAATAAAGAAGGAGAGTACTGCTGGCGAAATAAGTTCTCCCCGGGAACAAGTCCATCAACCACGACCAGTGACGGAATTGGACGAGTTCGATAAAAGTGTTATCAAGCAGATTGTGTCTTCGTTTTATGACAAAGGCGAATATCCTTCTACAAAAAAGGTTTTGACCACCGCAAGGGAGAGAATAGATGGATTCAAGTGCAGTGTGTCTTCCATGAGAACAATTATACATGACCTTGGGTACCGATTTAAAAGTGCGCCAGATGGAAGAAAACAACTCATGGAACGAAGTGATATTGTGGCAGCCAGAATGCAATTTCTTAGAAAACTAGATGAGTTAAGAAAAAGCAGAGATTCTCGTCCAAGAATTTATATAGATGAAACCTGGGTAAACCAAAATCATTCTAGAAAGCGTGTATGGGTTGACGAAAATAATGAAGGCGGCTTACAAAAGCCCATAGGAAGAGGTAGCAGACTTATTGTTTGTCACGCAGGATGCGCTAAATATGGGTTTATGCCAGGTGCTAAATGGGTGTTTCGTGCTGTCAAAAGCAAAAATGAAGATTATCACACTGAGATGGAAGCCGAGGGTTTCACCGATTGGTTTACTCGACTACTTCAAAGCCTCGAGGAGCCTTCAATGTTAATAATGGACAACGCCAGTTACCACTCTAAACAAATAAACAGGGTTCCGACAACTGCCTCTACAAAAGCCGAAATTCAAGATTGGCTTCACCAGCACGGGATATCCTTTGCAGCTTCAGCTTTCAAGGTTGAACTTCTCCAAAAGGTGAAAGAAAATCGCGGAGAAAAATGTTATCATTTGGACCAGTTGGCAAACGAATACGGTCATGAAGTTATCCGCTTACCACCGTATCATTGCCAATACAATCCTATAGAGTTAGTATGGGCGCAGGTGAAAGGAGAAGTTGCAGCAAAAAATAACACCTTTAAAATAGCTGATGTGGAAAAATTGACAAATGAAGCTATCGAAAACGTGACTATAGAAAATTGGCAAAAATGTGTTCGTCACGCAGAAACTCTGCAAGAAGAAGACTTGAAGAAGGCGCATTTATGCGAACCCTTAATAATACATGTCGGCGATGACGACAGTGATACTGATGACGATGATGCATAATGTTAATTAATTATTTTAGTCTTAATTATTGTTAATTTTGTTTGTTAATTTGTTTAATTTCTATTTAATTTACCTATATATAAGTTTGTAATTAAGTTAGTTTTTTTTTACATGAATAAACTTAAAAAAATAGCTATATTTTGTTTACATTAAATATGCCTCACTTAAAACCTAATACCATCGACATACAGTCGAAACCAAACGACGCGCATCCCTACATCGTTGTGACGTCACCCATAAACAGTGTAAGTGCGAGCGAGATAATGATGTGCGCTGTCGCATTCACACGTTTTATGGCCTCGTCTGCCACGAGTCTTTGCGTCTAGTATAATTACATTTTATCTGAATCCGATAAAAAATAATTTAATCTTTAAATTATGCAACGTATGAAACGGAACAGATTAAAGGAGGGAAAGAACATAATAGGCTCGAAAACTGTCAAACTTGAAACATCACTGGACTCCTCGCATTTGAAAAACTCTATACCTACATGGGGGGACACACTGTATATTCTGAAAAGGACAGGTACTATCCAACTACATATACTTTTATGTTATTTTCATCAGTTTATAAAATTGCAGCTGTTGCTGTATGAGTACCTATACCTAGTCCATAACCTCGTTAAAGAGATAAGCTATCAAATGCCAAAAAATTCACTGACTGTTTCAGAGATAAGCCTACCCATAACAAAGAACATAAACAAACTCTGTATCTTTATTATATTGTTGGTAGAGATAGTCATAAACAATGTTCAGTCCAGATACCAAAATAATATGAGTCAAACTAGTTCGTATCAACTTAACTAGAATTAGTCAAGTTAACACTAACGACTCATATCATTTCGGATTATTTGACTTATTTGCATGGTACCGATGGTATTACCTGTCAAATTTCCCCAACCAATTTCAACTTAATGTCGAGGGCATAGAGTTCCGATTCATGTAATTTTTTTTGACAGATTTGTAACGCTTGATGTGCTGGCTTCTGTACCCATGTGTTTTCTGACCCCTATTGGCTCTGCGTAGTTTAATTTGCACAGCCTATCCTAGTATCTTAATTCTTATATACATAACTTCACGTAATGGGGTAGGCAGAAACCATCGGATGTCATGTTTGACACGTTTGGAGGAATTATAAAGACGGAGAGAGGCTATTGTAGTGAGAGGGGCTCAGCCTATCGCCCACAAAAACACGAATAAAACCTCTGTCCCTTAACTGACTTTTACAGTATGCCCGGGAAGAGAAGCAGCTGGTACATTCTATGTTTTTCTTTCGCTCCCAATCCAGCAAGAAAGCACGGTATAGATTTGGATGAAATTTGGCATGGTGACAGCGTGCAGTCTGGAATAGCACATAAATTGCATGGGATTCAAAATTGCGCGGGTAAAACCATCCGAAACTGCTAGTCTGGAATAAAACCAAGTTGTTTTCAGTTAAAGTATCAGTCCGAATGGAATCCTCAAGGAAAGCGCAAGCGTGGCCGCCCAAAACAGACCTGCGGGGCTAGCATGCTACCGTCGACAGTGATAAATCGGGCCTATTATCGATATTTTTTTAGAATATTGCATTTAGTGTATGTGATTTTTTAAGATTAAGACATATTTGGTTCTGTGGTCTTAATCATGTTATCAAATCGAGTAATTCTATCTATTATGGTGCGCATATTAGCTTACATAAGAGGATAAAATAACAAAATAACATTTATCTTGTCGATTCGACTATTTATGCATGCTAGCCCTGCTGGAGGCGGACGATCATCGCAGAGGCAAAGAATCAGTACCTTTGTACATTTGTTAGATTTAAGTATATGTTAGTTAAGTAACCCTGTATTTTTATATCTGTGTGTACATATACAGGGTGTAATTTAATTGCCCTATAAGGACGAAACATGTATATGTGCTAACACATGCAAGTAAATATCTTGGTGAAGTCAGAATTTTAATATCGTGATTTTTTTAATTTTTCACTTTCAAACAAACTAAATCAATATTATTTAAAAGCAATTTCACGTACATAGAAAATAAAAAAATAAAAATCGTGATATTCAAATTCTGACTTCACCATAGTATTTACATGCATGTGTTAGGACATACGTGGTTTGGCTCTATAGTTCAATTAGATTACACCCTGTATAATTAATTCAATAAAAAAAACGAAGATAGGGAAGATCTGGAGTAAAATGAAGCGCGAAGCTGAAGACCGAGTGGGATGGCGAAGCACTGTGGAAGCCTTCTGGCCAAACTAGGGGACATAGGAACTTAATTCAAGTAAATCATCGGACTGATATTGATCTATACACACACGATCGATTGAGTTGCTACTTGCCAACCGTAGTCCATGAGTGGAAAATTAAACACTATGAAGTCCACCTAAAAATAATTTTATAAGTGTAGGTATTTTATTTATGAATCGTGATTTACCAATGGAATAAGAAGGGAAGTCGTCGTGGCGCCGTGGTTACTGTGCTTATCAAACGATATCGCAGGTTAAACGCGCTCGGTGCGGCCTGTATTAGGATGTGTGACCGTCGACCATTCATTTCTCACGACGACTTCCGTGCTTCGGAGGGCACGCTAAGCAGTCGGTCCCGGGTGCTGTATACTTGTATACAGTAGTCGTTAGGGTTTGTCAGAAGCCATTTCGGCACCCTGAAATATCTGATATCCACCAACCAGCACTGGGCCAGCTTGGTGGATTACGGCCTAAACCTCCTCGTCATCCAGAGGAAAGACTCATAGCCCTGCAGTGGGCTCATTACACGAAGTTGTGAAGATGATGACGATAAGAAGGTTTTTCAGTATTTGCTACGACCATCTCGCCAAAAACCTTTTTGGTGAGATGGTCGGTTTGGAGAACGTACTTTATTTAACTAGATATGTAATCTACTAGCTGTTTTATGGACCTAGTGCAGTGTCTGTGAGAGTAGCACAAATTTGGTTTAAGCGTTTTCCATCCGGAAATTTTGATGTCAAAGATGCACCTCGCTCTGGTCGCCCTATTACGGATAAAATGGATGCCATTTTTGAAAAAGTAGAGTTTTTGTAAAGTGGAGAAAGATCGACATATCAGTAGTTACGACGTAGCTGAAAAGCTGGGAATTGACCACAAAACAGTTTTGGCGCATTTGAAAAAAGCTGGGTACACAAAAAAGCTCGATATTTGGGTACCTCACGAGCTCACTGAAAGAAACCTAATGAACCGTGTACTCAATTGTGATTCTTTATTACGACGTAACGAAACCGAATCATTTTTGAGAAAGCTGATAACTGGTGATGAAAAGTGGATCACGTACGACAAGAACGTGCGAAAAAGGTCGTGGTCAAAGGCCGGTCGGGCTTCACAGACTGTGGCGAAACCCGGGTTAACTCGCAATAAGGTGATGTTTTGTGTGTGGTGGGATTGGAAGGGCATTATTCATTATGAGCTGTTACAAACAGACAGGACTATCGATTCTGAACTCTACTGCGAACAACTTATGAGATTAAAACCAGAAGTTGAGAGAAAGCGGCCGGAATTGATCAACAGAAGGGGTGTGGTGTTTCATCATGATAACGCTAGACCTCACACATCTATAGCCACCCAGCAAAAATTAAGAGAGTTTGGCTGGGAGGTGTTAATGCATCCGCCATATAGTCCTGACCTTGCACCTTCAGATTTCCACCTGTTTCAGTCTCTTCAGAATTCCTTAGGCAGTGTTAGGTTAACATCACGAGAGGACTGCCAAATCCACTTGTCGCGTTATTTTGATGAGAAGTCCCAAAATTTTTATAGCAATGGGATCATGTCCCTTCCTACAAGATGGCAAAAGGTTATCGAACAAAATGGTACATACATACTTTAGTTAAATGTCAATAAACTATTAAAAAATGTTGTGAATTTTCTTAAAAATAGCGAAAAAACTTTTTCCCCAAACCAATATTTTTATCATCATTCGTTATCTAGTACCTATCCATAACACAAGTTCTTTAAGAAACTTCATCATCATCACAACTCCGTGTAATAAGCCCACGTCAGGGCTATGAGTCTCTCCTCTGGGTGACGAGGAGGATTAGGATTCATTGAAATGCAACTAGTAGTTTCCGGGCTTAGGGCGTTCAAAAATACAAACAAAATGTTCTCCTTTTATGAATAATGTCGGTATAAAACATGAAAAGTATAATACGAGCAGTGACTTGCAAAAAACAAGCTCCGGGTAAAACTCAGAGGAGGTCAAACGTGGTTAAGAATGGGTTAGGACCACAAAATCAAGAATACAAATAAAATTGAACACCTCTTTTACTACATTTCAGTCAAATTCTAGAATTATTTTCAGTCATACGAATCTCACACATTTTAATATTCGCAGAGTTATTCACGTACGTGACTTACTGTTGTAAGCACTGTGCAAAACAATGTTATAGAGAGCAAGGCTACCGGGTGTCAATTCAGCAGTTTTACAAAGTTCAAGTCAGTGAATTTATGTTGCAGCTACTGTGTGAGGATCGGATAGGATTAAAACGACAAGATTTTTGTATTAGGTTATGTTATTTTAACGAAATAAACATTCTCGTCTGAATAATTAATTGATTGTATTTTGTATATGGTGGATGAATACGAAACGAAATCATTTAGAATATGTGTTTTAATTGCAATTTTAAAGTAAATAAACCTATTACTAAGTATACGTATATTTAACAAGTTCCAGCGCGGTACTTCTCTCCACAATGACACTAACAATCTTCATATAAATTTTTCGTACACCTATACCCGTACTGTTATATACATTATTATTCACCAATAACTCTGTGTCAGTGACTGCTATAGCCGTATACCGCGTTTAGCCATTGTGCCTATTTTCATAATAACTAGACTATAAGACGCGCCCGTACGGTCATCGCAATAAAAATAAGCAAACCTTACAGAACTGATACATATGGAATTTCACCTAACAAATTTGTAAGTATTTGCTTATTTTTATTCAGACCAGAGCAAGTTGAAATCTCGAAGTCGTTTGAACTGTTTGAAATTCCTGCCATATTAGCTATGTGGAGCGTTTTCAGATGGCGTCTAGACTAGACTCTAGTCTTAACTTTTAATGTATGAAGTTGTACTTCTTCTCTTGAATATATGAGTTCTATGGGTGAAGCACTGAATTACGCGTTGAAGTAACCTTCATACATATACACCGGTTACCACCGTACTGTCAATGTGCGTAGCTCCTGTGTATGTGTGTATGATACCTAAAACAATCTTATTGAGCATGTATTTTTGACACTAGGGATTCAAGCCTCCTGTACAGAATAACAGTAAGACAGCTCTCTATGAAACTCCAATGTAAATTTGCCGGCTTTTGCCGTAGTGATTTTTAAATTGAGTTTTGTGAAAACGGCGATACCCGTACTGCCATTACATGAATTCCATAATTACTGTCTATGCCGTTACCGCGGTGGAACGTGTTAACAAATAAATAATAATAATAAATAAAATCCCCAGCCCCAAAATAAGCATAGCTGGTGATATGGGATACCATGTAGCGAACTAGGGGGGAACTTAGAATAGAAAATACATAAATAGATAAACACCCAGACCGGAACATTCTTTTTTCTTGTTCCGTGCGGGAATCGAACCCGCAACCACTGGCGTCTGAGGCAGACAGGTTTACCCCATCGCCAAAGTGGTCGTCCATCTGGATTTATAGCCTCTGGTGTTTTGCCTTCCCCATAAGGAATACAGGCATGAAGTTTTGTATGTATGTATGTATTTTACTTGATAGGTACTTTTATAAATACTTAATGTAGATGTTTTTGGCTTATAAGATAATATAATGTAAGTAAATGCCTTATAAGAGAATATCTGTGTATGCTGAGATCCACCGTCGTGGAACCCCATTTTCATTTCATGGACCCTTCAAATTTTTCACGTTTAAATTTAATCCTGTACTGATCAGAGGTTCCCAAACTTTTTTGTGATATAGACCCCTGGTGTTCTTCTCTATTCTCTTCTTCTATTTCTTTAATAATATATATAGCAGGAACTTCATTGTTTGGCTATTTCGTGAACTTTAACTATCACACGTAACGTTTCCGATCGATTGAACCAATATAAACAGAATTCTGAATCTTCTCAAGCTATTCCAAATTTTATTTTACAATGGATTTTTTGTACATGAAGTTTATTTTCTTAGTTTGTTCATATTTATTTTCCATAGGTCACGCTGGGACTTATAGTGTTAAAATAATAACAGATACTTTTATAAATGAGGTGGATTCTAAGTTTTTGAGTTTTCAAATCGATCCCAAGTTTCTGTTTTCTAAGCAGTATCAAAGGTGAGTTATTTTATATTTTATTTTTATTACTTACTACTAGAGTAGTAAATAAAAATACAGTTTAAAAACTAAAACCCGACTACTAAAAACACGCTCTGAAAAGTACGAAACAAGAAAATAGTCTCCGCAGAAATATGTATTTAGATCAAATACATATTAATGATAGAGATATGTTCAAAGGGTAGCCGTGATCGTATGCCACTTTGATTTTATTTAATTATTAATAGCGTGTTTTTAGTAGTCGGGTTTTAGTAATAGTGTTTACATACCTGTTGTGCCAATAAAGTTCTTTTATTTGATACCCCACGCGAAACGGTCAGGATTTTTTTTTAGTTCTTTTCTATAATTATTATTTCACTTGTTTTAGAGTAATTATATTTACATATTTGAGCTCTGCTAACAAAGTTCTTTCATTTGATACCCCACACGATACCGTAAAGATTTTTTTTTTTATTAACTTCAAGTCCCCTAGAGGACGCTGTAGTAAATTTTTAGTAACTTTAGCCAGTGGACAGTGAAGAGGCTTCCAACTACACCTCATCTATCCAATTATTATTACTAGTATAGTAGTTCTGAGGGAACAGATGAACATCCATACCCCCATAGATACAGATAAAAATCATAACCCTGTGATATGCTTCGCAGTATTCGGGTAAAAATACATTCCTAAAATGTAATCGTTAAAACGTAGCCTTACAATTCAATACCTACCTATGCCTCCGTGGTGGTGCAGGCAGTGGTATAGAAGCCACTGCGCCATTCGTTCTATTTCCGCAGCGATAAAAAAAGTTCCTTGTCTAGGTTTTTAATTATCTTTAGGTTTGTGTATTTGTATTAAAGGTTGCCTCTATGCTTACTTTGCGGCCATGTATTTAGTGTGCTTGTCTGAGAAATTACAAATAGTGCGGTCAATTTAGACCAAAAAATGAGAGTGAAGTTACATAAAGTCCCAACAAGCTGAATTTCAGTGAAATTGTTCAAAATATAATTATAAACTATGTTTAGAAGTTCCCCATCATTCCCCTGAAAGGAAAAATTTAATTCAAGGTCAAAGGTAAAAAAAAAATAGTTTTTCGCGATTTTCATCAAAACGGTAAGTTTTATCATAAAAGTACCTCATACAAAAATTGTAGATCATAAAATTATCTATAAAAAATGTCTTAATACTTTTTTTCTTACGAGCCACCGTTTCTGAGATATAACGATTCAAAAAATTAAAAAAAACTCGCTAAGTACATAGCTCATAGGTGGCGTGGAAACGTGTGCATATTATGAAGATAACAACTTTTATAAAAATATTATACTTTTTGAAAAAAGTATTATATTTAAGTTAAGTAGTTTTAACCCCTTGCAACGAATTTTGAGTCGTTCCCCGTAGACCCAGTGAGTTGACCATTAATAGGTCTACGGGGAATTTCAATTCTCCATTTGACCCATCGCAATAGGGATCACTTCCTTGACTTCTGGCTTTATCGATATAAAATAAAAACCATCAGTGAAACACGTAATAATTACAAAAATGAGTCCCGGTAGCTGCATTTATTTATTTAGAGACTTCGAAATAGATGGCACTTTCTCTTTCACATTCACTAAGAACGCAAGATCATTGAACAAACAAGGTATTATACTCTAATAATGCCCTAATAATTAAATATAGTCCGACAAGGATCTTTTGGCGCGTGGCGAAAATTGGAACTAACCACCGTCTTAGGAGATATCGCTTCATGACTTTTACCGCTCATATTTGTTATTGTACTTTAAAATTCAATATTAAGATATGAAATACGCCAACATTTACAAAATGTGGGTTTACTTATTGTAGTTATGAAATTGAAGAAATGGTTTTCAGAAGAAATAATTTCATGTCACTTTATGTTTTAATATAATTTTCTTGCTGAGTCATATATTTATATCTTCGACCCTGTGTTTTTGTACTACTAACGTTTTTCCTTCAAGCTTATGCAACAATCCTTTTGTATTACATAAAATGTAATAATTTCTGTTTCCAAACTTGAAAAGATCTAACCGTTTATGCATTCATATTTTACCCTGAGAATAGGGAAAAATATGCTTATTGGTAACCCATATTTCACCCACACGCCCCTCTGACGTCATCATCCAAGGGCCAAAAAAGCCTTGTCGTACTTGTAACTATTTTGACAAATTAAGCATGTTTTGCACGGCAAAAATAACAATTCGCTATTGTTATTTTTTGCTTTATTTTAGAAGTAATCTTACAAGAGTGATAACATTTTGAAATCCTGATTTAATAAGCAAAATTTTGAAAGAACTTGTCAGAAAATCTTGGTACATTTTTTTTTTCAGTACAACAGGTTAAACTTGAAGACAATCTTATCTTGAAAGTTTGGTTCAGATAAACGATGCTTTTTCTTCTAAACTAAGGCTGATGACATAGGATTTAAGATATAATGATAGAAGTATAACTCAGGGCTATATTTCAAGAATAAAACCGATCAAAAGTTACTATTTGTAGGAACAAGGCTAAAATGAACATCACAGGGTGTTGATTTTTTGGTATTCTTTAATTACCTATAACTTCATAACCAAAAACTTTTTTTTTTATTTTCCGGTAACTGTTACTTGTTGTTGTATCTCCTGCTTCTGGTATATCGTCGACTTTTGGGACACCCTGTATCTATATTGAGCTCTATTCGACATTACGCTCTCTTATTTAAGGTCTCTGTTATATTAAATTAGGAGACTTCTAAATCAACATTTAACGACCACTTTGGCGATGGGGTAACACTGTATGCCTCAGAAGCCAGTGGTCGCGGGTTCGATTCCCACACGGAAAAAAATAAAAAGAATTTCGGGTCTGAGCGTTTATCTATACTTGTATTTATATTAAAGGTTCCCCCCTAGTTTACTACATGGTATCCCATATCACAAGCTCTGCTTAGTCTGGAGCCATATATTTGGTGTGATTGTCTGGGGATTTTATTTATTTTATAATTAATAACAAAAGCTGGTTTTGAAGCCTCCAAGATTGACATTCGAGAGATTTGACATTAAACTCCTTAATATCTCCTAATGTCTTGGATTCTTACTATTCATATTAAATAAAAAAAAATTTAAGACTCCAGTGAGTTGACAACGTAAAATAAGTACTTACTCATAATTTATTTTAAGCAATAGAATCAGGTTCAATTTTTTTTACTTTTTACAATTAACTGTTATGCTATTTGTTTTATTGGTGACTAAGCGTTTGACATCAATCTCACCTGATGTTATATGAAGATAAGGTCGAAGATGACAGGTTGAGACAAAGGTTTGAGACGTGGCAATCATTTTATTTCCTGACACCCTGTATATGTTTATATTGCCTTTTTACTACGTTGTAACAATTCTTTAGATTCAATTAAATACTTTTATAACCGAATTATAATGTATAGCTGGTGACCACGATGTCTGTAAATACTTTGAAACGTCCACGAAAAGTGTATTATTATGTTTAAAAAATTGATTTTAATATAGGTACTGAGGTATAGAATTTTTCGAAATGCAAACATAGCATAAATAAAATAAGTAAGTATATTAAATTTGAAAATACAGACAAATTAAGGTGTTAAAAAAGGATAATTAGGATAATTATGAATTTAGTGATCGCGATCGTGCCGAAAATAAAGAAGCGTTTTTTTTATTGGCTAAGACGTTTGGACTCAGTCTCACCTGGTGGTAAGTGGAGATGCGGTTGAAGATGATCACGAGCTTAGGATGAACTTGCCATTGATTCGTCATCCCTTTATGCGAACACGTGACTAATGGTGCATACCGATTGCTGCAATGGACCTAATAATGTAACAGACGTGTATTGCGCAGAATGTTACAATAATAGTTCTATCAAGTACCTATCCACTAATATAAAATGAAGAGTTCTTTAGTTTGCGTCTCTATAACTACTTGTCGCATTTGTTTTATTTAATTATAAGGTAAAATACTTTTTTAACCTGATTTTATTGGATGATTTTACGTTTTATTTCAGTAAGTGTCTATATATTCGTGAGATTAATACTTGACCTATATTTTATCACATAATTAAATTCTAACAGGATTCAAAATGTGAGTCAATAAAAAAATGTAGTATATAATTAGGCCAATCGGATTTTGATATCTTTAGTTTTATCCTCTTATCTGATACAGGCTTTTAATGCAACTATAAAAAGCTGCATTCAATAATTATTGTACATTATGATACATATTCCAAAATATAAGTTATGATATCGTTTTATCTCGTCAACATACCTACGTTGTGTCCCGGCATGTAGGTAATTAAACTTTAGGTGCAGTTACTAAGCAGGTATAGAGTAGTTCACCAGCAAAAATCCTCATATGATTAGTCAATTCCAAAACCCTATCAGTCGGTAGTAACTTTTATTTTTAAATTTGGAAAATTCACCTAAATTTGTCAAACAACAGCAATTGATGTTCTTTTTCTTGTAGGAGCTCAATGCTGGTGTTGCTCAATTTTAAAGGCAACGGTTTTGAGTAGATACCTAAAAAATACCATAACAGAAAACTTTCAAACAACTGTTTTTTTTAACAGTAATTGCTGAAGAGACAAAGTTTTGCAGAATTTGAGCGCATTCTGGCGAAAATTACAACATTGACCCCCAACCTTTTTATTTTTATTAGTTATTTATTACCTATTTAAATTGCTCAACAAATTTATAGTTCTAAGTTACCTATTGGTGTTCAAAAGTTATAGTAATTTTTTCATAGGTAAATCAATTTAATAAAGTCATTTAATTAACATCTGTTGTTAAACTATTTATTCGTTATATTTCAGCAGACACTCCAGTCTCGTTTATTGAGATAACAACCATTACACATAAGTAAACAATGAGCATACTATAGCATCTTATAAGTTTCTTTTAGATATCTTGGTCGTATTGGTGTCATGTACTAACCTTACACTTCAACAAAACAAATACTTAATCGAATTTTCTTTTCCAGCAAAGAATCAATATGCATGTCAGCTGCCCTCTCACCAGCCTATCTCCAGATCGCAGGCCCATCAACATCACAAATGACATTTGACAATTACACCATCACATTGCAAGACACATCTACAAACAAAGAAACATCAGATGGTACAAAACCTCCTTTGGAAGCCCCTGGGCTGGTAGTAACACCTCAACAGTGGTCCAGCTTTGTACACTGGGCTAAAAAGACTGGCTTTGAGCTTGTTTTTGCGTTGAATAATGAAGAAAAGACTGATACTGGGCTTTGGGACCCTAATTCATCATTGAGCATCCTGACTGTTGCTGAAGTGGCTAATATGAGCCACGTTTATTGGCAGCTGGGTTACAGTGAGTATTTCTGATACTTTTATATGGATGGTGCTATAAAAGTTTACTTATGTTATAGTGGATCTTAGTTTTCCATGCTGGACTGGGAGCATAAGAAAAACATAGAATGTGCTAGCTGCATCTCTTCCTGGGCATACTGTAATAGTCAGTTAAGGGACAGAAGTTTTATTGGCGTTTTGCGGGCGATGGGCTGATCCCCTGTCACTGCTATAGTCCCTTGCATCATTATAATACTTCCTGATTTGTAAAACGTGAAATCAGATGCTGGTGTTTTGCCTACACCATAAGGCTGCAAACTGGATGGCAGCGACAGCGGCGCGGTAAGCAACACAGAGAATCTGGGCTGTTCTCGACCCCAGCGGGCGCTCGAGCGATTTGTCGCGGTTTCATACAAACTCAATACTTTCTATCGTGTCGCTGTCGCTGTCGCTGCCGTCCAGTTTGCAGCCTAAGGGATACAGGCGTCAAGTTATGTATGTATGATGTAGATCTTATAAGCCGTCGTGGCCTTGTGGCTCCTATGTAGGTGTATTTTGTTTACTATAGCAGGTTAAGTTACTTTCGGAACAGTCGGTATGAGAATGGGTGACTGTTGATCAATCACTTATCACGAAGATTTCCGTACTTTCTTGAGTTATTCCAACCGTGCGAACCAATTAAGGTTTAAGCTTTAAAAATACGAAATAAAACAATAATTTAATTCACACCAGAGAAAATGTAAGTAGGTACTTAAACTACAATTTCACTTAAGAAATATATAATTAACTGGTTACACAAAATGAATAAATTTATTTGTTTTCTAAGATGTATAGAGTTCCAATATTTATTCATTGGTTAGACTATCCACATTAAAGTATATTTTTTTAGGTTGCTAAGGAAGTTTAAGGAAGAAGTTAGTCTTGAAGAAGGAATAGTAATCTTATTCAGGCGCAGCGCAGACGACAGACTATCCGTGACGCACTTTTTAGTCTGTGAAAATAGAACCTATGCAATTATATGCAGTAACGCACACGATGCGCAAAAAGTCCAGCGCACAATAATTTGACAAACGATTGTATAAAAGTTTTACAAAATAAATAATTAGCACTAGTACCCGCTCCTTTCGGGTGCAAATTGACATCAAGTTGCAAAATTTGAGAATAAAAAGAAAACTAGTTAACCACCGATTTTTACTAATAACTAAAATCTTTTTATTAGTAAATATCGTCGCCGGACCGCAGACTCGATCGCACAAAAAGTGTGCCGTCTGCGCTGCACCTTAATCAACTGTAATAGCCGATATTCACGGGGACAAAGTCGCAACAGCCAGTTAAAGTATAAAGTTGATAGGTTACTAAGGTCTAAGTCGGTGTTTTTGCTGATTTGAATTCCCTGATAATTACTTAGGCACAAAACAAGCAAGTAAATAAAATACCTACCTACTGTTTAACCGCATATATCGCGTATACTTACATTACTGTGATTTTAGGGTCGATGGAACAGTCTACGTCGAACGATAGTTTTTACTAGGCCAAAAAAGGCGATCAATTTTAAAAATAAATGTTTATATGATACATAACAATAATTAGTAATAAACCTTTATTGCTGATTATTGTTAATCTTTATTTCTCATATTTAAATTCATTATATTTCGATTTATATATATTTTTATATTATATTTATTTAGATACATATTTCTTTATACCTAACACTCTATCACCTTAACTGATACTATACCTTCCAATACATTTCCCTACACATCACATCACACTACGCGGAGTGGATGTCGCGGTCGACGTATGACGCGCGGCACGAGACGCCGCGCCGCGCCGGGTGCTGACGGAAGACCAGCGTTGCAACGTTCGCAACATTCATGCTGAGTCAGTGCCCTTTCACCAAGCTTTTAATTGTATTTTTTGTTTTAATGTTTTATGTATTGTAATTGTAAGTGCTTTTCTAATTGCCTATTTAATTGTCTGTGTTTGTTTTATATGTGTTAAAGTGTTTTCTTTTACATACGATTTTGTTTTTGTAAATAACTTTTATCGTCATTTGTTTTTTATTGTTGCTTGGTGAATAAATAATTTATCTATCTATCTATCAACGTTGACTGACGTCGATCGATTGCTGTGGTACACAGACCCCGTGGCCACGATCGACGATTTATAAGGTCGCCCAAATTGTCCATATTTGTGTTTTATAAATATTTGTTTGATTTCTGATTGACAATGAAGATTTTACTGTAAAAAATTACGAAAAAAAAATCGAGTAACTAAGTAGGTCAATTACAAAAGGCTTATAAATTGCGAGTGAGATGCGTATTTGATGACTCACATCGTACGTACGTTTGCGATGTTGTAATCATATTTTATCGAGGCAACAATGTAAGTACGTGGGTACCAAAGTAAAACGTTGGCCAAAATATGCTTTATCGATAACAAAAAATAAATAAGTATAACAAAATGGTTTTCTGCATGTAATACTGCAGTTGCCATGGGATCGCAACGCTGATTTTTGGAGACAGCCAGCCAGAGCTCAAAATGAAAGTGCAACTCTGTACTTTAAACAGCACTTTATCCATATTATAATATTATAAATAAGTAGTAGGTACTTATTCTTAAACGAATACACATGCTATAAAACAAAAGGAAAAAAAATAAAATAGCACGTATATAAAATCAAACAGATGTTTGGAGAAATTTGAAAACATCAAAACAATATTTCTGCAAAACATATCTAGAATTTAAGACTTTACACTAAACACTTCATTTAAACAAACACGTAAAATAGATACGGTATCTTACATCATGTTTTGCCATTAATATTTAACTTTCGAAAAGTTGGTACTCCTAGTACTAGAATATACCTTTAGATTGTTTAAAAAATACTAAAAATATTTAAATCTAAATCACAAACATGATGTTTGAACCTGTGTGTTAAATATTGCTAACTTCTTATAAAATACTAGCTGACAGATTCTCATAGATACCGGATAAGCACAAAAAATTTCATCAAAATCGGTCAAGCCGTTTCGGAGGAGTATGGCAACGAAAACTGTGACACGAGAATTTTATATATTAGATAGAGATAAATAAAAGTGTCATATGACTCAGTGCACACCTTTGAAAACGCTCAAAATAAAAATATGACTTTTTGAATATTTACTATCGTCTTATCTCCCTAATGGTGATTTCTTGAAAAACTATACACAAAATGATATTTATAGATAACTACAACACCTTCAATTTTTTATCTTATCAAATTCAATCATATGACTAATTTGCTTCCGAGAAAATAAAGAGAAACGATTATTGATTGTTTTGCATATGAATTTTATTCCTAATATTCTAGCACCAATTTTTTCTATATCTCATCGATTTTTCTGGATTGAATATAAACTTCAAGAGTTGGGCTATGAAATGCAAAGACATCCAATATTAGCTTTTTCAAACAAGTAAACTCTTCAGCTTTATTGGCATGTTATAGAAATTGAATTTTTATTTCATTTTATCGAATTAAAGTGTAAAACATAACTGTGTTTCTATTTCTATAACTTCCAGAATGCAAAAACCAGTCGATAGAAGAGTACCTCAACGACTTGGAGACTCTTCGAGTGATCACGGAGACGTTTCCCGTGGAAGGATGGAAGGTCATCGGCGGTGACGTCACGTCTTGTCTACGCGGGAGTACAGATTTTAGGGATTACGTCACTCTGGCTGTTGATATGATGGACGCTGTTATACTTAATGGGTAAGGTTATACTCATTTATTTTATGATCAAGTTTTATAATCACACCTAGAGCTACAGAACTTTTTAGCCTCACAAGAGGTAGAACTTGTTATTTAGAGCTGACTGACTTCGGTAGTCGGAGAAGCACATAAGAAGAAGAATGATCACTAAAAGAACAACCGGGTGGGATTTGACGCCAAGCGAGGACATTAACGACCACACCGTTAATGGAACCTTCTCCTCTTAGTGAATTGGAGGTAAGGTAAGGCCTTTAACCACAAAGCTTTGACGACCACTTTGGCGATGGGGTAACACTGTCTGCCTCAGACGCCAGTGGTTACGGGTTCGATTCCTGCACGGAACAAGAAAAAAAATTGTTCCGTGTCTGGCCGTTTATCTACATAATGTATTTATATTCTATAGGTTCCCCCTAGTCCGTTACATGGTATTGTCTGGTGATTCAAAAAAAGGCTGGCCCTGTGCTGGTTGGTGGAAGTTAGAATTTTCTGGCCGCCGAATCGGCTTCTGACATCCCCTGCCGGCTACTGTATACTAGAATACAGCACACAGGTCTAAAGTGCCCTCCGAAGCATGGAAGTGGAATTATGATTACCAATCCTTGTACCGACAAGGCCAAGCGTTACTTCATCACAACTCTTTATAATGAACCCACTGCAGGGCAAGAGTCTTTCCCTGGGTGACGAGGAGCTATAGGCCATAATCCACCAAGCTGGCCCAGTGCTGGGTTGTGGATGCCAGAATTTTTAGGGCGCCGAAATGGTTTCTGACAATCCCTAACGACTACTGTATAGTACTGTATAGTAGTACTAGCCTTGGTCCAGCTTGGTGGATTACGGCCTAAGCCTCCTCTTCACCCAGGGGAGAGACTCATAGCCGTGCAGTGAGCTTACGGAGTTGTGATGATGATGATGATGACTTATGTTACCGATTGAGGATAGAACAAATACGAATTGTTTATGTTTTTGCAGATGAAGCATTTTCACACTGATACTTTCACCGAATTCGTTCAAAAAACTTTGATGACTCGGCTGGTAGACTATGTTTTCCGATGTTTGATGCCCATTGCACGTTGGTACAAATATAAATAAAACCTACGCCGAAGATTTCCTAAAATTTGTCGACGGAATCAATTTATTAAGTTTAAATACATATAGTTTAGTACTTATCTTGCCACTACATGGCGTAAGCAAAAAAATAAATGACTCAAGATCTTCAAGAGTCATATTATTAGTGTAGGTACTAAAACGCATGCATATGTTTGCAATATCACGTGCAGCTAAGTGTTTGTGTGTGTTCGATTCTCACTTAATGTAGGTGGTCAGCTGATCTATCATTGATTTTTGTCTCGACTGTTATGCCGGGACTCGTGTGAGATCGGAAAGGTTCGTGCTTTTTCGCTGCCACCCTGGCAGCAGTCCTTATTGAACTGTTCAACGATATTAACGTGTGTACGTGTTTAATCCTTATTTAATGTGCCTAAACCTGAGAAGTTATATTCTAAATATACCCTGAGAGCCTTCGAGAACGAGGACGTGACGGCCGTGCTGATCTGGTCCATCTTGACTTGGTGCGCAGGAGTGAACAAGGTTGGTGGTAGATCTAGTTTGATTTCTTATATTGAGTGAGATCGAGATTATATCAACCTAAGAAATAACTTCTATATACTTAAATCTAAATTCTAAATGGTCCTTCAAAATTTTTTCTAAACCAGTGCCTATTTACAACGCCACATTTTGGTCTTCGAGCCCTGATTGTTAAACAGTATCTAAATTCATTATACCAATTAAATTAATTTTAAAACAAGCCGTGCTTGCTTTTATCTATAACTCATAGGACTAATAACATCTCATAACTAAATTGTTGCCCGCCATTACCTAAAATACAATTCAAAATGGCTTCCAAGGCAGACGAGAAAGTTCCATCAAAAAAAAGAATTAGAATCCATCAGAATGCTAAACAAGTATATTGCTGTTAAACAACGTTTGTTTTCTCAATTACAAACAGCATTTGATTTGTCAAAAAAGTTAGAATCTCAACCTGAACTAATTGATATGTTTGTTTTACGCGCCTCAGAAATAAATTCATTGCGTGAAAAGTATGAGCAAACCTGCATTGATATTTATGAACTACAATTAAACATAGAACCGAATAAGCAGTATTCTGATAGCGACATGGATAGTTTTGATGAATTATTCTTTAGCGTGAAATTGTGTGCATCGAAGTACAATGTACACAAAATGGCGGACGTTCCAACTTATGCCCACGCGGGGAATAGAAGCGTGCACGTTGACCATGGCCAGTCCCGACCGCGTCTTCCTAAAATCGAACTATTCTCATTTGATGGAAATATTGAAAACTTCACAACATTTCACGAAACATTTTGCTCTTTGGTGCACAATCAAACAGGTATTTCAAACATAGATAAATTTCATTACCTATTATCGTGCACAAAAGGTTCCGCACTTAATATCGTAAAAAGCATACCTATTACCTCTAGTAATTATGAAGTCGTGTGGCAAGCGTTGCTAGACAAATATCAAGACAATAGGATGCTATTAGGTAAATACCTAGATAAAATATTAAACTTTCCTACATTAAATTCGGAATCTCCAGACAACTTGAATAGTTTTATTGAGACTTTTAATCATTCGTATCGAGCAATAAACACCTTAAAAGTTGAAAATCTTAGTAGCTACGTATTTTGTCACTTAGCGTTACGTGCATTAGACATCAATACGCGAAAATCTTTTGAACAAAGTATCAATCAAAATTCTATTCCTACGTATGAACAGTTAATGTCTCACGTACAAAACCAAGTTAAGGTCTTAGAACACTCGCAATCTTATTCTACCCTACATACTCAAAATAAAACTTTTACGCCAAAAAATTATAACAACAAAAAAACTTTTGATCAGAATAAGAAAAAGGCCTATTCACAAATAACACAATCCAAGCAGGATTCTAATAAAATAAAATGCATTCATTGTGGACAAAACCATATGATTTTTCGTTGTTTGCAATTCCGTGAATTGACTCCCTCTCAACGTATCAGCCGTGCTGATTATTTAAAATTGTGCCACAATTGTCTCAAACAAAATCATACTGCTGTAGATTGTAAAAGTGAATTTAAATGTTTTTCGTGTAATCAACGTCATCACGCACTATTACATTCGGACTTGCACAGCAAAGCGATATCGTCGCAGACAACCGCTCATAGTACTAACTCGTCAGCTGTGGGTATGCATTCAAATTCATCTCACGCGAAAGAGGTGAACCGTAATTATGTTGTTCTTCTTGGTACAGCTGTTGTAAATGTCATAGATGCATTTGGTAATGAGCAGCCATGTCGTATTTTGATTGATTCAGGCGCTCAATCTAATTTTATTCAAAAGAGTTGTTTGGATAGATTAGGGTTGACAAATAAAAAGTGTCCATTTAATATTTCTGGTTTGGCTGGAAATAATGTCAAAACCTATGGAATGACGTCATGCACTATCAAGCCAAGACACTGTAATAACCCTTCATTTAATATAGATGCCATAGTCTTACAAAAAATTACTTCCGATTTACCTACAGTCGAAATCTCGAAAGAAATATCAAATAAATATAAAAAATTATTGCTTGCGGATCCTCACTTTTATAAAAAATCTTCAATTGACCTAATTTTATCGGGTGAAATATTCCCATATATATTTGACGGAAATAAAATACATTTTAGCCCCACATTGCCCACTGCACTTAGCAGTATTTTTGGGTACGTATTGTGTGGTAGGTTAGAAGTACCGTGTACTTCAAATAATGAAAGTACAAATATTTCAACTTCTTGTAACTTGATGTCATACAGTCAAGTTGATAGTATTGAAAATTGTTTAAAATCTTTTTGGAAATTAGAGGAGCCACCGTGTGACAACCCTGTGAATCCAAAAGATATCCTCGCGGAAACAATTTATTCCGAACGGCACTACCGTGATAGTACCGGTAGGTATATTGCGCCCATACTACTGGACCCTGACCGAAAGGCTTTAGGAGACTCACAGAACTTAGCTATGCGTAGGTTTCTTAACTTAGAACGACGGCTTGCTAAGTCTGTTGAATTGCGTGCAGCCTACGTTAGTTTTATGCGTGAATACGAAGAACTTGGCCACATGCAGCCGTACACCGGTACCGAGCCGAGTAAGTATGTGATACCTCACCATTGTGTGGTACGACCCTCTAGTTCCACGACCCCCTTACGGGTAGTGTTTGACGGTTCAGCGGTCACATCTAACGGTGTCTCATTAAATGAGACCTTACTAACCGGTCCTAAACTTCAACCAGACATTTTAGAAATCATTTTTAATTTCCGGCTTTATGAAATATGCTTCACAGCTGATATTTCTAAAATGTATCGTTGCGTGATTTTGGACCCCCCAGACCGATGCTATCAGCACATTTATTGGCGTGAGTCTCCATCAGAGCCAGTAAAGACCTACGAATTAGTTACAAATACCTACGGGTTGCGTAGCGCGCCGTTTATAGCCATACGCACACTGCGTCAGTTAGCGTGCGACGAGCGCGAGCGGTACCCCCGCGCCGCGCATGTACTTATGAATGGGTTCTTCGTTGATGATCTCATGTGGTCTACTCAGGATATGACTGAGGCCTGCACGTTGCAGGATGAACTTGTAGCACTTTTGCAGCAAGGCGGCTTTGATTTGCGCAAGTGGGCTAGTAACTCACCTGATCTATTAGCCAGAGTCGCAGCTACTCAAGGTTCTGCCATCAAGTTCAGTGATGATAACTCATGTTCATCAATCAAAATATTAGGTTTGACCTGGTCACCTTCTGAAGATTACTTTTCCTTTGAATATGATATGAAAGATGACATTTGTACAAAACGGTCTGTTCTTAAAATATTAGCTAGTATTTTTGATCCTGTTGGATTTATATCTCCTTGTACTTTCCTTGCCAAGTGCATAATGCAAGATTTATGGAAATTAAGTCTAGGTTGGGATCACCAGCTGCCGCCCGAGTTGCGCGACAAGTGGTTACATTTTATTACTTCATTGTCAAGTCTTTCAAAACTACAAATAGAACGTCATGTACTTGTACCTAAGTTTTGCGAAGTGCATTTAATTGCATTCGCTGACGCATCTACTCGTGGTTATGCGTCGTGTATTTATGCTCGAAGTATAAATTCGAACAATGAAGTGAAGACCAGACTGCTCCTCAGTAAAACGAAAGTCGCATCCATGAAACCTATTCTATCTATACCTAAACTCGAACTTATGGCAACTGTCTTACTATCCAAACTAGTTTTATTCATAAAAAGTAAATACAATCATTTAAATTTCAAACTAACTGCTTTGACGGACTCAAGCGTCGTACTCGCATGGTTGCAAACATCGCCATACAAACTTAAAACGTTTGTATCGAACCGTGTCGCGCAGGTGACCGAGGTGGTGCCCCCGCAGTGCTGGTACCACGTGCGCAGCGAGCACAACGCCGCTGACGTGTGCTCCCGCGGCGCCATGCCCACTCAGCTCATGGCTGAATCTGAGCGCTGGCTGCACGGTCCCGCTTGGTTAACTGATGACTTTCATCAGTGGCCAATCACTACTTTCTATGTCACTGATGAAACTAAAGTTTTAGAATTAAAGTCAAATTCTAATACCTATTCGTTTCCTTCTCAAATAAGTGATAATCTTTGCGCGAATGACCTTGAAGGTACAATACAAAAGTATTCTAACTTTCGTAATTTACAACGTATACTAGCATGGTGTTTGCGTTTCATACACAATGCACGTAGTGTTAAACAAAATCGTTTACATGGTACACTTTCAACTAAAGAACTAAATAATTCACACGATTTATTAATTAAAATAACTCAGGAAAAACATTTCGCTTCTGAAATAATAGAAATTAAAATGAAAAATTATACTCCAACTTTACGAAAACTATCACCCTTCATCGATTCCCGTGGCTTCCTCAGGGTGGGGGGTAGGATTTCTTTGTCAGATTTACCTTACAATAACAAACATCCTTTGTTATTACCAAAAAAATGTCACCTTACAAAATTATTAATTAATCATTACCATAAATTATACCTACATGTAGGCCCACGAACGTTACAAGGGATTTTGTGTAAACGATATTGGATCGTATCCGCGCGTAGTATGATACGAAGTGTATTGTCAAAGTGCGTCGTATGTTTTAAATGTAGTCCTGTTGCAGTACAGCCGTGCATGGGTACGTTACCCTGTACACGACTAAAACCTAACAAAGTGTTTGATCATGTCGGTTGTGATATAGGAGGACCCTTTTACATAAAAGATAGCTTACTTCGAAATTCAAAAATTCGAAAGGGTTACATGTCTTTGTTTGTTTGTTTCTCAGTAAAGGCTGTACACATTGAAGTACTCAATGACTTATCAGCAGAGTGCTTTTTAGCTTCTCTAGACCGGTTCGTATCCCGTCGCGGCTTATGTTCGTCTTTATATTCGGATTGTGGAACCAACTTTGTCGCGGCTGCTAAACATTTGAAAGAAGTTTGTGAATTTTATAATAAAAATAGAACCGATATTGCTATAGGTTGTAGCTCGCGTCAAATTGATTGGAAATTCAATCCTCCAAGTGCGCCTAACATGGGCGGGCTGTGGGAGGCCGGCATAAAATCTGCCAAACGACATCTTTACCGTGCGATAGGAGAAAGATCCGTTACCTTTGAGGAACTTACGACTATTTTTTGTAAAATAGAAGCAATATTACATTCGCGTCCATTGTGTCCTTTGTCTGATAACCCGAACGAATTTGAAACGTTAACAGCTGGTCATTTTTTAATAGGACAAAGCGTACTGGCCGTGCCAGAATACTCCCTCGATGACGTCACTATGAACCGCCTGTCTCGTTGGCAGTGTCTACAAAAAATCTCCCAAACGTTTTGGAAGAAGTGGTCGGACGACTATTTACATACACTGCAGCAAAGAGCAAAATGGTTCACGCCTCATCCGAATATAAAAATCGGTGATTTAGTCCTTATAAAGTCGGAACTTTACCGTCCGCTTCAATGGCCGCTGGGCAGGGTGGAGCGTCTCCATCCCGGTCCTGACAATGTAGTTCGTGTGGTTACTTTAAAAACACAAAAGGGAACATTACAAAGGCCAGTTAACAAACTGTGTCCTCTTCCTTATTCTAATTAAAATAATTAAAACTTAATAATTATAGTTAAATAAACATAGTTAAGCTAAATAGTAAATAAATATATTTTGTAAAATTAATTTAAAATGTTTCCCTTCTGGAATTTAATATACTTTAAATATTTTTTATTGAAATCATTATACTTAATGATTTCGGTGGGGGGAATGTTCGATTCTCACTTAATGTAGGTGGTCAGCTGATCTATCATTGATTTTTGTCTCGACTGTTATGCCGGGACTCGTGTGAGATCGGAAAGGTTCGTGCTTTTTCGCTGCCACCCTGGCAGCAGTCCTTATTGAACTGTTCAACGATATTAACGTGTGTACGTGTTTAATCCTTATTTAATGTGCCTAAACCTGAGAAGTTATATTCTAAATATACCCTGAGAGCCTTCGAGAACGAGGACGTGACGGCCGTGCTGATCTGGTCCATCTTGACTTGGTGCGCAGGAGTGAACAAGGTTGGTGGTAGATCTAGTTTGATTTCTTATATTGAGTGAGATCGAGATTATATCAACCTAAGAAATAACTTCTATATACTTAAATCTAAATTCTAAATGGTCCTTCAAAAATTTTTCTAAACCAGTGCCTATTTACAACGCCACAGTGTGTGTATGTCACTCATATGCTCAATATTAAAATATTAAGACAGTCAGGTGCAGACACGCACTTCAATCAGTCCTGTAAAATATAATATTGTAGAATAACGGAATACACGCCAGTACCGTATATGAGTGTTTTACGATGTCGCCCCACATTCTTACAGTGGTGACCTCGACGTGATATTTGTGACAATTAAATATATAAACAGTGACTTTTCAATAGTGCAAAAACATATTTCGTCTGCAAAATGTACGCGAATAAGCAACAAGAGGGATTAGCCGCCGGGAGCGCAAGAGCTAGCGAAATAATGGCCGTGACCGCGCATTCACGAATTACAGAGTTTTGGGCTGACCAACACGTGTTTGGTTTATTCGTACTGAAGCTGTTCTGGCGCCACAAGGACTTGGAGATGCTGGTTCGATATAGTAGTTTCAAAATTGCCAGAGGACGTCATTACATTAGTTTAGATAATTGCCCTCATGGCGGTCTTTGTCTTATCAGGTAGCTGATAGTTGTAAATAAATGAGTTGATCGCACCATTGAGTTATGGTGCAAGGCTTTTTTGCACTTGTTTGGAGGTATATTAGATTGATATCTTTAGTAAATTTATTATTTTTACGTTTTTTCTTGTTATGTTTTTTTGATTGGTGACTAAACCCGCATTTGCCATCTGATGGTAAGTGAAAATGAGGACGAAGATGACAGCACACGTTTTTAGAAAGTAACTGGCACTTTATAAAGTACCGTGTAGTTGGTGTGATTGTCTGGGGATTTTATTTATTTATTTGGCGGCAGATTTCACTTAAATAAAGGGCTCGCCATACGCGCTCTGCAGGGATCCTATCAGCAAACGGGGATCACTTGGATTATAGTCACCTTTTAGGGCCAGGGCCAGTAGAATCCCTACTGGGCCTGGGAATCAGCTATTCTAAGTCTATTTATTTATTTATTTTATTTTTTGAAGTCGAGCCTTCGAGATGATTTTTTCTTGTTTTAAAATAATACATCTAATTTATTTTCTTCTTGTTGATGGTTTACATTTTCGTTTTTAAGTATTATAGTCGTAAACTTCATTTTTGTCCCTCGTTTGTATAGCTATGCAAAATAAATGTCTAATGTTTTATTCAATCACTCAATAATTTCAGGAACTCTACCGCTCGCGAGCTCTCCCTCCTTTCCACCTCAGATCGCTACAAGCTCATTCATCTCTTGACAAAGTCCTCGACTCCACTATGGTTGACTGATTCTCCTCTACAGCAGAGTCACCTGGAGCGGGCTGCGGATTGGATCATCAGTCTTGGATACGCAGCCAGAAATGGATTTTCAGTTCATTTTAGGGAACTGGTCGAAGAAGAAATTTATAAACCTACTTTGGTAAGGGAGGGTTTACGTTTATTATTAAAAAGCTTTTGGTTTATTTGTCTGATATATCATCAAAAATGTTTAGAAAGCGATTTAGAGTTCCTAGGTTTAAAACTTACCTAGCAACTACTGTACTTACTGTAATTACTGTACCGCTGTTTGCTCCGATGCATAAATGTATGTCATGTAGTATTAGAATAGCCTTGCTGTTCTGGAACAAGCCAGTCATGTGACTAATCCAAGGTCCATGTACCAGACCTTGTTACCGTTCATAAAATCTACTGCTGAAAATATCATGGCTATGAGTTTCGGATTTTTTTATGATGAGCCACTTCTTTACTAGGCCGAGACGCTTTATCTTTAAACTTATAGTTGACGAAAGAATAGTCACTAATGAAATCATAATTATTATGTAGCTCCAAAGACCGACATTAAGTCGTTAGTCACGTTTAAATGCATGTTCTCTATGGTTATAAACATAGACATACATCTACACTACATAGACAACGCAAATGCATGTACTTCGCATGTCCAAACCCCGACCAAGCGTCAAGGTTGTTAGAAAATCGATAGCAAAATATAGATACCGATCTTAATAATCGATTTCATAGGCGGCATTGGTGTCTTTGGATCGGTTTGTTTTTATCAAAAAATATCATGCGTGGACATAAAGGTTTGTTAGAAGCATCCTGCTAATACTGACATCCATTAGAATAGTACCGAAAAGTCACGGTGCTAAACGGCCTAACTTTATGGTGATTATAGGTGTTACCACACCAATCAATCGACAGTCAATCGACGGCGACGCTAGATGGTAGAATGGATTAGTCAACGTTGATCTATAGTTTTTAGTAGGCAAAAAAACTGGTCGCTCAAAAAACACTCAAAGCAGATACATCCTGACTACTTTTTTTTACTTTTTTCATTTAAAAGTATTATTGTTAATATTATTCATGTTTGTATTGTGTTTCTATTTCAGTCGTTCTACATGGCTCTTCTCTATAAAAACTTGGTCGGTGACCGAGTCCTTAGCCTAGAAGATGATGAACAAGCATACTTATTCGCACATTGCACATCGTTGCGCCAAAAGCCAGTGCCTGGGGCTCTAACACTTTTTGCTGTTAACATGGAGGATGAACCAGCCAGGTTTTCCATTAAGCTGACGGAAAAAGAAGATGGAGGGGATATCATGCAGTTCATTCTTGGGAAAGACAGTAAAGGGTAAGTCTGATAAATAGATTTCTAAAAAAGGATGATATTTTTGCGTTCATGGCACATGGTGGGGTGTGACGATGCAAATAAGGGCCTTATACATACGTATATCGAAGGTAAATTTAGTTACTCGATCCATAGAAGAACCTGGATTTTGTTCAGAAAATACAGATGCAGGTATTCCACATCATGGTGAGCCGTATCAACAAACGTTTTTTTACTCTTTGGAATATTTACTACCCACGAAAGAAAGAAGCCTCGTCTACGTCTAGAAGTTCAATTAGAAAACGTTGTATACAGGGTGACTGGTGATAAATTTTAGATATTGAAGAACTGATCATAATTATGTGATAAAAGAAGGTACTTAATTTATCACCAGAATTCCTCTTTATTTATTTATTCATTCAGAATAAATAATATTTATTTAATTTTTTCTCAAATTTTCGACGTCCTCGAATTTCGAAAGTGACCCACCAGTCACCCTGTATATGAAGCCCTAAAGAAATCATTCATACGCAGGCTACTCATCGGAGCTAGTGTTTATCTGTTTATTTATTTATTTATTAGCACCACCGTTTACTTACATTTTTTCTGATATCTAATAATAATTCAAAAATTTTAGTTTATCCCTGGCCCAATAAGAAATAGGTACTTTTAAATAAAGTGCCTTTGAACCAGGTATCTAAAGTACGTAAGGTGCAATTGAACAAGGTACCATAACTTTTTGATGCACTACAAAACCAAGGACTGCATACCGGTATGAATTTCTGTACATTTTTTTCGGTATGACGTCATACCGTTAAATTAGGTGTATTTAAAAATAACAGTACAGGAATTCATACTGAAATAATTCGTGTCCCTTTTTTTATTAGATATTGTAGCATAACTGATTTTTTTCAGTTTACTGAAATTTTCCGGTATTAATATTAATATTAAAATTTTATTTTTAAATAACTGTAGAATGTTCGATAGTTTAGTTGAAGCCTATGAAGCGTAGGTACATATGCTGACCTATACATTTCAGTACAGAAATTAAATAGGTTAAAATATTTCTGTACTAAAAACATCAATTCTAAAAAATTCAATTCAATTCTAAGAAGTCTTCCAGAAATGTTTCGTAGGTATTGTTTCAAGAAATGCTCAACCTGTAGTTTTAATATATTTTTTAGATGTAGTTGGCAGGTCACAACAAATAATAGTTTCCGTGGATTCATCTATCGTTATCAAAAACTCTTTGAACTCTTAGAACCCGAATCGTCTTGTTCTAAAATATTTTTTATCACCATTTATTTTTTTCAGAAACATAATTGTCAATGGCAAAGCTATGCAACATGAAGGGGATATTCGCGCAGTTGTAAAACGCGTTCGTCCTTACAAAACTTTACTGCTTAAACTACCTTCAAAGACATTCGGATTCTGGGTACTTGCGAATACAAAAATCCAAGCTTGTCAGGATATTGGAGATAATAGTAAGAAAGGCAATGAAACTAAAGGTATTTCTGATGATATAGTTACCGAAGTCCCTGAGCACAATAAAGTGAAGCGTTCAATAGGTTACGAAGACATTGATAGTTCTATTGTGGCTTTAAATGAAAATTCTCATGAAGATAACAGGTATCAAATGTTACACCCTGCTTTACAAGACAGAATAAATTATATTAATAAAGACCTGAAAAACATTCGAAAAGTTTTTGAAAAAAACATTAAAGGATCTGCAAGAGACAAAAGGCAATTTTTTGAACTTGAAGAGAAGGCAAAAGAATCTAACAGAAAGAAACAAAGGAAACATCATTTAAAATCTCTTTTAGAAAGAGTGAGACAAAACAATGGTGATATCAGACCCAAATTTGACCTTATAAGAAGAATTTTAGAGTTGCATCCGAAATTAAATTTAACGCGAAGTGAAAAATCAAATAACCCTCCCAATGAAAAAAGTAAAAGGGTCGGCAGAATTGGAAGAAATAAAATTAATAAACGGAATTCAAACTTTATTGAGATGTCTTGTGACAATGAGATGACGAAAAATAACAATGACTTTGAAAGCAAGTTTCAAAGGCATAAACGAAGTATATTGAGTGAAAACAACGCAAAAACAAGTGAAAATACAAAAAAATCAATTAATGGAAATGAAATCGATGTTGACAATAAAGAAACTTTTAAATTGAAGAAAATTTTACACAATGTGCACGACGCCATTTATAACTTACCCATCAATGCTGATAAATCAAAACGAAGGGATGTATCAAAAGATTACGATGATAAATCCTATGAAATAAATTCCTTGGAAGACTTTGATTTCGAGCCATTTAAAAGTAATCCTGGACTTATAAATTCAAGTGTCAAAAATCTTGTGAAAGTATTAAATGAGATGAATGAAAATATAAAACGGTTTTGGAACTCTTTAAATATATTTGAATAAATTAAAATAATATTTTGTACATATTGTTGTTAATTTGTATAATTTTTACAACAGGTATGAAGATAAGACTGTATTTTGTACATTGCAATAAAAAGTGAATCTAATAAAAGTGGTTTTTTCATTTATGAAAATCTTTTTTCAACAATAGCTCTTATTTATGAAAGAATATAAAATTTATTTAGAAAGACAACAGATTCTCCTCCGCTCATGAGAAATCGCTTTGAGGTATTAACTAGTATATGTATATGTTAATTAGATGAAATTTAATTAGAAATGATTGTTGAAAATGTAAAATTATTTATGTTTTACTATCTATTTATTTCTTTTCAATATTTCAAGTTTCCGTTTACTTGTCTCCAGTAAAAAAAAACATTAGCGCTGGATTCGGTTCAGTAGTTCTAGAGTTTTTGATAAGCTTTTTTGTTTCTATAGTTCAAGATTATTTACAAAAAAATTATGATAACAACATTATCAGCATTCAAATTCATATAACAGAATACCCGAGACAATATGAGGGTTTATTAAAATAGTTAGCAGTATGAGAAGTTCTAGGAAACTAAAAATAGGCAATCGAAATTAAAAATTGAAAATAATTATAGGCCTATCTCGAAGCTGAACTGTTTTTGAAACCTTAAGCCCATTGAAAAGAAAACTAAATCAGAGCAGGGATTCCTTGCAAAGTGATCAACTCTAAAAAGTCTGCCTTTCTTTACCCAAGACGTTCTTCATAGTATGGGCTTAGGGTATAAGGTAGATGTAATTTATACTGATTATGAATAGGCTTGCAACCAAGATAATCATGCCATCTTGATTTACACCGATGGTCGACTTTTAATTCTTAATCGTTCTTAGGTGCTTGAGACCTATTTTTGTTTTCACAAGATTAGGTTCATCTCAGGGATCGCACTTGGAACGCTTTTTTGTAAGGTTAGTTTATCTCACCTCAATAATTAAATTAATAAATGTAATATCTTATACGCTTATGATTTAAAGTGGGGGAGGGGGGGGTCGGAAATAGTTAGCATTTAGTTTACAGAATACATTTACATACAGAAGATTATTTCAGTTCATACATAGGCAGAGGATCTGGTGCACTACCGCTTCAACTCCCAAGTGTTGTGACGTGCTGCTGCTGCATGATGTACTCGGCAGCGTGGTGTACTGTCTTAAGCAGCTGCTTGTGCCCATCACTAGCCACACCTTGCCACTTTATGTTCCTCACTCTAATAAAAACTTTGGTAAGAACTTTGTCACCTATCGAACAGAACCCTAGCTTTTTAATAATGTTTTTAAGTTTTTTTGCATATTTATCACATTTTTCATTTATTTAAGAACGCTAGCTTTTTCTTGGTTAGGAATATCACATAGAATTATGAACATACAAATGTAACATTTATAGCTGGTAAAAGCTGTTCGTTATTACAGAGTGTTCTTTGTGTGTAGATTTTTTTGCATATTGTTTTTGTTGTCTCGGTATACGTTTGTATTGTCTACATATGTATTTACAAAATAAAAAAATAATTTAACTATGTAAATCCGTTGTTTAGTTTCTAGAGGTAACACTAGCTTAGTGCTCGTCATTTTCGAAATTCGAGGACCTGATAGTTTGAGATCATACACGAAGAAAAAAATTTTTATATTAATTATTTACTGAGTAAACTTAACCGAACGTTAAAGAATTCATCACGCAACGCATGGCTACACCAGCGCACATACTACTTTTGTGGCGGCGCGCGGCTTACTACTTTTGATGCGTCGGCTTACAGAGTTGTGAGTGCCTCAAAAAAACACTGTATTTATGTATAGGGAATTCTAGTGAAAAATAAAGTACCTATTTTTCGAGTACAGTATCGAGTACTGAGTGCTCTCCTTCAATATCTAAAATTTGTCCCCAGTCACCCTGTATAAGTTATTAAAGGTCTGTGTCAAGTTTCCTGTGTATATCGTCTTTATTTATCTACATTGTTTTATCTACAAAATAAATATCTTTATTAATATCTAATATTCGTAGGTTGTAAGAATGCATATTGTGATGCTTAAACTAAGGTTATAAATGAAATAAAACATACTATTGGTGGTACAATGTAGTTTATTTATTATTTAACAACTTGGTAGATACACAATTTTCACAATTTGCTATCGAGCTCATATGAAAATGGCTATCTCTAAATCTTTATATAACTAATAGGGACTCAGTAAATTAATTTAACAATGCCTTGCAACAATAAGACACAAATAAAGTGTTAGCGAAAAAGCCTATTTTTACGGAACTACAGTGATAGTTAAGATAGTGTAACATAAACTTTAATACGTATCTTTCTTACGATACGAAACATTATCGTAGATCAGTTTTTAACAGCCAAAGATAGAAGCAAAACGCAAACGTAACTAATGGTCAACAACATGATTTCACAAAAGCTCAATCCAATTTTTAATTACCTAAAAACATTGTCAACAATAACCTCTTTTTTTCGTTTTTTTTTTCATTCATAATGCTAAGTTTAATATAATGTGGATAAACTACTAACTTTTTTTTTATAATAACAATACAACACGCGTATGAACCTCGTTCATATAAGGATTACTTATTCTGGAATTCCAGTTTTAAATTTTTGTTACACAATTTTAAATATTCCTTCTTTTAGCAATTAACACTAGATGTCACTAATATTAGAAACTTTCGTACTGAATCGTGTCGATACATTAACCGATGGTGTCTTCTGTACAAATGAACTATATGTCAGGAAAATTTTATGACCAAATCCTTGAAGTTACCATTTTTGTATAATTTGTCGAACTAAACAAATTTAATGGTATAAATCTGTTGCATGAAATTCAAATTGTTATTTGTTTATTATTACGTGTCACAATAGTTTCCTTCAATATATAAATTTAAACAATAAAGTAGACTTTAACGTACAATATAGAGTAGATTTCAAATTCGAAAATAATTTTTGAAGCGCAAACTAACGACAAGTCATGGCACTTTATGATCAGTTCTTTGTTTTAAAATCCTATCTATACTATTCGAAAAAGTCTTTAAAATGTAGTAAATATATGTTATGACTATGTGTTAAAAAGCTCTTGTGTGAGTGTGATTCTAAGTGTCGTTGTCTCTAATTTGTCTATTATAAGTCTTTATATAGTAATTTTTCATCCCTTATCGTCGATATTTAACCTTATCGTTTTTGCTGTTCAATGCAGTTTACTGATGCTGATTTCTTATAAACATCTTCTTCATTTTTAAATCATTCAAAAGAAGAAGGCGTTGGTGAGTTATGATGATAGTTTCATGGTCTTCCACATGTTATTACATTTCTTACATTTTTTTCCTTTTACCAACTTGTTCAACAGCAACATCGTAACAATGAAGTCATCTACAAATCACCCATCTCTAAAACTAACAAAGTGCAACTATTTGTAAGGCTAAAAGTATAAAAAACTTTCAACAATTTGTGTTTTTAATATATAATATGTTTTTAAGTATAAAAGCCTTTACACCAATGTTAGATTTTAAATTTAGATCTTTACTTATATTTGACAGTAGCTTTTTCTATTTCTTAAATGTTTTGATCAAACAATGGTGTAAGAAGCACTTTTGTTTGTTTCTTCAAACGTGGATAATCTAAAAGAAATCAATTAATAAAAAAAGATAAACTTTGAAAATTGGCATCAACGGCCGAAAAGTGGTAATTGAATTCTAAACAATCTAAATGTTAATAAGTACTAAAAAAGACAACAACAATAGTGCTATACAGTTAATAATCATACCCTGAGTGTACGTGTCATAAGATCAATAAATGCAACTGATATATTTATTAAGAAAGAATCTATGATTGGTCAAAAATCACTTTTGAATCTTACAAATAATTCTACGGATGTAAATAAAACATAATATTTCAAAATCACTAAACGATTTACAATTTAATTTCTAAGCTACGCATCTACCTTGTATAAACCTCGTCATAAATTCACTAGGTAATGTATATATTTATCAAAGAAAATTAGGAGAAAAAATCATTCCTTAAGTGGATTTGAAAAGTGAACTACATGGCCAAAACTTTTACTTGTCTTTACTTTAGTTTTACAAAATAATTTTCTCCTCCATAAGAGAAATGATAAATAAGGCTTACATTATGTTATCACTGTTATTGAAACACAACTGGGTTTGAGATTAGAGTGTAATTTGTGAGTAATAATGTTGCTTGTAGTGTGGTAACAACTAGTCCTGATATTTTAAACAACTTCAAGTCTAGTGAATTACCTTCAAGTTTGATATCACCCAAATTCCTAATCAATTGCGCAGTGAAGCAACATTATAAACTATGAAACATTAATTTATTTCTATACATGTAACATCGAAAGCTTAAATACACATAGAAACAGCTTAATCGAAGCGTCTAAATACAATATTTAGAAATGTTGATAGGGAACATGAAAAAAAAAAAGATTAAGAGAGAAACACGACACTGAAATGCACACTCCAAGAGCTCTCAACACATCATAGATCTTAAAATAACACTCACCTTTTCTTAATGACAAATGAAACCCAACGTACAGATAACGACAAGCGGTTGACATTTGATCATCATGTCTTAATTAGTGACAAGTAGTAATTTCACACACTCTTGATGTTCACCTAGATCTTATTACATACCAAAATAATTTTCTAAATCACTATTATTCTACGTTAAATTAGAATCAACAACGAAGAGTCACAGACTAAGTTTTACTCCACTACATGGTAAGATAGAGAAAAAGGACAGGTAAAGATAGGGAATGCTTATATTATAGTAATCTCCAGGTATATAGCAGACAAAATTAATTCCACGTTATTGCCAGGACAGTATTTGGAGATTTTTGGTCACTTTAAAATAATATAAAAGTACGACAGTAGTGAATCTTAAAATCTATTATTGTATTTCGAATATCTACGAACAACCGTTTAGCTAGAAATGCCATGCATACATACATATAACTATTCTGTAATACATGATAGGTACCTAGTCTAATCACACGTACTCTGTGAAGTTAAAATCTTAACAATATATTATAGTTTGTGAAACATTAGAGAGATGAATCGGACGGGTCCAATGCTCAGTTACGAGTGCCCATCATACATATACATATATATAAAGTTTAATATAGAAGATATAATCATATAGGTATAAAGATAGTGTCTGGTGTCTATGCGTGCATAAAATAAACACCTATTGAAAGAAGCTATGAAAATATTTATCAATGTGTGCCATAGTGTGCAAGAAAATATCTTAATTCTTATACATCAGAAAAATAGATAGCAATCTCAATAAATAATCAGAAATTATGGTTTCTCGTATTTACATATGGTAGTAGTGTATATTGAATAAATATATTTTAAATTTGCGTGAGATTTGAAGGTAGATTTAATTGACCTGAATAATTTATAATAACAAAGCAAAAATCAATAATAATATACATATATATGAAATCTCTAGCAAGCTTTTTATGTTTGAGGAACTGAAAATAGAAAGAAAATTTGAATCTCAAGTGGAAATACATGATGTGCTGATTAGGATCCAAAAAGCTTCGGTCCCAGATATTAAATTTGAAAAGGGAAAGAAGACAAATACAAAGATTGATTAGAATATGATTCAATTTTAACTAGTGATAGATTACAGATCGAAGAGTATATTCAAGAAGCTAATGAGAAACATAGAAAGGCGCGTGCGGACGGGCCGCGTCGGGCGCACAGCGTTAGTTTTATTTATTTATATATCACAGCTTTTGACGATAACAAATCTTTTGCATTTGCAGCTTTAATACCGTGGAGACAATCGTTCGAACAATTCGCTCTATTTCATACGTCGTAACACCCCGCATCCGTGAGCTCGGCAGCCTTCGCTGTGGCTCTGCAGAATAAACCTGGATGGTAACAATCGGGCACTTCACGAACCCTTCAACAGAACAATACCAGAGGGCGACCATCGCTCGAAAAATTTGCTCGCACAACTATATCCTAAGCATAAAACACCGATTAAACATTGAATCTAAAAAACAACCAGTTTCAACCGTGCTGACGGTCAATACGGTAAAACAATGAAGTAAGGATTATTAAATGTATTCTACAACGTTACATTAATCTAAATAAACATCAATCTTATATTAGACATGCAGAACTATGTGGACAACGATGTCAAATCTAACAAAAACGCGGCTGCAGCCGTCGTTGTGTAGATTTGCGATTGTATAACTTTTATAATGTACCTATTATACTTTCGATGTGGGTATTAAGGCTAGGTCGATAACTGGTATACTCTTAAATAAAACACACATTACTGTTTACACTGCAGAAGCACGCATGCAAAAGATTTCGAGGCAAAATTGGAAGAAGTTCGCGTGTTGAAGAGTGAAAATCGAGCAAGGAGCGTAAGCCACATAGATAGCGAATGTGATCTCGACGACCTAATCAATAGAAGGTGCGCAAAAATCGATATTAAACACCAAGCCTACTGGAATTTGGATGACACAAATACACGAGTTAGACCGAATACATTGTTATTTCAATGTAAGTGTGATTCGAAATAGACAAGAATACGTTAAGTAAGAGAGATTTAAACGTCCGAGTATAGATTAACTACACGCGTGCTAAAGACCTTATATTACGTTATTTTCCTTTTCTTTTTAAATATTACACCATTTTTCATTCTAGTTAAATTTATTTCCTCTTTACACTTAAATAACAATATATCACAAGCATCAACATATAAAATTGGATAGTTTTCACATTCTCACAATTTTTGTAAAATTTAACTGTTACCGTCCTGTCATATGAATGACTTCTTGACCTTACATTCAAAACGAGTTTTTAGTTAGTATCGAGGACTGCTCTCCACATTTTTTTATGAATGTATAAAAATATTATTGCTCATTATCAAGCACCAACGCGCCACTAGCCAACTACGTTCCGAAAAAATTTAGAATTCGAATCTCTCCTAAATATGTTTGAGCGTGGATGATTTCAAACGAAATATTTTGTTTTTTTTTTTAAACTGGGGATTGATGGGGGTGGATGTGATGATGTGTATGGGTTGTGATACGTCGTAACAATGACCTTAGCACAGCTACATCATGTATTCGTAATAATATATAGTGTTGTCGCGGAGGCAGCTGGAACCGCGGCTTCACTGCATCACGCACTTACTCTCGATCTGAGACTTAAGTTCATTCACTTGATTTTCGATGGTGTTTTTCAATTCTGGAAAATAATAAATTATCCATGTTTAAAAAGGCACAAAATTTAGGCTTTCAAATTAATACAGTAAACATTTCAAACTAAGTTTTAAAGACAATGAATTTAGGCTTAGTACTCTGTGAATTTTGGAAATATTTCTTTTTGCAAGTCCAATTGAGGTAAAAAAATTAAATTGATGACAATGGGGCTGTTCAAAGTTCTTGTTCTGCTGATCAGACCTGATTTAGCGTTTACTAGCGACTTTGCATTGTGCCCGCCTTCGCGGCGTCGTCCGCGTCGCCAAGTACACAAAATTTTGATGTTTTTTTTTTATAAAGTATGGATGGGACGTTTGTCTTCCATGACACCTGATGTTAAGTGAACATGAAGACTAAGGTGGTACACGTCCATCCACGAGAAACCTATTCACTCGACGCTATAAAGTACCAGTACTGTACTGATCAGGGAAAATAGACGCAGGCAGTTCATTCCAAACCTTGGCGACCCGTATCAAAAAGGAACTGTCAGAGCACTTAGTTCGACTTTTCGGAATTGAATGCTTCGTCTCTCAGTAATAAAGTACTTACTCGTAAATTCATCCTGATCTTCCAACTCAGCTTCAGCAGCCAACTCCTCAGGTGTCTTCTTCTTCCTCATCAGAGGATTGTCAGGCTCCATCGGCTGCTGTTCAACGATCTCTTCCTTCTTCGGGATTTTGTACTGGAATCAAAATAATATGGTGGTTAGGAGAAATACTAAATTAATATACGGGTCTGCCACTTGCCGGCGCCGCGGCGGGTGCTTTAACCAACAATCTAGTTGGTTAGGTTATACTTTGCCCCTGGGCCGAATTGACTTCGTATATTTCGTATCTATGAAATGCAAAAGAATAAAGTGGAGATTTATTATGCTTGGTGGTACCCTTTATATAAAGTCTGCCGCCAAATGTTACCGCTCCGGCGGTAATGTGTTCCGGCAATATTGTATAAAGAGCCAGTTCCTTCCTAAACCCGTGTGCTTTCTTCTTCGACCTCATCTTCACTTACCATCAGGTGAGATTGAGGTCAAACGCGGGTTTAGTCACTTATAAAAAAAAAAAAAAAAGATGTGATTATTACAAATTATTGATCACCGCGTGAGTTTATTAGTTTGAGAATAAACTCACGCGGTGATCAATAATTTGTAATACAATAAGAAAACAACTGAGCACACTTTAGAATTCATGATAAATTATTGATTATCGCATCCGTTGATTGGATTGAATCGAATAGAATTAAAATAACAGATTTTGTTATTTATATTATTTGTAAATTGATTGAAATTTTACGATAAGTCTTGAAGATATCAGAAAAACAACTACACAAAGGCCGCAGACCTGAAAATTGACAGGTTCTAGAATCCGTTCTAAAGTTGGGATGTAAGAATCCTCAGAATTTATTTGTTAAATAATAATCCCTACTCATAATATAAAGTGTGACAGTAACTCGGTCTGACTGTTACGCTTTCACGCTTAGAGTGCCTACTGAAACAATTCTATAAAAAATGGTGCAGATAATAAAAATGCAATATGCCTATAATAATATTGACAGACAGAGAGTTTACGAAAGAAGTACCATAGGGTACCTATTGTATCTGTTATAATGAAACATTTTACGTAGGCACAACCAGAAGTGATTTCTAAAGTGATGCCTAAAAAGCTTTTTAGCCCTAATCAGGATTTAAGTGGGCATAGACGTGGGAAACGGCTTGTTATGTATAAATGATGCTTAGATGCGTGTTAGAAATAAACAGGATGATTGTACTTTATTGTAAAAACGTACTTTTTTATTGATAACTAAACCGATGTTTGACTTTCATCTCACCTGTTGGTGAGTGAAGATTAGATCGTAGGTAGGTGAAGGAACTGTATCTTCATAAATCAATCAATCAATAAATGATTGATAAATGATTGATTGATTGAAATCGTTACCGGGACACATTTCTGTCGAAGCGGTGATATTTGGCGGCAGATTTTACATCAATAGTGATTACTAGACAGACAGTCGAGTTCTGTAGGGGTCCCATCACCCGAGAGTCACTCAGATTGGTCACCTTTAAGACACACTTATCCATAGGCGCTAGGGCTATTGGAATCCGACCCTACGGCTATTACCCCTATACCCACTTTCATTATCTCCAACGGTTTGTTATTGTTTTAAACAGGTCGTTACAGCGTTATTACGAAAATTCTTTTAAATACTGTATTAGCAAAAGATAATTTTCTGAACTTATTCGAATTTCTCGCTTTCATCTTTACGAGGTGATTATGCAAATTTTATTGCTTGAAGCCGTAAACAAAAGTAATTACGAGTATTTTGTAATGTATAAACCTAAGCATATAAATTACAAAATAATCGTTATTACTTTCACGCTAAGTGCGTGAGTTTCTTTTTTTGAAGTTTATATAATTTTGATTGTAAAGAAATATTTATAAACAATCAAAAATAAACATAACTTTACGCCTGTATCCCTCATGGGGTAGGCAGAACACCACAGGTTATAAAACCATCTGATGTCACGTTTGACAAGGGAGGTATGTATTATAATGACGGAGAAAGGCTATTGTAGTGACAGGGGGTTAGCCTATAGCCCACAAAACGGAAATAAATCCTCTGTTTTAACTGACTTTTACAGTTTTTTCGGGAAGAGAAGCAGCTGGTATATTCTATGTTTTTCTTTCGCTCTCAGTTCAGCAACGAAGGAAAAAATGTAAATAGTAGTTAACTGTGGTTCCTCTTATGATATCCCGAAATTTTCCCTTGGAAGCATAATACAGGTAAAAGTTTTCTATGTGTATTATGCAATCTTCCATTTTTATTATAAACTTAGCCAACGTTTGACCTCGATGTCACGTGATGGTATAGGAAGCTGAGGTCGAAGATGAAACATGGTTGGCACATGGGCTTAGGAAAGAACTGGGTCATCATAAAATATTGCCGGCTGCCTTATCACGTAACTTGCAAGAGCAAAGCGATGGCATACATTGCGCAAGGTTTGCTAAAATATAACTAATTCGTATTACGTTACAGCTAAAACAAAGCCATAACAAACCGACGACTGTGCTGCCTCTATCGTACAATCGATGTACTAAAAGTGCATATAATCCCTTTGACTTTCATACTTTTCATATCACGTAAGGTTCTTGACAACGATTGAAAGGTGATCAGCGAGCCATCTTTGCTGTCAGCATAGAGTAACTTATATACTGGATACGTACCACTTGAGGGATAAAACTTACGAGAAGTTCGCTTTTTTTTGTTTTAATCTTAAAGTTTTTATACTTTTCTGAGAAATTTTAAAAGCAAACATCTGTTTCACATTTTATTGGTTTATTTTTTAGCTACCAAATTGGTTTTCGCATTAGTATCGTAGCAATAAATTCATTCTGCGATCAACGAACGATTGAACAGCTATCGCTTACATAATACGTGGTAAAGCAATGGATCGCGCGTCCATGGCCTGATGACTGCGCCATTATAGCTGATCGCTAATATTTACGTGATAAGGCAGCGGAGCGCATACCGCCGGAGCGGTAATATTTGGCTGAGGATTTTCTATGAAGGGCGACCGCTAGCCAGTCACACTGACGAGATAATACCACCAAGCGGGGGTCAGTCGGATTGGTCAACTTTTGCGATAAGCTTTTCCAGAGTTGGTCTACACTAAACGGCCAAAATTAACCAATGTTTCTGTTTACCTAATTTCGTCTAAGTCCAATGGTACAAGTTATGATTTGGGAATATCTGTTTTATATTATGTAATGTTTATTTTTGATTTATTTTAATAATATTTACATAACAAGTGATCCGATAACTGTGGTCAGGAGATACCTTGGTGACGTATACCAAAAGTAACCGTAACCACAAACCGGTACTATGTCTATATACACATACGATTCAAGTAACTTGCCCTACCCTTGCTGTTAACTATATGTCGTTATCTCTACATTTACAGAAGAAAACCAGAAGAAATAAAATCCAAAATCTTTGGAAACTAATATGAATATTTTATAACAACTTTTGGTTTCCGATCTTAAACATAAATTGGGCTCAAACTTTTAACGTCATGGTTCCATAACGCTTCGCCTCAGACTGTTTCGTGTGCGCTAATTTCCCATAGGAATTGCATAGCGTTCGATTTTCGAACGCGCAATGTGGCCGCACTCAAATGAATTGGCTCCTTTATAATGTAAACTTGCTATTTATTTTCTTGAGTAACCAATTCCCTGAAGTTTTTATTTATAAGCCACAATATAGTAAGAGGCTTAATAAAGAAAATTACATGGCGGAATCCTCTTTGCTTTAATCTCTTATTCATTGCGCGGCAAGGGAGGGATTTATTTTAATTTTAAAGATTTTTTCTTTCGCTATCCCTTTGAGATCTCATTAGGGTTGCCAGTAACAAGCTACAGAAAGACTCGCTGACTCGTTTCAGGGATTATGTACGTGATCTTGGAAAGTTTAGTTTATTGAAATAACCTTTTTCCTTTAGCGTTTTCTCGGTTTCAAAGTTTAAGATTTAAGGATGCTATACTTTTAAACTTCCAATGAGCGTGCTGCGAAAAGTTTGAGGAAAGGGGAAACTTTTTTAAGTACTTTATTTTATTGTTTTGTTTTACTATCATGGACAGTTGAGGTATTAAATCTTTGGGAGTTGTAAAAGACTTCACAAGAATATTAAGTATATGAAAATAATACACTAGTTTTTGTCAAGGAAATCGGTGCAAATATGAAATTGAACATACTGAAAGCCTTGACTAACAATTTTAAATATATCAGCAGCCAAGTGGAGCCGGGTAATACAGCTAGTTATATAATACAATTAATATTTTTATTATATTCACCAACGCCATTACAAATTATTGTTAGAAACTAAATCTGAATTAAACACAGTAGGAATACTCTAGGTTACTTACATGTAGATATCATACGTAGACATTTGGCAGCACAATATATTTCACGTAGATATATGAAAATGGGAGCTATGAAATCCTGGATTTATACAAAGTTTATGACGTCCGGCTGAGAATCGAGGAATCGATATTTTACGACTATTAAGGCTGTTATGTATGTGAAATAACTTAGCTTACAGACCTAGTTCTACTGTAGAAAAAGCTTAACAATTTATTGTGACAATATTTCCATATTGACGACCACTTTGGTGATTGAATAGATCTGTCTGCCTCAGATGCCAGTCGTTGCGGGTTCTATTCCCGCACGGAACAAGAAAATAAATGTTCCTTGTCTGGGTGTTTATCTATTTATGTATCTATATTCTAGGTTCCCCCCTAGTTCGCTACATGGCATTCCATAACACAAGAACTTTGGGGCCATGTAGTTGGTGTGATTCTGTGGGGATTTTATTTATGACTAGCCACCGCGCGCGGTTTTACCCGCGTAACTTTTGATCCCGTAAGAATTTCGGGACAAAATATAGCCCATAACCTTCCTCAAGTGTTGGGCTATCAAATGCAAAAAGATTTTTTTAAATCCCACTTGTAGTTTCTGAGATTAGCGCGTTCAAACAAACAAACAAAAAATCAAACTCTTCAGCTTTATATATTAGTATATAGATTTATTTTTTATTCATTTCTGCCATAAAAGCAGCTGCATATTACATTCAAATAAAATTATATTTTAGTATTTGTAGGGTTGGTTTAGAATAGCCCCTGGAAAAGCGCGTGGTAAGGGAGTGACCCAAGTCGTCGAGGCGCCGAGGTTACTGTGCACATCAAACGATATCGCAGGTTAAGCGCGTTCGGTGCGGCCGGTATTAGGATGGGTGACCGCCGACCATTCATTTCTCACGACGACTTCCGTGCTTCGGATGGTACGTTAAGCAGTCGGTCCCGGGTTCTGTATACTTGTATACAGTAGGCGTTAGGGTTTGTCAGAAGCCATTTCGGCACTCAGAAATATCTGACATCCACTAACCAGCACCGGGCCAGCTTGGTGTAATCCACCCTAAACCTCCTCGTCACCCAGAGCAGAGACTCATAGCCCTGCAGTGGGCTCATTACACGGAGTTGTAATGAATTGTAGTTGACTGCCTAGCGACCACCTTTCATATAAAACCTGCCGCCAAATATTACCGCTCCGGCGGTGATGTGGTCTGGCAATATTTTATGAAGAGCCAGTTTTATCCAAGATGTTTTGATCTTCGACCTACTTAACAAGGTGGTCAAACGCGGGCTTGTCTTTAAAAAAAAAGCTAGCCGGATTTAATCGGGTAATTTTTTTTCTGTACCGATTAATTTATATTAAATGCAATTCTTTTTTCAGCCAGATGCTATCGCGTATTACATTTTACATATTGTCCATATCGGTATCTTTTATTCTTGATCTAGGGATCATCGTAACGATGAGTTCAAAATTAAAATAAACTTTATACAATTTGGTTACAAAAGTATTTTATTTAATAGAACCCGGTCCAAAAAGCTGCAAAGAATAGTGGCGAAAAACGAAACGAGTTGAATTATTTTTCAACGACTTTTAATAATTTCACTTAGATTTTACATAAAATCGAATGAAATCATCAAGTCTTTGACTGGCAGTGATAGGTTGACAGTGTCAGTGTCAACTTGACACTATAAGTTTCAGTTTGATTGAATGTTAATCTGACATAAGTGATTTGATTATTGTACTGTACTGTTATTGCATTGTTCATTCACGATCTATAAATACAAACATCGATATCTGTGTTTCTCGGCTTTCCCGAATGAAAATAGATTCACTTGTACAATCTGGTACTAATACCGAACCTTTAGACTTTTTTAATATGAGACGCTTCCATTTAACATAAGACAATTCCTAGTATAGAGATCTGCCACTGTTCTTTTGTTACTCTATCTTTAGAGTAGTTTAAACTGTATTGAAGACTCGTGTGAATATAGATTAAGGAAAAAGGATGAGTAGCCGCCGATCATATATATCTCACGACGACTTCCATGCTTCGGATAACACGTTAAGCAGTCGGTCCGGGTACTGTATACTTGTATACACTAGTATAACCCTAAGTTTGTCAGAAGCCATTTCGGTGCCTTGAAATATCTGACATCCACCACCCAGCACTGGGCCAGCTTGGTGGATACTGGCGTATAGGTACCTCGTCGTCGCCCAGGGGACAGACTCATGCCTGCAGTGGGCTCATTACAATGAGTTGTAATGATGATAAAAAAATGATTATTAATACAGCTATTTTCTCAGCTTTGGTTCATATTGAACTGGTGATATTCATACTTTTACCGGAACTTAAGATTGCTCCAAATCTTATCTTCTAATAATTTGTATTGATAGGAACAAAAAATACAGGAATTCTTTCGGAATTCGAGGACGTTATAGTTTAAGATCATACTTGAAGAGAAAAAATATAATAATAAATAAATATTAATTGTTTACTGACTAAACATAACCGAAAGTTAAAGAATTGATTACGCAAAGCATGGTTACACTAGCATTGGCAGCGATCCCCGGGCCAGGTCACTAGCCGCGATTGACTTAGGCGTAAGTAAAGTACTAAGTAACAAAACTTTATTTGTTTATAGGCAATTGTAGTGGAAAATTAAGTACCTACTTTTATTACATAATTATGACCAGAATCGATTATTGAGTCTTCTCCTTCAGCATCTAATTGACATGTATATCATTACTCTTACTTCCATAACCAACGAATTCAGAGCACGAATTAAAACCAACTTCACTAACATTTTCAAATGCTTGTCAAAATTTTGGTTGAAGTATAAGTACGTATCAACATAAATTTTCCGTTATTATAATTATCCAAAAATTCGCATTACAAAGATACAAAAAAACAAAAACATACGTACATGAATTGAGAAAGGAGGAGGCTTTTGGAAGTCATTTGAAAAACGGCGCCGTAAAAAACAATAATTTTATGTGCGATACAGGGTGCCGCCATATTGCATTTAGTATGGCATCAAATAACCATTTACCAGCGGACGATCAAGACGCTGCTACTAAAACGATTTTGTGAAATAACTAGCTGTTTCGCGTGGTTTTACCTGCGCTATTTCTAAACCCGCAGGAATATCGGGATAAAAAATACAGTTCCAGACTTTACAGCCTTCACAGATGGCAAAATCCATCAAAATCCCTTGATCCATTTTGCCGTGATTGAGGAACAAACATCCATGCATCCATCCATCTCAACTTCCACATTTATAGTATCAGTAATAAAGATTTTCAGTAGTTTTGACGTAAGGGGTTCTAAAACTAAATAGGTGCGGTAGGATTATTCTTACGCAGAAACTAACATTTCACTATCATAGTTGATTGATTTAGTATTAATGAAATATTTTCTATGACTTATTTAAATAAAAAGACCAAGGTGGTGAATAACATAAACCAGTAATAAATAATTACAAAAAAGTTGGAAAAGAAAAACCCATATAAATCGATGCAATAAAAACGCAAAGACTTAGGCCATTTAATATTTCAGTACATTAACTATTATAATTGTAACTCACTATGTACGATTTGGATATCAAACCCGTACTCCTAAAAAACTTGTTAATGCTTAAAACTTACAAAACTAAACAAACGGATTTTACATACATAACATCACGCCTGTCCCCCTTATGGGTAGGCAGAGACTAAGGAACGCCAACTGCTACGAGCCGGACATACTTCTTTCGCTTCCTCCACGTTCATTAATCATTTCATACATGATCGCCAGTTAAGGGTACTTTTAACTAGGCCCTTTTTAAATATGTCATTAAACGGATTTTACTCACTATTTAAAGCCATAGAGGTCCGTCTTGTTAGGGACTTAAAATGAAAAATCACTCTTAACTCTCCAATGAGGCGATGAAAAGGTTCAAGCCTCTCTCCGACATTAAATAGTGAATACAAGCTGTTAATTTTTATATTAATGTAACAAAAAAACTAAATTACATTTAAGGCTATAACATAAGAAATATAAGTTCCTATATAGGGCATCCCAAGGCTATGGGAAATCAAGGGATTTTTTTCTATATTTTAAGGATAGGACGTTTGTCTTCCATGCCACCTGATGGAAAGTGCGCATGAAGACTATGGTGCTACACGTCCATCCACGAGAAACCTATTCACTTGACATTTAAAAGTTACAGGACTGTAGTGGTCAGGAAAAACAGACGCAGGCAGATTGTTCCACTCCTTGGCAATCCGTACCAAAAAGGAACTATCGTTTTGTTCGACTTCTTGGTAAATCCACTATATAGGGATGGAAGTTCTATCTGCGTCTGGTAGTCCGGTGGTAAAAAGGAGTAGGTAAAAATGAGTATTACTAATATTTTAAAATCATATAAATTCTTCTTACAGCAAAATACCCTATCTATAATATTTAAGGTACTTTCTCTCGATGTCCCGTAGTCTTGGGACACCCTGTATATTCAATTACGAGGGTCATTTGAAAAGTTCCTAGCCTAACGTACTTAATGAAACCACATGATTTTGATTATATTTTTATTTTTCAACATACTCTCCCCCGAGCTCAATACACTTTTTCCATCGACCCGGTAAGGCTTCGATACCCATTTTAAAAAAATCTTCGTCTAACTCCTCAAAATAAGCGTCTACGGCGGCTATGACCTCTTCATTTGTAAAAAAATGTTTACCACCTAAAAATTTTTTCAGCTTTGGGAACAGGTAGAAGTCTGACGGTGCTAAATCCGGTGAATATGGGGGATGAGGTAACAATTCAAAGCCACACCGATGGATTTCTACCATGGATTGCACAGAAGTGTGAACGCGTGCATTGTCCTGATGAAACAAGACCTTCTTCCTCAATAAACCTGGACGTTTTTCTTTGATTTTTTCTCTCAAAAGCCGCAGCAGGTTGCAGTAGTAATCAGAATTTATTGTTTCACCCTTTTTTAAATAATCCACCAGAATTATACCCTTTGCATCCCAAAAAACTGATGCCATGACTTTGCCAGCCGATAAAACCACTTTTGCCTTCTTTGGGGTGGGTGATCCTGCCCTTTTCCATTGTTTCGACTGTTCTTTTGTCTCAGGTGTATTGTGGTGAACCCAGGTTTCATCCATGGTTATAAATCTTTCAATAAATTCCTGTGGATCAGCTTCATATAACTCTAAACAGTCGCGGGAAGTTGTGAGTCGGTTGCGTTTTTGTTCCACTGAAAGCAGCCGCGGTACCCACCGCGCAGACACCTTAGAGAATCCAAGTTCAGAAGTAATTATATGATGTGTTCGCTCAGAAGAGATGCCTACAGTCTTAGCTATTTCCTCGACTGCCAATCTTCGGTCAGATAAAATTAAATCACAGATTTTTTCTTTGTTTTCATCAGTGGAAGCCGTCGAGGGCCGGCCACTACGGGGCTCATCTTGAATGGACTCACGACCACGTTTAAACTCTGCCACCCAATTTTTAACAGTCGCATACGAAGGAGCGGACTCACCTAAAGTGGCAGACATGTCTTCATGTATAGCTTTTGGAGTTAAACCTTTCAAATACAAGTATTTTATCACTGCACGATGTTCAATTTTATCCATTTTCAAAAATTGCTCTGACTTGACTTACGGTATCACGTGTAAACGAACAATTAATTATTGCAAATAAACTAAACTGTGCATACTTGTTGCTAAATAATGTAGCTATAAAATGAGGGTAGTTATAAAATATACCGACGAGTCTAACAATGTTAGGCTAAGAACTTTTCAAATGACCCTCGTATCAAGACTCTTAATTAGAACTATGTACAATATTGTAAAAACAAAGACTAAAAGTTGTGTCGTATATGAAACATTTTGTCTCCACGATTTAAGACAATACCATCATCACAACTCTTAACGTGTCCACTGCAGGGCTATGAGTCTCTCCCCTGGGTGATGAGGAGGTTTAGACCATAGACCACCACGCTGGCCCAGTGCTGGTTGGTGGATAAAAGCCCTTTCTAAATCACATATCTATGTTTCTCATAATTGAAATTCATTAATCGAACAATTTATGTACAGAAGGCAGCAGATCAAACGTTACATTACCTGCCAATTTTCTCCAACCAATTTTAACTTAATGTCGAGGGCATAGAGTTCAGATTCTAGTAATTTTTTTGACAGATTTGTAACGCTTGATGTGCTGCTTTCTGTACATACACACATATCAAAATAAACAAAAAGTAAGTTACCTAAGTAAGTATTATACTAATACTCCGGCAAATAATTAAATGCAGTAAAATGACAGTTCCAGTGTGGACACTTTAGGGTAGAAACAAATAGTTATACTGCTTAAGGGACCGAATGATATATTTTTAAATATAATATCGTCAAGTTAGGGAAAAGTTTTTAACTGAAAAAATATTTTATACTACATTTTCTCATTTCTAGAGTGCGGATGCTTTACGTTCCTTTAATTTTCGTTGGCTTTAAATATAGCAAAAAAACTAAGTTTACTTCTACTGTAACCGTTTTAAAGTATGTTTGGTAGTTAATTATTTTCATTAAAGTTACTGTACACACCTCGAATTCACGTATTAAAATTTATTTAGCATACGAATGAAAAAATACCATTCAATTTCAACTCATTCAGTAACTTAGACTACGAGGATTTAAACTGGTATCATCATTTTTCCTTTTGACATTTCGAAATGTCAGTTTACTGCATTGAATTATTTGCCAAGGTATACGTATAATGAACATTTATTTATAAAACATTATATGTACAAATCGATCAAAATACTCATATCATAAAGATTGTAAAGAAAAAGATATGTAAGTACCCCTTTTACTTCACTTTTGAAAATTTTAGATAAAAATAGCTTCAAATTAATGGTGTAAACTTTCATTTTCGATTTTCTTGGTTCTTCTTCTAGAATCTTCTGTTCTCTGCTTCCATGGGCTTAGCCTCAAAGAAGTCAACCTGACTCAATTAGGGAGTCGCATATGAACACGGACTCCCTACTAGAGTCAATTTCACATCTATGGGCTTTTATTCTTCCAGTGATCCAGATTCGATGAATGTTCTGTTATCTTAGAATATTAAAAAAACAAACATACATACATACATAACTTCACGCCTGCATCCCTTATGGGGTAGGCAGGAGGTTATAAAACCACATGATGTCACTTTTGACAAATTTGGAGGCATTAGAATGATGGAACGACACTATTGCTGTGACAGGGGGTCAGCCTATCGCTCACAAAAAAGCCTCCCATAACACCTCGGCCTCTTAACTGACTTTTTTCTATTCATGTGTGATCTCGAACTATCACGTCCTAAAATTTCAAAAATGACCCACCAGTCACCCTGTATAATGAAACTCAAAACTTTTAAAATAAAAAAATTGTTCTTTTCTTATACATGGCTTTCAAATTAATAATAAATAAGAATACGTTGGCTTTTTTCATTAATTTTGTTCCATAAAGAAGCAGAGGCTTTGTAACAATAGAATTTACAATACATAAAATACGCAGAGAAAATTGTAGTTTCTCAGGTTTCCACTATCGATTAATAGCCGGGGATATAAGTTACCACACTATTATAAATTGCACGCATATCGTGCAATCATACTTGGTATAATTATCATAATAAAATAGAATGGGGTTTCCATTTCAGACTTATTTTACACAAAGTCAGGCACCCTACGTGATATTATACACATATGGGGTTCATTATAAAGCACACATCCAAAACTCTACCACTTTGACTTACGATTACGACTTAAATAGGTTTATGTACGATCCTTTTTATTGGAAACAATCTAACAAATACCAGATGTAACTCGCCATAAAGTGAGTTTCAGCTCTTTTGTGGTGAGAGTGCCGACCAACATCTGCCAACCTTCATGAAGGAGGATTTCTGGCCGCAGGGAGTCGTCTTCCGAAAATTTCGGGGACGACTGTCTCATAACTTTACGACAGTGTCAACCTGTAGTTTTATATATATATTCAGATACATAATCTGTTTATCTCATATATGTTAGACTGTAAGGTATTTATTCTATGGGCCTCTGTTTTCAATTGTTAAGATCTCATTGTAAATATTGCCTGAAATAAATGAATTTATTATTATTTATTATTATTATTACACTAGTTACATTCCTAAAAAATTGTACCAGGCGAACCGGCCTTAATATCAAAACCCTTTTTAAAACGGCCTTCAATATTCTGGACCTTAATTTCACCGGGCCTTATTACTTACAGGGCATTAATAACCCCGTGCTGAAGCTACCTAATTGCATTGAGTGCAGCGGCGGCGCGGTAGCGGCAGGGCGGCGGCGGCTCGTCGACGGCACGGCACAATTTGCTTCAGACTCCACCTAAACGTGTTACAAACTCATCCTAAGTGAAATGGAACTGGTGCCGTTCAACGTGGTCGCTGATAACCTATTTATAGTTGTAATTTTATTGACAATCTGTGTTCCAAGATAGTGTATAAATTTGAAATTTAGAACGCCTTTTAAATTGCGTCGGCGAGGCTTAAATTGTAAACTATCAATGGTGCTACAGTCTCAATTTAAAAGACAACCCGCCTATAAGAAATATATTTAAATTGAAAACACATAAACTAATTTATACTTGTGTTCTTCATTTAAATATCCGTTATAACCGGGATCCGAAACGTTTTAGGTTTTCTCAAAAGGCAGGTACTTAATACGTCGTCGTCACATTAGATTGACTGTTTTTGAAAATTTCAAGATAATATAAAACAAAAACCCTTTGCATATTTGCTTTATAAATTCATTTAATAAATGATACGTAGTTACCATAAAATTACATTCTACTAGCTGACCCGGCAAACGTTGTTTTGCCATATAAATAAAAAAAAAAAAATAGATGTTGGCCGATTCTTATAGATACCGGATAAGCACAAAAAAATTCATCAAAATCGGTCAAGCCGTTTCGGAGGAGTATGGCAACGAAAACTGTGACACGAGAATTTTATATATTAGATTATTTCGTGTGCATTTATACTTGGGTTTACTCAAAGGAATTTCTTCACAAAAAAGCTAGGTAACTGCAACTACTCAACGTTTCGGTGTCTTTTCTGAATCAATTCGGGTTTTGAAGAGACTTCTGATTCTTTTGACTTTTACGCAATTAAATTCATATTAAAAATTATTTGATTTAAAATACGTGTACGTACTTGGATGGGTGACCGCCGACCATTCATATCTCACGACGACTTCCGTGCTTCGGAGGGCACGTTAAGCAGTCGGTCCCGGGTGCCGTATATTTGTATACAGTAGTCGTTAGGGTTTGTCAGAAGCCAACTAGGCGCCCTAAAAATTTTGGCATCCACCACCCAGCACTGCGCCAGCTTGGTGGATTATGGCCTATACATCCTCTGCACCCAGGGGAGAGACTCATGCCCTGCAGTGGGCTCGTTGCAAAGAGTTGTGATGATGATGATGATGACGTGTACGTAATTACGAAAAGTAGAAAGAAAGAATAGAAAGAAGTTGTGGTTGCGAAATTTAAGAGAATGGACCGGGATAACTTAAGCGGCTGAGCTTTTCCTTCGTGCTGGGAATGGAGAGGACTGTACCAAGCTCATCGTTATACTTCACTAGTTGAAGAGGCGTTCTAAGAAGAAGAAGAAGATTTAAAATTGTGAATCGTGAAAAGTGAAGACAATATTAGGTATAACTTAGTATACTAAATTTCAATCACTATCATCATCATCACAACTCTTTGTAATGAGCCCACTGCAGGGCATGAGTCTCTGCCCTGGGTGACGAGGAGGTATAGGCCATAATCCACCAAGCTGGCCCAGTGCTGGGTGGTGAATGTCAGAATTTTGAGAGCGCCGAAATGGCTTCTGATAATCTGATAAACCTTAACGACAACTGTATACAAGTATACAGCACCCAGAACCGACTGATTAACGTGCCTTCCGAAGTTGCCGTGACAAATTGTCGGCGGTCACCCATCCAAGTACCGACCGCGCCGAACGTTGCTTAACCTGCGATATCGTATGATACACACAGTAATCACGGCGCCACGACGACTTCTCCTATTATCTGATATATCACTATATCTCTATTCTGTAAAACAATGTAACTAATTCCGAACTAAATAAACTTCCATGATGCATTGATTCAACAGGAAATTGATGCAACATTATTAGGGGTCGTCTCAGACGAACGATGATGTACAGCTATGTGCGGGGGCGGGGAGGAAAGTGTGAGGGGGCTGCCTGCCTAAGGACAGATAGCAAAAACGGAAAACTATATTTTTAGTAAACAACAAAGCCTCTTATTATTTTACAACTTACAAATGAAAAGCAAAATTAGGGTGTATTAAATAGGAATAAGTTCTATTTCTTTAAATACCACTAGTTTAATATTTTTTGTGTTATGTATAAAAATATATTAATATAAAAAAGTTAAATAGTATATTTATTTATTTTGATTGCCTTTATCTCTGAAAGTTCTCACCAGTCAGATTTGAATATAATATGTTTGCATTTAATAGCCTCTTGAGTACGTTTATAAGTTTAGGTATCAAGAACTTTTTATAAGGTATCAAAAGTAACGTGCATTAAACCTCATACAAAACTAATATTTAAAGCTATAGAAAAAATGTAAATAAAAATTTTCCTGGCTCTTACATGTTTTATTAAGAAACAAACTCACTGTAGAGTTCTTTCCCAGTAGCTGGCACGATATAAGCTTCGCCTAAAATCAACAAATAGAGTCGCCAATAAATTTTCAAACATTCCTTAGGCATTTGGAGCATGATATAATGGCGACAATTGTGAATTACGAATAAGCAAAAAAGTCCCAGTGCAGTGTCTGCTATACCTTTCGATATCAATATCGTAGTAAAAGCAACATTCAGCACAGTCGTTAGAATCTGGGTAACGAAACTAGACAATGGGAGTTTTGGCTAACTTTTTAAATGGCAACTTATTCTGGTGTCACTGTTGTCAATCGAACAGTCGTTGGTGGTTTTGATAATTGAGATTTTGGAATTTTCATATTTAAAAAGGAAAAATAACAATTTTGATAGTTTCATAACCAATGTAGGAAACAGCGGTACTAGTAAATCCGACGATTAATTCCATATACAATTGCTTGATTCACATTTTGATTACAATGAATAAAAATAAGTATTGTATTTTATTGTTTTATTTTTAAACCTGGTTAGTACTATTTGGCTATCATTTTAATTGCATAATGATATACTAGTTGCATATCATTAAACAGTACCAATATCATTTGATGATTAAAAAAAAAAAAAAAATTACCAATTTTGTTTAATCCATGTGTGTCGTACTTTGGTCGGGGTTACCATTATGGGATTTTTTCAAATTGGCCAGATTTTTTCATTCCCACTGTTTCATCATTCCGACTGCTCATTCCGTTGTTGCCGACCAGTAAGTTGTTTTCTATCCCGACTGATTTGTACTTTTATTGTATAACTATTTGTTTGTCATCACTGAATCAATAAAATAGACCAAAACTGATATATCGGCTATCGAGTACCGATAAGAATATTCACAGATAGGTACCTACTTGATATTTAGGTCTCACGTTTTGATACTGACATCGATATGTCACGTTTGATTATACACTTATACAGTACTTAATATTGATATTGTTCTGCACAGGATGTATATCGGGCCCACTAAAACTATAATTTTTCTTAATAATAGTCAGTATTAGTTAGTAATAATAGTATCTTGGCTGTTTTTATTCATATTACAATAGAATGGAACAAAGGAAATACTTTAAATAACCGAATATAGAGGACTTCATTCATAAATAATAATAGGTACAGAATAAACTACCAACTTTCGATAGTAGCTCATGAATAGTCGTAAAAACAATAAACATTAAGAAAGCCCATATTTTTTAGTACATTTACCATCTGAAACATAAATATTTAATTTAATTTTCTGATAAAAGCTTTTTGCGCTATCTCTACATTCCACTACCCCCGTGTCTAATGTCCTGGAAGGGGTCCTCTTCACATTGTAAACACTTACTTTTGCACACCCTACTAGTCTGCCGACACTGTGTTGCTAGGGTGACTATCAAATTTAAAAAATATAATAAAATGTAAGCTGATTTTAATCTGAAAAGTCGCGAAAGTTCTATGAATATGTCCTAACAAAATGATTTTAAAACTAGTTAGAATTCAGATATTTCTATTAAGTGCTCATAACGATTTGATTTTTATCAAGTATATTTGTGTAAAAATTAAAAAGGCAGTTTCGTTATCAGTAGTGTTATTAAAGTACTCTATTTTGCCATACAAATAGTAATAATAATATACTTAAATTCTACTTTATAAAATCTGTGTACGCGATAAAACCGGTTCAAAGGTGTTTTACTTTTAACTTAAATCAAAAGCGATAAAAGCCGCTGAAAATGCCTTACCGCTTCATAATCATCACATTTTTTTGTAATGAGTCCCCTGAGTGACGAGGAGGTAGATGCCATAATCCACCAAGCTGGCCCAGTGCTGGGTGGTGGATGTCAGAATTTTCGGGCGCCGAAATGGCTTCTAACAAACCCTATCGACTACTGTACACAAGTATACAGCACTCGGGACCGACACCTTAACGTGCCCACCGAAGCACGGAAGTCGTCGTGAGAAATGAATGAAATGAAACGTGTTTATTTGAAAGTAAAGACCAAGTTCGTCTAATTTTTATCCTACAAGTACATTAATACAAAAACTTTTCTATAATAAACTAAGTTCAAAATACTGCACGTGTTTTTTGCACACCCTACTACTGCCCGACACCACGTATTTACCGGTACGTCATTCTACCAGTTGTTATGGTAATATACGGGGTCACTCATAACCATATAGTGCCGACTATAGCACTGTTTATGCTGCTATCAAACTGCATTAGTTCGTTTTAATTCGATGTTTTGGTACTTTTTCTTTCAGTCACTGTGGTTTAGTAAGGGTGATGGATTTTATTATATTGTAATGTAATGAGAAATAATACAGTTCAAAGGTCTTTTTATTGTATTGTAAAAACTTTTGTAATATAATATTAAGGAAAACACAATTTATAAATTATAATAACTAGCGGGATTCGAACTGTTTAAATAAAACAGTAATATTTAGTAATTCTTTTAAATATTGATTATTATTACATAAATAAAACTACTTTTTAACCGGATTAATCGCGTATAATTTATATTTTACATTTTAACTCGACGTTTCGGTGTCTTTGCAGACCTTAAATAGTGGTTGGATTTGTCTATGGAATGCTCTTTAAAAGTAAAATTTAAAAGTGATCGAATCTTAATTTAACTTCAAATTTTTTAACGTAATTTATAACCATTAAGATTCTTTGTTTATCATGAAATTAATTTTACAACTATTTTATTTTATTTTATTTTACAAAACGGTCATTTAATTCATCGGTTTCCTAATACAGAAATAAACGACGGCTGAATTCCGAATCTACGAAAACTTTTATGTACTCTGATTCTGTATAAATATAACCTTTTATTTACTTAAATTCCACATAAATATAAATAGCTTGATGTCTAACTGACTATGCTATGTTCTGACTGTATGTTCGAATTCGACTACAATACTCAACTTTGTAAGAAGTTCATAAGTCGTATAAGTTTTAATTGCAGGGTAAACGTTTCCTAATGACGGGGGGAGATAGAAAAATAATGAAGTCTCTACATAAGGATGTGCTTTCACGGAGGCAATTATTTTGACGATTTTCTGTGTTCATTAGTAGTAATGAGAACTATTATTTGTTTTGTATTGAATTTGCGGAATATGTCGAAATTCGGGTATCGTTATAAGTATGATTTTCCTTATCTTGTTAAATAATAGAAAAGAAGAAAATATTGCATTCTGTAAAAATAAAAAATGTATGTGTGATGTTTTCACTTAACGACCTACTTCAGATACCATTGAAATCTAATGATAAATAAAATAAAACTATTTCATTTACATTCAGTGGGTAATTTAGAAACTTACTTGCCTAACTTACCAAAATAATTGTAGTGTATGTCATTCGATAAATGCACGCTATTTGAAATTTTGCGAAAGTTAAATGTAATATCTAAAATTTAACTTCAAAAAGAAGCTTTATTGTCAAATTTAACTTAAATATCTTTCCCTAAATGACTAAAAGTATTTCAGTGAAACATTTTCATAATTTCAGTACATCGACGTTTTCTTGCTTTCAACAACAATTTCGAACTACCCTCTTCAAGTGAAAATTAGCGTCTCTTTGGCATCCATTTGCTCTACAAATTGTATTAGCGCCGAAAGGGGCGCTTCTATAACGTAAGTTTCCTATTGGGAAACCTTAATAAAATATATTTTGTCTCCATAATTGCTCCTTAGTTACTGGCATTAATTAGGTTATAGGCAACATTGATTGTTATCAATTGAAAATAAGTATTTTTTAGGTCTTTGCAAGTCTACATCCTACGCATTAAATAAACGAGAAATTGATTAATTGTCGGATGAGTGATAACTCTTTCAAGCTAAAATTGTTGAAAAATTTCTACGCTCGCGTTGATTAACAAAGAAGATTCTTTAAACCTTATATACATACAGGACCTTGCAAGTGGAACTATAAGTATTACCTGTATTCCGTATAGTACAGAATAGACTGCGTAATTAATAATATTAACGTCCAAGTGTTTGCAACGCGTCAAAAGTTCCTCTGAAGTTTCATAGATTCATTGATGGTGTTGATTATAAGCAAGCCTGACCAGCCTCCATTTATAACATTTATTTAAAAAAAGAACATATAGTCGTATTATGAAAGATTGATCTCTACTAAAGCATAGATTTTTTTTGTTCACTATGGATAATTGACGGCTAATCTACGCTATAGAAAGCTTCCATAATCATCATCATCATCATCACAACTCTTTGTGATGAGCCCACTGCAGGGCTATGAGTCTTTCCCCTGGGTGACTAGGATTTTCTGGCCGTAAACCACCAAGTGCTGGTTGTCAGAATTTTCAGGGCGACGAAATGGCCTCTTTCAAATCCTAAAGACTACTACTGTAAGCAAGCTTAAATAATACGGGCTTTAAATTATTTTCCATTTCAAGGATTCGTAATTCAAATGAACATTTTTCTAGCTGGTAACACTCCAGTATTGAGCATCATCGAAGCTTCACGGTTCAATGAACGTCAGCGGCGGCGGGTGTTGCCATGTGAGTGCCGCTTTATGTGAAAACTACCCACTGATTCTGGTTTTACTCGTGTTTGAGCTATTGAACATTAATTTATTTTGAAGAGAAGATGCTTTTTTACATTTTTACATAGTAATAACGAAAAGTAGTCGTGACGTAAAAGTCCTAGTCGGGTAATTTTTATTTATCACATTTTTCATTTATTTAAGAATAATTGAGCATTTTAAATGCAAAAAACTTAAAAACAATATTAAAACATTGCAATGCTTCACTTTAACTGGGATTCACAATTTCTGCAAAAGATGGGGCTACGTTAGCAATATAACGTTAAAACAAAAATGTGATATGTAATTTCGAGGCGTAGCGCCAGGCCCCGGTAGCTCAGTTGGAAGAGCACTCGTCCCGCAAACGAGAGGTCCCAGGTTCGTATCCTGGTCGGGTTATTTTTATTTATCACATTTTTCATTTATTTAACAACAAAAGCATACTCAGAATACTACAAGGGTAATAACCGCGATATAACCCTATAGTAACTATTTATTTATTGACTTTTATATAACGACTTCCATGCTTTCCATGAGGGCAGGTAAAGCATTCGGTCCTTTTATTAATTAGGGTTTGTCAAAAGTTATTTCGGGGCCCTGAAATATCTGACATCCACCAACCAGCAATCGGGCAGCTTGGGAGTTTATGTTTACTCATGGCCCTGCAAAGGGCTCGTTAAAAACGGTTGTGATGATGATAAATAATGAAAGTAACGTAGTAATCATCATTCAGCCAGGAGACGTCCACTGCTGGACATGGGCCTCCCCCAAGGTTTTCCACGTCGCTCGGTCCCGCGCCGCCCTCTTCCAGGGTTTACCGGCAACTTTGACCAGGTCGTCGCGTCGGTCCATCTTGCGAGGGGCCTGCTTAAGCTGCGTCTCCCAGTAGTAATAGCTTAACTATTCTACTAACAATGAAAACAGAAGACCCATTGTTAGGAGCGGGCGGGAGAAATTTAAGAATTTAATATAACCTAGTTAGGACGAAAGTAGTAATGAATCACTTAGAATAGAATAAATAGTCGCGAAAACGCTCGACTATTTTACAAAATTGAACAACTTTTTTGGTTTGAGCACTCTAATTTCTAAATTAACATATATGCAGAGAAAAACTAGATTACACACACTGACTTTGATTTTTCATGTTTTCAAGGAATCGTGCAATAACTATTCAAACACAATTTTTAATTACCATAATGTCTGAAAGAGTTAATGGCGTCATACCGAACTATCTTTTCATAACATTAACACCCGCAAAAGCGTCCTCATATTCAAATACGTCCGCATAAGCCTGAATCCATGAGAATATTAAATGAAAACATACCCAAAACATTTAATGGCAACCTCTCGCCAATCGGGGTTATTAAAGCCCCTTTCATCTAGTATTTATATTTATTCTTCCCTACAATCTGTTTACACGAACAAAGGCAGGCAATCAGTGCGATGCAGTATTTCATGAGGTTGAGCTCATAAATAAATACATACAGACTCACATAGCGACCGACATACCTTGATGCAGAATTTAAGGGAAGTATTGTTCTTTTTTGGTTGAAGAATGGTTATTTATTTTTGATACTAAAAGCCAGGTAAATTTTTTTTGAACTGCTTTTTAAATCAGAACTACAACTTTAAATATGTTACACTTACTAAATAAAACACTTTTTAACCGGGTTTATCGCGTATAATTACATTTTAAATTTTAACTCGACGGTTCGTTGTCGAGTCAAGAGAGGCGTCTTGACAATGGAAAAAGTTACACATCATCTCCATCTGTTTGTCAGTCTTCGAGCGTAGCGTTCTGTAGGCCTAGTACGACTTTATTCGAATTACTTTACCATCGCGTTAATCGAGCAAACCACTTGAAACAACCAACCACGTTCTTAAAAATTCGGTTATCCATTCTCGTCACTAGTTAGCGCTGCTTCGATCCCATACAAAACGTAGTTAAGGTTAACGCGACGGATAAGTTAAAAAAATCGCAATAAGCACTCTGGATCCTATATGTTTTATTTAATAGTATGAATCGCGAAAACCTACGACTTTGATGAAAACTGGTGAATGTGATGATGAGATTAACGATGAAGCGAATAGGTTTAATACTGAAGTGGCTTTTCATTTTCAAGTGGCCGAATAAAAAATAAAAATTCCCAGACAATCACACCAACGACACCATGTAGCGAACTAGGGGGGAACCTAGAATATAAATACATAAAAAGATAAACACCCAGACACGGATTTTTTTTCTTGTTCAGTGCGGGAATCGAACCCGCGACCACTGGCGTCTGTGACAGACAGCCTTACCCCATCGCCAAAGTGGTCGTCTGAAGTGATGATATTTGGCGATAGATTTTAAATGTGTGATGTTAGGTGAATCCGAATGTTTGCTTGTTTAGCATGCTTATCCAAAGGCAATTTTTAGTGAATTCTACGTAAATTAAAAATAATAAACTAGTTGGAGCAGATTTATAATATAATCCTTCAGCTACTGGTGTGACCAAATGTCATCGAAAGTTAAAGTGAAACTATACGCGGCTATAAACTATATGAACGGAAGGATCTTTTGAAAAGAATCCTTTGAAACAACAAAGGCGGTTATCGCCGGCGACAATATAAAATATTGAGTGAAAATATTTTGTTAACTATTATGATAACGATTGCTAAATGGTTTATTGTTGATTTTAATTAAATAACTTCACGCCTGTGTGCCTTGACGGGTAGGCAGAACACCAGAGGCTGTAAAACCATCTGATGTCACGCTTGACAAATTCGGAGGCATTATAATAATGGAGAGCGACTATTGCAGTGACAGGGTCAGTCTATCGCCCACAAATATGTCAATAAAACCTCCGTCCCTCAACTGACTTTTACAGTATGCCCGGGAAGAGAAGCCGCTGGCACATTCTATGTTTTTCTTTCGCTCCCAGTCCAGCATAGAAGTTGATTTTAATTATAGATTATTAAGATATCATCTCAAGATTTTAGTTTTTCTGATAGTTCAAAGAGTGCTTTTTTAATTAGGATTAAGTTCAATATTTGTACTATTATTTATTAAAGTTAAGTACCCAGTTTTACCAACATGAAAAAACAATAACAAAAAAGCTTCAAGCGGTAAGCTAAATATAAGGAAAATGTACATTTCTCAATACATTTGACGTTCCTAAGGGTCTCATGTAGCGTGTTGCGCAGTTCCATACTTTCCGCCTAGATAATTTCGCCAATGTGAGCAAGCGAAATTACGTTTAACTGGTTTATTTTAAAAAAATATAAGTATTTAAAAAAATTGCTTTACCTATCGGTTAAGAGAAATCCGCTTTTTGTTTTAATGTAACTTTTACTTAAATCCATTGTGGCAATTTGTAGTAATATCCGTTTGAAATGGTAAATTAGTGTTATGTTTGTGGCCTTTTTTTATCGAGCCAATTTACATTGATCATGTTTTTCTTTTTAAACATGGTTAGTTTTTGTGAATATTTCTTTCAGATACAACATGTACACATTACTTGACATATTATCGTTCAAAATAGAGTAAAAACGCTGCATCCTCGCCTTAACAAACTCGAAAAGAAACAAAACATTGTCATATAGCCCAAAATAATGAGTCTTAAAATACAAGCCAATTCAAAATACGCAAGTAAGCAACAAGCTTATACCATTTATGATACTTTTATTCTTTTTAAAGTCGCATTTACATAAAATATTGCTGTTATACAACTTTTGTAACTCCGAAAAAATGTTGCAAAACTCATTTTTCGGTTGTGTTGTAAAATTCTTATGTACAGTCGACAGTTGAGTGTGCTCTCAGGTACGGTTATATCGTAAAATACATAATAAGTACATGTAGAGCAATGTATTTTACGAGTATTTTCGAGGAAAACTTAAAATTTTCCCTTTTTATTTCATTTTGATTAGCCTTCGATAAACATGCATTCCAAATAATAGGTAATTGTAATTACCAATTACTTTGACAATTATGTCAATAGTTATTTTTATGTTAAACGCAGGTTCAAAGTTAATTATTGTAGCCCTCTAGTGAACGTTATTTTTTTATGTTTACGTAGCATAAGATATTAATTTTTCTGTATTTTCGGAAACTAAGCTACTGTACAATATTGGTGATATCTAAAAGAGAAAAAATATTTAAAAGTAGCAAAGTATGATCTTTTACTAGTTAATTATTTTATCCGGCATGTTTGTATAGTTCTAGGTTTGAACAAATTAGGCCACTTAATATATTTTTTACAGTATACTTGTCAACTGAGATCGTGGTGACACGCAGCATATTTGTATATTTATACATATAATACATTTTATTGTTAGTTGTTATTAAATAGCAATTTTATTTCAATGTTTTAGGATCTGTAAAATAACAAGCCTCATTTCTCCTCAATACCAATCTAACTTTCAAAAAAGGAATGCCGCCGATCATAAAATTGTTCCCGACAAGGCCCTGAAATATGGTGTCTCTTGATTCCCAAAGGCGTTGAATCGAAGAAAATTTCTCAGAAAATTGTAGCACTTTTCTTGAGCGATGGCACGAGACGAAGCTTCGGAATGATCTTTTGATGTGAGTAAATTTGAAATACTTTAAGCTCGTTTTAGCCTGAAAACTCGGGAATACACTTACAGCAAGGAAATACATTTATTTAATACTGACTTCTGCTTGCGGCTTTGTGCGTATAGGAAATAAGACTTTATTTTTGGATTAATATGTTTTATTTTAAAAACTATAGAATGAAAGACTTTGTGGTTATTTTAGTGCGATAGGCATTGTAACCTTACAGAGAGACTATACAAAATTATTATGTTTTCTGAGCTGTATATTACCAAAAGTATATTTAAGTTATAAGGTTACCTTCGACCACGATTTGAACAAGATTTTAACAACATGATTTCCACGATTTCAACAAGATTAAAAATCTAAGTACAATGGAGTTTAAACATAAAGTGTTCAGGTTATTGATGGAAAAGTGTTATTATAGATTAAATGAGTATTTAAATCACGATAACCTTATTTTATTAACATGTTAGCTATTGTTTTAATTTTATGTAATGTAATGTAAATGTTGACTAGCACTTCTCTCTTTTTTTTATTGACATGTACCTAGCTTCAATAACTGCATAAAAATAATATTTGCACGCCTGTATCCGGCAGTTTGTGAACTGGTCATTATTGTAATAACATCTTTTTGTACACACATTCTGGCAAATAAATGTAATAATAACAAAGCAGTTACACATTACGCAAACATTTGATCATTCTTTACTTACCTACTAAGTATCTATCATTACTTTTAACTATAATGACGTAGTTTGCCTTCCAACTCACGTGATAGAAAGTGAATATGAAGAAAAGGATCTTACTTGACTATCCAGGGGTTGCGGATTCATAAGTACCATGTAACGCACCGAAGTTTAATAAAAAGGATTGTTAGAACTAGCTTCGTATCAATAAGGGGATCACTTAACACGGTATGAATGTTTAAAATATTTATTTCTATTTTTTTGAAAACAAATTTAAAATGACAATCCTTAGAACCTTAGAAATTTGACGACCAGCTGGTGTAGTGGTAACATACATTGCCTTCTATGCCAGAGGTCCTGGGTTTGAATGCCGGCGCGGCGACGGATATTTGTGTGATGAACACAGATATTAGCCGTCAAGTCATGGATGTTTATTTAAGTTTATTCTAATAAAAAATATGTATTTATTCAATATGTATGTTTATATATTTCTTAAGTATATCAGTTATCTAGTATCCATAACACAAGTTCTTTAAGAAACTTAATTTGGGCTAGATAATGTTGTGTGAGTGTCAGAAATATTTATTTATTATTTATTAGAACGGTTTATGAATTTTACATTTTTTTCAGTTGCAAATGTCAAGCTTTCACTGGTCACTCAATGCTGTTTAAGATTTAAATTAGCCAAGTTCGTATATGATTAAAAAAAACGGAGTTGCATTTCGCATGCAAATAAGAGACCCCTAAGGCTTAATAATTAAACGCAGACTTAATTACACCAAAAGTTAATTTTACATTGTGTTTTAGAAAATAACGCAGATTTCTGCTTCTTTTCCGAAATAATTATGTAGATTAAGCCTTCGCATTTATGTTTCTGAGTGTGAAAAATGCGCCCCTTTTGCTTTTAATTAAGATGTCAAGGGATTTAATATCATGTCCACTGAAATAACTTGGAAATACTTAGGTCTGTGCTGTCAAGTTTATTTTTATAAGTACTTTTTGGGTACGTGTCACATGCATCCTAACAGCTTTATTAAGTACGTGTAAGTAGAGGTTTTATCATATGTAGGTTAGGGAGAATAAAAAAACAGATGTCAAAAGGCCTAAGGAAGATACTGCAGCACTCATTATTTCTTCTAAGATGTCTATGTTCATGGCCGCAGACAGAATACGATAGGGGTTGTGTTAAAAAGAACAAAGAATTTGAATTTAGAATATTTACAAACGGAAAAATGAGTATTGCAGGAACAGTACGTTAAATAGACAGGCAGTGTCATTTATTTTGTTTCTTCAAGAATGTAAGGTTTAAAATACTTGTCTTTTGTGCAGTACCTACGTAATATTTGATAATAAAACCCCCTGTGTTTCGAATGTAGAGTTTTACAAACACATATCATTTTAAGAGTTCGATTATATGTAATTTATATTATACTAGATGCTGCCCGCGACGTCGTCTGCGTGAACGCTATGCAGCACCAAACGCACCTACGATTATAACACTGCTAGCGTGATAATATGTAGCCTATATGTTGACCCGACTTCTTAACTATCTTCATGCCAAATTTGAAGTAAATCCATGCAGTACTTTTTGAGTTTATCCCGGAAAGACAAACAGACAAACAGACAAACAGACAAAAAATCTAAAAACTATATTTTTTGTTTCTGTTTCGATTGTAGATCATACCCCAAGTATTCTTTTAAAAAAATATTCAATGTACAGTTTTGACTTTCCTACCATTTTATTATATGTATAGATATTAACCAATGTAAATTACATATGATCATATAATACTACTATGCGTCGGTATAGTTACATGCGCCTCTGCGCAGACCTCACTGGCGGTAACTGAAGATCGGTGGTTTGCTTAAATGCAAACGTCTCACTGAGTTATCGCCATTTTGCATCAGCATACATTTTTACTGAACAAATTTAATTTACTGAAAAATATTTACTTTATTTTCTTTTATTTTGTGTTTTCTTGTTTTTTTTTTTTTGATTTTGTTTATCAATATGCTTGTGTATTTGTGCTTGATTATATGTATGTGTGTTTGATGTGAATAAAATAAATATCTATCTATCTTATCAGTTTACCAAAAAAGTTCAACATGTTGTTTTTATCATCGTAGAATAAATCTATAAAAATGTTCTGAATTTATAAAATGGGTGTTTTATTAGAATTGTTAATTAGGAGCCGTGCAAATAAGTTTCATCCAAAAAATGTTTTACACGTCATTTTATCGAACAGTTTTATATAATTCGTGTTTAACAATTCCTTATTAGGTACAGTAATTTTTGGCTAAGCATTTAATGATTATAGAATTTTTTTCAAGATTAAAGAATTTATGACGACCGGCTGGTGTAGCGGTAACATACATTGCCTTCTATGCCAGAGGTCCTGGGTTCGAACCCGGCGGCGGCGGATATTTGTGTGATGAACACAGATATTACTCGTCAAGTCATGGATGTTTATTTAAGTTTAATTAATAAAAAATATGTATTTATTCAATATGTATGTTTATATATTTCTTAAGTATATCATTTATCTAGTATCCATAACACAAGTTCTTTAAGAAACTTAATTTGGGCTAGATAATGTTGTGTGACTGTCAGAAATATTTATTTATTATTTATTTCATAGAAAAACTGCGCATACCAGCATGTTTAACAAATTATTTTCAAGTGACGATTGAACCAGTATCAGTGTATGTATATCTATTGAACATCAAAGAAAATCATTAAATTACATCCTTTTATTCACAAGGGAGTTATAAAATTTTAACATACGTCCGTATCATTTTGGAAGCCAGTCCACACGTTCATAACAAGCGGAGCGCCTCGCCGGCAGCGCACTCGAGCGCAAATTGCCCGCGTCAAGCGCTTTCTGCTTGACCCACATTGTACGTAATTGTTCGTCAGAAGCTGTCAAACTGCGATCCTGGCCTGCACTTTGAAGGTAATGCAATTTAAAAAGTTAATGGCCCGTGCTTAGTACGTTTTAAAAACCCTTTTTTTGAGTTATGTGTTAGTAATTATTTATAACGTAATACATTACAACATTCTATGTTGCGCGATGTATGAAATATATTAAAGTTGAAGAGTTAGTTTAATCAATTACCAGACAAATTTGAAAAAGTAATGTTATATATCGTGATATATTTTACATTTTATTTAGAAATAAGACAATGATAGTATTTTGTTCCACTGATAAGAATGTCCACACAGAATAGACATGGAAACATCATCTGCTTCTAGAAGCCCGATGAGAAAAAGCTATATATATCATGTACCCCACACTGAGGCAGTTCATTTCTTACCTTGGTGAGTACCAAATACATATGAAGCAACTCTAGCAACGCAACATGATAACGTCAACGATGATGACATGACTTATTTCTTACATCGCACTATCAACAAATTTATTAACAGCTATATAATAAAAGCGATTTCTCGACAACAACCGTCGGACCATGGGCTGTGGCCTGCCACCCCTTTTCTTGGAAGTAGGAACTGCAGTTTCTACACCTCTGAACGGTTTATTAAATGTTTTCCTTGTTTATCCTTACCTTATCCCTAATCTCCTGCCTCATTTTTTCCCGCTCTTCCTCCATTTTGCGGTGCTTCTCCTTGCGGCGGTCTTCGGCCTCCTTGATGGCTTCCTGTCGTTCCTTTTCTGCTTCTTCTTCCTTTTCCTTGTCATCGCTGTCGTCGCCATCACCACCAACGGCCCCTGTAGCAAAATAAGATTTATCGTTAGGTAATACTTTTTTATTGTACGCCCAGAGCAAAACAAGGTAACTGGTGACAAATTTTAGATATTGAAGGAGAGCACTCTGTACTGGATTCTGATCATAGTTATGTAATAAAAGTACGTATTTAACTTTTCACCAGAATTCCTTTGAAATAAGGAAAGAGTTTTAAAAGGTCGACGATCGTTCGTGAAGCCGTCTATCTACCTATTCTGTGTAGATAGCGCCGTTCGAACGTCCGTGGTAAGTAGGTACCAGTGTAACCATGCGTTGCGTAATAAAATTTACTCGGTGAATAATGAATATATATTTTAATTTTATTTTTTTCTTCATGTATGATCTCAAACTATCACGTCCTTGAATTTTGCAAGTGACCTACCATTAACCCTGTGTAGTCCACTATACAGGGAAGTATAGTATAGTAAAAGGTACATGTTAATTTCATATTTGCATAAAAGCATAGTGGTTCCTGTGTCTATCAATCGATCAAGCAGATTAAGCAACGCTCGGCGCGGTCTGTACAGGGATGGACCGCCGACCAATCATTTCTCCGTTTCTCACAATGACTTCTGTGCTTCGGAGGGCACGCTAAGCAGTCAGTCCCGGTGCTGTTTACTTGTAAACAGTAGTCGTTGGGATATGTTATAAGTGGAGCTTATTCAGAAGGGGCTGTGATAAATTCATCATAGTATTAAACAAATACTATATTTTAGGTACAAATGTTTTTAATTTCTTAGATTTTTTTTAAAAAGATAATCGATGTTGATACTTATTTTAGTAGATCAGCATTGTGAAATGCTGATCTACTTATATGCACATACGAGATCAAGATTGTTTTCTCGTTGATTTTCAGTAATGTTGGCTGCAGTTCCACAATTCTATTGATTTTACTTTATATATTAATCAACAGACGAAGTAGGTTAACTTTTGCGTAAATGGGCTGAAATTTTATATATTTCAATGTCGTATTCTTCATAATTATAGATATATTTTTTATATGTGCATAGTCACGACAGACTAAAAACTATTACAAAAACTAGAAATCTAAATCATATTTGCAGAAGAAACTATAGTAAAAATACCTAGGTATATTAATGGCGGGTTTCAATATTCAACTGACTACTATGCGTAACCGGTACAGGTACAAAATTGGTAGGAAAAAAGTAGCGTTTCACAATATCCACTAGCTACGGGCTGTAAGTTCTCAAATTTGGCATGGAACGTCCTTGCGTGACGTTCTTCCAAGAAAATAGGTGATATGTGATTTATAGAAAATCACGCATTCGCAAATTATTTGTATGATATTTGAACTAAAGAAATATATAAACTTATTCAATTTATGTTTGCTATGTTTTAGTATTCGATAAATATATTATAGTATGTTTTTAGAGCTTTTTATTAATAATTGCGTTTAACTGCTTACGTAAAACGAAACGCCAAACCTTCGACAAATTTTGCCATTGGTTGAATCATATTTTTATGACGTCAAAGTAAATATTTAAAAGAAAAATTATGTCATTCAATAATATTCGTCCCTTTTTTCAAAAACAGTTATAGATAAGTTAGAAAGAGAAAACTGGATTATTGATATGTTGACAGATATTTGATAGGATATTTCGTTAAATGAATAAATTGTTACGTCGTTGGCTGGATAAAATGACCTATTCTTTAATTGGTCATACGTAATGAAAAAATAACTCTTATTGGCCGCAGCAGACTGCCATGCTACCTTTACCTCATTGGTTTAAATTAATAACTTGTTACGTCGTCGTTGGCTAGATATAATGACTCATTTTGTAAATGGTCAAATGTAACCTAGCAACCCATTACAGTCAAACAGTTCGTAAGCAGTGGTTTAGATGTCAAGATTTTGAATATAGAAAGGCATTTTGGTAGTGATTTCTATTGTTCGTAGGCAAAACGAAGAGTTTTCATAATATTGAAACCCGCCATAAAACGATTCAAAACGGTCCAACTAAACAACAATCTATTATAAAATGCAATCTTAGGTAACATGTGCACTTTAAATAAGGAACAAATTGGAATAACCCAATAGAATTAAACCTCTCCTCCAGAGCTACCAACCGCTTTGAACCGAGCTCCATCCGGTCGAGTGGTCGATCCAATATGGCGGCGCTATTCAAAAATCCATTACACGTCAATCTAAGCATTTGTCACGTCGAACGCACGCATTCATTTCCCTTATTCCATTCTCTTGTTTATGAAAAAAGGTTCTTTTTTCAAATAGACGTAGCTTTGGTTGAACGCGTTAAGTTTAAAAAAAGGATTTATTCAAATTGAATGGAAGTCGTGTGATTGAATTTGTATTTAACAAAGAACGAAACTATCATTTTAAATTGTGAGTTTTTTGTTTACTATGAGCCACGACCAACTTATGGTATGTAAAAAGATAGCTTTTCACAGTCCCTACCAGCTACAAACATCCGTGCACTGACAGTATGCTAACTGACGGATATTAAAACACGAAAGAGGCCATTTTCCATACAAAATAGTACATACATACATAACTTCACGCCTGTATCCCTTATGGGGTAGGCAGAACACCAGTGGTTATAAGACCATCTGATGTCACGTTTGACAAATGAGGTATTACAATGATGGAGAGAGGCTATTGCAGTGACAGGGGGTCAGCCTATCGCCCACAAAAATGCCAATAAAACCTCTGTAATGAATCTTATGAAACAAAATAGTAATGAATCTTTATTAGTAACTCTCCTATTAGTCAGTAGTCGTTTGAATAAGCTTTTTAACTTCTCCTTTCAGCTAATTCTACTGTTCAAAACGAGGCAAAAGTAAAAGTTTTTTCATACTGAAACGAGGCAATAAAGATGTCATAGATATCTCACAGTCACCCCTAAATGAAATAAGAAAAAAAAGTCGTAATTCATTGGGTTAATTACTTGTGTCACAAAAGATGAACTGTCTATGTAATAAACCACTAAGAGAGGAAAATTAAGAAAAATCTTTTACACAATACAGCTTATAATAATATCTTGCTGACTATAAAGAAAATACTGGAGCTAGGAACAAAGACCTAAACAATTTTTGAAATAATAAGTAAATTCCGTAAGAGTAAAAGGCTAACTGAAACTTGCTTAGTACATTATAAATTGTTTATGTATACTACATGTCTTTATAATAACAAAGGATATTCTAAAAAGATATTTAAATAAATTCGACATAGTTAACACTCTTTAATTTTAGCTACTGTTACACCTGCTCGAAAATAGTAGGTATGCTTAAAAGCATGCTATTTAGTATGCTCAGCACGAGCATGACTAGGAGCAGTTTACATTTGCTAGCAATAAGCATGCTAGTTTTAAGTATGCTTATTTATTTAAGAATGAACGACTGATCGATACCAGCATGCTCTATAAGCAAATCTGTTTAGAAGCGCTTAAAGCACGCCCCCGTCCACTCGCGCCGCTGGTAGCATGCTCAAAAATCGCAAGTCTGTCGATTCACGAGCGTGCTCGAAATGAGCAAGTTTCTTTAATATCAAACATAGAGGCCTCAAAATAGTTTGTTTTAACAACTGTAAAGTTTGAAGTTTCCTAATTTGACAATAGAGACCTAAAATTAGAGAGATACTCGTAGATTTTACTGTAGATTATTACATTTGTATAAATTTTCCAGCCTTTGATCCGCTGAAACAAATTTATAAAGAAATAAGCTGTTAGATACTTTCATCTACTTTGAATGTCCGTTAATTATCCCCATTGTTGGAGATAAATTGTGAAATAAATAAAATGGATTGAATGATCTGTATCGTCAAATTATGACCGCACTTGAATATTTTTTGTTTCCGTCATTTATGACGTCAAAAGAATTGCAGTTTTTATTAATTCAGATAACGCCTTCACAAATTAATTTCTCTACCGCACATGGAACTATTGTTGCTTATTGTATTTTTATGAAAGATTCGTTACTACAAAATAAAAAGCTATTCTCTTTATATTTAAATTGTCTGGTCATGGTTGTCTGTAAGAAATCGCTCGTCAGCGATAAGACCGCCTAGTAGTACTTACACAACACACTGTTTTTTTTTTATCATTTACTATCTGTACTGTATACTGAAGTGTAAATAAATAAATAAAAAAATAAATTAATAAATTAATTTACTGCTAAAAATTCTACTGCAACGATCACAACACTGTATATTTCGTCCAAAGTAAATTTCCAAATTCTAAATAACATGTAAAATAAATCTCCCTCCCATTATTCAACATCACTGAACATCAACCAATAAAATACGCATTTAAAATTCACACGAGTAAAACTTGGCGCCAACGGCGGCCATCTTGTTTTTCTGCCCGCCATACGCCATAACCTCATTTTCGCGGCGCGTTCGGAATCGCTCGCATCATTTCTAAGCGAACAATGTTGAAAGGCATTCGACCCTCGCATTCTAAACGAACCGCGGCGTAGATTAAATGAATTCCACAAGCATGAAGCTCCTTCCAATTCAATTTATTGTAGTCAATAATGCCTCTTATTAAGAAAAAGGCACTCGGCCTCAGACGCCTCGATTCAATTAGTCGATGAAACGAATGAAATGCGAATGACAGAACAATTTTCAATTCTTTTCACAGCAGAGCGTGCAAGTTGGTGTTTTTCATCCTTTTCTAATATGGAGGGTAAACGGGTTATGTAATTTTAAATATTGAACAAAAATGGTTATTAGAAAAGAAAAATGGATTCCAACGGTAACAATAAAAATTACCTTGAGTTTAATGTCTAGAATATATTTATTTATTTGTTGTTTTATAATTGTCGTTTTTAGGATTTTGTTCGTTTATTATTGCTACCACTTTTACTAGATTTTGACGGGTCTACGCTAAGTTACGGTCATTTCTGTATTAAGTAACGTATGGACAGCTACTTATACCTATATAATTTTGAATTATACCTTGTCTGCTATCTTTAAGGTCTTTAAGCCGTTAAATGACATTTTTCATGTAACGTACGTAAGTAGGCATATCGTTTTGTCTATAATTTCAAAAAGTCTTTTATTTACCTTTATTTACTTGTGAAAGGAAACAATACTAGCATATTTATTTATGACTTTATTCGTTAGTTTTAAAGCCGGTATAACATAGGGAACGTGCACAACGACGGTGCTGCTGACTAGTCGCTCAAATCCGAAACTAGTACTCTTGCTCTAGTATTAAAATTTGCGAAATATAATTACTTACATTGCAGAATAAATATATGTATACTTGAACTAAATGAACTAAAATTTCCGTTGCCATAATTTCTTTTTCAACTTATTCTTGTAACTGTAGGATTCTATATAAAGGGGTGTCAGCCAATGATTCTCCCAAAGTAGCTGTGGAAATATCCTGTGATTCTATTTATTTCATCAAATTATGTTTTTATCTGGTGATTAAAGTAACTGGAATATATTCAGTCCCCATATATTCCCCATAACCCAATAATTGCCGACACGATGGCGTACCTCACTGTTGGGCATCGCTAGTTTGTCGTTTGGCGCTTTCAGGAGAATGTATGCATACCACTAAGGCACAAGCGTTTTTAAATATCCCTGAAAGCCAGCTCTGGAATTCACAAATTGCACTTGCAATGTTTCTGTTGCAATCAATCTGATAAAATGAAAACAAATGAAATTCGCTGTATAGCTTCCCTGAAAAAATAATGAACAATTGTTGCTATGCAAAGGTAATTGAGAAGATTATTTACTACTAGCTGCTGCCCGCGACGTCGTCTGCGTGAACGCTATGCAGCACCAAACGCACCTACGATTATAACACTGCTAGCGTGATAATATGTAGCCTATATGTTGACCCGACTTCTTAACTATCTTCATGCCAAATTTGAAGTAAATCCATGCAGTACTTTTTGAGTTTATCCCGGAAAGACAAACAGACAAACAGACAAAAATTCTAAAAACTATATTTTTTGTTTCTGTTTCGATTGTAGATCATACCCCAAGTATTCTTTTAAAAAAATATTCAATGTACAGTTTTGACTTTCCTACCATTTTATTATATGTATAGATTATTTTTATGTCATGTCTCGACCTCGAAGAGCTTTTGACCTTTTAACATATTTTGGGGACGCTGAAGATCATTTTTGATAAGTCAGTAACCATATTTTGTAATTTTTATCATATCAAAAAACAATACAATTTAAGTCTGATAAGTTTCCCTTTTGGTCCGCATAGTGTCTCTTTTGGCAATTTAGTGCTGCCACCTAAAGTTCGTGCATGTTCCCTATAGCAAAGTTTTTTGAATTCTGTCGTGCCTTTGGTGTATCACCAAATATGTAGTCTTGAAGTAAGGTTTGATACTCGCAAGTGTTATTAAGACTACACAGTGAAACTAAGGTTATCATAATTTTAACTTTGATCTGAAACAGTTTAAAAAAAAACATTTTTCTAGCTGTTTCAGCTAATACTCGAACTCAGGATCGTGTGCGAACTTTAGAGTAAAGTACATTGCTAAAACTAATATAAATAACATTTGACTCAAGGATGAATACTAATTTCTTTTTCAATCTAAACAAAACGAAAACCGCGAAAAGAGATTTTTCCTTATTTACTTTTTAAAAAACGATTCGACAAGAAGGCAAAGCTTACAAGTCATACAGCCCGAAATTAATATTTGCCATAACTCCGAGGTACGCACCGATCCTGAATATTCATGGTAGATTTAAATAATAATTATATACAAATATTCAATTTCCACCAAGAAAGGTATGTTCGAATATTAAGTACGGCTTTTTTGATTAACTCAAGTTTTTGTTTATGAATTGAAATTTTACCATCAGCATTCACTTTTGGAATAAATTTGACTTTTTGTTACTTATCTATCTGCTCCAAGTTTGTCTTTACGCCTTTTTTATGAAGATTAATTGAAGTTTATATTCCTGAATATTTAATTTAACGTTGCTTTTGATGTATTAATTAATTTGGATTAACATTTATTCTGCAAATTTTATTAGACGTTTATATTAATTATTCGAGCGTGTCACATTTGATTTTGTTAGAATTAAGATGAGCTTCGCAATTTCAAGATGAAACTGACACTGAAAAAGATACTTGAAAACATTATTTCATGTACGATTATATTTGTCATTGAATCTTGACATCTTATTAAAGAAAAGTCTGACTGTCGATAACGTACTCGGGGGAAATTTGCGAGCTACTGAAATCTAATCTGATTTGCACTAGTCTAAGAGAATTAAATTTAAAAATGGTTTATGAGTCATATTAACTATAGTTATGAACGCTGCGTCACGCGTTCAAACGCGCGTTTCATACAAAACTGCAACGTCCGTACCATACGCGCGTTCGATACGACCGTTCGGTATACGCCAAGCGCCGAGTATGATAGTCATGTACGGTCCGGAAAATGTTATGAAAGTTTGTATGTTTGAATCTCTCTTAGTAGAGAGATTCGATTCGATCGCGTAACGCAGCGTTCGCACTAAGTCAAGGCGCAGCCGCGACTGTACTCATCCCTGATGGAGGACTTCATAAGGACGAAACTAGTCGGACACCTCCGACAATAACATGCGAGTAAAAGCCGCATAATAAACTATAGTCTAAGAGAAGTTCATAAAGGGTTATATAAAGGGTGGACAATTAAGATTGGTCATTGGAATCTTCATCGTCCACACTGTAATATTAATATGTATGTGTATTACATTTGTCCAAATATTTAATGATGTTGGTGTACAACCAAGAATTAATATTATTGCTATAAATTCTCGACTTACAGCGAGGTCCTCTATAAGTTATCAAACACCACGATATATTAATTAACGGCCAAATTATCAGTTTCAATTTTTTAAAAGTAGGCACTCCTTATCAAATCCGTTTAAAAGCGTGTTTGATTCGATTTTATTTTAAGAATCATCAAAATATACCTAAAATAATGTACCTTTAGAAACTTAGTAACGCTAGCACTCGCGAACGAATGTTAGCCTGTCAGTACACATAAGGCTTCGATAATTTAATTGATACAACAATAACGCGTAAAAATGTGTTCTTGTTAGTCGTTCACATAACAAAGCATTTTTTAAGTAAAGTTTGTTAATAAAAAATAGACCATTATTAAAAATGAGAAAAGAACGCAAAACTTAAAGGTTATTATTGTCTTACGTTTTCACGATTAAGGAATAATATACTAAGTAAAGTTGTGTCTGAAAAAAATATTCATCACAAACATAACACTAATTAACTATTTCAAACGGGTATTGCTACGAAATGCCATAATGGATTCCTGTAAAATTTACATAAAAACATAATGCAGACTTTTCTTAAACGATGGGTAAAGAAAAATTATTAAATAACTAGCTGCTGCCCGCGACGTCGTCTGCGTGAACGCTATGCAGCACCAAACGCACCTACGATTATAACACTGCTAGCGTGATAATATGTAGCCTATATATTGACCCGACTTCTTAACTATCTTCATGCCAAATTTGAAGTAAATCCATGCAGTACTTTTTGAGTTTATCCCGGAAAGACAAACAGACAAAAATTCTAAAAACTATATTTTTTGTTTCTGTTTCGATTGTAGATCATACCCCAAGTATTCTTTTAAAAAAATATTCAGTGTACAGTTTTGACTTTCCTACCATTTTATTATATGTATAGATTATATTTTTGAAAATAAATTCGTAAAACGTAATTTCGCTTGGTCACGTCGGCGAAATTATCTGGGCTGCAAGTATGGAAGTACGCACCACGCTACAAGAGGTCCTTAATTTGGTAAATTAAATAAAATACTATTAGTTGGAGATTATCGAACATACGTCATAGATTAACGATGACTTGTGTCTTAACAGACAAAAAAAGCGATTATAAACAAAATTATGAAAAAAATATTACAAAAGTTAAGAGAGGTACTACCTACCAGAAATAACCATCAAAACTCTTTAATAATGTTTTAGGTACTTAAATTAGCATAATTTCATTAACATCTTTATAACTCAGAGCAAGCTGATTGGTAACTTTGTATCTACGAAAGTTCTGATTGGCTGGTTAAGTTTGAATATAGTTTATGATTGGCTGTTCCATTGTTCCGCTATTTAATAAACTCAAGATCAAGTTTCCATGTGATATATTATTTTGATACTGAGCTTACGATAAAGTTAGAGTCGGGAGTGGTGAGGTTATGCTGCAGTTTATAACTTAATTATCCCGAAAGTAAGCTAAGCTAAGCTTGTATAGATCGTTAAGTTGAAGCTTGTGCTATGAAGTATTTACTAGTACTCTCTTACGGATTAAACTCGCCTCACTTTTATAGTTATTAGAATTTCGAGCCTTTCAATATTTATTTTAATTGTCTAAAAGAGCTTGATGCATGGATACTAAAAATGAATCAATAAATCTAACATAAACTAAAACATTCAATAGATAAACAATCATGACTTCGAAGCTAATATAATAATAATGAAATCCCCAGAGTCACACTGACTACACGGCCTCAAACTAAGCTAAGCTTGTGTTATGTAGTGAACTAGGGTGGCACCTAGCCACACAAATATCAACCACTGCCCGGATTCCATGACCTTCTGGTATAGAAATTATATTATAATATAGTGTAAGAAACCGAAAAATCGAGTTAAAATATGTTATAAATACATACATAACTTCACGCTTGTGTCCCTTATGGGGTGGGCAGAACACCAGAGGCTATAAAACCATCTGGTATTAGGTATTATAATGATGGAGAGAGACTATTGCAGGGCAGGAGATCAGCCTATCGCCCACAATAACGCCAATAAAACCTCTATCCTGTAACTGACTTGTACAGTATGCCCAAGACGAGAAGCAGCTGGCACATTCTATGGTTTTCTTCCGCTCCCAGTCCAGCATGGAAATAGCATATTTTAAAAAAAACGGTAAAACTAAAGATAATATTACTTTTGTGAGAGGTTAGAGCAACTGACATATCATAAGTTTAGACTGAATTTTTGTACTATCATAAGCATTACCATTGATGCTAATGCAATTTCGTTGCCTAGCTTGACTAATCAAACCATCACTAAGAGGTCATAAAACTCAATATTTAAGGTCATAAATATACAGTAAATTATAATAACAAGGAATTTACGGCTGTGAAACTTGTCATTAATCCATAAACGAGCGTGTTTACCGAAACAGCGCTGCGATGGTGTAAACAACCCTATAAAATTAATTGAGTCGCACACTCGATTTCATAATGGGATGGACAGGGATGTTCAAGGGTGGTTGATGATTGAAATGTGTCTTCATACGGAAATGTTTTTGAAAAGGGAATTGTAAATAGGGTGTGTGTTGTTATTTAAATTTATATCTATACTTATACAGAGTGACTGGCACATGACCCTCCATAGGAGCAGAGCGTATAAATAGGGCATTTTCAAGTATTTAAAGCTTAATTTCTATGGGTCAAGTCTTATAGTTTGAAGATAGGGATAATTTTGTACTTTTTTGAAATTTGCCCAAAAGATTGCCTCTAGACTCTCACAACAGACTCTCTGTGTACTTAACTTAAACATAGGCACGTATAAGTTACTCATTAACGATAACTTATAAAAAAATATGGATTGTTGTTAGGTTTGCTTATAAATGCGTTTATCTCGGAAGGTACTAGTTGGATTCGAAAAATAAGATTTATATTTCTGTTGATTAAGGCTATATTGGGTAAAACATAAAGCTTTTGCAGATTTTTGTTTCCATATCAGTATTTTAAGGCTATTGCATCAACGATGGAAGCAAACCAATGAATTTTTTTTGATAATAGTTTTAAATAGCTAAAACACCGAAATTATGGTCACCCATATCAATTTCAGCAGCATGCTATGATTCTATGACAGTTTGACGTAGCAATCAGAATGATCATATGTGTCAGTAGGTAAATTAAAAAAAGTATATGAAAACACTTATTATCCTGATTTATCGCGTGTAATTTATATTTTACTAGCTGACCCGGCAAACGTTGTTTTGCCATATAAATAAAAAAAAAAATTGATGTTGGCCGATTCTCATAGATACCGGATAAGCACAAAAAATTTCATCAAAATCGGTCAAGCCGTTTCGGAGGAGTATGGCAACGAAAACTGTGACACGAGAATTTTATATATATTTTATATTTTAACTCGACGTTTCGGTGTCTTTGCAGACCCTGCGGTCACGAGCGACTGTGACAGTGGAAAAAGTTATACATCACCTACATCCATCTGTTTCTCAGAGTGTAGCGTTCATGAACGCTTAGCCCTGTTTAATTGTAAATTAAGAATCGTGAGAACTTAAGACAACATTATCAAACAAGGTTTGCATATTTTTGTTGGTTGTTGGTTTAAAGTAACTACATATTTCTGGTTATGACTTATGTTTCATGTATCAAGAAATACTCACTGGATCAAGTACGGGAAAAGCTATGTGCGGCGCTAGTGTTAAATATAATCATTCGTCGTAATGACTCTTCTGTAGGGCTATGGGTCTCTCCTTTGGTTGACAACGAGTTATAGGCCATGACTATATTACTGTTTGAAAACCACTTAACCTTATATTGAAATCCAGTTTTCATTCGGTAAATATTCTTTTAGAACAACTGGTGTTATATTATTAATTAATTACCTTTTTGTTCAACATAAAAATATTCTAAATGACCACTGACAAATTATTACAGGATTTTTATTAACCTTTTTAATCCAATGATTAAGGCTATCAAATACGAATCATGTATCCTACATTAGTTTAAATAAAAATAAAATTATATTTATTCAAAGTTCCTTTATCTTTCTGTTTATATTTGGCTATTTTTTTAATATTTGGCTGTACCTTCTTAAAAAAGTGAACTAATATCGCGTGTTCAAGGTTCACTAAAGCCTATCAGATACGATTTAAACTCCACTATAACATTAAAGTGTAATCGTAAAGTACTTTGGTAAGCTTTTAAATATTCAGAAAACTTTTTCATTTAAAAAAATAAATTGCGTTAATGTTGAACAAACCTTTTTCATCCCTTAATTTACATGAAATAACAGAGGAAAATCACAAAATCGTCACAAATAATCGTAACTGAAATCCATTTTTACGAGACAATAAAGGAAATATTAGAATGGGGCTGTGACAGTGCATAAATTACTTTTTGATTGGGAACCTCATATTTTACTGTCGAGATTGACTTGAAATTATCATAACATTATCAAAAGAGGTGTCTAAAATGTCTAATATTGTACCATCATCGGTGTATTAATTTGAGAATGTTTGATGTGAAATAAATTTACTGGAGTATTGATATTTTAAACTGGAATCGTTTTCATTTAATAATGAATTAGTTAATTCAATCAAATCTGTTTATAAACACCGCGAAAATGAAAATTAATCTATTTATTATTTTCATTTCACATTTTCATTTTTCACCGTAAGCGTGTTCGAGTGAAACTTACATAAGTCGGAATCGTGACCAGGGTTTCTCTGAAGAAGCTTTGCCTCAATATTCTCAGAAATTAAAGGCAATGATGTGGTTGTAAGAAAAAAATTGCGTGGAAAGGTGTCGCCGCACTAGACGCTACTTGCGGTATTTATCTATCCTTTTATAAAGAACACAATAAAGTTGTTCAGTGATGAAAATTAGCACTATGGTGGTATACACACACTTCACATATCAGTTAAAGCCTACCACTAATTCAATTAATCAAATTCATGACTAAATAAATAAATAACTAAATATAAAAATTCCCTTAATTTTTTCAAAAGAGCAAAATTTTTTTGCTTTTTTTTTTAGATGTACGAGATGATGCGCTTATTTAAATTAACCCTGTATGTATATAAATTACAACCAAGTCACACCAACGTACCCCAACGTAACATGTAATTGTGAAACAGCTTGTGTTATGGAGACCATATAGTGAAAGTAGGGGCTACCCCAGTATATACCCAGACCCGAGCCTAAGAATAAACTGTATCAATAATAATCAACGATTGCAGAGCATTAAAAAAACCTACTTCACGTCAAAACTTTAGCTGAGTTATAATGTCATCGACGTAAACATTCTCCGAAATCATACATAATTTATTCCGATTCAAAAACTTGAAATTTTTTATGAAGTACCTACACATCCAATTTTGATAAAATTTATATGGGACCAACTATGAAGTATCCTCTCTGTCATATGAAGAATTTTTAATTTCGATTTACAATTGTCCGAAATAACCTGTAACAAAGACACAAAAAAATATATATGTATAAAATTGAAATTAAATAACTGTTACTTAAGAAAAGTTTGTAAAGAATTTCCATAGTTAATTGTATGTTTATCTTTAGTCAATAAGAAATATGTTTTATATTAAGAAATTTAGTTATAGACCTATAGTTATGAGACAGCATAAGAAGTGTAAAATTTGAAGAAAGAAAAGAAGTGTAGCCCAAATTTATTTCCCCACTACCTAATCCCATATCAGTACATAATAAATAAAGAATAAAAACACTTGAAGTAGTTAGGGCCCGGTATAAAAATAGCTAGGACCGGGAAATCCCACCCGAAATAGAATGAAATGTGTGAGTGAAAGAAAAAAACGGGGGCGTACTACGGATAAAAGTACGAGAAGCATACGAGCGTGAATTATAGAATGAAAGATACTGATATATAAAAACTGCGGCACTGTTGTCGAAGGTACTAGAAAAAAAAAAGACCCGAGCCTTTCTATACCTCGTTTCCTAAACTGTTTCGACTGAGTCTCAAACCTCTCATAATTCTCATATTCACGCCGTGAATCCTCCAAAGAGGTTGTCAAACAATGGCCTATAACTTTCAGATATCGACTGCAAGGAATTAAAGTTTTATAAATAACATACTCAATAATGGACATGTTGGCGTCGAAGCCACTTTCTGAAATAGATCTGAAGTAGGTCGCAATATGCCGCGTGACGACCGGCATGTTATGTAACGTGAATTTAAAATTAACTCTATTGACCCAACGGTTAAAGGCCATAGTGTATTGGAAATGAGAAATGTTGAATGTCTATTAGAGTTCTGAGCTTGATATTTTTCGGTAGATTTTATATAGCCAGTCGGACACTGACGGGATCCTACCACCTAACGGGGATCAGTCGGATTAATCACCTTTTACGACGTGCTTTTCCAGATTGTTCCTACACGGACAAAGTTATTGATTGCTTTTGTGGGTGAAAAAACAAGTATGAGATGAAAGTTTGTAAAGATGTTTGTATTGGTTACTTTCATACACAGGTTACAACGCAAATTAAGTATAACAAAAAGGACTTTTTTTAGCCTGAAATTCCCAAATCACATATTCAAACACATACTCACAAAGTTACCTTAAATATCCACGATACTGTGTTTGTGTGTTTTCGTTGAAGAGGCACTAACCAATTGTTGAAATTGCGGTCTGAGCAATATAAAAGGTATTATTAAATATATTTTTTAAAATGATGAAAGTGGTTATGAGGTGCATGTCCATCCACGCGAAAGATAGATAGATAGATAGATAATTCATTTATTGACAACTACAAGTACACATATTACAATAAAATGGATTGTAATATTAAAAACAATAAAAAAAAATGAAGTACAATAAAAAAAAAGAAACACAATTTAAAAAAAAAGTGTTGTAGCAGTGCAATAAGCCGTAGCTCAGCGTCAGTTTTGCTCAGAGAGCAAAGCGCTGATATTCTGCTACAGCTTGGCAAACATATTCACTTGCATAAAAGTAGAGTACTGTTTTATTTAGTCTGTGGAAGAAAACAAAATATCGATCGCCTGGCTCGCGTGATCAAAGTAACTCCGCTATACGTATCGAAATCGAATTACGATTGTTACACGAAAGTTTGAGTGATGTGACCATTAAGTATTATTATTTATTAATGATTATGTTACTACTTTTGATCCCTGAAATTGCTGGAAGTAATGAAATATTAAATCACTTTTTTTCCAGTTCTAATATTTGGATCCTAAATAAGGTAACTAAAGTTTAGATTACGACTACGAAACTTCGTAGTTACTACGTCTTCGTAGCACTATGTTGGGTTCGTAGGCAACCAAAGGATCGTGTTCTCACAGCGTTGATCATAACTTAAGCTTCGCTGTTAATTCTCTTTTGAGAACTTTCGATCAATCTATACTTAAGTTGCCTCAAAAACTTAGTAAGATTTTTTGATACGAGCATATAAAGCGTTAAGTACTTACTGGGCCGTATTCAACATTACAATCTCTAATTTTAAGTATTTCTAATGTCAAATTAAGAAAGTTCACAATTAGTTTTCGATAGCAATTTTTGAATTTGAGGTCTCTTATTTGACATTAGAAAGACTTTTAATTAGCGAATCTAATGTCAAATCGAGCTCACTGTTACTATTAAAATAATAACCTTAAATATTTTTATAATTATTTAAATCTTATATATTGAATATTTCTGAATTTAATTTAAACAAAATTTAATCAAATTTTTTAGATACATAAAAACAACTCATTTTTTAAAAACTGCTAGAATTTCTTTATAGCTTTGGCTACCGCAAATAAAAATACAAACATTTTTGTAACAAAATTAATTGCCAAGCGATGAGGGTTGCCCGTTTAAATAAATGACTTGTAATAAGTCAGAGCGATATCTCGTACCGCGGGCAACACTTCCATAATAAATACATTACAAACGAAACTCAATTTTATTTTTGGTTTATATTCAGTATACTTTCAGAAATATTATTTTCACATTTTGTTATGTTAAATTGAAATGTAGTTAATTTAATTTAATTTTACACCTTCGCTTAACGTTTCCTTTTTTTATGTGTAGTGACTAGTGTTTCACCTAAATCTCACCCGATGGAAATTGAAGACACGGTTGATCGGGCTTAGGATGGAACCTTGAAAAGAGTCCTATCCTCAAGCGTAGCGATGATTTTATAATACATACATAACTTCACGCCTGTATCCCTTATGGGGTAGGCAGAACATCGGAGGTTATAAGACCAACTGATGTCACGTTTGACTAATGAGGTATTATAAAGATTGCGAGAGGCTATTGCAGTGACAGGGGGTCAGCCTATCGCCCACAAAAATGCCAATAAAACCTCTGTCCCTTAACCGACTTTTACAGTATGCCCGGAAGCAGCTGGTACATTCTATGTTTTTCTTTCACTCCCAGTCCAGCATGGACTGATGATTTTATAAACGTAATAAAAACTTAATTAAAGAAGTATGTTTACATAACAAAGTCAAAGACAACTTCTATAAAGACTATAAAGTTTATATCTTTTATTTTTAATAAAAAAAATGCACCCATAAAGTAAAGTTTTCCAAAAATCCACATTTTCTTTCTTCAACTTTGTAACTCTATATCGACCACATTTCTCCTCTAATGGAGTAATATGGAGAGCAATGTAGCAGAGGTTACAAAGATATACAACCAAGAAATAAATAAAGCAGGACTTTTAATTTCGTCCAGCTTTACGAGGCCAAGTAGCTAAGAGATTAACTTAGTTGCTAACTATGTTGACAGGGGGAAATGTGACGGATATATTAGCTGTTGACAGTACACACACTTTTTTTGAAAAAATGCTCCATTTATGAGTTAAAAACTTTTTCGAATCATATTTTTTGCTTGATGTTTCAAATTCAAATCAATTTATTGCTTAATGTATTGTAAGTACAGTACGGATGTTAACAAAATGATTGTGTTCCACATACAAAACTGTTTAACAGCATGCAACATTATACAAAAATAAACATTTTCATTACTTACAAATGTCAGAGAAAAAAAGAAAGAACTTAAATTGATTATCTACAGTCCAAATTTACTAAAAAATATCGTAAAATAAATATCATGAACAAAATTTTAACCATATTAGATATTCTTTAAGATTTAATTCGTTTTCATTTTTGTTTACATTGTCATAATTTATGTTTACACTAGTTTTATCCCGCAACTTCAAGGAATAAGTTTTTTTCATAAAAACTAAAAATCATATATTTCCCGTGCCCGTAGGAATTTCGGGAATTCCTTTCATAACACAACCAGACACACATTGAAAAACCTTCACACCAAGTTTCACGTCGGTGCACTCAAGGAATAAGATTTTTCATACAAACTAAAAAGTCCTATATTTCCCGTTCCCGTGGGAATTTCGGGAATTCCTTCCTTAGTGCACCCCTACATCGCCTAAAGAATGTATGTTCCAAATTTCAGCTCTCTACGCCCAGTAGTTACGGCTGTACGTTGTCTGTCAGTCACTTAGTCACTCAGTCACTCAGTCACTCAGTCACTCAGTCACTCAGTCACTCAGTCACTCAGTCACTCAGTCACTCAGTCACTCAGTCACTCAGTCACTCAGTCACTCAGTCACTCAGTCACTCAGTCACTCAGTACCTCAGTCACTCAGTCAGTAACGGAACAGTTTTATATATATTGATTTAAAATATTCATCTAATGTATAATTTGGGTAATTAAGATTACATAATGTTTATGTAACCTTTTCAATTTAGGATAGCTTGATGGTGTAAACTACGCCTCTAAATCTTCCCGTAGTGGACAAAACCCACGTACCATTAAAGGACCGTATACACAGATATTGTAAACCTATTTATACAGGATCATTTATATTCAGTCACTTTACTGATTACCTCCAAACGCACAATCTTTTTCTCCTATTTTTTGAGCTTTATCTCAACAGCATAAGGTTTAGTTTGAAATGAGAATCGTTTTGTAGGGTATATTGGATAAGGCATGAAAAATTACTTTTTGGTACGTGAGGGGAAAGAAATGAACAGATTGTTATACAGGGTGTTTGTTTTGGTCGTTTCTTTTGTTGCTTTAATGAATGAACAATATATTTACTTATGGATCTGTTTTTTATTAGTTGAGTGAATTAATTAAATAATACTTTCTTTTGTCTGTGAGTAACCTGCGTTTGACGGGTGAATGTAACTCAAAAACATAGTCCTTCTGGTTCAGTCGTGTGTTACAATGACTTTTGTTGACTTTTATATTATTTATATTGATTTGATAAAGTGTGGACAGAATATTAAATTTTACAGAAATTTTAAATCGTTAAAAATAAGTTCAAAAACTAAGACCCAACTACTCAAAACACGCTCTAAAAAGTAGGAAACAAGTTATAGTCTCCGCTGAAATATTTATGTATTACGTCATATTAATAGAGAATTGAAGTCGTCGTGGCGCCGTGGTTACTGTGTGTATCATACGATATCACAGATTAAGCAACGTTCAGCGCGGTCGGTACTTGGATGGGTGACCGCCGACCATTCATATCGCACAACGACTTCCGTGCTTTGGAGGGCACGTTAAGCAGTCGGTCCCGGGTGCTGTATACTTGTATACAGTAGTCGTTAGGGTTTGTCAGAAGCCATCTAGGCGCCCTAAAAATTCTGGCATCCACCACCCAGCACTGGGCCAGCTTGGTGGATTATGGCCTATACCTCCTCTTCACCCAGGGGAGAGACTCATGCCCTGCAGTGGGCTCATTACAAAGAGTTGTGATGATGATGATGATGAATAGAGAAAATGAATCTGTTTTGCTATAAAAGGTGGCATACGACCACGGCTATCTTTTAAACATATCTCTATCAATATGACGTAATACATAAATATTTCAGCGGAGACTAACTTGTTTCCTACTTTTTAGAGCGTGTTTTGAGTGGTCGGGTTTTTGTTTTTGAACTTATTTTTTTTCACACGTTTTGCAGTAATAGTGCAAAACGTGTGAAAAAAAATAAGTTCAAAAAAAAAAAAGCAGTTTTATATTTGAAATGTGCTAAAGAAGTTATTTTATTTGATATCCTACATGAAAGAGTGAAGATTATTTTTTTATTTTTTTACTATAATTATTATATCACTTATTTTTGAGCTGTGCTAACATAGCTCTTTCATTTCATACCCCACACAAAAACCAGCAAAAAATTTTATTTTCGTTCTTCACTTTAAGTCCCCTAGAGGGCGCTGTAGTCATAACTTTATGTAGCCTATAACCAGCGGACAAAAAAGAGGCTTACAACGACACCTCATTTGTCCAATTATGATTAGTAGTTTAGAAGTTCTGAGGGAACAGATGAACATCCATACCCACATACATACATACACGTCAAAATCATAACCCTCCTTTTTGCTGCGCTGTAGCCGGGTAAAAATTCAAGCTGTTTTAAGTGACAATACAATAATTAACGATCGCTTGACTTGAAGTGATGTAAGCTGTATGGATATTAGAACTGAGAAAGTTTTTGACGATATAAGATAATTCTGTATATCCTATGGAACGGGATTGCTTAGGTATATAGAAGGCATATCTTCGGTATGTAGCTTGCATAACGCAAGCTTATTGAGGCTTATTCAGTGGCGACCACTCCCCATAATAACATAGTTTATATGCCAGTTTGGGTATTTATTTACTTAAGTAAAGCTACCAACAATTTGACATAAATCAAAAAGGAGAAATTTATTCACCCTGCTTTCAGCTTAAACCAAACAAACAATTAAAAATAACCACATGTAATTAAACGTTGAAAACACAATTTCTCATGTAAAAAACTACATTCTACACCACGTCACTGCATTCCATAATTCAACTAAATTACAGCGCTTGCGTAAAAACCTTAAAACGCATACTATTAACACAGTTTCTCGGTTAACAAAAGCTTGATGTTTTTATATACAGCTTAGCTTCGAGCTATTGCTTCGAAGTTATAAAATAGCTTGAGAAGCTATAAAATTTGCAAGGCAGTGTAGTTACGACACGCGATGCCTAGAAATGGAAAAGAGGTGTGGTGTAATTAAGAAGAGGTTAACTTCTTTAAATAAGAAACATATTAGTATATGAATAAGTAAACAATTGTTTTTATGGACGTTATTTATCAGTGGTGAAACCCGCTTTCGACCTCATTCTCAACAGATGGTAAATGGGTACCATCAGTAGCAGTACCAATTCATAGGTCATTTGAAGATAAGGACAAAGATTACAGCACGCGCGCTTAGAAAGGAATTGGTTCTTCATTACTCATAACCGGAAATACTCACCATCAGAACTGTGATATTTGGTGGCAGAGATATGAAGAGTAGTAGTGGTATATGAAGAGTAGTCATAAGGGGGTCTTACTACCGAGCAAGAGTCCCTTAAATTAGTCGCCTTTTACAACGCGCTTATTGCGTGGCAATCACCGCTGAAGCGATATGAAATTAAAGTCAGACTGGCTGTCATATAAAAGTGCTTTATAAAGCGTTTTCTTTTACATATGATCACTGTCCTATTTATTCTCATAATGAAACAGAATTTTGTGCTGTAAAGGCTGCAAACTGGACGGCAGCGACAGCGGCGCGGGCAGCGACGCGGGGAATCATGGCCGATTTGTCGCGATTTCATAAACTCAATGCTTTCTATAGTGTCGCGGAAATCGCTGCTCGCGCCGCTGCCCGCGGCCGCTGTAGCTCTCGCTGTTGCTGTCACTGCCGTCCAGTTTGCAGCCTTACTGAGACGCATAATCTAATGTCCAAAGATCGGCAATGCACCGGTGGTTCTCTTGAACTTTCGGTTGTTCATAGATGTTGATGATTTTTCTGCATAATTTTTCGTTGCCAACTATAACATAAAAGTAAAAAAGTCCAATAGACTCAGCAGTCGTGTTGACTTGCGTTATTGATTTTCACTTGAAGTACAGCAATAATATCGAACGGAGTACTAGCGTGCCTCGCAAAACGTTCACCAGTTTTTAAATGTATTGTAAACAAGTCAGGGCGGATAAGTAGGGCTTTGACCCAGGAAATGTTACAAAAATTTTGTAATTTCTTTGATGTTATTGCGACTTTTACCCAATGTTGTTGCGACACGAAAGATCTTGCATTCGATTTTAAGAATATTAAGGAAACAAAAATTTGACTTAAGTAATTAATACTCTCAATTCAATTCAATATCTTTTTGATAATACCAAAATGCAAACTTAATGCTTATTTTATAGGCTATGACTATGTTTGAAACTCCGGTAAATTATTTGTTTTGACATTTGATGTTTTTGCATTTACGAAATACAACTAAATACCGTAAGGTAATTGTTATAAATTCATGTCATACTGTGTATTAATATAGATAATATAGGTTAAAATTCTCAAAAAATTTCAAGTTAGATCCAAAAAATTAACACGACGGGCGAAATTATATCTGAAAGTATTTAAAACTAATAAAATATTTTATTTTATTATAAATTAAATTTTATAATAAAATATTTTTAATAACAAGTCACGTAGATCATGATCATACGTGGTCGCTAACTATGGGCCTTGTCAACAAGATAAAAGTTGCTCAGCGGGCAATGGAAAGGGCTATGCTCGTATATAGTTTCCCTGCGGGATCGAATCAGGAATGAGGAGATTTGCAGGCGAACCAGTCACCGACATAACAAGAAGGATTGCAAAACCGAAGGGGCAATGGGCAGGGCACATAGCTCGCAGAACAGATGGCCGTCGGGGCTGAAAAGTTCTCGAGAGGCGGCCACGTACTGGGAGACGCAGCGTAGGCACGCAAGATGGGCTGACAACCTGGTCAAAGTCGCCGGTAAAGGCTGGATGAAGGCTTCACGGGACTGAGCGACGTGGAAAACTTTGGGGTAGGCCTATGTCCAGCAGTGGATGTCTACTGGCTGTGGATGGCGCAGATCATGAAGCACTTCGTTTATCGTTTGTGCAAAGCATATAATCAGACCAATTGTTTACATTCTATACTGTAATACACTTTCAAAATACATTATTTTAAAAAAGTATCCTTAGAATACAAATTTTTGCTCTGACTGTACTATGTAATAGTTTTACCACCGCCAACCGCAAACAATAACAAGAGTTTATTGAAATAGCAATCGCTAGTTCCAATTTATTTGTTTATCGCAAAATCTATTTCACTTTGATTTACAATTTTGGTATTGAATCGAATTGAAATTAGCCAAATAACTTACTGACTAACGTTGTTATTACAAATATGGGCGATTGGGTTAGGCTGTATATGTTTGTTTATTATTTTGATAACTCATGTATTTTGACTAGTCAGCTCTCAGTCAGTAGACTTTGCATGTAAATATTGAGTGTATGTAAATTTTTTGATTCATTGAAAAATAGTCACTAATGAAATATATGTTTTTTTTGGACTCATGCAGACACTTTATAAAGGGATGATAAAGGGTCGGAGACGATGAGCTCGTCTTTCCAGACCACGTGGTCAAAGAAAATAATACTGTACTCAATGAAAGCTGGTAAAATATCTTTAAGGCTACAAACTGGACGGCAGCGACAGCGAGAGCGATAGTGGAGCGGGCAGCGACGCGGGTAATCTGGGCCGTTCTTGACGCCAGCGGGTAGTGGAGCGATTTGTCACGGTTTCATACAATACTCAATAATTTCTATCGTGTCGCGAAAATCGCTGTCCGCGCCGCTGTCGCTGTAGCTGCCGTCGAGTTTGCAGCCTTAAAAATTAACAGTGGTTGAACATATAATTCACATTGAGGTTATCCATCAGCAATCAAGCGTAAAGCTCGAGAGAAAGAGACATAAAACGCGTCTGCTAATGATAAAAACTTTTTATTTAAATATCTCATCGTTTAAATATATCGTAGCGTTTTTGTAGCTATTTTGTCACGAGTTCTTTATTTCCATTCCAGCCTAGCGTTCAAAATTTTACATCTTGAATTTCAGTACCCTTGCTAATAATGGTAGATATTAACAAAACATTCGTAATCAAAATGCAAATCTAGATTTTCATCTAAAATTGCATTGCTTAATAACAACAAAACATAGTTGGGACTTGCAGAATACCTTTATCTAGATCTGTAGTAACACTAGGCTAAATTGGATTTAGAATACGTACAAACAGCCTAAGATAGAGTTTACTTTATAAATAATATCTGAATATTAATAACACAGCGCGATCTAACCCCAAATTAAGTGAAGCTTTAACCATTAAGGCTGCACACGCGACGGAAGCTTAAAAAATGAAGTAACTTCACCCGTTTTTCCAACATTTCCCTTCTTTGCTCTGCTCCTATTGATTGTAGCGTGATAATAAGTATACTATAACCTGCCCAGGAGTATGAAGAATAATTTTACCAAGTTTCGTTAAAATCCGTCGAGTAGTTTTTGTTTCTATAAGGAACATACAGACAGACAGACAGACAGACAAAACATTTTTGGCATCAGTATCGATCACTAATCACCCCCTGATAGTTATTTTGCAAATATATTATATGTACAGAATTTACCTCTCTACAGATTTATTATAAGTATAGATTTTAAAAATACTTCGACCCATTATGAAATGCAGAACATACAAGCTTTTCTTATGCTCTGTAAATTGAACTTTTAATCTTTTTTTAATAGCTGTACGCCCACTGCACCACAGAGCCTATAATAATATTATCTATATTAGTATAGATAAGAGCTGAGGGTTATATTTATTTACGCTTATCTCGAAAACAGAGATAATGACATCAATATAACTTATCTTAAATAAAATGTTATATTTTACATTTTAACTCGGAATTTCGATTTTATCAGACTTATGATTTTAAGGGACAGATGTCAAATTGACAGAAATGAGGCCATCAATCATAAGTTTCTCAGTTTACGAATGTAGCGTTCAAACTTAACTCAAAACGTTGTCAGTGTTTTGAATTTTAGGTCTTGCAGTTTATTGGATGCAGGAGCAACTATCGGATGGAAAATTTAAAAATAAAGTTTTTACGATTCACAATATTAAATAAGATTTTAAATAGATTTTGACCTCTTTGATTATATTGCACATTTTTATTCGATATTTCGGTGTCTGCAAAGACTCGAGTGTAGGGTCAGGTCAATTTTATTCAGAATTTTTATAAATTATTTTTGTTTAAGAGAACGGTGTATCATACCTAGTTTTTGAATTAAAATCGTCACTTATAACTTAATTACTATAATTTTATTATTTCAATCAACACTTGTATTGCATTTAATTAATTTTAACTCATAGTCATAATGCGATTTCTGCCTGTATGTTACACAAATGTATGAAAGATCTGTGAGTGACATGGTTATTGTACGTTCATTAGATTTCTCAAAAAGGTTTTAAATATTTAATCTGTTTATTTACCAAGCTGACTGTACTAAATAGTGCAGTTACAGTGGCCGAATTTCGTGCATTTGCATACCGTCCTACAATAACATTGTTCTAATGGTTTCAAACACACATTCTGGTTAATTGCGTATTAATTTTGAAATATGACGCTACTATTGTTGTTTATTATTAATAAATCTGTATAACGTTGGCTCAGAAGCTGTTTACGATGTAATTAAAAACTTGAGTGAAATGAAATTGTTATTAAATTTTAAGTTTTTGTAACATAAACAGTTGCAGTTGAATTTTCCTCCAAGTTGACAAGCTTTCTGGAAAATGGTAAATTTTTCTTGTAAAAAACAACTATGTAGCTCCAAGTAAATTCTTATACAAGCTTGTGATTATTAAGAGCAATATACTCTTAACAAAAAGTTAAATTTGAATTTTCATCGAAGTTATAAAAGTTTGCTGACAAATGGGAAATGTTTTCTTTCAAGGAGACTTTAAAAATCAATTATGTAGATCCAAAGTTTTTTAGTCACCAGCCAAATTTAAATTTTCGGTACAAACGTACCTACATATTTATTTTAGTATCGCTAAGTACAAAAAAATAAAAATATGGCACCACAATTTTTTTGACAAATAGTCGCTGTTGATGAACACAGCTACCTGCGACGCGGCATTTCATGGATTATACTACGACGTAGTACTACAAAATATTTTGTAGTAGCGCGTAGTCGTCTTTATTTTAATGTTATTCATTCATATTTAAGAGAGACCCTGCTTTGTTTTATATGTTAGTGAATATATTAATTTAATTGTAAAAAAATACATACTGTTTTTTTTTCAAAAATGGATTCAATAAAAAAAAATTAACCCTGTATAAGCTTGTGTTATGGAGTCCACAGAGTGGAACTAGGGGTATCCTGGTGTACACCCAGACCTGAGACAGTTTAGAAAAAAATATTTCCTTGACCACCAAGCCCGTCATACTAACTCTATTCTTTCCATTTTCAAATATCGGAGTTAAACTAAATAATGAAAAAAATCAGCAACTTCCATTCAAAAAGCTGAAATATTATTGTGCGCCGTTAATAAAGCTTGAAGATATCAAAATCTTTATGAAAACCAACATGATTTTAACCTTAAGTTACAATAGAAGTTTACTGTTTACTTTTCAAACGAAATGTTTTCCTTTCTTAGAATCACTAGTGAGCACGAGGGAAGTAACAAGAGAAAAAAATGTAATTAGTTATCATTAAATTTGAGTCAAAACTAATAATAAATAAGGATTCAATTTTTATTTGATATTACCTACTCGTAGTTATATGTTAGGGTTTCGGATGTACGGGGTCTTTCCATCTCGTCGTACTTATTAGAAAGAGCAATAAGGAGTCCTTGATAAATTCCAAGACGTTTATTCCAGTACAGTTAATATAAGAATGAATATTTTGTTACAAAGCTTGGCCTTTTATAGGCCGATGTAAACAAGTTAACACTAAACATCATTTATCTAATAATCACATTTAAACATAATTTTATAATTCTTTATACATAAAACAATTAGGCACGAAGATAATTAAATATTAATAACAATGACCAAAAGTAAATAACAAGGCTTGCCATTTCATGGGCCAATAAAGAAAGGTAACTTTAAATTAGTCTTATAATTATATTTTAACATAACTTAAGTAAACACAATTAACAAATCCTAGAAACACAATCAACTAATTAGGCATTTATTGTTTCGGTGACAATTTATTTAAAGGTAAAATCAATCTAACCTTTTGGTTTTGGGAAAAGAAATCGAGCGAGGTTTGAAATTTGTTTCTATGGCGCTATTACGGCCATTCTGATTGGCAGCTCGTGCTCTGAGCTTGCCAATTTAACTCGATCCAATCTTGAAATTTCTTTTAAATGTTAGTCTGTAATGAAACGGATATCCAGTTACCAGACTTAAACAAATGTTTGTTCATTCATGGTAAGTGATTCAGCCCATTACAATTTAGTTTCCTAGATTGAGTCCAGTTGTCAGCCTAAATCGTTTTGATCTGTACTGACAAGTGACCGACCTTTTTAATTCTGTCACGAGCCCAGTTGTAAGACTAAATCACTATGATCCGTTCAGACAAGTGGCTGCGCGATTTTCCATCTCATGTTTACTTATCATGATCATTACGAGCCCAGTTGTAAGCCTAAATCACTATGATCCGGACATACAAGTGGCTACGCAATTTCATTCTAATATTCGCTATTATGGTCAATTTCATTTAAGTTAGGTTTTGGTAATGCTCTTACGTGTTCGTGAGCTACAACTGTTGTCTTATCGTTTCTTATGTTTTTAATTTCGTATCGATTATTATCTAGAATTTTAGTAATTTGGAAAGGCCCTAAGAATTTCGCACCTAGTTTGTTTTTGGCCCATTGAGTGTCTTTACATAGAACAAAGTCATTTAATATAAAAGGTTTAACTACAGCACTTTTTGCATTGAAGCGATCTTTTACCTCGGCGGACTGTTCGGCCATCCTAGATTCAGCTGCTCGTCTAATTTCATCCCGGTCAACATCAGTATCTAGTAGAGTTAAAAGTTCAATAGAAGGTGGAGCACAGATTCTCCCAAGTAAGAGTTCCAAAGGGGCGTGACCGGTGGCTTTTGATTTTGTGCAATTAATAGCTAGTTGAAGTTCACCGAGTTTGGTAGCCCAAACACGTTTTTGTGTTTGGGCCACCGCGCTTAGGTGATCTTTTATGGTACGCATTAAACGCTCAACTTGGCCGTTTCCTCTAGGAACGCCTTTCGCAATGGCATGATGCTCGATACCCGCACATGTAAAGAACTCTTGGATCTCCTTACCCATAATAGCGGACTCTCTATCAGAAATAATTCGTTTTGGTGTCCCAAAGAGGTTTACGATTTCACTAAAGGATTTTAAAATTAAGCCGGATGTTTTATCTTTTAGTGGATGGATTATAACAAACTTTGTAAAAGCATCGATGATTATTAATGCATACGCTTTTTGTGCACTACCCGTTAAGTTTCCGATCAGATCAACATGTAGGGTATCGAAAGGGCTATTAGTTTTTTCAATAGGGTGCAAGTTAATTTGTTTTTTACCTGATGCTTGTTTACCTACTCTACAGTTAAGGCAATTTTCACAAAATGATCTGACGCGTTTGCTCATATTTTTGAACCAAAATTGTTCTCTTATTTTTTGTAATGTACGTTCCCATCCAGCGTGTAAAAGAGAATAATGGTATTCGTTAATTAAGTTATTAACCAGGGAGTCAGGAACTACAACTCTTGTGAAAGATTTACCGCAGCTATCTTGTATTTCTATTAAAAGTGTGTTATCATTCAGACTATACTTTTTGTCATAGTTATCATTGTTTATTATTGCATCTCTTATGTTTTTTAGTTGTTGATCGCGTTCTTGTTCTACAATAACCCAAGTCGCATCTTTAACAAGTAAATTAATCGATAGATTCCGACTCAAATAGTCCACATGAGACATCTCTTGCCCTTTCTGATACCTTATATCAAAATCGAATTGTTGTAAATAGGCCCACCACCTATATACCCGTGATGTTAATTCTTTCTTTGTTTGACTTGCTTTAAGGGCGTTACAGTCTGTAATGACGGTAAACTTTCGGCCAAAGAGAAAATGTCTAAAGTGTTTAAGGGCTCTAACCACTGCGAGAGTCTCCAGTTCATAAGAATGATATCTGGATTCAGGGGCTGTTGTTCGCATGCTAAAATAGCTAATCACTTTACGTCGGTTATTTTCAATTTGTATGAGCATAGCTCCATAACCAATAGAGCTAGCGTCAGTGTGGACTTCAATCGGTAATTTAGGATCAAATATGGAAAGGATAGGTTCTGAAGTAAGATATACAATAATTTTTTGTCTAATTGTTTCTAGTGCAGGGGTCCAATGCCAGGAACTATCTTTTTTTGTAAGCGCATATAGGGGTGCCATTTGTTGGGAAAAATTGGGTATAAACCGACGGAAATAGCTAGCAAGGCCGTTGAATTGTCTTAGTTGTTTAACGTTGGTGGGGAGTGGGGTATTTCGGAGGGCATTTATTTTATTAGGACTGGGTTTGACTTCACTATCTTGAATAATATTACCTAGATATTCAACGGAGCGTTTAAGAAATTTACATTTCGACTTGTTTAATGAGAACCCAGCGTTAGACAATCTTTGAAGAATTAAATCAAGGAAAAGTATTCCTTCTTCTTCTGTTTCAGAGGGGATAAGGATATCATCCATGTAAACTAAAGCTATTTTGTCTTTATAGTCACCAAGAGCTTTATTTATAGCTCGTTGGTACACAGAAGGGGCATTACATAGACCAAAAGGCATAGTTAGGTATTCATATTGGCCGTCAGGCGTGACAAAAGCCGTTTTTTCAATTGAGTCGTCATTTATGGGGATCTGATGAAAGCCAGATTCCATATCTAAGCTTGTAAAATACTTTGCTTTACCTAATTTGTCAATCTGGTCTTGAATTAAAGGTAGTGGATAATGGTCTCGTATGGTGTTCATATTGAGTTCCCTATAGTCAACACATAAGCGGTCTTTTCCATTTTTCTTTCTCACGAGTAGAATGGGACTAGCAAAAGGTGAAAAACTATCTCTAACAATACCTTTATTTTTTAGATCTGAAATAATTTCTTTAACTTTATCTCTTTCAGTTGGAGCAAGTCTGTAGGGGCGTCTTTGAACAAAGCGGTTGGGATCTTTTAAACGAATGCTCAAACTACCGGTTACTATTTTGCGGACTGGATTTGTTATCCCAAAAATATTGTCGTATTTGTAAAGTATACGATTCAATTCGGAATCATCGTTAATATCGGTATCAATTGTGTCTAATGGTTTGGAAGCGCAACAAATATTGTATTCACTATCCCTGTATATACAAATGCCATTACGACTAATAGTAAATTTTAAACCAGGGGTCTTAAGAGAATCTATTCCTAGAATGACATCGTAGGGCAAATTGTCAACTACATGTAGGCTAACGTCAAATGCTACTCCATTTAAAATGACAGTTGTTTGAATAACTTCGTTGGACACGATAGGTTGTTTAGAAATGCTGATTAATGTAATAACTTCAGTTGATCGCTTGCCAGATACCGATCCAGCAGCAGTTTGTGAAATTAAAGAGCATTCAGCACCGGTGTCGATTAAACAATTAAAAGATAGCTCACCAATATTGATTTGAGTTGTACCTGGAGTATTTTGTCGTAGCAGGTTGGCTCTTGCTTCATTAAGTCGCGGCTGGCTGGCTGGCTGGCTTGGTCTTGATGTTGTTGGTTTTGAGTAGCAATCTTTGGTAAAATGGCCGGTGCGCTTACAGTAGTCACAGTAGATTGACCTGCAGTCTCTTGCTCTATGTCCTGGTTTTCTGCATTGGTGGCACATAATGTCTATGCGTGGCTGTTTACGGCGGATTTCTTCTATACCCTCCGAGTCAATGGGTCGTTTTCGGTAGTTTCGTAGACTAGCGATTAGTTCTGCCTGCGAACTTGGTGTTGATCGAAGTAATTCGGCTTGAATGAATTTCGGAAGAATTCCTGATATTACGGCTTCCACCATTAAATCGTCGGGAGCATTTGGAGAAATTCTTGAGAATAGTCGCCAAGCCTCTGTGACGTACTCAGCAAAGTTTTTAGCATCGTTGGATGTATACTCTCTAAATTTGTTCACAAAATGGATGTAACGGGATTCGGCTTTGAACTGCGATTTGAGCTCGTGACTTACTTGATTCCAAGATGCATACACGTGTGAGTTACAGTCAGCCCATTGTTTGGCTCGTCCTCTAAGACATGACAAAGCTTTCATCATGGCGGTAGTTGCAGAAAAGCCTCTGAGATTTATTAATGAATCCACTTGCTTGCACCATTCTTCTATAGTGATTTTACTGTCGTCCGGGTCGAATTCCGGTAGGTATATTTCATTTAGTTTCTGGTATCCAGACGGTTGTGTTGATGGTTCTTTATTTTGTAATATCATTTGTTCCAATAATTGAACATGGCGTCGAAGTAGTGAAATTTCACTAGAATCTTCTTGAGTATGCCTGTTATCGAAAATGCGGTTGAATGGTGTTGGCGCTGGTCCACAAGGCAAAGTTGGTGAGTATGTCCCGGGTCCCAGTTGGTGATCAGGCGCGTTAGGTTCATCCCTGTCTTCTGATGTTAGGGTTTCGGATGTACGGGGTCTTTCCATCTCGTCGTACTTATTAGAAAGAGCAATAAGGAGTCCTTGATAAATTCCAAGACGTTTATTCCAGTACAGTTAATATAAGAATGAATATTTTGTTACAAAGCTTGGCCTTTTATAGGCCGATGTAAACAAGTTAACACTAAACATCATTTATCTAATAATCACATTTAAACATAATTTTATAATTCTTTATACATAAAACAATTAGGCACGAAGATAATTAAATATTAATAACAATGACCAAAAGTAAATAACAAGGCTTGCCATTTCATGGGCCAATAAAGAAAGGTAACTTTAAATTAGTCTTATAATTATATTTTAACATAACTTAAGTAAACACAATTAACAAATCCTAGAAACACAATCAACTAATTAGGCATTTATTGTTTCGGTGACAATTTATTTAAAGGTAAAATCAATCTAACCTTTTGGTTTTGGGAAAAGAAATCGAGCGAGGTTTGAAATTTGTTTCTATGGCGCTATTATATATATACCTTTAGCAACACTTGTTTTAAATAACAGAGTTGAACCAAATGATAAATCAATTAGAGCTTGACAGTGAAACACTTAAACAAACCACAGCATTTTATGTCCATTTGATTAAGATTATTGTAATATTAAATATTTTTATCAATATCGTCCGTCCTAATTTAAGTTTAATTGTGGTCAAACCTTTATCAATTTAATATTCCAACTTAAAATCATCTTTCTGGTACAAGTTTACTTAAAAATCTAAGATTGATAACCCTAATTACTTCGTGTTGGTTCTTGTTCAAGCTTACAACAGCTGACAGCGTATTAGGGTCTGCACAATTGAGAATTAATATTTATTAATTCTTTGTAATTTTTTTTTATTAATTTTGACGACCACTTTGGCGATGGGGTGAAGGGGAAAAAGCCTCAGACGCCAGTGGTTGCGGGTTCGATTTCCACACGGAACAAGAAACAAAAATGTTCCGGGTCTGGGTGTTTACCTATATGTATATGTGTTTATATTCTAGTTTTCCCCCTAGTTCACTACATGGCATCTCATAACAGCTTCGCTAACTTTGAGGCCATGTAGTTGGTGTGATTGTCTGGGGATTTGATTTTATTATTTTATTTTATTTCAACTCTTAGTATAATGTTAAAGGTGAGAAGATGCGTTGGTAGTAAGGGAGTTGTAGGGTAAGGGTAATATAAGGTAACTCGTTTGTCCTTTTTAACATTCAAATTACCCAAACTCAAGGTGTATTTTTACCTTTAAAAACTCACTTTTTTGTAAACATAAGTAATATCAGTCGTAAAAAAGCAATCTTTAAGTAAGCATAAGCTTGTAATATCTGTAGCATGCCTACAGAGTATAAAAACGATGATAATAGCGTGACAAGCGTCCTGTATGAAACCGGCGCAAGATGGCGTGTTGTTGGAAAGAATTGAGGAAGAAATAGTGCCTTTTGTCTTCAATCTAAGCACGAGAGGCTATAAAGTATGGATTGGAATGTGATGCCTCGTTCTTAGTACTGATCAGACCAAACTCTTCTTAACAAAAGATATAAACGGCAGCGGAGGCGACTGAAAACCAGCGTCAAACGGATCTAACGGACCTTCGATATTTTAGATTGCAAAATTCACTACTTTTACAAGTTTTACTTTTAGAGTGTAAAATACACTTTTTAAACGCGTTCATATCTAAAAATTTTAAATTCAAAGAAAAATATATTTATAGCCGGATTTCATCGCGTTTTTATAGGTTTTTTATTTAAACTCATTTGTGGTCGTTCGTGTCTAAAGACACCGAATCTTCAAATCACATTTTAAAATAAAAGTAAATGCGCTAAAATCTGACTACATCTGTCTTTTATTTTAAACAATGAATCTAGACAAAGTAGGAAAATTTTATATTCTGTCTACATAACCGAACATCATTCTGTCTATAGACGTGATCATCCCATTTCAGTTATTTCTCCAAAGTAACTACTTTACTTCTTATTCAAAAAATTTCAATCGGCATCGGTATACACAGTCTATTATTAAGCCCGAAAAACTAACGACAGGCGTCTATTTAAGGCGAGGATGCCTTTTTTACACTTTTTTGAACGATAATATAACCAACCACTGTGTAAGACAGAAACATGATTTATAAAAATTGGCTCGATAGATAAAATTCACAAACATAATACTAATTTACCATTTCAAACGGATATTCATACGAAATGCCAAAATGGATTCATGTAAAAGTTGCATAAAACATAAAGCGGATCTCTCTTAACCGATAGGTAAAGAAAAATTTTTAATTACTTAGTAATCACTTTTGAAAAATTTACCAGAAACGTATTTTCGCTTGCCCACGTCGTCGGCGAAATTCGTTATCGATATCTGGGCGGGAACTATGGAAGTACGCACCGCGCTTCAATAGGCTCTTAAATATTAAAATGCATACATAAGCCTAAATGAAGTTAGACTTATAAAAAGTTTTCAATTAGCACTTAGTGGTTTTCAATGTTCTATTTTTAATTGGCCAATATAATGTTAAATACTAACATTGGAAAGGGTAAAATAACATTTAACTATCCACAGACTTCAGTTTTATTTAATCATAAACTGGATCCATTAACGCAAAGTGGCTGGCTTTGTTTCAATAAAACTCTAGTGAAATGAACTTCGTAAAGTTGGCGACTGATTAGTTGCCGGTGGTTTTATTTCTTGATTGGATAGGGTTTGATAACGGCTGTTAAGTATTTTATTTATTTTTCTATTCCTGTTTTGTAAATTAAGTTTTAAAGGCACTTAGCAATATTTACCAGCTAACGAATAAAATTATGTTCGGGCTACAAAAATATATGAATAAGTTTGGTTCAGAAAAAGTACACACAAATATTACCTTTTTAGAGTGAATTTAAACTTAATATTATCCTAAAAAGTTCCTATTAAAACAGATAATTGTCATAGATTATCACAATTATTCTCCCTAACCCTTCGCTTAAGTAATTTATTATAATTTACTTGTTTCACAGTCGTACAGCCTTACAACAACAGAGTACAAAATATAAAATGCGTAAGTACCTTTTTCTGCTTTCTAGGCATATTTTAATTGAAAAAGCACGCTTCAGCGTAAATACACAATGTTAACTCGTCTTAATATTTAAGCGACCTCTTTTTACCTAGAGATACTAAAACTTCAATCAAAGAATTTTAAAATCAAAAGCAATTTAATTCTTTATTGATAAATTTACGATTTTATATTGTTACAATGAAAATATTTATCAGAACAGAAAATACGTTATAGAAAATTAAAAGCTGACCATTATCGGATTAATGTTTTTTAAAGATTGTCTATTTTTCGAATTGCACTTTTCCGTGTGTATCTGATGCAAATAAATGAAGTGTATTTCTATGTTCTATCTAAAATATAGATTATATTCCTTATTAATATTATAATCGAGTCAATTTTAGGCTACCCTTGTAACCTCTCCATGACAAAGGCACAATTTAAAGTTATAAAATCCTCGAACGATTTAACAATTTTTTACCGTGCTGTCAAGTTGCTGCGTTATTAAGCATATTACTTTGATAAACGGTCGACGCCATATCAAGCAGACTGAAGTATATCATTTGCAATAAAACCAAGAACATGTATTTATAACTTATCTCACAGTATGTGCACTCAAAAAAACCTGCTTAATCCCCTTTCGCAGTCCGGCTAAAAGGAAAACGGTGTACGGTATGGACAAACATACTAGCACTTTTCCGAGTAGCCGTCCCTTTCCCACATATATACATCTAAGAGGGACAAAAAACATTATGGTGAATCCATCCGCACAGTTGGAAGTTTGCGTAGTCGTTCAAAAAGTTTCTTAAGATTCGCACTCGGGGAGGCCCGAAAAGTTTTCTCTTGTAATAAGATAAGGAATGTCTAAGGAGTTTTCTTGAGAAGCTGTTAAATTGTAAGTAAATTAGGGAAATAGGATATAGCTGGTTAGGGCGTTTGGTTCAGAAAGTGATGAATATATTAGTTTTTAAATTAATATTTTAATCGGTGGTTGCAAGATCTTCATAATTAAATTTGGTTGCTTTTAGTTAATCTTGTGATATTTTCATGAAAATAGTCCCTCCAATCTCCTTTGTAAGTAAATTTTGTAGAGTTAAGAGGCCATACATATAATATGTTTACACGACTATGGTAAAGATAAACTAAATTTTTTTTTTTTCATAATTACACTATACTCCATAGTATTAATAGCATTTTTTTTCATAATTACATATACACCAAAAGTACTTCATTAATACTTTTGCGTTTTATACGGATTTTTGATAGTAAGTTCATGTTTGAGTATCAGTTAATGTATTTAAGTATTAGCAAAGCTTTTTATGAAGTTAAGATCATGTTCACCCTGTTAAAAAAAATCGTCCACACTTGTGGTTCGAAAATTAAGTTTTTTTACTAAACTAATAATCATCACAACTCCGTGTAATGTGCCCACTGCAGGGCTCTGAGTCTTTCCCCTGGGTGACGAGGAGGTATAGGCCGTAATCCACCAAGCCGGCCCAGTTGGATGTCAGAATTTTCAGGGTGCCGAAATGGCTTCTGCACACCCTAACGACTACTGCATATTAAAATATTGTTTTAAAATTACAATTTAAATATTACATTTTTAATTAATTCTGATAATAAGCTATATTTCAAGCCAAGAAGTTGGTAATTTCCCAAAAACTTTATTTTTTCCACATAAAAGGAAGTCTAATTTTACTGAAGCTGTTGAATTTCATTTTTTTAAATGGAAATTAAATTTCGATAACCTATTAAAGCAAATTTTAACTTTTTATTTGGGTCAAGAGACATATGTCGCCGTCCTATTTTTGGATTTTACAGAAGGTTTTTAAAGCACGGGCGATTGAAATTTATTTTAACAATTTATGAAAAGAAATGTAAATTTGAATACAAAATTATAAAACTATTCGTAAAATATTAGATTTGGTATTTAAATATCAGTAAGAAATCAAACAGACTTTTCCAAAGCCTGTTTCAACATTTATTCTTAATAATTTTACAGGTTTTAAGAAATTGTTTAAGATTATAATATTATTTTAGTAAAGGTAGTACATCTTTTTTATAAAAGTACATCTGTTGAAGCTTTCACAGAACCATAGTCTCTTAATTAAGAATAAATGGCACCGTGTTAAACTGTTCAATGTTAGTTTTGTAAACCACATACATATTTTCTCGACAAGTTTTTAAATAAAGAACCTGATCTAAATAACTTCTTGTTCTTGTATATTATGAAATATCTAAAATATTGTAATTTCCATAGAATACTATTCAAGACTGATAAACAATTTCTAATAACACCCTTTATACACCGAAACACTATACACCGAATTTCTGAAAACACACATATGTTCGACCCAAAAACTAGAAAGAATATCCTACATCAATAATTCATGCTATATTTTGGCTATCTGCCAACATTACCGCTCTGGTAATGCCTACCCGGTAAAACCGGTAATAATTTCCGTATTACCAGTCTTTCGGTATTAGATTAGCGACCCACAGTTTCTTCGTAATTCACTTTTCTTCAGCCTCACACAGAATATTGTCCATTTTATTGCATAAAACCAACTATTGTTAACATACAATTGAGATTTAATCCTCTGTACTTGTAATAAAGTTGAGTTTGGAATGTAAGGTTTTATAGAAGCTTTTGAATTATTAGTGAAAATGTAAGAGCTGGGGAAATCGTAAAAACTATTTTATTAGAAAATTGCGTGAGTTTTGGAAAAGGAGTTGTTAAAATTGGACCCGAGAAAGGGAAGCATAAAATTTCGGAGGAATATAAAACGTGTTTCTTTTGAAAGCCAGTTCGCTTTTCTTATAATACCTACATCTTGGGTGCTTTTGAAACGTTTCCGTGTAATTCACCCTAGGATATAATTTAAAAATAATATATATAGGGTGGAATTTTGTTCTCTAAATAATAGAGATATCAAATTTTACTTAAAAGAAACATTCCTTTATTTTGAAAAGAAATAAAACTGCATTAAAAGATTTTCGAAAATTCACTCGCTTGGAGCGAAAGAAAAACAAAGAATGTGCCAGCTGCTTCTCTTTCCGGGCATACTGTAAAAGTCAGTTGAGGGACGGAGGTTTTATTGACATTTTTGTGGGAGATAGGCTGACCCCCTATCACTGCAATAGTCTCTCTCCATCATTATAATGCCTCCGAATTTGTCAAACGTGACATTAGACGGTTTTACAACCTCTGGTGTTCTGCCTACCCCATAAGGGACACAGGCGTGAAGTTATGTACGTATGTATGTACTCGCTTCACCCGGGAATCGAACCGACTAAAATCTGTAAAAATGACACCCAAAATGCAATAAAAATGAATTTTATTGCATCGGTAGGGTCAATCACACGAATTAAATCTTTCTAACATACTAGGTTAATTTAATGAAAGAAAAACCATGAAATGTTCATTTTTACATTTAAGTCGGGTCGATTTCTGGCCGAAGCAAGCAAATTTTCGAAAAGTCTTTGAATGCAGTTTTTATTTTTTCCAAAATAAAATAATGTTTCTTTGGAGTAAAATTTGCTATCTCTATTATTAAGAGTAATTTCCCTACAAAGTTGAAATAGAGTATATTGTAGAACAAGAGTACTAGGCCGCGCAGGCTCGCTTAGAAAAGAAATGAAATGAAAAATTTTTATTCATCATAAGACCATCGAATGGCCGCTTAATGACGTCACAATTTTGTACTTCGGCTTTAACAAGGTGTTGATAGTTATTGAATAAGATATTACAGTAGACCAAGAGACAAAAAAAGCCGGCGGAAAAAAACTCTTGGCACTCTTTTTCAGTCAGGATTATACGAATTAAGGATTATACGAATTAGGTACATACAGTTCAAATTGATCATGACATGAAAAAAAAACACAAGATAAGCGTGGCGTAACTAATCCTAGTGGCACCCGCTTGACGGTAGGCACCACCTCTCAGGACCCGCCTGGCTTATGACCAACTTTAATGTAAAATCTGCCGCCACATATCACCATTTCTGCGGTGATGTGTTCCAAACATATTTTGTGAACGTTTTCCCTAAAGATTTCCTAAACCCCTGTGATACCTTCCACCTCAGCTTCCCTTACCATCAGGTGAGATTAAATCACTAATAAAAAAAAAGTAACGCCTTCGTAAAATCTTATGTGTAGAATGACTAAGTTAGATGCGGTACCTGGGTATCCATTTTTATTTAAACCAATAGCGTAAGAAAGTTTGTCACGATTTAAGTACCTAGTTATAATTTTAATAAATTGTTTCTATAATCTTCCATTTTGTCCAAGTACATCAAATCAAGATAAATCAAAAAAAGACGTGTGGCACTCGGAGACTGCCGCGGTAAAGCTATTGCATAGCATTTTTTATTAACTTATGCAATTATATTTTTTTTTTATTTTATTAATGCAGTAATGTTTGATCTAATATGAAGTCCCACAAGTTCCTAGTAGATGGCGCTGATTGTCTGTTAAAGCCCGCATGTAAAGTTATGAAATCAAAGTATCACCGCTGTGCCGGTCGGAGTGGGGGGTGTTAGGTTTTTTTCGTTACGGAATTTCTGGATTCGGTCCCCACGCTCAAGGCCCGCGATAGAAGCTATGCAATAGCTTAAGAAAAAAAAAATTGAAATCCGATTACAAAGTTTTTTATTACAAAAATCTTTATTAACGAAACAGCACAGTACGTAAGCTTTAGTAAGATGCAACAGTATTTCCACTAAATAATATCACAGGATTGAGAATACAATCTCGGTTTCTCCAATACAATGAGATTATTATCGCAAAGCTATCTTCTTGTGAAATAACAGAAATAAGAGAAACAAAGTAAGTGCCTAAGGCTAGCTCTGGTGACGTCTATCGAAGTTTTCCATAGATATAGAATAAAATACATATAGAATAAGCAAGTAGCTTTGTATTAAAACTTTGCTTTTACATTTTTTCTGCTGCTCTTTCCGGGCTTACTGTAAAGTGACAGAGGTTTTATTGATTTTTTTGTGGGCAATAGGCATACCTCCTGTCACTACAGTAGTCTCTCTCCATCAGTATAAAATACCTGTAGTAAAACCTTGTTTAGTAGTGTTACCTCTAAAATAAAATTTAAAAGTATTATTCTGATGTACAGCAGTGCAAGCACAGAACTTTCAAACAAATAATTATATTAAAAGATAATTTATTAATTTACTTCAGCCGTTTCCCTTATACCCCACATACGTTATCAGCACACGTCAAACCTATGATAATCAATTTTGTCAAACGTGACATAAGATTGCTTTGTTGCCTCTGTTGTTCTGCCTCCCCTTTATAGGGATAAAAATTACAGGCGTGAAGTTATGTATGTATGTATTTTTAGCCCTTGTTTGACTTCGATATCTCCTGATGGTTAGTGAATATGGGACCAAAGATAACCACACGGCTTAAGAAGGGCCTCAGATGGTAGGGCTATTTGAAACCGACCCTGTAGGGTTTAAAATGTAAATATTATGCATATTCATAAATATATTTTCAAAAATTTAATTTTTCATGAAGTTCTCTATCGATGTTGATGAAATTTAAATCGTACCATGTGTATATTCAAAATCGATTCTTAATTGTCCAAAAAATCGTGTAACAAAGACACAAAAAAACATACACACGAATTGAGAACCTCCTCCTTTTGGAAGTCGGTTAAAAACCCAAAGTGATACACCAAGTATGTGGCTTCAAAGTACGTTATTTTTTTGTATAAGCTTATGTTATGGAGTACATAGCAGAACTAGGGTGTATGCATCTGATCTGATCCAGTTTATAATAGTTCGTTTCCAGGCCCAGCCTGGACTCGATCCCGCAACTACATCAGGAAACTCAACCAATGCACCGTGGAGGCTGTTGTAAGTTGCCCATATTGACATACAAAAGTAGTCTTTAAGTAATCCCATACTGACCCAAAGGTAGAAATTCACTGTAATGGAGATAAGCTAGCGGTATTAGGGTACCCCACCCAAGTCATCAGCTAATACAATTAATGGGAGTTCTAGTCAAAAATCAGACCTAAACTAAGTAGGTACCTACTTGTTTTAAAACTAAGGAGGTACCTTCTTAGTTTGCTTTTGTATCTAATCAACTCTTAACAAAGATATGTTACTAGTTTAATATCAGTCTTCAAATTCATTTATAAGAATGATCGAAGACAAATAGCCTATGGAACAAATGGTGAATTGGTGACCTTTGACCTCAGTTTTAAAAAATGAGTCCGTATACTCCATAAGAAAAGACTTTTAATCAAATATTGTCAAAGTAGCTATAACTGGAGCGAATGCATTTAAAATAATACTACATATTAAGGTTGTTTTCTTAGCACGAAAGGGTTCTATAAGCTAGCTTATATCATTTGATAAAGTTGCCCATTCATCATAATTCATCGTCAACAACAGTCGGAAGACGCCAACTGCTGAACAAAGGGCTCGCTTCTCACACCGCTTCTTTCGACATGCTTTTCCAGAAATAATACACCTATTTCTAACTATTATAACGCCGGTAAATTCTGGATGAGAGCGGCGCGGGACCGAGCGACGTGGAAGACCTTGGGGGAGGCCTATGTCCAGCAGTGGACGTCTACAGGCTGTGGATGATGATGATGATAATGCCTCCATTTTTCATTTTCAACCGACTTCCAAAAAAGGAGGAGGTTCTCAATTCGTCTGTGCGTTTTTTTTGTGTCTTTGTTACACGATATTGCAGACAATTATGAATGGAATTTGAAAATTATTGTTTCATATTATGATAGTGGATATTTCATAGTTGTTTCCATTCAAATTTCATCAAAATCGGTTGAGTACTTCATTGCAAATTTCAAACTTTTGAAAAAATATGAATGATTTCGGAGAATGTTTACGTTGATGACATTCTCAACTCAGCCAAAGTTTTGACGTGAACTCTGCATTCGTTGATTATTAACACTACACCTATAACACAATCGGGGAACTTCATCGCATATTATGCGATCGTGTATTTAAAACAAAATTTGGCTTCGTAAGTCGCGTTGGGGCACATGAGCGAAGATAGAACCCAAGCAACTGACAGGGTGTCGCCGTCGACGGATACGTCTAGGAGGACATCATCATCATTATTACAGGTATTCTATTGCATTCAATACAACGAAACTTTGAGTTTAAATTAAAAATATTGGCCGTGAAATACCCCGCTCAGGTTGGGTGCAATTTCGTCTTAAGTTATTGCATTTTTATAGCTAAAGTCTTTTTTAAATAAAACTACTTTTTAACCGGATTAATCGCGTATAATTTATATTTTACATTTTAACTCGACGTTTCGATGTCTTTGCAGACCCCGTGGTCACGAGCGACTGAACCACACCGAAACGTCGAGTTAAAATGTAAAATATAAATTATACGCGATTAATCCGGTTAAAAAGTAGTTTTATTTCAATTATGAATCGTGAAAACTTAAGACAATACTAAAGTCTTTTTTTATCGATTTCTTGACAAAAACCGTGATAACTTCGCTCGTATGTATTTTTTTTATTATCAAGCACTGGACCAGCTCAGTGGATTACGGCCTTAACCTCCACGTCACCCAAGGGACAGACTCATATAGCCCTGCAGTGGGCTCATTACACGGAGTTGTGATGATGATGTAATTTATTGTGATGTTTAACAGTGTCAAGGAGCTTCTAGAACTACTTTTAGACTTGTGCAAAACGGGTCAAAATCTCTTTTGCAGTTTCAACAATTATCCCCAATGTACAGACAGACGCGTAGGTAGACATTCTTTTTTTCACGCTGTAGAGATTTACATGTTGTGTATTTTTCAACCAATTGTTCTCTATAAATACGAAATCTCAAGCCTCAACTTGGCACAAACGCCTGAGCCATCGTTAGCCTTTTCATGAACTAAGTTTGGTTCTCCCGGCTAACCTACCCCAGTGGCACGGTGGCTTACTTGGCAACCTGCCAGGAACCTTGAAAAATCCGGGTTAGCTTGAAAGGTCATCTTTAGAGCCTGTTTGGTGTCAGCCTAATTGAAAAGAGAATTGTATTCCCTACGGCGCAGAGATGGTTCTTGTTTGATAAAGTTGTAGGAGACTTGATGGAAAGATAATTTGGTTTTCTTTGAGAAGAATAGGTTTTGTCGCGAGAGATGTAATTATTTCTTTTGTTTTTTTTTGTCAGACAGACATTGATTGAAAATAAATTGTATTGTATTGAGTGGAAGAAAGCAATTTTGGTTTTAGATTTACTGAACGATTCTTCCGTATAGATTTATAATGTTTTTCATTGTATAGGGAACTCGCGTCACTATTATACATTGCAATTAAGGCAATTGCGACAAAGAGGATTACGGGGTCAATCAATATAGCGCATAGGTAAGGTTTTAAAAAATTGATTTATTTTCATTTCATATAAAAAAAAAAACACATTCGTTTTTCTAATTGTAATTATGACATATCAAAAGACTTTAAGAAAGCCCCAGACCATGATAATTTTCAAAGCAATTTCTTGTTATGTTTATTAAAATATACAATTAAAAGCTTTATTTTAAAACGCATTTAAAAGGCTGTTAAAAGATTAAAGAAACAATTCTGTTGACCTGAAAACATTTTATCCCAGACCCGTAAAGTGAAAGCTCAATAAAAACCGGCCCCGCTTTCAAAAGCAATAAAACCCGCTAACTAAAAGCTTTTGCTGCAACTAACGCAGCAAACAGAGCTTAAATTAAGCACAAAAACTTTATTTGAACCGACCAGGAGCCGAACTAAATGACTGCGTTAAAATTTAAGCCATATTGCGAAAAACGCCATCTATCAACAAAAGATGGAAACCAATTTTTTTTTTCGGTACTTAAGTTAGATTTTAAGCTAAAACTTACCAATAAAATTCATCTTGTCTGTCTTCTCTGGAACTCTTCTTACGTATATAAATAAATAATTTCTTTATATTCTATAATAATTTAACTAACTCCATAACAACAAGCTGGTATAAAAATAGAATTTATTCTTTGAGCACCAAATTACATTATAATTAATAAGAGAATGATACGTATAGGTTAGATTGAATGTTCAAGAGAGAGCGTGAGACATGTTTGAACGCGTGCTATCTCTACGGAAGGCAGAGAGCGACTGCTGCAGAATCGGCCGCGCGAGGGTATTTATGCAGCCCGCCTCACACACACCACTGCAACCCCCCTGTGTAAACTACACAGAGTACACTCACGTAGGAAATCACTAAGAACTCTTAAGGAAAATCGTTCCATTGTCAAGACGTAATGGGAAAAGAAAAAGTTGATTTCTAACGAAATGCGCTTCATAATGATCGGTGTAATTATCGTTTATTGGGGGGTTCGGGTTCGAATCTCGGTCGTGCCAGTCCCCTGACGATCTAATATTACCAATTTTGTAAGATTAAACGGTGTAGCTTTTGATTTTTTTTAAAAGGACTTATTTCTTTAATTTTCTTAAAAGATTTCTCTTCTGTTCAATAAAATGGAGATATAAAAAACTAAACGAAAATAAAATCCAAGGAGATAAAACGAATTCAATAGAATACAATGAGAAAGCGATATAAAAACTAAGTAAGAATTATTGCTCAAATATATCAGGGCTCTTTTCAGGATAGTGTTTTTGCGTTTGTGTGTACTTCGTGTTAGAACAAAGAAGTAGGTGTGGCTTGTGCGCTAGTGTGCGTGCGTTTCAAAGTGTGAGTGCGTTAAATCTTTTATAGGTCGGTGCATTAAGTAATTTACTATTACTTGCATTTGACAGTGGCCGGTTAAAATATAGGCAATATTGAAGAACGGGGAATACCCGTTTTATTTGCTACTTAAAAGGAAAGTAACAAGTAATAGATTGTTTTTGTCATGTATTTTAAAGAAAATTAAGTTATATTCTCTAGGATTTTATATTTGAATATTCTTTAATAATTGAGCACTATAATTAGTTTGTTTTGATTTTAAAAGACTTAAGACAATAATTTAAAGTGATATTGAGAATCATAAGTAGAAGTTCTACGACGCTACTACGGAAATGCTACGCGATCCGTAGCGTTCTACAGTGGCTACGAAATGCGCGTAGTATTTTTTAATTATCATGAACTGTTAGATTACAATGGCTAAAGTTGAAGTATATGTTATCTTATAAATTGTAACTTTGCGAATAATTGTTTTATTAGGAATAGTGTTGGAATAATCAAAGAATGCAGAGCATTAAAAAACCGACTTCACGTCAAAACTTTGACTGAAGTATAAGGTCGTCAATGTACAAATATGCTCCAATACATATTTTTTTAAATTTTAATATCAATTTTTATTATTCCAGAAGTACAACATCGATTTCGATGAAGTTTATATGGGACAACCTCAATAGTATCATCTATCATATGAAACAAGAATATTCAACATCGATTCTTTATTGTCTAAAACATCCTATCACAAAAGCACAAAAAAAATATACACATCAATTCAGAATATCCTCATTTTGGAAGTCGGTTAATTACTTTATATAACATATTATTCGTATTTCTTATTATGTAAGTATGATGTAATACATGTTTTTAAATGCAAAATTTGTGTATTCATGACTAGGTATTTGTTGTTATTTCATTGCTTCCATGCTGGACTGGGAGCGAAAGAAAAACATAGAATGTGCCAGCTGCTTCTCTTCCCGGGAATACTGTAAAAGTGAGTTAAGGGACAGAGGTTTTAAAGGCATTTTAAGGGTGATAGGCTGACCCCCTGTCACTACAATAGTCTCCCTCCATCTTTATCATACCTCTAAATTTGTCAAACGTGTATTCAGATGGTCTTGTAACCTCTGGTGTTCTGTCTACCCCATAAGGGATACAAGCGTGACGTTATGTATGTATGTTATTAATTTTTTATTGGAAAACACAATGCAACGATTTTATTTGTTGTAGTTCTATAATTTGTAAAATAAAAATGACCTAGAAAAGATCGCTATTTATTTTTATTATATTTATTCTTCATTGTACACAGTGAGTTACAAATAATGTTGTTAATAATATTATAAGTACAATGCACAATAGGCGGCCTTATCATCTAATAACGATCTCTTCCAGGCAACCTTTGTGTTTTCATTTCAAGTCTAAATTTGTGTTTTCAATGCAGTTTTATCTTAAATTGAAAATTTTCCTTAGATTCTGGAAATAATGTTATAAGTATAAATATTAAATTAAACATTTTTTAGATCTATATTTAACTTACGGTTACGGTTCGACCTGTTTTATTCGGTTAGATTAAGTTCGAAGCGATAAGTTAAACATATTTTTTAAAGATGTTTAATAAAAAATTTCATACTTATAATTTTAGTCATAAATTTTCGAAATAAATTACTTTCATCAAATGAAAGACTTTTTAACTGGATTTTATCTTGAAGATTCAAAAAATTCAAAATTCAAAAAGTTTTATTCATCATAAGACCATCGAACCGCCGCTTAATGACGTCAAAAATTATACTAGTATACATATCATCACAACTCTTTGTAATGAGCCCACTGCAGGGCTATGAGTCTCACCCCTGGGTAGCGAGGAGGTATAGGTCATAATCCCAGTGTTTGTTGATGGATGACAGAATTTTCAGGGTGCTGAAATGCCTTCTGACAAACCCTAACGACTTCTGTTTACAAGTACATACAACACCCGGAACCGAGTGCTTAACGTGCCTTCCGAAGCACGGAAGTCGTCATGAGAATGGAATAGCCGGCGGTCCCCCAATCAAATACTGACTGCACCAAACGTTGCTTAATCTACGATATCGTATAATACACACAGTAACCACAGCGGATAAAATCCGATTGCGAAGTATTTTATTTATTAATATTTATTTACGATTCAGTCAAAAATGAACTTAAAACTTACCCAACAACACTTAATAAGAAAAACCCCTAACACGATACACCAGAGCACGATTAAATACTCAAAATTCATCTCAACCCTAAAATCTAAATGACGTTATATTATCATACAAAGACAATTAAATTTACATGCTTATACATGCAAACTCATGCATATTAATGTTTATATTACGTTCGTAAGCAGAGCGCAATGCTGAGATGAGGTGACAATATGGTTTCTGACATACTAAGCCCCAATTTCACCGTGTAATAAAAAGCGATCAATTCAAGTTGAACTCAGCTTCCGCGTTAAAACGAGTTCCGCCTTCAATTTTTCTTCAGTCAAAGCAGAGATTTGTTAATCTCGGCTCAATATTAATTGGTGAAATCGGGGCTTATTGTGTTTACTAGGCCAAAAAATCCGTCGAATGACGTTGATCGACGCCGTTGGTGGACCGTCGATCGGCGTCGATCGATTAGTGTGGTGTTTGGTAGATGTATGGTGTATGTGGTATGGAAGGTTCTGGAATTGCGCTAGGCCTGGCCAGTTCCGTGGTCAAAAAGAAATTCCTTATTCGTTGGTATTTACATACACGTAAAATACGTCAAATTATTTACAAATTGAACTGAATCAAGCACCACTTCGGAAAGTCGATGTCTTGAGAAAAGTGGCAAACTCATCAGCAATCATCTATTAGAAATACGCAATAACAGTTTACAGCCAGAGCATTCCATCTTCTTTCATCCGGATATCTTATAGTAGTCCTTTTGCTGCAGTGATTAAGTATTCAGCTACGTTGTTAGAGATCTTTAGTTTTGTATCCCAGTCAAGCTGGTACAGGAAGCGAACTTTTATAAACTGGCTCGGTACATACGCTTTAGACTTAGAAGGGTCACATGGTTGAATAAATATATATATTTTTTTTATTAATAATTATATCAAGGTATATCAAACGTCATATCTACACTCAATTTTCTACGCCACTACATCTTGTTTATAAACTAAGATTTGTAAAACTTATACGCTTATAAACTAAGATTTACTTTAAGAATCTGAAGTTCAATACAGCCTTTATGACTCAACTATTATAAGGAAGTTATTAAAGAGGAAACTACTCTACTACCTACAACTCTATATTACATAAAATGAGTGGAATTCCCGAGTTATATATTCCGATCTCGTCGCGTCCCAGGGTTCAAAGCTCGGCCTGGTATTTCCGACTTGTATGGCATTTACAATATTTGTATGGAAATTTTATATTCTCAAATGAAATATTACGTCTTTGTCGTATTAGTAGTAATGGAATTTGGGTGAGCACTGTTTTATAGGTTAAGTTGGACTTGACGTTCGAAATATTAAAGTTTTTTGTATTTTTAAATTAAGACAAAATAGGTTTCTTCAGACTAGTAAGGTTTTAAAATTGACCACACATGTGGGATATTTTCGTCGATAAAATAATGTATAGTTGAAGTATTTTGTAAAAAGGATGGAACATTTATTTTCTGTGCACTTGGTCGGAAGTGATCGTGAAAAGTAAGTTGTTATGATATACATCAATGAGAAAATATTTTTTAGCTGCGTAGTGTTACTTAGAAATGCCCTACCACTTCTAGATATGCATTTAGTAAAAGGCGGCCAATTTGATTATCTAACGACCACCCTTCATAGAAAATCTTATGCTAAATATCAAAGCTCCGATTGTACGATCTCGTACATTGACTTTTCGGTCTTATTAATTTTGCTGACCGCGGTAACCTACATTACGCAGCGCAGTATTCATTATAATTTAAAATATTTTGTCGTGCAATATACGCCGTTCTAACCACACGTTAAACAACTTGAAAATCATTAAAACTACATTGTAAACTTCAAATAAACCTTATAAATAATCTCTGGCGTATTCATCTCAACATCATCTCAACAACTTCTACAGTCCACTGAACTTCGAGCTATTTATTGTGTATGGTCACTGACTATACATTTTGGTCTTTCGAGCCGGATGCTAGATCTGTTTGTATTTTATTAACAAACAGTTCTTTTCTAAGCCTCTGTGTTGTATCTTCGATCATCAGCTGAGATTGGGATCAAATACGGGTACAGTCATGGATGAAATTAAGATTCAATCGACGCTTGAAAATCCCAGGACCACAGTGGTCAGGAAAAATATGACATGGAAAATATTTCTGTCTGCAAAAAGGGGTGCGAGTTGTTTGTCCGCTAGTGAATGTATCTCTAAGTGTTCACTTACTGACTTTTTTTGTGTTGTCAAAAGGGTTTATCCCAGTGTCCATACATTGCCTGGCTTTTATGCCCACCATATAAAGTTGATTCTTTTTTTATTTTTGGATAGTATAATAAGCTGAAAAAGTAATGTCACTATTGATTTCGTGTTAAGAAACACAAGTTGGAATTATCCACCATGTAACAACAGAGTACCATGTAATCACAAAGCAGTAACAAAGTAAAGAAAATCTTTCAGCCGGCCGCTGCTATCAATCAGTGGATTTTTCAGTTTGACAGTTGGCATTGACTTGTGTCGTTAATTATGGGAAGAACGCAGTCTGTCATGTTAAAAAATGATGAGAAAAATATATATGAACTTAAAAATAATTGGATTTACTACTTTTTTATACTTATGGTTTAATATTTGCACTATTTTTAATTGTTCACAACGTTTTTGTAAATTTTTTATTTCATATCAACATGATGATGATGGTTCCGAACGCAACTTATTTATTTTGCTCCTTTTTGGTCGCAGCAGGTAACTACAAAATCAATACAATATTTATTATTTTTGGATTTACCTATTACGCAACAAAACTTACGCAATATTCATTAAATGAATTAACATTTATGTATTTAATTTTTTGATTATTTTTATACTTTGTTTTTGCGTTTGCTGTTAATTTATCTTCTAGAATCTATTTTACATCAGGTTTAGAATGCAGTTTATATTTATTTCGGAATATCTTAGGTTATCCCTACCTATCTTGAACAAGCGTATTTAAATATCTTACTGAATGCTGGACTGGGAGCGAAAGAAAAACATAGAATGTACCAGCTGCTTCTCTTCCCGGGCATACTGTAAAAGTCAGTTAAGGGACAGAGGTTTTATTGACATTTTTGTGGGCGATAGGCTGACCCCCTGTCACTGCAATAGCCTCTCTTCATCATTATAATACCTCATTTGTCAAACGTGACATCAGACGGTCTTATAACCTCTGGTGTTCTGCCTACCCCATAAGGGATACAGGCGTGACGTTATGTATGTATGTATGTATGACTGAACTTGCTAGAACACGTCGTAGAGTTTTAAGGTTTGCTGTATGGAGGCTTAAATTTATATGAAGTTCGTAGACAAAAAAATCTTGAGCGAAGTTAGTTCCAGCGATGTATTTTTGTGTGTGAATTTGACCTCATTTTCAATAACACTACTAATTTTTTATATTGATAATAAAAGTAGAAGAAACTTAATCATTTATATAAAAATCCTTCTGGTTTACTTTAGTTAAATGCAAAACGGTGTTAAATGTAATTGTTGTACTGGGACCGGAAGACTACAAAAAATACAATTGCTTTTGATTGAGTTTTAATTAGTTACCTACTACAAAAAAATTATTAATAAAAGGCCAGCAGTTAATTTATGAATAAAAGCACAATAGTGTTGTGCCCTAATATTGCTATAAATGCTAATATTGCTATATATTTCGTCGAAGTAATATCTTACTTAGAAGGTATAATTTATTATTATAACAGTGACCCGTACCAACTTTCTAAAATATCAGATAAATCTTAGCCAAAAAACCTTTCAAAATAAAGTGAACATAGCCATAACTATAAAAATAATAAAACTAAAAACCTACCGCTCATAGAGGCCTAATGTAGCAATATAGGGAAAATATACGCGTTTCTTTCATTCCTCAGAAAAGTGTATATTTTTGTCTCATTTCCACTTTTAAGGCTTTAGTGATTTGGATGTCAGGAGGATTTGAAGTCGACGTGATTGCGTTTTCAAAGTCTGTTTAGTGACTGTGTTACTTTTGCACTTTTCTGCTGGAAACGGAAACGAATTTTCTTCTTTTCTTTTTCACTTTGACATGATTTGAAATTGGAATGTACTGAATGGAAATGGATATGGGGAAACAGTTTTTGGAGTTGACTTAAATCTGTAGGTATGAAGTTATTTTAATTTTTCAAGTATTTTACTGTCATACCAGTTTGCTCACTTCTACTTTGGAAAATAATTCAATGCGTTAAACTGACAGTTAGAAATGTCAAAATGAAAAATAATGATGCAATTAAAAACCTTCATGATGAGAATGATAGAAATTGAATGGAATTTTTGCATAAGTATAGCATAACATTTTTAAGAAATATTTAATACGTGAATGCGTGGTATGTACTTAATCTTTACGTAAACTTTTTGTTATCAAACATACGAAGTGCTTTAAAACGGTTACAGAAGAAGTAAAACTAGTTTTTGACTTGAGGATTTTTTTTTAAAAACAATGCATTCGTTCACTTAAAACGCTTTACTTTACTTTTTCTTCCTTAAAATGGTTTGGAACTATCGTTTTACTGCATTGAATTATTTGACAAGGTATTAATGATTATATATCGGATTCAAAAAGAAAGTTTAGCGAAGACTACTCTTTTTCAATATAGGGTCCAAAATTTGAGCGTTTACCTAAAATACCTGCTTTTGTAATTTTGCTCTACACGAAGTTGTAGTACGGAAAATAATACCTGAAACAAAAAGATACAAAAATTAATTTTACATTACTTATAGCTACTTATATCTATGTAATTTTTTGTAGTTTGAGTCGTCATTGTCATAACTAAAAGTGCTTTGAAGAGCCATGAATTACCCACTATTTCTCGAGAAAATCACCAAGAATTACCAAAAAACATACAGACAAATTGAGAACCTCCTCCTTTTTTAGAAGTCGGTTGAAAAAGCGACTGCCTGTAAAACTAACCAGAGATCATGCTGATATATTGTATGAAGTATAAATAAATTAACCAAACTAGCACACCAATAATTTGGCCCAAAAAAGTTTTAAATAGCTTGTGTTATGGAGACTGCACAGTGAAACTAGGGGATATCCTAGCACACACTCAGAACTAATTAAGTTACATAATATCAATAATTTGCCAAATATCTTCTATGCTGCATTGGGAGCACAGGAAAAACATAAAATATCCCAGCTGCTTCTCTTCCCGGAGACATAGGCTTTATTGGAGGTTTTTGTGGGAAATAGTCTCTCTTTACCATACCTGAAAATTTGTCAAACGTGACATCAGATGGTTTTATAACTTCTACTATAACGCCTACCCCATAAGGGATACAGACGTGAAGTTATGTATGTAAATATATAAATTAATAAAATCTCCAGACAATAACACCAACTACATGGCCCCAAAGTAAGCATAGCTTGTATTATAGGATACCATGTAGCGAACTAGGGGGGAACCTAGAATGTAAATACATAAATAGATAAGCACCCAGACACGGAACATTTTTTTTTGTTGTTCCCTGCAGGAATCGAACCCGCAACCACTGGCGTTTGAGGCAGACAGGTGTACCCCATCGCCAAAGCGGTCGTCAAAAAATGTATGTATGTATTTGCCAAATTAGCCAAGCTGGGATTCAAACCCAAGGCCTCTCATACCTCAGTCAAGTAGATCAATGCGAAAGCAATCAAATTTAATTGTACGTTCGACGCAAAAATCGAAGAAATATATTTAAGAATAAGGAAAGGGCTTGCTGTAAATTTAACATAAATCCGTAAAAATCCAAGATTTCAAAGTCATTAAAACTTTCAAAAGTTAACGACTCAGGATTTACCAGAAGCACTTTTAGGGGAATAAATGAGGAAGAATTTTACTGCAGCGGCCTTTTAGATTTTTTTATTTTTAATTTAAGTTTACCTTTTGAAACATTATTTGAATAATTTGTCGAAGATATTTTACAGGTTTTATTAATCCTTGTTAATTTTCTAATGCCCTTAAGTTTATTGATTAATTTTTAAAACCAATACAGGAAATTAAAAATCAATTACCAAGATTGCATAAAAGAAATCGTTTAATAATGATGATGCCGAAATATTTAGACCTAAAGAGATTCTTTATATGTTTGATTGAACGGCGAGTCCGTTAAATGAAACATTAATAAATATATGTAAAGCTGCAAACTGGACGGCAGCGACAGCGAGAGCGACAGCTGCACGGGCAGCGACAACGAGCCGTTCTGGACACCAGCAGGCGCTCGAGCGATTTGTCGCGGTTTTAATACTTCAATACAAACTGAATACTTTCTATCGTGTGTCGGAAATCGCTGCCCGCGCCGCTGTTGCTCTCGTTGTCTTAGTCGTCCAGTTTGCAGCCTTAAACTTTCAGTTCGATTTATGAAAAAAGTTTTTTATAGCCTACATCTTGAAAGCAATCAACAATCAAAGCAAAGTTTTGCGTATTACCTACCTAAATTATATTTTATATTATATCTCGAAGTTTCGGTTTCTTTATAAACAGTGTTGTATAATAAATTGTATAATGAAAAGATAAAAAACACAACTCTGACTACGGCATTATCATTGTATTTCAATATACGTTAATTGATGGATATTTATGGAAGGCCCCGGCCGGCTGGTGTAGCAGTACAAAAAGTGCCTGAGGTCTTGGATTCCAATCCCAGTGGATATTTGTGTGATGTTTATACCAGTTTATTTGTTATATTTAAATATTTAATCTTCATATCTTAAGGTTTTAATTACATCCGGTGTGGATATTAGATCCACAAGTTCTTTAAGAAACTTTATTTAGGCTTGATACGAGTAATGTGATGTGAACGTTAAAAATATTTCATCATCATCATCATCAGATTGGAGTCACCCACTGCTGGGCTAAGGCGTCCTCCAAGATTTTCCACGTTGCCCGGTCTGCCCTCATCTTGAGTTTACCGCGCGATCTAGACACTATTGTTGGTCTATGTTGATTAGAAATATTTATTATTTTTAAAATTAATTCCTCAATACTTCTAAAATAGTAAGCTCTTAAAGTTTTTTTATCTAATTCGCAAGCCAGTTCCGGGCAGTTTACAAATTAACTAGTGCTATAAAAACAAAAGTCAGGTAACAATATGAGAGAGGTTAGCTCCGGCCACTCATCGCTGATTTCATTTACAATTCATTTGGTGTACTTAGTGTGGAGGTCTGATGGACTTTAGGGTTGCTACCCGGAAAATGTATTTTATTATTTTACTTATATTTTTTTTTTATATTTGCACTTAATCAATAAAAGACTTTGATGAACTGAATTATGTTTAGGTATGTAAGCCTTTCAAAATTATTCTTTGCAATATATTATTTAAAATAAGCTGTCCACATTTGACAACATCAAGATGGGGTGTTTTGAAGATTGGATAACGGATGAATAAACATAAGGTATTCATGTAACACGTATTAAAGAAATACATACTATATGACATGCTTGCCTACGTATAATACCAATGTCCTACAGTCAGCCCGTTGTTAGGTACTATTATTGTTGTTAATACTTGTTCTTGTTACATTGGCTTTTGGTCTTTCTATAACAATAAAGTGTATAAATTGTGGCATATATTTTAAACCGAATAAATCACGATGATTAAATCATACATTTGCACTTGACATCGTTTTAGACGTTTTTGCAGGTAAAATTTAATATTATGAATCGTGAAAACATAAGGTATACAGGGTTAATTTTAATTAGCGCATCACCTCTTGCAGGCAGCCTCTCCACGTCAATCCCAACAACATTGGTTCTACAACTTTTTAAAACTATAGTTTTAAAAATTTTTGTTATGCCATAAAAAAATATTTATAACCTCTGTTTAGAGGCGTAACTCTCTTTACTCTGAGCGTAGGCGCAGTAAAATATCGCTTTATAATAATAATACCTATTTACTTTTACAAAATGTAGAGTAAGGAGCAAATCCTTTTTTGTTTTTATTTTTTGTGTTATTTATCAAGATTTGTAAAAAGTCGTAAAACAAATGTTGTTTGATGTGGAGAGGCAAGTGGTGATTTGTTAATTAAAATTAACCATGTATATAAGAGTGACAACCCTACAGTCGTTTAGGTGTAAAGTTACTTCGTCGGCAAGTGGTCGAGAAGTAAATACGTTTCTTAAACACCCTCCCTTCCGTCCCGGCTGTGTGAGTGTGTAAGTGTAAATAAAAACGGAGTGTTTGTGTATGTGCTCGTGTATTTGCGAGGAGATGGAATTTGAGGACTATTTGTTCGATAGTTAAGTTTAAAGGTTAGCTTTCTAATCTGGGTTTAAAGGGAATGGTGTTTAATTTAGTCTTAGATGCTGAATGAGATATTGAAAGCGATATTGGAGTATCGGGTGTTAGTGTCTTATGTGTAAGAAGTCGTCGTTGCGCAGGGGATTTTGTGTATATCAATCGATATCGCAATTTAAGCATCGCTCGACGCAATCGGTACAAGGATTGGTGAAAGCCGGTTATTCACTCACGTTGACTTCCATGCATTGTAAGCCACGCTAAGCAATCGGTCCCAACTACTGTATACAGAGTCATTAGGCTGAGAGACAGCGGCGCGGTGAGCGACGCGGGGAATTTGGGCCGTTCTCGAAGCCAACGGGCGCTCGAGTGTTGTGTCGCGGTTGCATAGAAATTCAATACTTTCTATCGTATCGCAGAAATCGATGACCGCGCCACTGTCGCTCTCGCTGTCGCTGTCGCTGCCATCCAGTTTGCAGCTTTAAGGTTTGTTAGAAGCAATTTCGGGGCCCTGAAAAATCTGACATCCAGCAATGAGGACTGTGCCAGCTTAGTGGAGTACGGAATAGATCTCTTAGTCACCCAGGGTAGAAGTTCATGTAGTGTGCTCATTATAGAACTCATTTAAGAGTTATGATGATAATGTCTTAAGTTTTTTTGTTAATACAGGATTAATAAACGAACCCCTAAAATCTTAACAGAAAATAATTCATCAAATCATGTAGATAAACTACAATAACATAAAGCTCAGACATCAAATATCTATAAAATATCCTTTCTCATCTACAAAGTCGAGCTTGCAGCCGCAGCACCCTCTGCTGGTGGTGACAAGCGTTTGATCTCACAGACAATGCAATTACCTACATCGCCCGGATTTGGGAAGGCACAGACGAAATTCACGTTATTTTAGCTTGTATTATGAATTAGATTATAAGTTTTGATTTTGTTTTTGAATTTTTAGTTGTTGAGGTGATCTTTTTGTGAAATTTATTACTTATGTAAAAAAGAAGATGATTTTTCAACCGACTTCCAAAAGAGGAGGTTCTCAATTCGTGTGTATGTTTTTCTTGATAACGCGATAATTTGGTGCGTTATGAAGTGATTTTAATGATTAGTGTTTCCTATGTTATGATATTTATCTACTTATTCTTCATTGAAAACAAAGATAAGGAATATTTATACGGAACAATTTTTAAGATACAGAGCACAATAGGCGGCCTTATCATCGAAAGATATCTCTTACAGGCAACCCTGATATTTCAAAATCGATTCAGTACTTTTTGATAAGTTTGTCATTTTTGAGAGAATGGAGAATATATAGGTACCTACGTTGATGACCCTATACTTCAGCAAAAGTTTTGACAAGGATTTAAAAATGTTAGTAAAGTCGATTTTTATGCTGTGCATTCGTTGACTATTATAAAATTAGGATGGGACGTTTACCTTGAAACTTGGTGGTACTTAAATATAAAGACTAAGGAGGTAAACGTCCGTCCACGAGAAACGTACTCGTTGCTTTAAAGTTTGTATGTTTGAAATTGCTTATTTCATTTGAAAGCCCAGCTATTGGAGAAGTTTATAGTCCTTTTTTTATCAAAAAAATATAACGGGATCAAAAGTTAACTTATTTCATTGTAATAAGGTTTAAAAATCAATCAAAATGTATACATGTCATTAAACGCACTCGCCTGGTAGTTCCTGACAGGATTTACTTATCTTCAAATTAAAGAAGATTATTTTATTTGATTTCTTATAAATTTTGACCAATTAGCCACTAAATTTTTTTAATGAACTTTGAAACAAACACGCAATGGAAGACAATTACACACCATTTAGTCTTAATTTAATAACCATTCACAAAGCAATTTCGAAATGAATAAATCAAATGGATACAGGAACCCAATAATACAGAAGGTACATATTTAAGACCTCAACAGATCGATGTTCCACTTCTGTGACAATATTTCACAGGATCTAATCCGAAAACGCATAAATATCCCGAAATGTCGTATAAACAAGCCTCCTGCCTATTTCCCGTAGGATTTAATCCCCAGGAATAGGAGGAAGGGAGGTGCTTTATGAAATAGGAAATAAGATTAAAATCGATTACTATTTAAAAATTAAGTTGGAGAGATTAATTAAAAAAACATAGCGAGCAGGAATTGAAGCTACGTCGCTCTGAATGGTAATCAATAACTATACGAAAAAACATCAATTATCAAAAAGTATTATTGCTATTTATCAAAGTAAGATAAAAATAGTACTTAAATAAGACAGAAAGATAAAAAGGTAAAGGCTGCCTGTAAGAAATCATCTTTAAGTTATAAGGCTCCATTTGTGCGCGGCAAAAACAATATAAGCAGGCGATATATATTTACAGTATACGATAAACTGAAATAAATTATTTGCTGTAAAGTAATTGAATATAATCACTATGTGTTTTTATAATACATGCCACATTGCCTATGTCACTATATCAACAGTCAACTTCACTATATAATCCATAGATAGATAATTCATTTATTGTTATTACTTCCATACTAGACTGGGAGCGAAAGAAAAACGTAGAATATGCCAGTAGCTTCTCTTCCCGGGCATACTGTAAAAGTCAGTCAAGTCAGTTAAGTTTTTAAAGGCATTTTTGTGGGCGATAAATGACCCCCTGTCACTACAATAGCCTCTCTCCATCTTTATAATACCTCCAAATTTGTCAAAAGTAACATCAGATGGTCTTGTAACCTCAGGTGTTCTGCCTACCCCATGAGGGATATAGGCGTGACGTTATGTATGTATCTATGTAATTATTAAAAATAATGTATGTTGTGGTAGTGCAAAGAGCCGTAGCGTAGCCATCATTAGGCTTAGGAGCAGAATAGCGCTATATAATTTTGAAGATATCCTTATAATGGAAATGTGCTTTTAAGACCTCCTTACGTTCCTTTAAAATGATGTTAACTTTTACTGATCAATTAATTTTCTTTAGTGTAAAACAATAAACAAATAAGTAGAATTGCCAAACTATCCGTTTAACTAAAAGCAGAATTCCTTATTTAAATCCCGACTACCTTTCAGTAAGTGATGAACGGCCGCCTGTATCAACGCTGACACGGATACAAGTGGCCCAATCAGTCAGCCCTGAGATATACCAGGATTTATTGCACCTATGTAAATCAAGGATGAATTCAAGTTTTTCATGTAAATCAGGCTGTGTAAAATGTATTTATTCATGATTGTTATTCACGAGGTAATTTCGAGTATTGCTAGTTTTTACTGAAATGAATTTAATTTCAATTTCTGAAAGTATTGATTTTGGAATCAATATGTTTCATGTCTAGCAAGTTTAATTAAACAGGGATCACTTACAAATAGTCAACATCACTAGGCATCGTCTGAAAGATTTACTTTATTATTGTTATTACAGATAATTATTAAAAGTAAAGGTAACAATATTATAATTTTTATTTATAACAATAATTATCATTCACTTAACTTAGCGTAAAGCGTCCGTGAAGTCAATAAGGTGAGGCGTGCACTGAAAATCAGCGCCGAAATTTATTAATAAATTTTCAGCATAATGCTTAGCCTTTTCGGTGTAAAAATTAGTACTGTAAATTATTCTTTGTTTTTTTTTTTGTGTAGCCTAGTTTTAGTTTTATGATAAGTGCTTTTTTCCGTCGAATAAACGATTTTATTATTATTATTATATTATTATAGATACCTACTTGTGGTTAGGGTTGCAACTTTTTTTCTTGAAATAAGTTATATTTATGTCTCAGAATAATATCATACAGTATTTTGGAAAAGTAAACAGTATTCAATTTATTTAATGTTTTAAACACATATTTTTAGAGCTTCTTGCACAAATCATTATATAAAGTCTAGCTACATAAAGTGTTTAGCTTTTTATGCTAAAAACAGTATTTTTTAAACTTTATTTTTGTTCAACAGTAAACAGTATAATGTAGTTAAAAACAGTATGTTTGGCAACCCTATTTGTGATACTTTAAGCTTTAGTGAAACTGAATACCTAGTAAAATGTTCATACTTTGCTCCTACGAGATAACTTTGCTCCAATAAAAAAAGATTTGACTATTACCTACTAACAACGAATCGCAAATTTAAGTTCGCAAAGTATTGTTGATCTATGATAGGTTTGGAATGAAAGGATATTTTCGAAATGCACACTGCATTTGGCAATGACTCATCTTTAAAAATGTTTAATCATAACAAGGATACAAGATAAGATTGACGACCGGCTGGTGCAGCGGTAACATACATTGCCTTCTATGCCAGAGGTCCTGGGTTCGAATCCCGGCGGCGGCGGATATTTGTGTGATGAACACAGATATTAGTCTACAAGTCATGGATGTTTATTTAAGTTTATTCTAATAAAAAATATGTATTTATTCAATACTAGCTGTTGCGCGCGGTTTTACCCGCGCAATTTCGATTCTCGCGGAATTTTCGGGATAAAACGTAACCTATACGGATTCGGAAGAATCCCTCTAAGTAATGGTAAAAGAAATTTTGAAATCGGTCCAGTAGTTTTTGAGCCTATTAAATACAAACATACAAAAATACAAAGGTTTCCTCTTTATAATATTAGTATAGATGTATGTTTACATATTCCTTAAGTATATTAGTTATCTAGTATCCATAGCACAATTATTTTAAGAAACTTAATTTGGGCTAGATAATGTTGTGTGAGTGTCAGAAGTATTTATACAAAAAAAACACCTCATTTTTGAAATCATTTTCAAACATTTCCATCCAATCCATACAAGCTCACACTCTATCACACAACCCTCAGCACCGCAATAATACTTGATATTTTGACCCTGCGAACTACCCTCCTGGTGAACAAAGGGTTGTGTTAGACATATCGCTCTTAATACATCACGTGCGATTGTTGTAATACCCGTAATTAATTATAAGTTGGTTTTCGGAAAAGCCATGTTTTATTCCATAGGTATTTGATTTATTATGATGGCCGTGGAATATGTAGTTATGGAGTATCGCTGGGAAATAATTTATGAAGTAATATATTATTCTATCGTAAGGCGCAGCGCAGACGACAGACTATCCGTGACGCTCTTTTTAGTCTGTGAAAATAGAACCTATGCAATTATATGCAGTAACGCACACGACGCGCAAAAAGTCCGGCGCACAATAATTTGACAAACGTTTGTGTAAAAGTTTTACAAACTAAATAATTAGCACTAGTATCCGGCTCCTTTGGGGTGAAAATTGACAAATTTTTAGCAGACTCGATTGCACAAAAAGTGTGCCGTCTGCGCTGCGCCTAAAGAGTTTTTTCTATTCACAGGAAAACTTACAGCTAGGACTAGTTATAATAACATGTTTAACAAGCGATAACCAAAAAAAGTTTTCACATTTAGATAATTGAACGATAATATAAAATACAAATGATGAAGGACTATAGTTTAATGCAGGGACTGCATACCGGTATGAATTTCGGTATGCCATGTCGGGAATTTTATTTTTATTTATTTATACAATTACAGGTTACGATTTTTGACAGGTTTGGAATGCTTGATCTGCTTACTTTTGTACATTTATTATTATTATTATTATTATTACTAGCCCTGGGTGTCCCAAAATTGGGCAAAGGCCTCCCTTTTCTCTTTCCATCTTAGGCGATCAGCTGTTTCCGCGGGCCAGCTGAAACAGCTGATTACAGCTTTTGTACATTTATATACAATTGAATTAGGCGGTTATTTTAAGTTAAATAAACTTACGTGACATTAAAATTGGACTATCAGATTATTATAGCATCAAAATTAACCCACCATTTCAAATGTGAAACTTGTAAAGTTGCTTAAAATTGAGCATAAAATTTTAATGGTATTAAGTGACTTATAAAACGTATACCTCAATAGACATTTGTAGATTTTTAAAATGACTCCTCAAACGTTTTAAGTTTTTATTCTGGTACCATTGCCGCCTGATCCCTTAAAAAAATGGCGCATGAATATTCCTGATTACTATCTATTTTAATTTTTGGAGTGCAAGCAAAATATGAACTCAGTGGTGGTCAGGTGGAAGTGTCTATGATAGTACATATTCGCTTAGACAAATGAAAGATCATTAAATACTTTGAAAAAATAGCTTCTGTGATCCGAATTATCTAGACAAAGAATGATCTTTTACAACCATGAAACATCATCCTATTGTAGCTCTGTCCAATCAGAAGCGTTTTGTGTCACGTGATAAAAGTTAATAAAAATCAACGAATGCAGAGCATTCAAAAGACCGACTTCGCAAAAATTTACAATTTTCATTCACCGTTTTCATTCAATTTTTTCAAAAAGAACTCGATCGATTTCGATGACATTTAAACGGGACCGCATCTGAAGTATCTTCTATCATATGAAACACTAATCATCAAAATTGATTCATAGCTGACAAATTTCCGCGTCACAAAGATACAAAAAATATACACACGAATTGAGAACCTGCTCTTTTTGAAAGTAAGTTGAAAATGCATTTCCAATTTGGGATTTTTGAATAGGTAATTAAATTCTAATTTCAGATTAACAATTGTATCGCAGCAACGATTTTGGAACTTAAAAATAACAAATGATCACCTTATTCTCAAATTGCTCAATATTATGACCTTATGATAACAGATAAAAAATCTAGTTAAATAAATTAAATACTTTGAGATTATTGTAATGCGACATGAAAAGGTCCACACTCAAAAATTTCGAAGGCAAAAATAGCCCATGGCAAGTTAATAAATTGTGGTCACAGACCGGAAATTGTTCGCCGCCATTTTGGATCGCACCGGAAACGGAGCAAATCGCCAGCCCCTTTCGACACCTACACGGAAAATTGTCTTGATAATATTGAATTAAGTTGAAATTTGGAGGGTCCAATTGTATTTTTGGATTCGGAGATTCATTTTATGTTCGTACATTGTGTTATGTCATAAAATGAAAATGCTTTTGTTATATGTATCCCAAAAACTACTAGCTTTGTGCAATTAGATTCTGATATATTTTTCAGCGATAGTTGACAACAAGAATGTGGCAGTAATTACAACCAACATGTTTTAAAATATACTTTTCAACCTAGTTCCAAAAAGAGGACGTTATCAATTCGTGTGTACGTTTTTTTTGTGTCTTTATTACATGAAATTTTGGACAATTATAAATCAATAGTTTATTATTTTCTTGTTTCATATGATAGAGGATTTTCAGAGGTGGTCAACAATATGTATGAATCGGAGCATATTTATACATTAACGACCTTATAATTCAGCCAAAGTTTTGACGTGAAGTGGGTTTTTTTAACGCTCTGCATTCATTTATTATGACAAGCATAAGTTTACAAGTAAAATACAATTCACAGTTTTAAGTACCTATTTAATAGGTTCCCCTTTTTACTGACTCTAATCTTATCTAATGATATTAAATATATAATAGACTAGCTGACCCGGCAAACGTAGTTTTGCCATATAAATAAAAAAAAAATAGATGTTGGCCGATTCTCATAGATACCGGATAAGCACAAAAAATTTCATCAAAATCGGTCAAGCCGTTTCGGAGGAGTATGGCAACGAAAACTGTGACACGAGAATTTTATATATTAGATGTAGACGTTTTATAAATTTGAGTTTCGATATATTTTCAACGTGTAAGTAACCAAAGCAATTTTGAAAAGTTACCTAAAATATTTTATAATTGATTGAATCAGGCGTTACTTTTCGTTACTTATTTTCAGAAATTTTAACTAAAGTTTATAATCTGAACAAGTTATTTCAAAGCAAACTCGATTACAAAAAAATAGATTTAATTTGATTTATTTTAATATTATAACTTGACAAATAACATTTAGACATTCTATATTTTTCATTGTTTTTAAACTTAATCCTTTTTGACATTATATTATTCATTTTTCATTTGTATTTTGTTAACAATTGATGTGTGTGTTTTGTCTTTGAATGATATATATGCCTATAATTGATATGTGTACTAGATTTCAGAAATTTCGTAATATGACTGTAATTGTTTTGTATACATATTGTTGGCATATCTTGCTTAGATAAATAAATAAACTCTTATTTAACTGGACCCTAACTTGACTCCAAACTTAAAGACAATAAACTTAAACCTGAAGACCTTCCCAAGTTAGGAGTTAATGAGTCGGCGAATGTCTTTGATAAATAATTGCTTATAACGTATTTCCCTACGCAAGCCATGACTTTACAAGAATATTGTAAGGGTCTTTGTTATATAGAGCAGCTTTTACTTTGATTGAAATAAATAAATACTAGCTTTTTCTCGTGGTTTCACCCACGTCGCGATTAAAGTCAAAATATTCTTTTCATTGACCATTTCCGACGACTTTGGCCATGGGGTTCATCTGTCTGCTTCAGACGCCAGTGTATGCGGCTTTGATTCCCGCACGGAACATGAAAAAAAATGTTCCATGTCTGGGTAGATAAACTACATAAGTAGATAAACATCTATTTATGTATTTATATTCTAGGTCCCCCCCTAGTTCACTACATGGTATCCCATAACACAAGCTATGCTTACTTTGGGGCCATGTAGTTGGTGTGATTGTCTGGGGATTTTATTATTATTGGTACTTCTATATAAACTTGAAAAAGGTCACTTGATTTATAAATTGTAACGATAAGAACCGCTACATAAGGTCCATCTGTTGACAAGAAGCGACAAGAAACTCAACAGCAATGATCATCTCAAAACAGTTTATGACCAAGGACATCAGTTTCTAACCAACTTAAACAGTTTATAATCTTATCTACCATTTATTGACAGGAATCCTAGGGTGCTATTATGATTATTTAGGGTCTATTTAAGCAGGCTAGAAATCTATTTTATGAGTCCTCATCTAGGTATAACTCGCCGTACACTCCAATGGAGTCCAGGAAGTTAAAGATTTTCTTGACGCTAGTAGAGTAAATATCCAGAATAATAATAAATGTGGGAAGTTATGTCCACCGAAATCATCCCGGTTGTAATATCCGTAAACGGTTTGACCCCAGCCACTTTGGTCAGAAACCTTGAAAGGCTGGGATTCGGCGGCGGTTCGCTTCCAGCACGCATGCAAAAAGCGGTTTTGCTCGAGACTGCCCGAATCGTTCGCCGGTTTCTATCTCTCTTGCCCTGATCCCCGACCGACTGGTCCGATTGTCGAGACTTTCCCGCCGAAAGGCGTGTAGCTGTAATAAATATTCTTTATTGTCACAGAACTTAAAAAATAAACATTTACTACTACTAAGTGTGGAGTACTGGAGTTCGATACATGGTGTCCCATAACACAAGCACAAGCTTTGATGAAGGGGCCATGAAGTTGGTGTGATTTTCAAAAAAAAAAAAAGTACAAAAGTGGAATCCTATAAGTTAAAGGAAAAAAAACTCACTTTAGTGTTCACCACTGCCCTATATCTCCCGCGGTAATATCATTAAGCCCTCTGCGATGTTCATCGGCGCTCCTGTATAGAATCGACATAAACGCCGCTCTCATACATTATGGATGACTCTGGTTCAGATACAGCGCAGCGATAGCTGGTGTTTGAATTTATTAGTCGGACCTTTTGTTTGTTTTATTTTTGGAAGTTGGTAAGAAAAATGTGGAGTTTTAAGACGAATGAGTATTTTAGTTTGCTCACCTGATTAAAATAATGAAGTCTTAAATATAACAGGTTTTTGGGTTGATTTATTTCATACACAAGGTTAATCTGCTTTAAGTTTCTTTTATTTACACGTCAATGAATTGTGAAAACTTAAGACATTACTAAAGTAAGTCTATTAATGTTTGAAACAAAAATCTACGTATAGTAGTCTTATTAATATTTGCACTTAAAGATTAAAGATTTGCTTATAAAACTAATCACTATTTGATTAAAAATCATCTTCATCTTTACTCTTAAGGCAGCATGGAGTTAAAAAATAGGTTAGTCCATAGTGAAAATACGAAAAACTTCTGTTAGAATAAAGTATCTAGTAAGTATTGGACTACAAAACCAATACTTTTTTAAAACTGATTTTAATCGGATTTTTCTAGCACAATTTACACTTTATTTTAACCAACAGTTAAAAATCCAAGACAAAATATCACAGTTGCTCATATCAGCCGCTTTTCTATATCTTTATATCTTTAACAGTAGAGCATGTCATTAGTATATTTTCTCGAGACCGAGTAGAGGGCGGCACGACACCTGATTCTAGAATTTTCTTTTTACCGCCACTTTAGTTCTTTCCCGCTCATTTCTGAGGGAGTGTTATTAGGAAAATTCTAACTTATTGCGGTTGACGCGAGCTAGTGGTATGGATCGCGGTAAGAGAGGAAGCGATTTTAGTTTCATGTAGTATAAAGTTAGATATTATGAAAATCTTGTCAGTATATTTGTCTACGGAGTAGTACCAAATTTTTTTATGACTGTGTGTATGTCGCTAAAATTAGGACTAAATGGGAAAAACAGTATAATCTTTACCTAAGGTTTGTTAAATAAAAGAAGTTATAACCGGATTATGTATTACTATATGTTATAAGTAGACATGTCTTTTGGGAAATTCGTTACCACAGTGTCATTTACTTAATATACTGAAACGTGAAATTTGAAGACTATAATATAGCTATAATTCTACCTATTTGTGTTAACACTATATTACGTTACATTTAAATAAAACTACTTTTTAACCGGATTAATCGCGTATAATTTATATTTTACATTTTAACTCGACGTTTCGGTGTCTTTGCAGACCCTGTGGTCACGAGCGACTGTCGCTCGTAAATTATACGCGATTAATACGCTTAAAAAATAGTTTTATTTAAATTATGAATCGTGAAAACTTAAGACAATATTACGTTACATTTTCAGGTCCCAACTTACATCTTAGTAAGTTTCGCACATATGTATTTGTCGCCCGCTCCGCTACCCGCTCGTTGCACTCACCCCCGCTCCCGCATAATGCATTGAAAGGGTACATACGTGACATCTCGGCAAATCCCGGAACTGACAACTAACTGTAATGGCGGCCTAATGTACAGTCTTCCACTTGTGAAGATATATGTACACTTTGTGAGAAACGTGCGAACGATAAGTCTACTAAAGAAACGCTAGAATTTATTGCAGATCTTATAGTTTTATTTTTTAGTTTGGTAGTTGACATGTGTGTTTTTTGTGTTGTTTGTTAAATAATCTCACTGTTTGGATGGATTGATGTTTGTTACTCAAGGTAGGCTTAACAAAATATAACAAAATTCCGAAGTCAATTCAATACCTGCCATTCAATAAATTTAAATCAATCATTATAAACACTCTATCTCAAAAAGCTTATTATTAAACTAAAGATTACTTAGACGATAAAAAGGCATGGGATTAAGCACAACAGGATATTTCTAAAAGTTCTAATTACTTATTAATTTTGTTTACGGCTTGGCTGTGCATATGGCATACTGGTGACTGTTCCACTCACTTACTTTCTTGTCAAGACAACAGCAAGAACGTCATGCTCCCTCAGGCAGCATGGCTAGTGGTAGCGTCGGGTATCGGATCACCCTCTTCCCTAAAATATGGTTGAGGAGGGTGATGGCTAGTGCTTGCGTTATACTCGTGAACGGGTGCTGCTAGTGGTGCCAGGTCGTTTTGCTGATGATACTATGACTATTTTATCCCATTCTTGTTTAAATACTCTGGACCAGTTTGCCATGTTCGTGTTGTGCAACTTGTGCATCGATAGCTCAATGCACCTACTATGTAAGCAATTTGGTTCTGGCATGACATTGGCTCTCACAATTAGTTGTCTTGTGTTTGTTTTATTTTCATGTCATGATCAATTTGTACTGTAGTACTTATTTGTATTAATTCGTATAATTCTGACTGAAAAAAAAAGCCAAGAGTTTTTTCCACCGGTTTTTTTTGTCTCTTGGTCTACTGTAATATCTTATTCTATAACTATCAACACCTTGTTAAAGCCGAAGTATAAAATTGTGACGTCATTAAACGGCCGTTCGATGGTAATATGATCTATGAAGTATCCTGAAGAATTTACAAAATCGATTCATAATTGTCCGAAATATTGTGTAACAAAGACACAAAAAAAGAACATACACACAAATTGAGAACGTCTTCCTTTTTTGGAAGTCGGTTGAAAAAAAAAGATGCCCTTAACTTAGATTACATCATTACCATAATTATCCAGGAGAAGCCCCGTTAACCAGTCTAAATCTATTTACGTTCAAAGATAACCAGCAACTTCGACCGGATCATCAGTTCACCTTACTAGGTGAACTATTGATCCTACGCTGCGTCACATAGAAATCTTCTCAATTTAATATAATATATCCTACAGGGAAACTTCAAAAAGCCCTACTTTTTTATACAATAAGTGACCATGTACTAACAAATTTTAAAACCAAACAGGCTTTTCTATCGCATAAAAAAATAGGTCAAAGTCAAAAGTCAAAAAAATATTTATTTCGTAGATATTTAAATACACTTGAAACAAGTCAAACTATTTACAAATTGAACTGAATCTACCACTACTTCGGAAAGTCGATCTGTTGAGAAGAACTGGCAAGAAACTCGACAGCCATCTTTTAAAAATACACAATGACAGTTTACAGCCAGTAAGTAATAAAGCGCCAGTTAGCCAAAACTTAGTTAAAAAAGCTTTTCCTCTTGCACTCGAAACAGTCTAACTTAACGACATAAGTAACCTAACTAAATTACCTACAAAAGTTAAATAATAACCCTTTTGGAAATTAACTACCCAAATCCATCTCGCATACAATCGCTTACTACGTTCATATATTACGTATTAGCAAGTCATTGGTAGACAGGCATACAGGGTGATTTATTAACGCTGTTCAAGAGATTATGCATATTAACATAATGTTATACAGGGTGGTTAAGGAAAATAGTTATGCGGTAAATTGATAACTGAACGAAAAAAGGGTAGTGACTTTGTTTTTGTGAATTGTGGCATTTTCTGTGCTATTAAAACTAAACATGTTAGAAACATTGATTTTTCAATTTGGTATTGGCACAGATCCTATTAGAGGCCAGATAATTTTTCTAATGACAATATCTGTCATTTGTGTGACTTTAATTCCAACAGACATAGTTAAGAAACACGAAATCTTGTAAAAATGTATATGAATATGCAGTCCTGATAAAGTTATAATTAAAACGAATATCTAGTTGATCAACGAGTTCTTAAACGCTTATACAAAAGCTTTGTTAAAGGGAACAACAAACTAAAAAGTTATCTTTGTCTTTATTTAAAAAAAGCGCAAAATCAATTTTGTTGCAATTAATATAGGATAACTTTTAAGGGTTGATCAACGTCGACCGGTTTTTTGGCCTAGTAAAAACTATCGACGTCGACTAGTCCATTCTATTATCAATCGATGCCGTCGATCAATTGGTGTGGTAACACCATAAGTCTACTAAAAGTATCAGTCGAATTTGGAACGTCCTCCTTTTCATGTCGGATGATTCTTTTATTTTAGTTGACGTAGAAAGAGAGGCTATATTTTTCTTTATGTCATGGAGGGCAAACTAGCATGTCAACTATGCAAAATAATTACCCTTGGGACTTAAGATGGCAAGACTCAGCAGCTGTTGAAACACTGCTTACACTTCTTGCCACAAAACTCGCCTCAAACTGGATTTTATTTGATTCATTGATACATCATATTATGACGGCGAGCTGGTATAGTGTTTATTTTCAAATAAAAATATGTATGTATTTAATATTTATCTTTATACAGTGTGTCACAGAAAAGTCACGTTTCCGTTCACACTATTCATTTAAACTTTAGTGGAGTTTTTCGAAATGAAATAAATTAGGAATATTTCACACTTTTTCTTAGCATAGGGTTCCAGTAGCAATCAAAATTATTACTCGATTATCTCGAGAGACTAATAAAGATAGAAAGTTATCTAGAAAAATTGAAAAAGGGACAGAGGTTTTATCGGGGGTTTTTGTGGGCGCTAGGCTGACCCCCTGTCACTGCTATAGTCTCCCCATCATTGTAATGCCTCCGAATTTGTCAAACGTGACATCAGATGTTTTTTTAGCCTCTGGTGTTCTGCCTACCCCGTAAGGGATACAGGCGTGAAGTTATCAATCAATATATATAAAACTGTTCCGTTACTGACTGAGTGACTGAGGTACTGAGGTACTGAGGTACTGAGGTACTGAGGTACTGAGGTACTGAGGTACTGAGGTACTGAGGTACTGAGGTACTGAGGTACTGAGTGACTGAGTGACTGACAGACAACGTACAGCCGTAACTACTGGGCGTAGAGAGCTGAAATTTAGAACATACATTCTTTAGGGGATGTAGGGGTGCACTAAGGAAGGAATTCCCGAAATTCCCACGGGACCGGGAAATATCAGACTTTTTAGTTTGTATGAAAAATCTTATTCCTTGAGTGCACCGATGTGAAACTTGGTGTTAAGGTTTTTCAATGTGTGTCTGGTTGTGCTATGAAAGGAATTCCCGAAATTCCCACGGAAACGGGAAATATATGATGTTTTAGTTTGTATGAAAAAATCCCATCCCTTGAGTGCACGGATGTGATACTTGATATAAAGGTTTCTCAATAAGTGTATGTTTGTATTATGGAAGGGATTCCCGAAATTCCCACGGGAAGGGGTTGGAATTTTTAGTTTGTATGAAAAATCTTATTCCTTGAGTGTACGGTTGTGATACTTGGCATGAAGGTTCTTCAAAGAGTTACTGGTTGTGCTACGAAAAAAATTCCCAAAATTCCCACGGGCACGGGAAATATATGATTTTTAGTTTGTATGAAAAAAACTTATTCCTTGAGTGCATGGGTGTGATACTTGGTATAAAGGTTCTTTCAGTGGGTGTCTGGTTGTATATTTTCTGAAATTTCCACGAGAACGGGAAATATATGATGTTTTAGTTTGTATGAAAAAATCCCATCCCTTGAGTGCACGGAAGTGATACTTGATATAAAGGTTCCTCAATAAGTGTATGTTTGTGTTATGGAAGGAATTCCCGAAATTCCCACGGGAAGGGGTTGGAATTTTTAGCTTGTATGAAAAATCTTATTCCTTGAGTGTACGGATGTGATACTTGGCATGAAGGTTCTTCAAAGAGTTACTGGTTGTGCTACGAAAAAAATTTCCAAAATTCCCACGGGCACGGGAAATATATGATTTTTAGTTTGTATAAAAAAAACTTATTCCTTGAGTGCATGGGTGTGATACTTGGTATAAAGGTTCTTTCAGTGGGTGTCTGGTTGTATAGTTTCTGAAATTCCCACGAGAACGGGAAATATATGATGTTTTAGTTTGTGTGAAAAAATCCCATCCCTTGAGTGCACGGATGTGATACTTGATATAAAGGTTCCTCAATAAGTGTATGTTTGTATTATGGAAGGAATTCCCGAAATTCCCACGGGAAGGGGTTGGAATTTTTAGTTTGTATGAAAAATGTTATGCCTTGAGTGTACGGATGTGATACTTGGCATGAAGGTTCTTCAAAGAGTTACTGGTTGTGCTACGAAAAAAATTCCCAAAATTCCCACGGGCACGGGAAATATATGATTTTTAGTTTGTATGAAAAAAACTTATTCCTTGAGTGCATGCGTGTGATACTTGGTATAAAGGTTCTTTCAGTGGGTGTCTGGTTGTATAGTTTCTGAAATTTCCACGAGAAGGGTAGTTAAGCGCATACGAAGTTGCGGGATAAAGCTAGTGTATGTATGTAACAGAAAAATAGTATCCATAACAGAAGTTCTTTAAGAAAACTAAATTTGAGCTAGATAATGTCAGAAATATTTATTTATTTATCATCCTACTAGCTAATATTATAACGCTCGTATTATGAAAATACTTACTCAGATTCCAACATGAAAATTTCCACCATTCAAAGTCTTAAGTGAAACATTTGGTTTATCATATTAATTTCATATGAATGTTTACAATTTAAGCGGTTAATCCGGTTGAAAAAATATTTTTTTCATGAATCTGTGCTTGAGATAGGGTTCCCGAGTGGCGACCACGTACTGGTAGACGTAGCGTGCGTACCCCCCCCCTGCAAGTTGGACCGAAGATCTGGTCAAAGTCGCCGGTAAACACTGGATGAGGGCGGCGCGGGACCGATTTGTGTGGAGAACCTTGGGGGAGGCCTAAGTCCAGCAGTGGACATCTGCTGGCTAAATGAGGAAGACGATGAAAGTCTTAAGTGAAACATTTTGTTCACCATATTGATTCCACATGATATTTTACATTTTGAACGACTGATTCGATTAAAAAAGTGTTTTAATCATGGATCTGTGCTTGAGTTATAATTATCGTTTAAGAAAGCTTTGATATACTTATTTTGTGACGATGAATTGATGGTTGTTTGTTACATTTTCTTGAAACGGTTTGACAGATTAAGTTGCAATTTCTTGCACAAATAAGACAACCTGGAATAACCAATATGTCATTTTTATCCTGATATTCCCAAGGGATCTTGAAACTTCTTTGATATGTGGATGGATGTTTGTTTGATATGTTTTAATGTTTAGCATAAATGGCTTAACGAATTGAGTTGAATTTCTGTATACTAACTGTTTTAGCACCAGAAAATACAGGTTATCTTTTACTAGTGGCAATGTATGAACATAATGTAAATCGTGTCCGTCCACTTTGTCTCCAAAAAATGATTGTCTCTTTGTGCTGGTCACACTCAGAGTTTTTGTTTATTTTGTTTTTAAGTATTTTTTGACCTCAATCTCTACTGATGAAAAGTGATGATGAGGTCAAAGTTGATAGAACATGGTTTTAGGAAGCACCTGGTATGCACAAAATATTTCCAGAATACCAGCGGAATAGGAGCGGTGATATTTTTCGGCAGATTTTATGTGAAATTTAAATGTACTTCTCTCTAAGCATGAGGTCATTTTAAGTATTTAAAATTAATTTTGTCTAAAGTTTCCACGAATTCCCTGAGTAGGAATCTTGATGTCAGCAAAGGCACGAAATGTCCGCGATCATGGTGCTTGTAACATCATCGAAAAATCGGAAATCGTGGTAAGAATCCCGTTAAATTTTTAAATTCATAGTTTAATTCCTATTTGTCCAAGAAATCGGTATTTACTCGAGTTTACTCGGATCCGCGAGCTACACCTAGTTTCCTATAAATCTCAGTCTTCAGTGGCAAAGCTTGCGAACGCCGAGTTAATTGCGTTTGGTCCCGACTTCGAGTCTCGGTACAGTATTTTATTGTCCGTTTGAATGAGGTGCAAGTTTTCATTAGGGGTGCCAAGATCGGATGCTGCGTTTGAATGGGCGAGTCGAGTGGATACGAGTTTTGGTTTCCTTTTTGATGAGATTGATGAAATGTGAAAATTTCTAAAAAGACATTTTTTAAAACTATGAGGAACAATACACTTTAAACTGTTAGGAGTCTATTGTGAAGATTTTGAAATGTGCAAATTTGTCAAGATAATAAATCGTTATTAATACTATCGTACTCAGAAATATTATCAATTTTATTCTACAGGGAACTAATATTAATACTTCTGAAACCTTATTATTCATAGTCTATAATATGCGAGTTTCTTTTTTAGATAACATGTGTTTGTAAGATGTTTAATGATATAACTTTATATAAAGCGTAATGTTAAGTCATGACTTCATGTCATCCAATTTAGACTCAAGATGGCTTAATAGTTATGGGAGTAAAAATCAACGTTATATAAATAGCATTTCTCATAATAAAATATCTTAACGAATCAAATCAAGAATAATAAGAGCCCTCTTTTATTGTGAAAGCTTTGATACGTTCTCTCATAAAATAAACTATATAAAAGACAAGACATTTTTTTTCTTAAATTAAAAAAAATATGTTACCCTGTGGTTCTCCATATAAGACCCATTTCAAAATGTATTTAATTACAACTAATGGATCGTGAAAACTTTAGACAGTTCTCTATCCCTAAACAAGCCAGCTTTCTAAAAGGCTACGTGCAAACGCGCCACCATCTCAGCTCGCTAAATAATGAAATTACACTTCCCTCAGAAGCTTTAAGAAGCTGATTTGCTTAATCAAAGAGCGACTAATCCTATTACATTGCAACCGAACCTAAATTATACACCATAACACAAAGGCATAGAGTTCAATTTCTCTACCGCTTTGTGCTCTTCGCTCTCGGTAATATCGTTAGTTGAAGTTTATTTATATTGACGGAAGGATTTTTTTCTTGGAAGTATGCAATTGATACGCAATTAGGAAGTGGTTGAGAAGGATTTATTTCATTATAGGGGAAGTATTTAAACTGATTAGCTTGGAAACTGCGAAAAGATAGTTGCAGCCATTTTGGTTGCGATACGTCGATTTATTGCTTGGTTTTAAGTTTTAGAGTGATTGTCAAATGAAAACATATTCCTATTTGAAAATTCTTATAAGCCAATAAACAAGTGAAGCCAATAGTAGCAAGTTTTTTGCCAAGCTTTTTACTCTCTGGAAAAATAAGTTTCAATTAAAATTAAATTAGTTTATTCTTACGAGTAATGATAAAATGTATAAAAATAAATCATACCTAGTGACGAAAAAGAGGACCAAATTTTTGAGCTTTTCGTCGTAATGCTTCAACGTTATATTAGTTTTAAATATTTTGCTCGATTAGCTCGATAACATTCGAATAAAATTATATTTTTATGATTAGGCACACTGCGCATATTCAACAAAATTATCTAAATGGGGTTAAATCTTTTTAAACTGTAAACAATCAGAATCTAATACGACAGGACATACATGATTTAATTAAACTTAGATTAATGTGAATTATGTGTATGGTTATTATTCAGAATAGCAAAGTTGAAGTGGCAATGAGCAGAGCACATAGCTCGCAGTACGGATGGCTGTTAGGGAAGGAAGGTTCTCGAGTGACGGCCACGTACTGGGAGACGTAGTGTAGGTAGGCCCCCCGCAAGGTGGACCAACGATCTGGTCAAAGTCGCCGGTAAACGTTTGATGTGGGCAGCGCAGGATTGGTGTGGTGAACTTTGGGGGACACCTTTTTCCAGCAATGGGCGCTTCCAAAATGATGATGATGAAATGTTTCACGATTTATATTAATTAAAAGACCTTAAACGGGTTTTTCTTCCATGGCACCTGATGGTAAGTGAACATAAAGACTAAGGTGGTACACGTCCATCCACGAGAACTAGGACTATACTGGTCGGGAAAAATAGACGCAGGCATTCTAAACCTTGTCGACCCGTATAAAAAGGAACTGTCAAAGCGCTTAGTTCGACTTTTTGGAATATCTACCACATATGGATGGAAGTTCTACGTCTAGTAGTCCGATGGTAAAAGGGTGAGGGTTCGATTTGTTCAATCAGAGCACTGGCGCACCCTCCAAAATGAATACGGTAGTACACGTGTTTCTTACGGACACCAAGGCTGATGTGATAGGAGTCAGTTTGATAGTTAAAAAGTCATCAATCGTCACAGCCATCTGTATCTTGGTCTATGAGCGAAGCGTTCATTGACTGAAAACAAGGTGACAGCTGTATAGACCATCTGTCGCCTCAAGGTAAGCATATTAATATCTTTTATTAATATTATCTTAAGTTTTCACGATTCATAATTTAAAATAAAACAATTTTTAAACCGTATTTATCGCGTATAATTTAAACTTTACATTTTAACTCGACGTTTCGGTGTCTTTGCATACTCCGTGGTCACTGAGATATCAGGCGTTACAGGCAAAGACGAAAAGTTTTTTCTTAAAACTGGCGGGACTAGGACTCAAACCCAGATCATCTCACACCACAGGTTGAATTATTAATCAATGCACTACGGGGGCTGTCAATCAATGACAATATGGCACGATTTCTCAACGCCATCTATCGCATCGCAACTTTTCAGGAACTACTTGGTCGCTATAAAGTGATATTTCGATTCGATTTTTTATTTAAGACCGTGATTTACTTTAGGACCGCCGATCTTTATATCATGTTTCTCCTTTTTTTGTAATAAGTATAAGAAAGTTTTGTATTGTATTGCTTAGGTTGTCTGGAAGAGATCGCTCTAGGCCGCCTTTTGTGCTTTATTGTACTTTGTTGTTTTTTTGTTCATTTCTTTTTATATACAATACAGAGCAAATAAATAAGGCCTTTGAAATCTACTGGATTTGGTGTGCTTTATAGTAAATTTTATTTTGAATCAATTTAGGCTTTTAATTGTTCCTCAACGTGTTGTATTCTGGTTACCTATATAATTGTAATATAATATCCGATATTAATAGAACGCTTAATTGCATATCTAGTTGTTAATCGATCCAATTATAATTAAGCAATATGTGGATGTACACGATCCCGATTGTTAGCATGTATGGCGTAATTGGCGATTGTTTAAAATTGTTTATAGCATAATTATTTTGAGATTTACGGTGTTATGAATTTAATTTACGTTGGTAAATAACATTGGTGTAAAATTAAGGGTTAAAACGGGTACTTTAATGGAGCATTTAAATTCGCACTACTAATGTGTAGGTAACTTTTTTTCGATTACAATAAGCATCGTAAAAATCCCGTTAGCTACCGTTATTTAACCAAATTTATGGTTAACTACCAATAAAATGCAGTTATTAACGGTTAAATATCTGACACTGACAACGAAAAAGGATAAAGTTTTTCTTTCTTTTCTTGTTAACCGTCATCAAAAAGGAGGTTATCAATTCCATTCGTATGTACCTATGTAAAATTTTCAGAATGACCGAGTTTTCGTATATGTTAGTCTATATTAAAGTCTGAACAAATGTGCCAAATTTCAATAGTGAATGTATGTTTTTATGTATGTGTTCGCATATCTCCGGAACTGCGCGTCCGATTTGAGTATTTCTTTTTTTGTTGTACTAGGTATCGTTCAACTTAGAGTATAATATAAGTTTTGTCAAAATCGGTTCAATAGTTTTTGAGGTTGGGAATTTCAACCGACTTTTTTTTGCCAGTCGAAGCTTGCATCATCGCGCACCTTGCGATTCAAATTTCAATCTGCTAGCGACATCTCGCGGTGGTATTTATCCGTAACAAGCATAAAATGCGGTTAATTAACCGTTAATAACGAAAAATGCATATTTAACCGCATGGTTAAAATCGTTAATAACCAGCTTCGCATCTATAATCGAGTATCGAGTACAATAATGTTTCATAATAAAGTATTTCTAGGATTAGCTCAAATTAAATATCTTATGGAACTTGTAAGAATGTATAAATATTTAAAAAAACTTGAATAGACATAAAAATTAAAAGACTAGACAGATCGCTTATATCTATGTTCATCATAATATGTACAATATTAAAATCCAACGGGAATCGAAATACGCACCTTTTGTCATTCAAAGTAATATACAGGGTCATTTTTGCCAACAGACAACAATTGGTGTGATTGTCTGGGGATTTTATTTTTATTTATTATTTATTATGGTTTTGAAGATCAAAATATTTCAGGAGAAGGTTAAGAGTGATGTGTGGATTCAATTTAAGACGTAAAAAAATTGTATATATATTTTTAATTGAAATTTTACAATTCTTTTAAGTGATAATTTTGTTTTCTGACTATTGTAAAATCGGGGCTTAACGTATTTCTTAATAGCAATAGTTGGAAAAACGCTTTTATTTCTTGCTATTTAGTCGTAAATAACAGATTAAACTAAAATGTTGTTAACTTAGGAGAATAAAAAAATGACAGTTTACATAAAAAAAAAAAATTTTTTTTTTTCATAAATTGATTCCACCCATTATTCTTCTCCTAAAATATTTTGATCTTCATGAAAAATACCCTATATATTTAATGACTACACCAGCTCATCAACATAACCTAAGACGTGAAAGAGTAACCAACATCCATAGATCTTCCCAAATAATCACTTTCCTATATTAATAGCGTATAAACAGTGTTAACAACATCAATTCAAGAACCAATTCATAGTCAACCCTACCCTTCATTATACCTTATCTCACTTCCCGATAATAAACAAGCCTTTTATATCACATAATTTATTTATCAAGGACAAGATTCTATTAAATATTTATCCTTTCGTGCCTTTTATCAACGCCTATGCGCGCACTTGCTTATGATTTGAAGCGTTTCCGATTAGTGTTGGGATAAATCGATGAATTGATGTCGATAAATTTTAATTTTTCTGTAAAATTTATTAAAAGTCGCTTTTAATAATTTTACATTTAATCAGCGACCACAGTTAAATTCGATTTTTATTACATAAGTATATTTTTCTTATTTTTAATAATTGATAAATACTTTAAAATATTATTAATAACAGTTTAGAGAATGGAGCTAACAAGGCATACACTTTCTATTAGACTCTTTCTAATAGAAGAGTTTTAAGATTAGTAATGAGGATGCTGTTTTCCTTTGGTTTATCAAGTCAAAAAAATAAGGTCTAAATTCTTAGGAAACAAGCATTATCGTATTACCTATTCCCTCGTTACGCCTCTTCAGCTTAAAATAAAATTAGTTAAAATCCGTTCTGAATCAATAATGAAAGTAAAGTGGTCAACTTTCCTACACAGGCGTCCTATATTTTTTTAACTCATTTTGAAAATACTAACCAAGTCAAGTTAAGACTCAGTTACCATAATATATTTATCTAGGTTGGTGGTCAAAAATGAAATTGTTTAATTATTATTATTAATATTATGTTTGTTAATATATTGTTTTAAAATAATTTCAATTTCAATTTATTTTCCTTTCCGATTAATTATTTAGATAGTTCAGTTTTGATTTTTTGTTTTATCTTGGTTTACTCTTTTACTTTTTATTATTTTCAAATTGTGCGTGTTACTGTTTTAGGCAAATAAATGTTTTATCTATCCATCTAGTTAGTAATTCTATAAACTAATTGTTTGACTTTCTTCGAGTTCAATTCTTTTTCGTTTTCTTTGTAGTCCGAGGAAGGATAAAATATTGTAAAATCGAGTGAAAGTTGTGTATAACTATTATTGAATTATTGTTAAGCAATATTTTTGTGTAAGCATCCATATCATAGTTTTAAGATAACAATAATTTGTTGTTTTACCTAATAAAAAAATATTTCAAATCAGATATCTAATATATAAAATTCTCGTGTCACAGTTTTCGTTGCCATACTCCTCCGAAACGGCTTGACCGATTCTGATGAAATTTTTTGTGCTTATCCGGTATCTATGAAAATCGGCCAACATCTATTTTTTTTATTTATATGGCAAAACAACGTTTGCCGGGTCAGCTAGTAATTTATAAAAATGACTAGATCTAAGCTACTATCTAACGACCACTTTGGCGATGGGGTGAACCTATTTGCCTCAGACCCCAGAGGTTGCGGGTTCGATTCCCGCACGGAACATGAAAAAAAATGTTCCGGGCCTAGGTATGTATTCTATTCTAGGTTGGGCTTAATTTTTTTTAAGTATTTTATTTAAAAATAAAAACAGTTTACAATATTTAGAAACATACCATGGAATCTCATAATATAAGCTTTGGTTACTTTGAGGCCATGTAGTTGGTGTAATTTTCTGGAGATTTTTTATTTTATACCTACAATATTGCAAATTCACTTATAAACGTGGTCGTATTTACATAATGACACCTATTTACAAAAAATAATTTAAAACAACTTTAAACACCCACAAATTTAAAAAATCCCACAAAATCTCGACACTTCATCCCAACCCTACTTCCGGACGTCGATTCAAGATGGCGGCGGGTAATTTCCGTCGACACTTCGCCGTCGTGCGTCTGACACGACCTCTTTGGATAATTGGCCTCTTTCGTGCTGAAACCAGAACGAGGGTGGTCCGAGATGTGAGCCATTGTTTTAGGAAATTATTCCGAATGAGTGAATTTGATAATCGTAAAGAAAAATCTTTCTTTTCGGACTCAGACGCGTCCATTGGTGTATTTGGGTAAGTATGGCAATTATTTTGAATATTGTCTTAAGTTGTCATGATTCATAAATCCTAAATAAAATAATTTAATTTCTAGAGTTAAACTGTAATTTTACGCTAAAACTCCGGTAATAATGAATGTGTTTCGTACATTTATTTTGAGTGAGTAAAAATAAAGCTTTCTAAAATATAAAACTTAATATTCATAAACTTTGAGAACATAGTTAAGATAGTTTAAGATTTAATTTTTATAATATTTGACCGATTGAGCTTTTTGCTCACCTGGAGCATACCTAGAACACATGTTATATCATTTTAGATATTTTTCATATAGATAGATTAAGACTTTCATGTCACTTGGTGGAAAGTAGTCACAAAGATTTAGGTGTTACATACCCATGGGAAATCTATTAATTTGACGTTTGAAAATACCAGGACTATTGTATTCAGGCAGTTTGTTCGACGCCTTGGCCACTTGAACCAACCGACTTCCAAAAAAGGAGGAGGTTCTCAATTCGTCTGTATGTTTTTTTGTGTCTTTGTTACACGATATTTCGGACAATTATGAATCGATTTTGAAAATTGTTGTTTCATATAATAGAAGATACTTTATGGTTGGTCCCATTTAAATTTCATCGAAATCGGTTGGCTACATCGTTGAAAATTTCAAGCTCTTGAAAAAATATGTATGGTTTCGGAGAATGTTTACGTTGATGACATTCTCAGGTCAGCCTAAGTTTTGATGTGAAGTCGGTTTTTTTAATTCTCTGCATTCGTGGATTATTGGAATGTAATTTATACAGTACGGGTGATAAATCTATACTAACAAAATAATGTCTGAAACCTACAGTCAATCTCAGTAAAGAAATCTTTTTACTTTTGATGGTTGGAAAAGTAATGACATCAAAAAAGCAACAAAGTTTGAAACCCGATTTAAAATTCCGTCATCCCACCTTTCAAATTATCAGAATATTCATGTAAAAAGATATTAGTGTAATTAAAAAAAAAATCAACGATCACTTACAATAATTGGGGAGTATTTCACATCAGAGAATTAAGATTTTAAAGCAAAACTTTAAATAATACAAGTAATAAATAATTATTTTTTGCAGTCATGCTTGGTTTTGGAAATATTGTGTAAACCTTAACAATTATTTAAATAGTAATGCTATCAGCATTTAAATTTTTGAGTTAAAATACATAAGTTTATTTAATAACATTTTGAGTTCACGAATAATTTGACTAGATGCATACATACATACATAACCTCACGCCTGTCTCCCTTTGGGGTAGGCAGAGACAAGGGAACACCAAATGCTTCGATCCAGACATACCTCTTTCGCTTCCTCCACGTTCATTAATCTTTTCATACATGATCGCCGGTTACGGGTACTTTTAACTAGGCCCTTTTTAAGAACGTCACCAATTTGATCGGCGTACGTTCGCCTAGGGCGGCCCCTTCCGACTAGGTGATCCCTTTGACTAGATGATCGTTTTTTAATTGAGTTATAGCGCGTTGTTCGATATAAATAAAAATAAACACGACAAAACTCGTTGAAAAACGTCTTCTATTTAAAGTTTAAATTTTTAATTCCCAACATCACCAAAAGCTTACCGCCGGCTTCTGTAAATAACCGCGATGTCACAAAGTCACTAAAGTCATCGACGCGAACAGGGCTGCGCCAAGCTGATAGCAACGCTTCAGCGAGCTCGAATGTGTCCCGTGACAACCCTAGCATATTGCGGTTTTTATAACCCGTTTATTTGACAAAAGTAAAAGTGTTTTCGTGATCTGAAAATTTTCATATTAATAGGTGATGTGTTAAGTTTGAAGATATTTTTTTGAACGAACTCATCTTTAAAAATATCTGTTGGTATTCAAAAAACTTTTGGGTTTTTGATAAACCCTCTTATAAATAACTCATAAGGAAGGTGTATTTATTTAAAATATTTTTCATCAAAATATTTCTTTCAGTTAACAAAAATCACCAACCTAATAACCTACCAAAAGTACCTTAGCAAAACTTTTTAATTCCATCGTCCTAGAAATAGAGAGGACAGTATCATGCCAATTGCTAACCTTCACTAGTTGGAGAGGCACCTAATAAGAAGAAGGTGATTTTTCCAAGCACAAAAAAAAGTGTCCGCGATGAAAATGTGGGTCTAGAGTGTTCAATTATTATTTTTTTTAATTATTGTAACAATTTCCAACCTGTAGCAAAGTATAAAGTTTGATTTCTAGCTTATTTTATTACATTAAAATAATATTTTGTGTCCGCTTTTTCATTGTGGTGGATTGTCCCACGGCCAGTTTCGTAGTCATTATGTCTAGTATCTGAAAAATTAAGTGTAGGATGATAACCGAATCATTATATTAACAAATTAACTATTGATAAAACGCGCTTTCATATTTTAAAGTAAACTATGAAGTCTTTGACGACCGGCTGGTGTAGCGGTAACATACATTGCCTTCTATGCCAGAGGTCCTTTCGAATCCCGGCGGCGGCGGATATTTGTGTGATGAACACATATTAGTCGTCAAGTCATGGACGTTTATATGTTTATTTAAGTTTATTCTAATAAAAAAATATGTATTTTATTAAATATGTATGTTTATAAATTTCTTAAGTATATCTGTTATCTAGTATCCATAACATAAGTTCTTTAAGAAACTTAATTTGGGCTAGATAATGTTGTTTGATTGTCAGAAATATTTATTATTATTATTTATACTTAAAGCTACACGCCTTTCGGCGGAAAGACCCGACAATTGGACAATTAAAAATCTTAAAGAAACTTTAGGTCTAGGTAATGTGGTGTCACTTTAAGATAAGTATGTTAACTAAAGATTTATTTTGTTCCTTAAAAACAATTGAGCTCCTAAAACCCTAGCAGCTAACAAAGCCTATATTTCAAATCCTAAAATCCACGAAAATAACGTTTAGTTCTTATCCTCAGCGTCATATATCTTTTCTCAATCGTACAAGAGATAAAAATTTATACGTCGATCCTGCAGGATAAAAGAGCTTACTGTACCAGTCCCGGAATAACTATGAACTGGGTGTAATTCACAGTTTACCGGATAAATCCGGATACTGACGGTTCACTGTTTTTTTATAATAAATCCAGTTAGATGTCGTCTTGTTGTATGCTGGTGGTTGTAAATGTATCTGTTAGTATTGTAGAAATTATAATATTTTCTTTAGCTATCGCGAATTTTTTGCATTATTTTGAGGTGATCGTCTCAGGGGTTGGTTACATACTGACCTGGTTATTTGTAGAAAAGCATTGACATTGAAAACTAAAATTTATAGAACTATATTTTAAACGCTATACAGGGTGACTGGTGACAAATTTTAGATACTGAAGGAGAGCACTCTGTATTCGATTCTATTCATAATTATGTAATAAAAGTAGGTAAGTACTTAATTTTACACTATAATTCCCCATAAATAAATATTACTATGTTACTATTTACTTTACAGACAACTGATTCAATCGCGGCACGTTACCTGGCACGCGGTCGGTACGCTGCCAACGCTAGCGTAACCATGCGTTGCGTAATAAATTCTTTAACTTTCGGTTAAGTTTACTCAGTAAATAATTAATATTTATTTTTTATTCTATTTTTCTCTTTATGTATGATCTCAAACTATCACGTCCTTGAATTTCAATGAAGGTAAAATGTAGGTACTATATAAAAAGTTTAGTATCGCTATCCAAATAAAATTATGATTGCTGTCAAAATACAAAGGAATATTTAGACATGGCAATTTCAACAAACAAAATTCACACACTGGAGAGAAAAATTTTGATTAAACTTCACGTGGGTAAAACCGCGTGAAGCTGATAGTGTTAAATTAAAGACACGAACGACGTCGTTCAAATATGAAAAATAAATTAAACGCGATGAAATCTATTTAAAAATGGATCAGATAATTATTTGAGTCAGGTGAGCAGTTGCTTGTATGTATACTCTATCTCATAAAAACATATAATATTTAATTTTACCACTTCCTAATAGCTTAAGTTTGTTAGAATGAATAAATGGACGCATTTTTATTAATAATAAAAATACAGGGTTCATTTTAATAAGCGCATCACCTCTTGTTGACAGCTACTCCAAATCAATCCCAACAACATAAGTTTTACGGCTTTTTACAAATCTTGATAAATAACACAAAAAAGAAAAACAAAAATTTTTTCGCTGTTATTTTTTACTCCGTATTTGGTAAGTCACACCGCAACCCCGCGCACGTGGCGTGACGAAAGGTGCGTGGCATTATGCGTGGCTACGCCAATTCAGAGACAACAATAATTTTTTGTATGGGACAACAACATTTTTAAAATAATTATATTTAAAAGTCATAGACCAAATGTTGTTGGAATTGATGTTGAGAGGCTACCTGCAAAAGGTAATGCGCCAATTAAAATTAATCCTGTACTTATAAACAAAAACTGAAACAATTTGGCCCTAAAGTAAGCTGCTTTTATGGAGACCTCACAGTAGAACTGGGCTGTATACAAGTATACTGTATAGTGTATACACCAAGCTCGAGCCAGCTTATAAAGTTCATTTTCTACGAAACGGCTGGCCTCGACCTCGATCCAGGACCTCGATCCAGGACCTCGCACGCCGACCACTCGACCGATGTACCACGATGGCGTTTTTTGCCATTTCATAACGGTCTAGATTATGCTGAAAATTATTTAAAACTAGCTGTTTCACGCGGTTTTACCCTAGCAATTTCAAATCCCATGGGAATATCGGGATAAAAAGTAGCCTATGTGCTATTCCAGACTATACACTATCACTATGTCAAAATTTCATCCAAATCCATTGAGCCGTTCTGCAGTGATTGAGGAACAAACATAAATACATACAAACATTCACATTTATAATATTAGTAAGACTACCCTGATGTTTCTACAAGATAAAAATGAAGGTTGAAGTCACGAGATACACAGGATCCTTAACGAGAACCTTATTAACCTCAAAACTGAATAAAAATATTATTTTTATGATACGTAAATGTTCAAATGAGCATGATATGATATACTGAATCATTAAATGAATCCGGAAAATTTATGAATCTGTGTATTTAAAAAAAAAATACACAATAACGGAAACCAATAGAAATATTATAAAAGATGATTTTATGTTATATCCGCAAAAGTGCATTCCGTCGCAGAATTTAAACCCTCAACCTCTTCCAAAGAAATCAACTTTTCGTCTATTGAGCCACCACAAAATTTTACAAAAGATCTACAGTTAAAAATAAAAATAACTAAAAACTCCCATCCCAGTGTCACACAACCTTAGGACACACGTACGATTAAATGTAATATATTTCCATGTGCAAATAAAATAAAAGCATCATTACGATAATATGGTGCAATCAAATATGCCGAACTGTGCGTTACGTCTTTATATCGTTTGGTGATATAACTGGGCGGTTGCTAAGGCAACGGCACGTAGTGACCACGCCCTGAAATAGGGCTGTGCCGATATCGATATGTGAGGTTTTGTGTTTGGTTGTTGCTTGGGTGTGATAAATATTTTAAATGTTAATATTTTTTATAAGTATTGGATATTAAAAATAAATTTAACCTTTCGATCATTTAAAATCTAAAATTATTTGTTATCAAAGCTAAATAAAATAATTGTCTCTAGGAATGTGGCGTTGAACACATAAAACCTAAATAAATATATAGCTTGCTTTATAGATACCAAAAAATGCAATACATAGCTATCCGTTATTAAATAAGGCTTGTTTTGTAACAATCTAAATGAATTAGTGTCAGAAGCGTTGCATGGCTTACTTTAATTTAATACAGCTAGTCAAACCTAACATTCGATTGCCCAAACTTATGCAGCAAGTATGTTACTCCAAAGTAAGTTTTAAAACCTTGTGTTATTCAGACTACAATGCAAAGCAATAACGTCATAACGCCTGATGAACTTTGTAGTAATCAGCGTTATCTCAAAAAAAAAAAACTAACAAACTACTTTCAATCTTTAGCATTTCTGCAAAACTAAAAGCAATAAAAATGCTTCCCATCTGTTCTCCGATTCTTTAAAATAAAGATAATCCCAATCATTAAAGAAACAAAAGAAATGAGCTCGTAAAATTTTACCATTTCCGCAAAATGAGAGCGGAATGAGTGTAAGCAGAATTTAAACAATGCTATGAAATTTCAAAAGATATTTAATCCTTTTATTCTTCAGATGGGCTTTTGTTTTCACGTTTTCGTGTTATTTACTAGATAAGACGCCGTAAGTAAAAATGCCGCGCTTTTTGTTATAGTAGGAAAGATTTTTGAACTTTTTATACTAGACTGCCCAAGGAGGATTATGTTTTTTATTTGTTCTTACTCATACGTCAACACATAATTATCAACCGACTTCAAAAAAAGAAGGAGGTCTCAATTCGTCTGTATATATTCTTTTTATGTTTGTTACTGGGTGAAACGATTTTGATGATTCTGTTTCATATGATAGAGGATACTTTCTTTATACGGACCACCCATATAAATTTCATCGAAATCGATTGAGTACTTCATGTTTTTTTTTTTATGAGATCGTTTACCTTGACGACCTTCAGCCAATTGACGTGAAGTCGGTTTTTAATGCTCTGTATTCGTTGATTATGTTTTTGTTATTTGATTTTAATAAACTAACAACATAATTAATTATGTAGTTATCAAAATATTCAGTAAATTTATAAAACCTACGTTTATTCTTGTTACAATAGCTGAAAACAAACGCAATCGACAATATCTCAAACATGTACAACTAATGACAAAATGAACATCTTTATTATATCAAGTTTATTTCCTCTCCAAGCAAAGTATATTGAGAGATTGGGGTTTCAATTTCAAAGGCACTATTTAAGATATAGTATTTTTTGGGTTTCTTTGAATTATGATCCAACAATTATAAAATGTAGAAAATATAGAAAAGTTTACTTCGTACAATATCAATCGAAAAGAAGAGCTGCGGCTTAAAACTCAACCTTATGGATCAACGATTTGTTTTAATATAATTAGAGTAGCAGTATTATGTCAACTAAATGTGTTTAAGACTCCCTATTGTTTGATACGCCTTCGAAGCTAACATTAAGTAATCGTTGAGATTTCATAAAAAAAAATTATACGAATTTTGTAAAGTATTTGAATTGATTTTGCGTGCATTTCTTATGAAATACTCGTATACCTTTGAAAGTTATATGAATAAAAGCTTAATGCTTAATCTAATATATAAAATTCTCGTGTCACAGTTTTCGTTGCCATACTCCTCCGAAACGGCTTGACCGATTTTGATGATTTTTTTGTGCTTATCCGGTATCTATGAGAATCGGCCAACATATATTTTTTTTTATTTTTTTTATTTATCTATATGGCAAAATATCGTTTGCCGGGTCAGCTAGTGATATTTGAGGATCAAACGAACTTCTAAAGTGAAGTTCGATCCTAATTATGTGAACAGCTTCTTTCGAAGCGATTGAGGTTTACTTTATGTAGTAGCGCCACCTACTGCTAGCCTTTGCACGGATTTTAGAGTCTATGATAAGGGTTCTTTTTTTTTTTTTTTTTTAACAACTGTCACATTTCGCTCCCTATGTCAGCATCCAGTCTACAGAACTCATTTTGTTTAAAGTCAATCTGTCTTATTCCTGTTTGTTCATTTCACTATATTGGGGTTGGGTAAAATACAAATATAAATTGAAATTACTCCATGTTGAAACATATTCATATTATGCTCATTTCAAAGCATATAAACGGGTGGGTTTATATTAAATCGCTTCGAAAGAAGCTGTTCACATAATTAGGATCGAACTTCACTTTAGAAGTTCGTTTGATCCTCAATTATATTTCACAGCTTCTTTCTTCGCGATTGAGGTTTACTTTATGTAGGATGTTTAAAGATTAGTTATAGTGAAATGAATTGGCAGAGTAGTAAGGTAAAACTCTTCAATAGTAAATAAACATACTTATTGAAAACAATTCAACAATGATTAGGCAAATTATTTTTCGTTACAAAGTTTGTTATAATTTCTAGCAAGGACTGAGGAAGAATCCGACCATCCTGCAGTCCTTTTGATAGGTCAATAGAAACTCCTAAATAAATAGCTCTTGATGTAGCAGCATGTCATGTACTATGTGCACTAAAAATATTTTCATCAATACCACTGAGAGTTAAAGTGTTTTTAACCCAGTGACTTAAAGTTTGGAAACCTATATGTTTCTTAAAACTAATAAACAAATTTTCAGGTTTCCTTAAATTTTCGTTTTATTTATATACTTACTTCTGTAAGGTTTTTGCTGGACAAATTTCTGGACGAATATTAAAAAACGGAAACTTTACCAAGGTCTGTTTACTATTAAATTTAGAGGTTTTTATAAACCCTTTTATGAGTACTTTTTTAGTTATTAAAATATTTTTAATCTTTGTCACGGATAAAATTTGAACACGATGTTCCGTTACAAGAGCTATTAGTGTAACAGTTTTCTTGGAAAAGAGTCTTTAAGTCAAGGTCTTCATTAGGAAATTTTGTAGGTAAGTAGCTCAATACAACTGCTGGATCCCAGTAAGATCATACTTGATGTGGTTGGTCTTCACATAACGACTCCTTTCATGAAACTTTTTAACCTGTTATATTGGGAATTTATGTTTAATATTAATGATAATGCAGATCTATAGCTATTAATAGTACCGTACTTAGCACCTTTTTCGAAAATTTCAGTTAGAAAATGAACAATTATTGGTTTAGAAGTTTGAGTAAAACTAAAATTATTATTTTTGCAATATTCAATCCACGCCTTGATACCTCCTTCACACTGTCTCGGTAAGAATTATCCAACAAAGATGCCAACATAATTTCAACGGACTTTGAAGACAGTGATCTTTTTACTAACGCTTGCTGAACAATTTCGCGGCAACCAAGGTTAACGTTTAATGAAGGTTGTGCGCAGATTTGGTAGATAGTGATGATATCACGGTTGAGCGGGTGAAATTTTGTGGTTAAGCGGCATTCATAATGCCTTATTAAATAGATAGTCTGAATATTGAATTTGTAGATTTTCTTTCTGATTATCGTGTATCCGTGACTCGGTAGAAATCGCTTTGTATCTGGCCAATCTTCGATTATTTTGCTGCGATTCTTAGGAAACACGTTTTCTTATGTTTTAGTAACATTAAACTTGTTATTATTTTGGCAATTGGAAACGTAGTATTACGATAGTGTGTGTTTAATGAACCACGGAGATAGGCAATAACGTCGAGATTGAAAAGATTGAAAATTGAAAATGCGTTGAACTTGTTGCAATTGACAAAAGAGCTGGATTTTACTGTCGAACTGTTTGACATCCCATTCAGTGTCATTAAACTGTTTTCGTGACAAACTCTCAGCTTCTATATTATCTTTTGAAGTAATATAAGATGTAAAGATATTGATCTTACGCATTTCACGCTATTTCCATTGGTCTCGGGTAATATGATCCATATGTGAAAACTGAACAATACCCATTCTATTTATACAGGTAATGGTAATATCTATTCGTAACAATATATCACAATCGTAACTACCATAATTATGCGAATGTTTTAAGTCCGAAAAAACTGCTTTTAATTCCAGAGTATTAGTGTGTAGCGACGACTCGCTTTCCTTCCAATGACCCGCTGCCTCTTTTCCATCACAAAACCCGCCCTAGCCAGTATTATGATGCGTCAGGATAGATAGTTTTAGTGTATTGGCCTGTTCTAAGAGGAGAAAAGCCCTCTTCTAGATAATTTAACCACCAAGTAAATTCATATTTATTATATCTGGGTAAATTCACTACCTGATCATAAGTAGGATTTTTATTTGGTGACAATATTTTAAATTGCTCGAATAACTTTGTGTATTATTTTTTCTATTTTAAGAACTTATTTTTTTTTTTTTTTTTTTTTTGGGGGTAGTTTTAAAATAATTTTCTCTGAATCAAAAATAAACCCAAGGAATTTACATTGTGTTCTAGGAACAAAGCAACTTTTTTCGTATGCATTATGAAACCTAAATTTATTAAAATATGTTTTGTAATCCAAACATTCTCATTACAATCAACACAATCTTTGCCAATGTAAAATATATTATCTAGATATATTATGGATGAAAAAATTATCCCGACGTAAAAATTCCATGACTGGTTTTAATATTTTAGTAAATACTTATATAAAGAGCGGTGCATAAGTCAAACGTTTAATATTTGAATTCATATAAAACGTTGTTATATTCAAATCGAAGGTACTTTCGGAAAGACTTATCAACATTGATGAAAAAATAACTATCTTTTGCATCTATTGAGGCCATGTAGCATTGTTTTGTTAACTTATCAGCGGTTCTGTAATCTTCCATTTTGAAGTGTTTTGTAGTAAATTAATTCAAAGATTTTAAATTATGTATGAAGCGATTTTCACCGTATAGCTTGAGCACAAGAAAAAATTTGTGATAAAATTTACCTGGCTCATGAGAACATACGAATATAGCATTTATTTTTAATAGTTTGTCCAACACTAAAATATAATCTTTATGGCCATGTATTGGCCTTGGGTAAACACAAGAGCTACTTTGTTTAGCGGGCAGATATTTAAAAGGTTTTTAGTAAGCAGCTATTCACGATAATATTAATGGATCACTCGTTATCTAAGCCCATTTTTGATGAAAATATCGTAAACGTCCATCGCACTGCACCTGGTGGTTTATTTCCGCTGGTTGCTAGTGTTCCACGACCGTTCGTGGTAGGTCCCACGTGGCGGGTACGTGTAGCTCTGCTGTGGAGCTCGAGCCGGCAGCTGTGGCTGCGGAGATGACGTCGTCGTTTTTTGCAATTTGCAGCGTTTCAGCAACATCTCCTCCCAATAAATAATCATCGCAACTTGTATTGGTCAGCGTGTCACGCAGGCATACGTTTATGGAACTCATTATTATGTTACGATGAGTTTTAGTTTCCCTATTCTGGCTATCGCGACAAGCGTAACTCAGCAGTTTTAAAAGTTTTTGCTTCAAAGTTTCATTGAAAATGATGACCATCGCTTGTGATAAAGCTGCCAAGGCGATTCCAATTTGCCCTTTTTTTTTTTTTTTTTTGTTGTTGAAGTATAGAATCTCGTTTGGTGAGAGTTTCAGCCAATGCTGCTTTTGCTTCTAAATTTAATAAAGGGAGCAAGTAAATATTTGCAAATTGCGGGTACAAGATAGTCCTCAACAGGCTTATCTTTAGATTCTTTAGATCTTCAGCCGACAACTGCTGGTTTTTAGACCTCTTCCGGGACATCAATCGTAACAAAAAAAGGCTGATAATGACGGAGGTAGCTCGGGCACTTCAAATCTTGGATTCGGCGTGCAAGACCGCAAATCAGATTAATCGCCAACGGCGATATTATCTGGTAACTGACTAATCAAAAAAATTAATTATATGCATCGAAACTCGATGACTACACGCACATACCATGTGGGTAATTTTGTGTCAACGACATTTTTTCTAATATTTATTAAAATTATATTAGAGATTCTCCACCGTACATCAGATTATATCGCCACCGGCGATTTTATCGAGTAACGGACTAAATAGGAGACTTAATTATATGCATCGAACCTCGATGACTACACGCACATACCATGTGGATAGTTTTTGTGTCAACGACATTTTTTCTAATATTTATTAAAATTATATTAGAGATTCTCCACCGTACATCAGATTATATCGCCACCGGCGATTTTATCGAGTAACGGACTAAATAGGAGACTTAATTATATGCATCGAACCTCGATGACTACACGCACATACCATGTGGGTAGTTTTTGTGTCAACGACATTTTTTCTAATATTTATTAAAATTATATTAGAGATTCTCCACCGTACATCAGATTATATCGCCACCGGCGATTTTATCGAGTAACGGACTAAATAGGAGAATTAATTATATGCATCGAACCTCCCAACACAGTTGGGTTCTTCGGAATTTGTAATTTGATGTCTCAACCTCCTCGAATTATTTTCTTGAGAATTTTCTCCTCCTTCGATGCACAATTTTTACCATTTAAACTTTTAAAATTTAACTAGCTAATTAATATATTTTAGTCGACGTGCGCAGGCTACAGCACGGAAACGCAGAATGAGTTCTGTAGACTGGATGCTGACATAGGGAGCGAAATGTGACAGTTGTTAAAAAAAAAAAAAAAAAAGAACCCTTATCATAGACTCTAAAATCCGTGCAAAGGCTAGCAGTAGGTGGCGCTACTACATAAAGTAAACCTCAATCGCGAAGAAAGAAGCTGTGAAATATAATGTATATTTCTCGCGCGAGATAAAAATCGAATATCGTGGTAAGGATCTCGGAAATTCATTAAATTATACTCAAACATTTTATTTTACAAAAAAAAAAAACATCGATAACAAAATCTCCAGCCCTATCTAAACCCCTCAAAAGACCGCCAAGAATTCCCGACATGCCACCGCGAGCACCAGGGCATATTAAACCCCACATTCCGATTGTCAACTATGAAGGCATCGTTGGGGACAATGCAGCACTTCGTACATCTGGAATTAAAGGTTAATAGGAAATTGAGGGCCGCGGTATGAAGTTATATTGAGGTTGAGATGTTAAATTGGTGTCATAAGCGAGGTTACGGAATGTAGGTTATTGATGAAAGGTTATTGCATTCTTTTAAATAAGTATTATGTGTAATTACTAAAATCAAGCAGTTATTAATATTATAAATGTAAAAGTTTGAATGGATGTATGGATGTTTGTTCCTCAATCACGGCAGAACGGCTCAACGGATTTGGCATAGCGATAGTGTACAGTCTGAAATAGTACATACGTTACTTTTCACAAAATGACTACTTTTACTATAATAATTGATAATTGTGTCTCCGAAATGCTGTTTTTTATAAAATAAAAATCCTCATACATTATTTTCAAGAGGCAAACATTGTTGTTGGCATACCCCTAAATAATTGTTTTTATATTACGATGCAGATTTGCCGAGTAAATGTTTGGTTGAGATTAATTAATTTATTTATTTATTTATTTATTTATCGTTCACAAAATCCACAGACCTTAGAACTAACTTAAAAAGAAACATATCTTGTGTAACTTATGTCTAATCACGGATTTACATTTTATAATTTTTACATTAAGAGAGCTGAACTTTAATAGGATTAACAGATCAATTTACATAAAACTTGAATATAAATTATTAATTATAAATTTCACCTATAAACGAGAAAGCTGTATAATCACAATTACGTTTAATGTTTTTATTAAAATTAAAAAGAGATTAAAAAGAGCAAATATAATTATTAGAATTAAAAGATTATAATTACAGAAAATTAGGAATTTAAAACAAAAAATATGTTTGTCTATATGTGAGAGGTTGTGTGTGTGTGTGTAAGTGTAGATGTGTGGGTGTAAGTGCGTTAGTGTGGTGTGACTTTATTAAAAAGGTTCAAGTTCTTTATGTAGTTTTTGGTTTAGTTAATTGTTATGACTATTATTCTTCTGATAAAATTGAATCTATAATTTGCTTCCTGAATTCAGTTTTGCTACGACAAAAAACATCAATTGAGCCAGAGTATTTATTGTAGGTTTTTTGTGTTCTATATATGATTGAGTTTTGATAGAAGTTAGTACGTGCATGCGGGAGGTTGAACAAAGATGTGTGTCTTGTACGACGCGAAGGGACCCGAAGCCTTAAACTTTGTTCTGTCAGATCTGAGCAGTCCATTGTACCATGAACACCAGCGTGTAGAAATAACAAATCAGTCACAATTCTTCTATTTTTAAGGGATAGCATATTATGAGTTCGACAGGACTCAACATAATCCGTTATCATAAATTGGCATCTATAATTTAAATTTTTTAAGAATTTTATTTGAATTTTCTCAACATTTTCAATGCACACTGAATACTGAGGGTTCCAAATACTGCTACAATATTCAAGTACACTTCTTACATAGGCATAGAATAATATTTTTAAGCAATCGGTGTCATTAAATGGTTTACTGACGCGGAGTATGAAGCCCAAGTTCTTATATGCTTTACTGACTGTATGTGTGATGTGTTCATTAAAAGTTAACTTGTCATCTAGAATTACTCCCAAGTCTCTGACCTGGTGTACTTTTTTAATATTGATGTCAGAGATTTTATAGATGTAGTCAATAGGATTTTTCTTTCTTGTGAAAGTCATTACCATACATTTGCTAATATTAATATCTATTTTGTTTTCTTGGTAATATTTGTTTAACCTTTCAAGATCTTTTTGAAGATTAATGCAATCTGTAATTGAGTTAATTTTATTATAGATTTTAGTGTCATCAGCGTACATTAAAAAGTTTGAAAAACGGAAACATTGTGGTATGTCATACAAGTAAGCTGCATATAAAAGTGGTGAGAGCGTGGATCCTTGGGGCACCCCCGAAGGAACGTTTATGTAGTTGGAACGGTTTCCACCCACTACAACAGCTTGGCAACGATTTCGGAGATAAGACTCCAGCCATCGCAATAGGTTGCCGCATATACCTAGTTCCTGCAGTTTGCGCATTAAGATGGTGTGGTCCACACGGTCAAAGGCTTTTTCAAAGTCTGTGTAAATAACATCGATCTGTGAACCACCATCCATGCCGTGGAGTATGTCGTTGGTAAATACGGCAAGGTTTGTAGCAGTAGACCTACCCTTAATAAAGCCATGTTGGTTGGGTGGAATACTCCGATGAAGAAATGCGTATAGGTGATGATGCACTGTAATCTCCATAAATTTACATAAGGTGTTTAACTTAGAAATGGGGCGGTAGTTCTCGATATCAGATTTTAAACCCTTTTTGTAGATTGGAGTCACATGAGCTGTTTTCCATATTTTTGGAACAAAACCCTCACGAAGGCAGCGATTAAATAACATAGTGATAGGTATTGTGAGAGATTCAGCACATTTAGTATAAAATATTGGTGGAATTTTGTCACTACCGGCACCCTTGTGTGGGTCAGCTGATTTGAGTAACTTAAAAATAAAATCAGCTTCCACTGTGATTAAATTTAAAGTATCTAAATTTATCCCTTCAAGTGATTCATCTGTGGCGTGAGGACTGGATGAGGGAGGGCCAAAATTGTTCTTAAAATAATCGCTAAATGAACAACAGATTTCTTTTGGGTCGGAAATTGACTCTCCTTTATAAGTCATAACGTTAGGAAAGCCAGATTGGTTCTTTCTTCTAGACTTAACATATGACCACAGTAACTTTGGGCATGATTTAATATTTTGCTGAGAATGTTGTATATAAGTGACATAACAAGTATTTTGAAGTTTTTTGACTTGAGCCCGTAAATATGAAAAAGTTTGATACTCTAGTTTGTTTCCATATTTTTTCCAGTTGGAGTGAGCTTTGGATTTTTCTTTTATTAATTTTATTAGTTCGCGACTGTACCAAATTGGATAGACATAATTATTTGATTTAGTAACCTGGGGTACATACATATTGATCGCAGTATTTAATTTTGTATAAAAATTATCCACAGCGGTTTCAATGCTACAGGAGATTAACAGATCGTTCCAGGGTAGATTCACCAAATAATTATTAATTTCTATGTAATTAGCCTTGTAAAAGAGAAGTTTAGTTTGTGGTGTCTGTTTTAAAGGAGGTATTAATAAGTCTATTGCATTCATAGATATTGTAGGATGGTAGGTATCTTCTTTAACCAGTGCTACTTTTGACCTTTGTAAACCTAATTAACTCTTAATTAACTCTTTTCACTTGTATCTACTGTTTTCTAACTTATAAACTAACCTAACACTATCTTTTAGCTCAACATACTACTAGCATCATTGATCTATAACTGCTTGTTGCCGTGTAAGCACGTCTAGGAAAGCAATGATTATCAAAATTGTTAATTTGACTCTTTCTAAATTTTTTTTTTTTAATTTATTTATTTAAAGTCGCTTTACAACAGCAAAGGTCATTAGCGACCACAGTGGTTTACATACATTTATATAATTTGATAACTTTAAGGAAATTAAGTGTTCTTTCACAACCAAAATCGTTCAAACATTGTGTCAAATTATTCGGGAGATTACATAGTTTTTTCTCAGTCTCATAAACTTGACATTCCTCAAACAGATGATATACAGTTAAATCCAACCCACATTTGCATTTTGTTTTATTATTCTTTGTGATTAAATATATATGAGTTAAGTTGGTGTGTCCAATACGAAGTCTTGTGATGGTAACTTGATCTTTTCTACAGTTAAACGACAATGGAGTTTTATCAAATATAGACTTTCTCACTTTATACAATTTACTTGTGTTATTTATCTTCCATTTAGAATCCCACAGAAATTTAATCTTAAATTTAATGAACTTCTTTCTAAATTTATTTGATTGCAATCTGTGTGTTTGTCTTTTTAAATAAATAATAGTCCAGTCATTACGTACATTCAAAAAAGAAAATGAATTTGCGCTTCTAATTTTTTAATATGTTGTAGGGGATACCTAGAAAAGCTTAACTTGAGATTGTCGACCAAGCTTTCCTAGGAGCTTTCGCCGCCATCTTGGAAAACGCATAAAATTTGTTTTTCGGCAATAACTCGGCTATCCGATGAGATTCGAACATTTTTGTAGGACACTTTTTGTAGCTTTCTTTGTGCTCTACAATACGCCTGAATCATTTTTAGCGTTTCATGCATCGATATCGAGATATCGATCGATAAAGTCAAAAATTTAGGACACAATTTTTGTTTTTTGCTTTTTTTTTCTTTGGGTCTTAATAAATATGAAAAATTGTGGAATTCAAACTTGTAGAGCATATTCAGACCTACAATTTCTTTCTTAGATTTTTTTATGTTGGACAAAAATTACGATCTCCAGCGCGCCGCAAAGTCGGTGAATCCACACTCAGCGTCGAGCAAGCTGCTCGCTCGGTTGTGTCTGGATCTCGAATCGAATGGGAAATTGTTCAGGAAATTGATAGGATAAAAAATAAGTACATAGAGCAACAAATTAAGGATCACACAATAGTAATTTATTAAACAAATAATTTGTTTGTGCAGTAAAAAATATTATTTTTTACAATACAAAATAAACAAAACAAAATAAACGGAAAGAAAAATATTTTTTTCTGCACTCGAGACACGAACGATGGACTTTTTTCATGTCTTTTTTCGCTTGGATGGTCCAGGCTGAGGATCTTCATCCTCCGTAAACTCTTCGAGTTGTTGTGTCTGTTGAAACGTTGGAAATGATGCTGATTCGATGAGAGCATCGTCATCATCATCGTTACAGACATCGTCGTCGTCGTCAAGCAAAATGTCGACTCTGGCGACGTTACTGCATGTTTGCCCACTGCAGTGCATGCAAATAACGGAGCAACTGATTCCCGCTTTTCTACACCCACAGGCGGCCTCACAATTTCCTTTACACTTACAGGAAATGAGCTTTAATAGTTCAGGCGGAGCGGGTTCGGCGGTGCTGGTGATTGGTTCAAGCCCTCGATTGGTCTGTCGCCAACCCCATCCTGGTGGATCCTTGAAAAATCCGAGCCAGGTTTGAACTTGGAGATACGTCCGGAAAATGTGTTGACGCACAGCGCTTTTGGTTGGCGGGAGTAGTGAGAGGTGATTCACTTTATTCCCTGTCATTGATTTTGCGAAGCGATGGAATCGCAAAATATTTATGGACTTCTCGTGCTTATCACCACCATATAGGGCGATAAGGAATTGCTCTCCCGCGCAAGTGAGAACCTCCGGATCGGCCTTTTCTTGTTTGAATAATTCCACCGATGACCGTAGCTCTGGATTTTTCTCGAGAGTGTTAATGAACTTCGACTTGCCGATGTTATAGAAAGATGATGTCGTGTCGCAACCGCTAAAAGCGTGAATGAAAAGAATGTGCCCCAGAACTGACTTGTGTTTGAAACTGTGCGCTCTATGCGGGCACTCCGTTATAACGAGTTTACAGCCAACTAGATATCGAAATTTTTGCCCAGAATATCGGAACCCTCGATTTACACTACGCACAGCAAAAACTCAACACGATACGATATACTAGATGATTAAACGAACTTCTAAGTGAAGTTCTATCGCTATTATATGAGTCGCTTCATTCGAAGATATTATATAACAGGTAGTCCTTTTTAGGTACTAGGTAACTTCGCACAATTTAAAGTATCATAAAAAAAAACACTGTGGCGGGGCGCCGCGTGGCATGATCCACCCGGTTCGCGCCAAGCCCTCATTCTTTAGAGACCCTAAACGAAACTTTTAAATGGGTTCCGGGGTGGGTGGGTACGTCATATCTTCGAATGAAGCGACTCATATAATAGCAATAGAACTTCACTTAGAAGTTCGTTTAATCATCTATTATATTTCGTCGCTTCATTCTTCAGATATTATATAACAGGTAGATTTTCAGAGATAGAAAGTTTTGTTTAGGTATATACTTGGAATTGAAATAAGTAAAGATATAAATATGTAATTACATATTTTATTATTATAGTACTTAATAATTAGTATTATTGCATAATGAACTTCAAATAATCTTACTTTATTTGAGTTGCTAGAAATTATAATCAGCTTAAATTAATGAAACTTAGTGATAGTCTATTTATAGACACATAATTTTTAATGTAGTAATTTACTTAATATCAAAATACGTAATATTCAATAACTATTTTTAATATTAGGTTAAGTATTGTTAAGTATCGACAAAGCAAAGTTATTTTGTTGATCATCTAAAGGCCGATGGTAAAACTTTGCGAACACCTGTGAGTTTTGTGTCCACCCGGCCGTTTTTCGAATGACATCGACACTGATACCGGCCGCGCGCGCGGCTGAGGTTGACGCGTGTCGTGTGCTGTGCGCACTAAAACGCTCATGTCAATGCCACTCGTGGCGAGCGTTTGCTTAATCCATCGACTTAGCGTCTGACTTGATGCAGTTCTGTGGGGAGCTTTGAATGTTACGAAGAGATTCCCGGAGTTTGAACCTCAGATATTTTTGTAATAAAAATATATTCTTTTAAAGTTGATACTGGGCATATGTTGATATTGCTTTGAAAGTTTGAGAAGAGGGAGAGATAATAAGGGCTGTTCACGATTTGGAGCGGAAGTCTTGATTATATCTGTTATAATAATATTTACTTTATCAGATTGAAAAACAATTTTTTCTAATTTAATTAAAGACAATGTCTGTACTCTTTGACCGGTACATAAAGCTAATAATGTAACGAGTTTTTTTTTTTTTTGTAATATTTTCTAATGATAAATTAATATTTGGATACCAAGAAGACAGTTGATTTAGTACTAAATTTGGATCCCAAGTAAATGAATATTTAGGCTTAATAGGTTTAGTTTTATAGGCTCCTTTTAAGAGGCGTTTAACACAACTATTATCACTTATCTCTTCTCCTAATAAAAGAGATAATTCAGATCGATGCGTATTTAATGAACCGTTAGAACATCCCTTATTAAATTGCTCGTTTAAGAATCAAAGAACTAATGGAATGGATTTTTCGAAACTATTAATTCATAACCACACTTCTTGAAACCATAACTTCAATGAGACGTTGTACTAGCGAATAGTAGTGTCTGCGAGCGAGGCGAGCATCAACGTGAGAGCCTCTGGTGGGCAGCCGCGCCGGCTGAACGACGCCCGGAGAGCCTCGCGGCACCCAGGGTAAGGCTGGAGTGCAGTGGGTGCTGACTCCATGGCTGAGAAGGCCAGAAGGGGAATACAAGTACCCCTTCGGCTTTATCATCAATGATTTTTCGTAAACATTTTAATACAAGAGAAAAGGGAGGAAATGCATAAAAATCCAAGTCAGCCCAGCTTATTGTAAATGCATCAACTGCGACTGCATCAGGTTCAGGCTTCTAGGTGACAAATAATTTACATTTGGCTCGACTTGAGAACAAGTCGATCTTAATGGGCCCGAAACTATTTACAATAAGTTGGAAAGCGCTATCCGAGAGGGCCCATTCAGTATCAGGGTTAAGTTTTCTGGACTCTTTCTTTCTTTCTTTTCTTTTTCTTCACTAGCTATACTTTTGAGACCTAACAAAACCGCGAGTAATTCTAAAAAGTTAATATTATTTTCTTTTTCACTGTTCGTCCATGAACCACTATATTTATTATTTTTGCATACTGCTCCCCAGCCTGTCCTAGATGCGTCGGTGTAAATTTCTAACTTATAATTTTGAGTAATGATTGGACAAGAAATAATATTAATATTATTTTTCCACCACCATAAATCTTTTAGTAATATCTTATTGAGATTCATTTTTGCCTCATAGTTTCCTCCGAACTTATTTAAGGCTAAAAAATTTTGTCTCTCTAATATTTTTGTATATAAGAATCCATATTTTGTGGCTGGACAGGCTGCGATCAATACACCTATAAGTTTAGCGAAATTTCGTATTGAACAAGTTTTAAGATTAATGTACCTATTTATTAACTGTGCAATGTTATTCCGCTCATCGCCAGGTAACGTAATAGACATCTGTTCTGTGTTGAACATAAAACCTATGAATTTGATTGACTTTTTTGGTACAATGTGACTTTTATCGAAATTTACAATAAAACCTAGACAATGTAATAACTTCAAAGTTTCTCTTACATTAATCATGCATTCTTCATATGTATCTCCAATAAGAAGATCGTCTTAATAGGTAGTAGACTTAAAACCTTGTTTTCTCAAATGACTCATTACTTCACGCATAATTTTTGTAAATACCCACAAAGCTATCGATAATCCATACGGCATTGCTGTGAACTCGTAAGTGATCGGCTCAGACGAATCATTTTCTTGGAATTCGAATCGTAGGTACTTTCTGTTTTATAAGATTCCATTTTAAAATGTACTTTTGTTACGAACTTGTTTAAAGATTTTAAATTTAGTATAAACTTTTTTTCTCCGTTAGGTTTCGGAGCTAAAAATATATTTGAAATACATTGATCATTTGAAGGAGAACAAGGTTTTATAGCCCCTAAGTCAAGTAATTTATTTATAGCTATTTTCATGTCTCGTTTTTCACATGATGACAAATTAATTTTAGGAATAGAATACTGACAAATTTGAGTATCGAATGGTATTCTAAATAAATACTTTAGCCACTTCAATATAACTTCATTTTTAGTTATTTTTGTCCAACAATCATAAAATAAATTAATTCGACCTGCATGTACCTTGATTAATGTTGGGTCGGAGCACGCATCCTGGATGAAGTCTGCGGCTGGAACTTGGCGTTGAACGCAGAGTTCGATTGTGGGCGCTGCTGTGTTTGAGCTGCTATCGGTTTCCTCTGACCTCCCCGCCCCCCCCTGAACGACGGGTAACGAGGAGGTCCTGTCCAGTTTCCCTGCTGAGACGACCGGTTGACCGTTGATATTTGAGAGGCGGCTGTTTTGGCTGGGCCTTTTTTAATTAGGGCTCCCTGCTTTTCAATGGCTTTACTTGCCTTTATTTTTTCCGGCACTGAACTTCCGAATAAAGTTTTGTCTCTTTCGGAGTCTTGTATAACATGTTTAAAGTTTGTATCCAAATTCGGTAAAATCAGTTTTACCCTATCTTTGGTTAACATAAAGTGGAGGTCTGATAATAGGCGGCATCCATCACTTACGTGACGGAGGGCCTTCATTTGTTTTCTTCCTTCCCAAGGAGGACGTCAATCCCTCGATTTATGGCGGTAATACCGTACCCCAGCTGTTGCTGAAAGTTTTGGTTTTTTTTTTTTTTTTTTGTCACGTGCTCGTGCTATGTCAGTTATGGCTGCCAAGATTTCCGCATTTAGTTTTGGGGCTTGCAAGTTTTTGCAGTTTTCGGGTACCGTATTTTCTATGGTTAATTTATCTTTGTCTTCTTTGGACAGTCCTTTTCTTAGTAAAGGTGTCCATAAATTTGAGAGCGTATCGTGTATTTTAGCGCCAAATTCGGGTGTATCGGAATTTGCAGCTCCAAGTGCAGTAAGCAGCTCTGGATCCAGATCGGGATTAGGTTCTCCCGATATACCTGGTGCGTCTTGTGATATTGACGGCTCCGGATTAGGGAGCGTCTTTGCAGATAGCTTTTGATCCACAGTGAATGACGCGGCAGTCTTCTGGTTATCCAGGTTTACATCATCCAGCGGTAGCGGTAACTCATACCTTGGAGGCGACATGTTTATGTTTTAACAAACATATAATTCATATTAATATAACGCTCATAACGTATTACAGACAACGAGATAAATCTCCTTGAGATTACCCGCATTTTCTGTAGTCGTATTGAAAACAAAAGGTGATCGATAAGATCAGATAAAATTTATTAAAGTTTACATCACAACGATATTGAGCAGTTAACGTGATATATCTATTATAGATTACACGCATTTTCTGCTCTGATTTTTTAAATAACCTTGGAGGCGACATGTTTATGTCTAATTCATATTAATATAACGCCCATAACGTATTACAGACAACGAGATAAATCTCCTTGAGATTACCCGCATTTTCTGTAGTCGTATTGAAAACAATAGGTGATCTAAAGATCAGATAAAATTTATTAAAGTTTACATCACAACGATATTGAGCAGTTAACGTGATATATCTATTATAGATTACACGCATTTTCTGCTCTGATTTTTTAAATAACATTTTTACACTGAATAAGTAGCTCTTGCCTTGTAAGATTTCTTCTTCATCGGTAGAAATAATTCGCTGTTTCCGTTTTTTATTTATTTTTTGTTCCAACTTTTTTATCTTTATATTATATTTCACAGCTTCTTTCTTTGCGATTGAGGTTTACTTTATGTAGTAGCGCCACCTACTGCTAGCCTTTGCACGGATTTTAGAGTCTATGATAAGGGTTCTTTTCTTTTTTTTTTTTTTTTTTTTTTAACAACTGTCACGTTTCGCTCCCTATGTCAGCATCCAGTCTACAGAACTCATTCTGCGTTTCCGTGCTGTAGCCTGCGCACGTCGACTAAAATATATTAATTAGCTAGTTAAATTTTAAAAGTTTAAATGGTAAAAATTGTGCATCGAAGGAAGAGAAAATTCTCAAGAAAATAATTCGAGGAGGTTGAGACATCAAATTACAAATTCCGAAGAACCCAACGGTGTTGGGACTTATTAGAAAAAATGTCGTTGACACAAAAACTACCCACATTGTATGTGCGTGTAGTCATCGAGGTTCGATGCATACAATTAATTCTCCTATTTAGTCCGTTACTCGATAATAATATCGTCATTGGCGATTAATCTGATGTACGGTGGAGAATCTCTAATATAATTTTAATAAATATTAGAAAAAATGTCGTTGACACAAAAACTACCCACATTGTATGTGCGTGTAGTCATCGAGGTTCGATGCATACAATTAATTCTCCTATTTAGTCCGTTACTCGATAATAATATCGTCATTGGCGATTAATCTGATGTACGGTGGAGAATCTCTAATATAATTTTAATAAATATTAGAAAAAATGTCGTTGACACAAAAACTACCCACATTGTATGTGCGTGTAGTCATCGAGGTTCGATGCATACAATTAATTCTCCTATTTAGTCCGTTACTCGATAATAATATCGTCGTTGGCGATTAATCTGATGTACGGTGGAGAATCTCTAATATAATTTTAGTAAATATTAGAAAAAATGTCGTTGACACAAAAACTACCCACATTGTATGTGCGTGTAGTCATCGAGGTTCGATGCATACAATTAATTCTCCTATTTAGTCCGTTACTCGATAATAATATCGTCGTTGGCGATTAATCTGATGTACGGTGGAGAATCTCTAATATAATTTTAGTAAATATTAGAAAAAATGTCGTTGACACAAAAACTACCCACATTGTATGTGCGTGTAGTCATCGAGTTTCGATGCATATAATTAATTCTTTTGATTAGTCAGTTACCAGATAATATCGCCGTTGGCGATTAATCTGATTTGCGGTGGAGACGATCTTGCACGCCGAATCCAAGATTTGAAGTGCCCGAGCTACCTCCGTCATTATCAGCCTTTTTTTTTTTGATACGATTAATGTCCCGGAAGAGGTCTAAAAACCAGCAGTTGTCGGCTGAAGATCTAAAGAATCTAAAGATAAGCCTGTTGAGGACTATCTTGTACCCGCAATTTGCAAATATTTACTTGCTCCCTTTATTAAATTTAGAAGCAAAAGCAGCATTGGCTGAAACTCTTACCAAACGAGATTCTATACATCAACAAAAAAAAAAAAAAAAGGGCAAATTGGAATCGCCTTGGCAGCTTTATCGCAAGCGATGGTAATCATTTTCAATGAAACTTTGAAGCAAAAACTTTTAAAACTGCTGAGTTACGCTTGTCGCGATAGCCAGAATAGGGAAACTAAAACTCATCGTAACATAATAATGAGGTCCATAAACGTATGCCTGCGTGACACGCTGACCAATACAAGTTGCGATGATTATCTATTGGGAGGAGATGTTGCTGAAACGCTGCAAATTGCAAAAAACGACGACGTCATCTCCGCAGCCACAGCTGCCGGCTCGAGCTCCACAGCAGAGCTACACGTACCCGCCACGTAGGACCTACCACGAACGGTCGTGGAACACTAGCAACCAGCGGAAATAAACCACCAGGTGCAGTGCGATGGACGTTTACGATATTTTCATCAAAAATGGGCTTAGATAACGAGTGATCCATTAATATTATCGTGAATAGCTGGTTACTAAAGACCTTTTAAATATCTGCCCGCTAAACAAAGTAGCTCTTGTGTTTACCCAAGGTCAATACATGGCCATAAAGATTATATTTTAGCGTTGGATAAACTATTAAAAATAAATGCTATATTCGTATGTTCTCATGAGCCAGGTAAATTTTATCACAAATTTTTTCTTGTGCTCAAGCTATACGGTGAAAATCGCTTCATAAATAATTTAAAATCTTTGAATTAATTTACTACAAAACACTTCAAAATGGAAGATTACAGAACCGCTGATAAGTTAACAAAACAATGCTACATGTTATTTTTTCATCAATGTTGATAAGTCTTTCCGAAAGTACCTTCGATTTGAATATAACAACGTTTTATATGAATTCAAATATTAAGCGTTTGACTTATGCACCGCTCTTTATATAAGTATTTACTAAAATATTAAAACCAGTCATGGAATTTTTACGCCGGGATAATTTTTTCATCCATAATATATCTAGATAATATATTTTACATTGGCAAAGATTGTGATGATTGTAATGAGAATGTTTGGATTACAAAACATATTTTAATAAATTTAGGTTTCATAATGCATACGAAAGAAGGTTGCTTTGTTCCTAGAACACAATGTAAATTCCTTGGGTTTATTTTTGATTCAGAGAAAATTATTTTAAAACTACCCACAAAAAAAAAAAAAAAAAAAAGTTCTTAAAATAGAAAAAATAATACACAAAGTTATTCGAGCAATTTAAAATATTGTCACCAAAAAAAAAAAAAAAAAATCCTACTTATGATCAGGTAGTGAATTTACCCAGATATAATAAAGATGATTTTACTTGGTGGTTAAATTATCTAGAAGAGGGCTTTTCTCCTCTTAGAACAGGCCAATACACTAAAACTATCTATCCTGACGCATCATATACTGGCTAGGGCGGGTTTTGTGATGGAAAAGAGGCAGCGGGTCATTGGAAGGAAAGCGAGTCGTCGCTACACATTAATACTCTGGAATTAAAAGCAGTTTTTTCGGACTTAAAACATTCGCATAATTATGGTAGTTACGATTGTGATATATTGTTAAGAATAGATATTACCATTACCTGTATAAATAGAATGGGTAGTGTTCAGTTTTCACATATGGATCATATTACCCGAGACCAATGGAAATAGCGTGAAATGCGTAAGATCAATATCTTTACATCTTATATTACTTCAAAAGATAATATAGAAGCTGAGAGTTTGTCACGAAAACAGTTTAATGACACTGAATGGGATCTAAGTGACTATACCTTTAATAATATAACAAATAGGTTTGGAATACTATCGGTTGATCTTTTTGCAAACAGATGCAACTTATAATGTCCTATTTATGTAACCTGGAAAAATGACCCAGATGCAAAAACTCTTCAGAAAATTGTTAGTGAAAAGTCTGTGGGTATTGTGGTAGTATCATACTGGCCCACGCAACTATGGTTGCCATTGTTTAAAAGGTTGTGTTGTGATTGTATTTACTAAATACTAATTCGCTGAAATCTCCTTTCAGATCTGCGCTCAACCTTCATTAAACATTAACCTTGGTTGCCGCGAAATTGTTCAGAAAGCGTTAGTAAAAAGATCACTGTCTTCAAAGTCCGTTGAAATTATGTTGGCATCTTTGTTGGATAATTCTTACCGAGACAGTGTGAAGGAGGTATCAAGGCGTAGATTGAATATTGCAAAAATAATAATTTTAGTTTTACTCAAACTTCTAAACCAATAATTGTTCATTTTCTAACTGAAATTTTCGAAAAAGGTGCTAAGTACGGTACTATTAATAGCTATAGATCTGCATTATCATTAATATTAAACATAAATTCCCAATATGACAGGTTAAAAAGTTTCATGAAAGGAGTCGTTATGTGAAGACCAACCACATCAAGTATGATCTTACCTGGGATCCAGCAGTTGTATTGAGCTACTTACCTACAAAATTTCCTAATGAAGACCTTGACTTAAAGACTCTTTTCCAAGAAAACTGTTACACTAATAGCTCTTGTAACGGAACATCGTGTTCAAATTTTATCCGTGACAAAGATTAAAAATATTTTAATAACTAAAAAAGGTACTTATAAAAGGGTTTATAAAAACCTCTAAATTTAATAGTAAACAGACCTTGGTAAAGTTTCCGTTTTTTAATATTCGTCCAGAAATTTGTCCAGCAAAAACCTTACAGATGTAGGTATATAAATAAAACGAAAATTTAAGGAAACCTGATAATTTGTTTATTAGTTTTAAGAAACATATAGGTTTCCAAACTTTAAGTCACTGGGTTAAAAACACTTTAACTCTCAGTGGTATTGATGAAAATATTTTTAGTGCACATAGTACATGACATGCTGCTACATCAAGAGTTATTTATTTAGGAGTTTCTATTGACCTATCAAAAAGACTGCAGGATGGTCGGATTCTTCCTCAGTCCTTGCTAGAAATTATAACAAACTTTGTAACGAAAAATAATTTGCCTAATCATTGTTGAATTGTTTTCAATAAGTATGTTTATTTACTATTGAAGAGTTTTACCTTACTACTCTGCCAATTCATTTCACTATAACTAATCTTTAAACATCCTACATAAAGTAAACCTCAATCGCAAAGAAAGAAGCTGTGAAATATAATTGAGGATCAAACGAACTTCTAAAGTGAAGTTCGATCCTAATTATGTGAACAGCTTCTTTCGAAGCGATTTAATATAAACCCACCCGTTATTATGCTTTGAAATAAGCATAATATGAATATGTTTCAACATGGAGTAATTTCAATTTATATTTGTATTTTACCCAACCCCAATATAGTGAAATGAACAAACAGGAATAAGACAGATTGACTTTAAACAAAATGAGTTCTGTAGACTGGATGCTGACATAGGGAGCGAAACGTGACAGTTGTTAAAAAAAAAAAAAAAAAAGAAAAGAACCCTTATCATAGACTCTAAAATCCGTGCAAAGGCTAGCAGTAGGTGGCGCTACTACATAAAGTAAACCTCAATCGCTTCGAAAGAAGCTGTTCACATAATTAGGATCGAACTTCACTTTAGAAGTTCGTTTGATCCTCAATTATAATGTTGAAGCTGTTCTTCTGCTGTACGTTTAACATTTTGTAAAAACTTAAGTAAATGATTAAAGTAAATGACGTATGCTTGTTACCACGCACGAAAAAAGAATGAGGGCTTGGCGCGAACCGGGTGGATCATGCCACGCGGCGCCCCGCCACAGTGTTTTTTTTTATGATACTTTAAATTGTGCGAAGTTACCTAGTACCTAAAAAGGACTACCTGTTATATAATATCTGAAGAATGAAGCGACGAAATATAATAACTTGAGCGCGCTCGACGCTGAGCGTGGATTCACCAACTTTGCGGCGCGCTGGAGATCGTAATTTTTGTCCAACATAAAAAAATCGAAGAAGGAAATTGTAGGTCTGAATATGCTCTACAAGTTTGAATTCCACAATTTTTCATATTTATTAAGACCCAAAGAAAAAAAAAGAAAAAAAAAAATTGTGTCCTAAATTTTTGACTTTATCGATCGATATCTCGATAACGATGCATGATACGCTAAAAATGATTCAGGCGTTATTGTAGAGCACAAAGAAAGCTACAAAAAGTGTCTTACAAAAATTTTCGAATCTCATCGGATAGCCGAGTTATTGCCGAAAAACAAATTTTATGCGTTTTCCAAGATGGCGGCGAAAGCTCCTAGGAAAGCTTGGTCGACAATCTCAAGTTAAGCTTTTCTAGGTATCCCCTACAACATATTAAAAAATTAGAAGCGCAAATTCATTTTCTTTTATTTGCCTTTTTTTCGGACGAAATGACTGGACTATAAATGGAGTAGAACGTAAGTGAGAGTCGTCACAAGTTTACTAAAAGCATTTATTTATAGTATTCATATAATTCATGGATTCGAGTGATCGTAGTGAATACATAACCGAATGTATTAAAGATGTCATAATGTATTTTTTCTGTCACACAAAGGGTTAACAGGAAGTAACTTACCAAAAAAAAACTTTAAATCCAAAGCCTAATGAAGAAGTTACGAATACCTCCTTACCTGAAATTAAAAGAAAACATACGATTAACTCAATGTGTTAGGTTAGGTTAGGTTAGTCCATAAATAAAACGGGTCCATATCATATGTATAAAAATATTCATCAACGGGTCACATAAAATTCTTACTCCTATTTTTTGTCTTACTACCGATTTGTGTTCATGATTATCACTCTTCATAATTTAATTTTTCATACATTTTTAGTACTATCAAAGAAGCTCTTAACCGTTTGTGATCATAATTTTTTTTTCTTAATGTTGCTACCAAGAACCACTTAAGATTCATAATTTTCTTTTCAGATTTTTTTTCTTCATAACATTTAATTAATTTATTTATTAAGGTACATCAACAATAAACATACAATTTATTACATGGAATACAAATTTAAAAATACAAGTTCTTGTACGTTTACCAATAACAGATATACACAACAATAATCTAATAGCAATAATCTAATACAAAAATAGTAACTATGTATTTTAAAAAATGAAGTTTATAACAGAAATTTATACATTTAGAGTAAAATAACAAGTATGAGATCATAATTTAACTTAACTTACTGAGAAAGTGAGAGGAAGTTTAGAATTTAATGATCATATTGCTTTTATTAATAATGTTGTTACTAAGAATCGTCAACTCATACTCGTTGTTCAGAATAGCTTACTTTATAACAGACAATATTATCATATTTTGTTTTGGTATTGATGTGTTATCGCTTGACTCTTGACCATGTCGAGATTGTGGTGACTGAACTCACACTTTAGGGATTGTGGCCTAATGCAACATAACTACTCCTCCTCCCTACGATCGTCGTCGCTCCTAACCGTACAGACTTCGTCCTCCGGTGCTGGAGCCCTTCTTGTCGCAGTAACTTTTATATCACAACTAGCTGACCCGGCAAACGTTGTTTTGCCATATAAAAAAAAATAGGTGTTGGCCGATTCTCATAGATACCGGATAAGCACAAAAAATTTCATCAAAATCGGTCAAGCCGTTTCGGAGGAGTATGGCAACGAAAACTGTGACACGAGAATTTTATATATTAGATGTTAATGAATATCTATTAGAAAATAAATTTATGAATATAGACATTATGATTTTCAATAATATGGATAAAATTATTCACGAATATTATAGTTGATTATGAGTTTCGATCATTAGTTATGAACAAATAAGTATATTAAAACAAATATGAGTAAAATCTTAGTGTATGAAAAGTGATATTATGAATTTCAATGATTATGTTTTTTAATATTTGGTGTTTAAATTTTTAAAGAGAATATAAGGGTATTGACTGAAGGGTATTAATTCAAATCATTTCTATAAATTTTGTAGCTGTCTGTCATTTCAAATCACATACTAAAAACATCGATTTTAAATTTATAAAATGGAAATTATAAAGGTGATTCTTTACAAATATCTATAAAAACTACAAATTGCATGGTGTACTTTTTTGCCATAGACATATTTCTTGACTGCAGTAATCTTACAGTCAAATTCATAGAAAATAGTTAAAAAGCATTTAAAGTGCATTTTAGCTACAACACTCTTTAAGGTTTATAGTGTGTTGTAAGTGAAGGTGATTCATAGACATCTGAAAATCCTATTTTAACTAATAAACCGTTATTATCCGGATTACATTACGCATGAGCGGAAACGTCGCATTTCATTGCACCAGAGATAAAATTGTGTTTTTTTTGCCCTAGGGCTATGGATATTTCATTTACTTGCAGTTATAATTGGCATTTGACAGGTCGATACAGACATTTCATTTCATTACTTATTTTTGTTTTCGTCAGTTTCGTCACAAATTATTATAGATTTATCGCCTTGTTCAGTGCCTTCGTTTATTTAAATTTTCTGTGCCCCGACTCCCGACTATTCTTGGAAAAATACCACCAGTTTTTTTAATGCGGATGTGTGTGCAATCTATTGCCCCGATTACATTTGGGAAGTTCCTGATTGCTCGGAACTCCCTCATCACCTGTTCTTGCTCCTGCACAGTGTTGGGCATGAAAATGAACTCTTTACTTAATCGGGCAAGAGCTCTTGCTACTCTAGCGCAAATGCGGCATACAGTAGCTTGGCTTATGCCATGAAGCTCACCACTGTCATCCTGAACCTGAAATTATTGAAATAAAATATTGTTATTGTGGGTGAAATACGTACAAGTATTACAATAAAATATGAACTCTGTACAGGGTGTACATGGCTTTGCTTCACAAGAGATATCCTCTTTGCAATACCTATCGCCTTATAGTGAGATTTTCTTTTGTGAGGCAAGGAAAATAAAGAGCCAGAAATGGTCAATATAATTACAACAGACTCATCTTCACATCCTCTCACCGCACTCAGATGGAAACACACTCCCTGTACAAACCTCATTTCTCGCCCAGCACCGCAACGCTGTCAGCACCTGTAGCTCAGGGGATACTGCAAAACCTCTTGGACATCGCGTAATTTCATTACGAACTAAATCGGTAATACGCCGTACAGTATCTTTATTAAAGCGATATCTCTTTTTAAATTCAATATCGTCTAGAGTAAAAGGGTCTTTTCTTCGTCAGTACTCCTTTCTCCTACGTCGCACTCTATTTGCATCAATACGAGCTATCAGCTGTATGTTAATCAAATTGTTCATCACATCCATCATCATCATCATCATCACAACTCTTTGTAATGAGCCCACTGCAGGGCATGAGTCTCTCCCCTGGGTGCAGAGAAGGTATAGGCCATAATCCACCAAGCTGGCCCAGTGCTGGGTGGTGGATGCCAGAATTTTTTAGGGCGCCTAGATGGCTTCTGACAAACCCTAACGACTACTGTATACAAGTATACAGCACCCGGTACCGACTGTTTAACGTGCCCTCCGAAGCACGGAAGTCGTCGTGAGTAATATGAATGGTCGGCTGTCACCCATCAAAGTACCGACCGCGCCGAATGTTGCTTAACCTGTGATATCGTATGATACACACAGTAACCACGGCGCCACGACGACTTCCATCCATCACTGACCACAAATTGACGCGACGAAAAAAATTATCACAGGGAACTAGGAAGGAAGACGAAGAGTGAAACTGTGAAACTCAAATTATCAATTTCAATAACTCGTTAATATTCGTTAACCTTCGGGTAGACTCGGCCGGTAAAATGGGCTTAAAGAAGCCTCATGCTGATTGTAAATTTGACATGTTTAGAAAGCCGTTATAGTATGTTTACAATGTCATTTATCGTCTATGAATCACCTTTTTTTGGTTGTGCTTTGTAAACCCTCTGTAACGCTGTTTTAACGTGGACAAATTCTCTATGAATTCGATAGTTAATATATAAAACTTTTCCGTTACTGACTGAGTGACTGACAGACAATGCACAGCCATAACTACTGGCCGTAGAAAGCTGAAATTTGGAACATACAATCCTTAGAGGTTGTGGGGGAGCACTAAGGAAGAAATTCCCGAAACGGGAATAATTGGTTTTTTAAGTTTGTATGAAAAATCTTATTCCTTGAGTGCACGGATATGATACTTGGTATGAAGGTTCTTCAAAAAGTGACTGTGCTATGAAAGAAATTCCCAAAATTTCTAAGGGAACGGGAAATATATGATTTTTTAGTTTGTATGAAAAAAAAACTTATTCCTTGTGTGCATGGATGTGATACTTGGTATAAAGATTCTTCAATATTAATAAATAATAAATAAATAATGATTTATTTCAGGCAATATAAACCAAAATAATTTTATTACAGAGGCCCAGAGGCAAATATCTTTTGTTTTACTATGAGCCTCTGTAATAAAATAATATTACCAATGTTGCCGGCAACATTAGAATCTTTCCGGCAGTGGACATATTGGGAATATTTCTGGCAGTGGGAATATTACCACCAGGCACATCACTATGCGCACCTAAATAAAACATTTAACCAAATTTATAGTTATTTATTGGTAGAAGGTGCATTACATACATACATACATAACCTCACGCTTGTCTCCCCTTGGGGTAGGCAGAGACAAGGGAACACCAATTGCTACGATCCAGACATACCTATTTTGCTTCTTCCACGTTCATCAATCTTTTTATACATGATCGGGGTGCATTAATTAAGATTTATTTAAATAGTGAGTAATGCGTATTAAGATTGAGTTAAAGAAATTATTATGTATACTAATTTCTTTAGTAATGTAATAATTATGAAACAATTAAAAAACAAACTCTTTATAAACGTCCATAATAATTCGTAAGTATCAGAATTATTTATTTGTTTTATTTATACTTTATTGCACACCATTGCAACAGGAAAGCTTATAAAATAAAAAAAAGGCATACAGATAGGCACAACAGGCTTATCACTGTAAAACGATCTCTACCAGACAACCTTGAATAGTCCTACCGCCCCTGGATAAGCGTTACGTAAAAGGCCACTAATCCGTGTGACCCCCGCTAGGTGGTAAGATCCCGTCAGGGTCCGACTCAACTGGAGCGACCACCCTTTATATTAAATCTGCCGCCAAATATGATCGCTCCAGCGGTGAGGTGTTCCGGTTATACTTTATATTGTATTTTATACTATAGTGTATACTTTTTTTTTCATTATTATTTATAAATTTAGTTTACTTATACCTATTATGTTATCTATATTTTATCCATATTATTTATTTTGATAGAAATACTTACTTTTAATACGTATATATATAAAAATGTATATAATAAACATACATTCATGTTTATTAGTTAAATTAAGGATTTACACAAGATTGCGTTGACGAATTGTATTTGGGCTTTAAATGTTGACGATCACCCTTGAAAAAATTATATAGCAACATATTTTGTAAAGGTCAGGCCTGAAAATCAGCGCTGCCAATATATTTTTGGCAGCTATTGCTGAGGTCTGTCCCTTTATCACAAAAACCTTTTTTGTAATTTTGTTATGTGTATTTTTAAATAATTTTTAATTCGTCTTGTTTTTCTGTGTATTTTTTTTGTATCTGCATGTTTTTGTGATAATAAATCTTATTTCTTTCTTTCTTTCTTTATGAAGAGCCAATTCTTTCCTAGGCTCGTGTGCTTTCATCTTCAACCTCATCTTCACTTACCATCAAGTGAGGTTGAGGTTGAACGCAGGCTTAGTCTATGTGTCATAAAAAAAGTTTGGATGTTAAACGCACTAAAACCAAAAATTACCAAACTTTGCTAGTCATTCTCCAGAGTAAGGTATCTTAAGGGATTAAATATTACTGTAATTAATTAATACAAAAGATGTGTTTCTCTAACGCGAAAAAATCCATTAGTTTTACTCAGCCAAAAACCACCCAAGATTGTAAGAGTTCTAAATAGAGTAATTAAAAAAGAGATTTACTATGCTTAACTATTCTAACTTCACACTTAACCGTAATTAGAGCAGGATTAGGATAATTTTTCTCAGAAAGTAATTGCTAATTACAGTTATCCTGGCCATTTACTCCTAAATTCATTTGAGCTTTTAAAAAACGACCTTATTATTTTGAAATAAGGGTTGCTTTTAAATGTCGCTTTGAAAGTAGATTTGTAGTGGGGTAGTTTCTTTGTTTTATTGTTAAAAAGTTGTTAAATAGCAGGTAATTAGTTAAAAATATCATTCCAGTATTTTGTTAAGTAACGAGAAGGTTACTTTGTAATTCTCGCATAATTCAAAAGTGATTTTTAGTACGTAGTTTCGTTTTCGAGTGTTGTGAAAGTGTTAGAAATGGCAGCTGAATATTTTGAGGAAGTTGATAGTGAATATTTGTTGGTAAGTTCTTTGTGTACATAACACTATGTTTTGGGGTGAAAGGTTTTGTTTGGGTCAACTTTGTTTGAAAAAGACCCTGCTTTTGTAAAGTACATGGTATTAGTGATGTCAGGGATATGTGTGTTGGAAAGTTACTTCAAAATGTCAAGTTGTGTATTTTGGCTGTTTGTTTATTAATCTCTCAAAAACCACCAAAGTTTTTAGTGAATTACACAGTGATTTGTTTATATATTGGAACAGGAAATATTTTATTAAAGAGTAATTTTCATAGCTGCCCTGTCAGATTTTTGAATGTATTAAAACGACATATAGTGCAAATAATAGCTCGTGTTCGGTTAAATCCAAATCCTTTACATATTAGAAACCGCAGCAAGGATTTTAATATTTCACCCTCTCAAGTTTCTCAATTACACGTCTCTTGAAATGAAAATCCCGATATCGTTTCTAAGAAATTAAACCAAGTCTTCACCAATAGTTTAGATATAAATAGGCAGAATTTCAATAAAAATATCATCTTTATACATTCAAGAACTGTATGCCAAAGAATCTAAATATCGTTGTAGATTTAAAAAATATTTCATAACTTTGTAGCCATAATTTTTTTTAATAAAAATTTAACAGTATAATGTCAACAATTTAATAGTGTAATGTTAATTAACAACTTAACAAGATAAACCATAATGGTTTTTGCGGTGCGGTAACATATGTTTTATAATGTATTTTTTTTATTTTGGACAATAAACTAAACAAAAAAAACATACCTAACAGAACTTAGTTTGACAGGTCAGAGAATGTATGGACCGTGAACATTACTCTTTAGAAATATATTTAAGTGTTACCGGGCTGATGATGATGATTTAGGTTTAGATATGGGTTTATAAGCTAGTTTGTTTTTATTAGAATGTTATGATTATATAAAATACAAGCATTATTAACCCAAATAAAATTTTAGTGCGTAAGAATGTATTGATAAAATACCCGATAACCATGCCCAAGAGTCAGGCTATTAATTGCGAATATATTTTTATATTTTTTTGATCATCCCGTAACATCCCGCCAGAGCTAGGATATAGTGGGCGAAATTACTTTTTTCAAGTATTGGATTACCAAGCTTTCATGCTGGACTGGGAGCAAAAGAAAAACATAGAATGTGCCAGCTGCTTCTCTTCCCGGGCATTCTGTAAAAGTCAGTAAAGGGACACAGGTTCTATTGGCGTTTTGTGGGCGATAGGCTGATCGTCTGTCACTGCAATAGTCTCCATCATTATAATACCTACAAATTTCTGAAACGTGACATCGGATGGTTCTATAGCCTCTAGTGTTATACTTATTCCATAAGGGATACAGGCGTGAAGTTGTGTATGTCTATTGTATGTCTTATCAAACTAGCAATTCTTGAGATAAATGAGTTCAAACATACAAACCTTTGTTTGTTTATATGAGTATTAATATACTTAGAATATGGAAATATAAGACTGCTGGATTTCGACCCGTCTTTTCTATGACTACCTTCGATCTAGACTGCAGACCAATCTTTAACCAAATTAATATTACAATCAATGTACAATTATTTGTAATTTTTTTTTTCACTTTATGTACTATTGAAGCAACTGAAGCATGACCCACAAGAAGCTCATTTTAGCAAATCGTCGAAATGCTATTAGGTCGAAATTTGTTTGAAGATAGATTCCTTGGTGACGGACTTGTTATCATTTCATTCGACACTGAAATTTACCGAGTACAGAATTCGTACAGTATCTAAAAAGTCATAAGTGCATTATACGCGATAGACCTTACAAGTTTGACAGTTTCAAACGGATTTTCAGCAAAATAGGTAATGATTCAGTTGGGTCGATGGTACTTATACTTAAAAATGGCCTAGTTGATAGTCCTTAGAGGAATCGAAAATGGTATGTCTGGATCGTAGCAATGGGCATTCTCTAGTCTACGCCAACCCCAAATGGAGACAGGCTCTTATGTGTTTTATGTGTGGGTAAACATATAACATAAATATAAAACGCACTCTAGGACAACCTTGTCTTCAGCCTCGTTCAATAAAAAAATTTGAGAATAATAATTATACCTATAGGTACATATTAATTTCATTTAATATTTAACACCATAGTTGCTGTTTTACCCCCAACGCAAAATAGTGATACTCTAGTTTTATACATACATACATAACTTCACGCCTGTATCCCGTATGGGGTAGGCAGAACACCAGAGGTAATAAAACAATCTGATGTCACGTTTGACAAATTTAGAGGCATTATAATAGTAAAGAGAGTATTGCAGTGACAGGGGGTTAGCCTATCGCCCACAAAAAAGCCTCCCATAACACCTCGGTCCCTTAACTGACTTTTACAGTTTGCCCGGGAAGAGAAGCAGCTGGCACATTCTATGTTTTTCTTTCGCTCCCAGTCCAGCATAGAAGAACTCTAGTTTTATATCGACAAGTTTCTGTGTCTGCAGTGCTAGCACGGATCTTTTGGCGATCGTAAGTTTACGAATGCTCGTATAGTATGGAGACGGTTTTGCAAGCAATAATTGAAATCTATCTATTGCCGCACGGTCAGCTTAAATAAATGTGTTCCTTGTTAATTTTGAATGTTTGTTAACAGGTTCTACTCTTAAATAACTGTAAAATAAAAAATTACATTGTTACTAAAAACTTGCAACCGACTCCATACTATACGAGCATTCGTAAACTTACGATCGACAAAAGATCCGTGCTAGCACTGCTGTCTATGATATAGTACCTGCCAAACAAATGAACAAGTTTGAGTGCTGATTTTTAAATTACAAATTGTAGATCTGTTCTAAAAAGATGATTCGTGGCTAAAATAGGTAGAAATCAAAGCCAGTATAGTTATTTTAATAGTTTGTTCCTGCGGCAGAACGGCTTAACGGATTTGGATGAAATTTGGCATAGTGATAGTGTACAGTCTGAAATTTTATCCCGATAATCCCGCGGGATTTGAAATTGTACGGCTAAAACCACGGAAAACAGCTAGTTACAGAATATGTCATTTTACTCCTCAGATTACGTACTTTATGGTTTCACTTACAGTCACGAAATTATCGCCTCTTAACGATTTTAGATATAAAAACAACGTCAAACTTTAAATATTGTCGCGCATACATGATATCTTTATGAAATGAAATGAAACCTGAACACTTAAGACTTTTTCACCGACTTCCAAAAAAGGAGGAGGTTCTCAATTCGTCTGTATGTTCTTTTTGTGTCTTTGTTACACGATATTTTTTTCGTTAGTTAGTTTCATATAATAGAGGATACTTCATAGTTGGTCCCATATTTTCATCGAAAATCGTTTAGGTACTTCATTGAAAATTTTAAACTTTTGAAAAAATATGTATGATTTGGGAGAATGTTTACGTTAATGACATTTTCAACTCAGCCAGGGACCTATTTAATAAATGCGACAACGACAGGTAACAGGCGACAGGTGACAATCCGACAATTTGACAATACGTTTTTTAATAAAAATTATCACTGACAAATATGTCACGGTAGAAAATTTACAAATATGTCGATTTGTCGTGACAATTTGACATATTTTTTTTTAATAAATAAATTCTCCGACAGGCAATAGGTGACAAAGTTTTTTGATACTTGTCGAGTTGGTAGTCCTAATCATGCTATTTTGTCTTCCATACAAATACCAAAATTCTATTACTACTAGCGCTACGCGCCGGGCACTACTGGAACTTTTTGTATTTTTTTCTGCGTTCGATATCAATATATCTATAGTACCAGGCAGCGTATTTATAGTATAGTATTCAACCAATCAAATTTTTGCACTCGTTGCATTTGCTTATTTTTCTGTGTGTTTTTTGTCGCTGAATTCTTTTGTTAGTGTTTTCTACAAAGTACGTTGAGTAGAGTGTTCAGTCCTCGCGTTTTTACGATCTCAAATCAAAGATTTTACTTTTGTGAAGTGATATTTTTACATAGGATGCTGACTTTCTAGTGAGATAGTAAGTTAAAAAAAGGAATTACATTGATTTTGAATGACTGGTGCAAGGAAGTGAAAGATTTGTGTGGCAAAAGCATTGAGTTTGACGAAAACGACCCGAACAAATCTATGGCCTAAATAATTATATCAAACAAAAATAATTAAGAAAAAATAAATAATTGTCTGAGATGCATATTTTTTTATTACCCTAAACTCGCATAGCATCATGCTTTGTGCAGTTTATTTCAACTTATTAGTATTGCGCAGTTTGCACAACGCAGGTTGTTTTGGTCAAAAAGGTTCCTAGAGCGGATACTGTGTGGCGCTAAAGTGCAAAAACCGCGAGACGGTCATCTATACTTTAGTACTTATATTCATCTATGGTCCTAATTTAGCGTCCACATTAAAAAGCATATAAAACAATTTCATCTCGAAAACAAAAGTTAAATTGTTATAGGTACTTTTTTGATATTACCCTCATGTTGTCTGTATTGACAAACTTGTCAATTGTTATGACAAATAAGTCAAAGAACAAATTCTTAAAGACTCGATAGGTCAACCTGAATATTGTCGCTTTTATTAAACAGTCTTGCAGCGTGGCAATTTTGTCAGTATTTACCTGTCGCATTCACACTTAATTGTCAAAATGTGACAAATTTGTCGGATTGTCACGTTTATTAAATAGGCCCCAGTTTAGACGCGAAGTCGTTTTTTTAATGCTCTGCAATAATTAAATGCCACTGTATTTAATAAAACCCTACATATACAATATCAATTAATTACCAACGTTGCCCTAACAAAGAGCCATTCTAAGCAAGTAGAATAGGGACTGCGTAGTATCATCGATCATGATTGAATATTCTTAAGTACCGACTATAGGTACAGTTTACAACAATTCAAGGTGACTTTGCTTAGTTTACAACCTTCTACTTTTAATTTAATATCTAATAAATAAAATTATTCGATTTTTTTTATAAGTGACTAAACCCGCGTTTGACCTCAATCTCACCTGATGGTAAGTGACGATGAGGTCGAAGATGAAAGCACACGGGTTTAGGAAGGAACTGGCTCTTTATACAATATTGCCGGAACACATTACCGCCGGAGCGGTAACATTTGGCGGCAGACTTTATATAAAGGTTGGTCGCTAGCCAGGCGGACCCAGAAGGGATCCTACCACCAAGCAAAAAACAAGTGTCATTGTGTTTATTTTTTCTTTCATTTATTGTAATTTATGAAAAATACTTTGATTTAAACAAGTATTAGGTAAACTTGTTCCATTTGAATTTTTCATATAGGCCTAAGTCGTATTATTTCAAAGTTACACGTAATTTACTGTAAAGTTATAATGTTGCGAAAAATATTTCATCGCTAGTAGTAAGGTAAATAAATACCCGTCGGGGTGTATCTTTGTGTGATGAACCCAGATATTAGCCATCAGGAATGTGCGTTTCTATACCGAAGTGTCCTTTAATATTCATATAGGTAGGTATTTAATGAATATGTTCATAAATCTCAAGCTTATTTTTTCACTACAATACAATTACACTTTGCTGCCGAAAATAAACAGAAGAAATAAAAAAAACTACATAAAATTATGCCACTTAGTGACTAAAAAGCGATTTCTTCCAGGAAACTCTTATACTATACTATATTTATTTACTATATAACCATGGCAAAAGTTCTCAAAATAGCCTAACTAGGGCTTAAGAATTCGATGTCTAAGAACTCATTATCAACCAACTTCCGAAAGGAGGAGTGTGTACCGTAATACACAATTCGTGTGTATTACGGTAGTTCTGACGCGTTTTGTGAAGTCGGTGAAAACTTATATTTAATAAACTGCCAAAACAATGTAACTTTTTTTTAATATAAGCTGCCTATGTACTTAAAATGTCGGGTATTATTATCATTTTTTGACATCGTTCCTACTTGTATCTGCTTTCGTGTCTAAGATATTATTTGGTAAACAATCAATCTTTTGATCAATTAGAACAAAACAAAATAACAAAGCAAAATAGCCCTGTGATAAATAACTTCCAGCTCAATGCATTTGTCCTATATTTACTCTGTAATTGAAAACAAATGACTAACCAACGCTCCATATCTTTTCCAGGAGTTAAACCTTCAACGAATACGACTCGAGCTGATCAAGCTTCTAGAAGACTCTGAAAGAAAAGAATGTTTCACCTGCAACAAACTGAAATGCAGCTGCGAAACAGAAGATTCCCAAAAAAGCTTATCCATCTCTAACTGCTGCTCCTCTCTTTCCACTATGACTACCATCAGCAACATCTCAAGTTGCAGTGAAAATAATGATGCAATCTTTGACAAGAAAAATACTTCAACGAACAAATCATTCGAAGAAATTCAAGCGTGGGTACAATCTTGCACTCCAGAAAAAGAATTGGTAGACAAGAACCAAGCAAGGATCTTACTAGAAAAGGGATCCCATATGACATGGCCACCAAATCAGGCGTCGATTTGGCACGAAGACGCCTTCGCCAGCCAGCAACGAAACTTCCAGAAACAAAACACTGTGCAGGACTTTTTCAAGAAATTCGGTGACGGACCAAACCTGGTTCTTCCGGACAAAATTGCCAGCACTTTAAATGTCCAGGCGATCTACATAAGCGAACCTCGAACGCAGATTAAGTATAGAAATGCGTTGTTGCAAGGACTTCGTAACGCACCTAAATTTGCCGCGGAGTATTCATACTTCTGACATTTTGGAAGCTGTTGAAATCAAAAACAAAAAAAACCCAAAAAATATATGAAAAAGAGAATAATGTAAAGAACGACTGGTCTTAAAGGCGTTGCAATTTGTGTTATGTTCGAACGTTATATGCCAACGCTTATAAAACTAATTTAATTTTAGTTGAGAAACACATATTTTTAATATTAATTTAGTGTTATCAGAAATGACAATTAATTTCATATGCGGTCCATACTGATTTCATATAGTCTAGGCGGTATGTTTTAAACGAAATTTAAAACCCATCAGGATATTGTTTCTTGTCTAGTCATTTTAAGCTACAATTATTCAGGTATATTTTATTTAGGGAAACTAAGCATATGAATGTTTCCAGAGGTTTTGCTAAATGCAATTTTAAATTAATTATTTCTTCCACGCATTGAAATCGATTTAGTAATCGAGTATTGCACATGAGTGATTGCACTGGTGATGAATCCAATTTTGTTCGCTTCAGTTTTATACTCTTATGTTTATCCAGTCAACCAAAATATTAATCATCCAAATATGTTTAAAGAATCACACTGACTCGGTGGTGGCAAATGGCTAAATCGTAAACTACTCGTATGATAACTATTGTGTAAAAAATAAGTGAACTCCACCTAAATGTTCAACATATATTTGCTTAATAATTAATTGACTAGGGTAATAAATTGTAAAATGGCTATGATATAGCCAAATCTGCGATCAGGCCGCGAAGAACACACCGTATGTTCACAAACTCACAGAGTTGGATTTAAATTAAATGATTAGACTAGTAGAAATAAGAGTAAACAGTTTATGTTAGTAATAGTATCCTCAAGTGTTTTTTCTCATTAAATTATGGCTGACTTCGCATTTGTCCGAAATCTTAGCTGACATACTTGGGAAAGATAATGTTTTAATGAAATTGGTGTCATGTATGATCGCTGGAAGGATTCGGAACTATTCTTGAAACAAAAATTTTAGTTCTAAAATAGCGGAAGTAGGAGAACTTTTTGTAATATTAATTCTTTAAGTTGACACTCAAATATCGTGACGTTGTCGTGGTGGGGTGGAGCAGAGTAGTGTTAAATTTTTTTCGAAATACAAAAGTATTTTTGATTTTATTTTAAGGTTTCAAATCTTAGATTATTTTTAAGGATCTATAATAATTGAGATAGTAAGTGACAACACAAATAAGTACTCATTATATATAAGGGTATAAAACATATAGGAAAAAAAAAAAACAAAAAAAAAGAACAAAACCAATTGTAATGTATCGCAAAAAAGCAGTTTTTTTTTAATGTGTTTTTAATAACTTTATAATTTTATTATGATTTAGCAATAAGTTTTATCCTGTCATAATCAATTTTATCCTGAGGTTGAAACACTTTAGTAATTATGATAAAAAAAAAAAAGTTATTTCGGTCGCTTCTGGATAACTGCATAGGTGAATATTTATCGCAATTTTAAGCGAGTGTGATGTATACTTTAACACAATTATGTACATTTTAAGTACCCTTAGGCCTTATTTCTCAATGGTCAGATAAAAGTTATGTGATAACGTATTATCCGACAACTTCAAGTTCGTCTCAAGTTTATTATCATTCTATGTTATTGTCATACAATTATAGAAAATCGTAAAACAACATAATTCCGCCGAGTAACACTTTATTCGTTAGATAACATTTATCCGATGATTGAAAAATCAGGCCTTATTTTAAAGCTTATTTTACCATCGCTGACTAAAACTATACCAATAAATACATCATCTATGAAAGTCTGGTTTTAGATCTAGAATAATGTTTTGGACAGACTTTTTGAAACTAAGTCAAGGTGATGAAATGAGCATATTATAATATTAATAAACCTACTGAAGACAAAATAAATTACTGGACTTAAGTTTGACCTTAATTTTTTTAAATAAGTGTTTAATCCAGCGTTTGACCTCAATAAAAACCTCAAAGTAAGTGAAGATGAGGTCGCAGATGTCGCCACGATCGATAGTAAATTATACAACGTTATGTTTTGTGTGTGCGTAACCTAACACAGGGATCAAATATTTTCGTTCAAAGAATCGGTAAACAAAAAATTATAATATTATCCGCTTCATGCGACGTACTTGCCGACTTGCATCCCCCTATTCGGTTGTCATAAGGTTCAAACTCCAATGAAAATGTGTACATCTTATTAGACGTGACTGTACAGAAGGCGTTCAAGAGCAGCAGAAGATAAAGTGTTCAAAACCTCTCAAATAATTGTCATTGAATCTGAACTCTTTACCCTCGATATTAAGTTAAAAATTGGTTGCGGAAATTTCACAGGTTTATTTAGAGATTATTGAGTCAAAGTTAAGATGGTATAGTAATCGATTCTGTTGCTGATTCTATACAAACTGCTTTCAGGTTTCCTATAAACAAAAACTAACTTTGTATATTTGTCAAACCGACGTAGGCTTCTTAAACTTTGAATGTCAAAATCAAATGAATATATTAGTTACTTTACCAGTTTTATCTTAATCGCCAATCTTAGATTTGAAACAACATGACAAACAAAATCCAGATTATAGCATAACAAAATTATCTGACCCAGAAACTGTGGCGCTAGCGTCTTTGCTATTGACTCCACAACTAATAGTTCCAGTAAGGATAAATATTAGTTCCACTTTTCCCCACTGGGTTACATAAGTTTGTTACACTATACTATTTTGTATGGACAAATCTTCCATTGAAAATTTGAATTCAATTTAAAAATCCACTATTACTAAACATATTTTTAAAATATATGTAATTAAAATCCTGGATTATATAAAATAATAACAAATATGTTTTTAAAACAATTAAAATAATATTTGTATGAAAGGTTTTTGTTTTATTTCTTTTGTTTCTTCTAGCATCTTTTACACGTTTCCATATAAGCTGACATGTCTAACAAACGAAGTAAATATGATTTTTAAATGACTAGACCTAAATTTCGTTTGATGGTGAAAATCAGGTCAGACATAGCCATATTAGTTGACAGATTTTATACGAAGGGAGGTCGGTAGTTTTTTAAAGTTACTTTGATAAGTAACAGCTTTGATTAATTATCGAACCACTAAATGTTGAGGGAACTAAGTAAAGAAGTAGGTAGTGTTAAAGAAATCTGCGTAGCTAAGAAATTGTTTATTGTGAAAGGGTCTCAAATATGGGGCTGATCATAAGGTGGTGAACACGATTAGCGTTACTCAAGACCGTTTTGAGAGCGATTCATTATGGCTGCAAACTGGATGGCAGCGACAGCAGAGCGACAGCGGCGTGGGCAGCAACGCGGGGAACCTTGGCCGTTCTCGACGCCGCGCAGCCAGCGGGCGCTCGAGCGATTTGTCGCGGTTTCATGCAAACGCAATACTTTCTATCGTATCGTGGAAATCGCTGCCCGCGCCGCTGCCCGCGCCGCTGTCGCTCTCGCTGTGGCCGTCGCTGCCGTCCAGTTTGCACCCTAATACGAACCTATCACCACCTGGTTAAAGTACTAAGAACACCTAAGATTATTTATGACCATCTACTGAGCTAATGAAAAATTGAACATGTAGAAAACAAAATTTGTTCATCATCATCATCACAACTCTTTGTAACTCACCCACATAGAGGTATAGGCCATAATCCACCAAGCTGGCCCAATGCTGGGTGGTGGATGTCAGAATTTTCAGGGCGCCGTAATGGCTTCTAACAAACCCTAACGACTACTGTATACAAGTATACAGCACCCGGGACCGACTGCTTAACGTGCCCTCCGAAGCACGGAAGTCGCCGTGAGAAATGGACGGTCGGCGGTCACCCATCCAAGCACCGACCGCGCCGAACGTTGCTTTACCTGTGATATCGTATGATACACACAGTAACCACGGCGCTTTTGTTATATCCAATTAATATCATGATCTTAGTTCATGAAGTGTGAAGGAGACACAGCGACACAGAGCCAGACAGAGATAACCGCATCTTAAGATTTGTCAATAGATACCATTTCAGCACTTATTAATCTGTGACAAAAAAATGAGGGTAGATGAAAAAAAATGTTTTTTTATTTTAAACCAAAATTAACATTTACGTAACTGACAACGCACTTGTACAGTGAAGCAGCATTATACGTTTATAACAAATTAATTGTATTTTGACTACGATATTATTTAAAATATCTGCAAAACGGTTTTCTAAATAAATTGGTTGCGCTGTTGTGTTTCTATGTTGAAGTGGTTATATCTTTCAACCTTACAATCGTGTGCCTGCAGTGCTTTCTCTACCCTTCAATTGCAGTCTATCTAACATCAGATAGATTAAAGAACTGCCAGCAAGTAAGTTATTTGTTCATACTTATAGTAAGAAAGTACATAATCACAGTACAGATATCAACTCGGTCGCATCTTTGAAATAAATGCCTACAGCGCCGCGGTCCGTTCACATGAGTGTGGCCTTCAGCGTTTAAATTAAATTTGCCTACTTTGTGTTTACTTACATTTAGTTTTGTAACTGCAAATATACTTTTTATATAAACAAATAAAATAATTTGTAAATTCAATAGGAAGTGTTCAACAAAAATACGTTTTGTGTCAAAAAACCATGTATACGTTTGAATAACAAATCGGTCTTATAAATTAGCGACCTAAAAATACATGCGCCTCGACTGAGACGCATGAAAAGATGAATTGTTAAATTTTAAAGTATAAACAATTAAAGTAAAGCTCAATCGACAATTGTTCCGGTATACAGACACTCGCGACTGGCCGCATGCCGAGCGCATGCCGAGATCGAGCCGCGTAGGTTTAGCTCGCGTTTCGTACGTTTGTATGAAGTTGAATTACTGTAGATATCTGTACTGTGACATAGTAGCACGTTATCTAACTATGATGAAGTCGCTTTTAAGTATTGTCTTAAGTTTTCACTATTTAGTATACTAAGCATGTTTTTAACATGCTTTAAACTTTCTATGACAAAACTAAAACGAAAAATACTGTTAAAATGTGGCAAAAATTAATGTATTTAAATTTATTTTTTTATTTTTAATAATTATCGCTCATAGGCGAAGTGAAAATAAGTCTTATAAGAAGTAGTAATATTCAGAGATCAATTAAAAAAACGAACTCTTCGGCTTCATTATACTTAGATACTTGTAAAGTTTGTGAGGATTTATGGATGTTTGTTAATATTTCAAGATGAAGCGGCGTGATGGAATAAGATGAAATTTAACACTTTGGTATATATTCAGGTGTAGGTATCTGGATATTATTACGGGATCGGGGATAATACAAGTTGGACCCCAACCAACAGCACGTTTACATTATCATTGAGGAGGTACAGAAGGTAGCACATCAAGCGTTACGAACCTGTCAAAGGTTATGTTTTCGAATCGGAATATTTAATTTACACTAGACCACAACGTAGCCAAAATTATGCTGGTGTCTATAAAACAATCTAATAATTACAATAAACCTAATTAATGGCGCACAAAAAAGTTAAAGTTTTATTTATTTATTAATTTAAAACTTTATTGCACAAATAATTAAAGTACAATGGGTGGACTTAATGCCATTTGGAATGAGAGGTTTTCTGACAGCTCATAAAAAAAACAAAACTGTACAAAATTGGTACAAAAGGCTTTGATAGATGGCGCTTTACAAAAGGCGAAGGCGAAGAATTTATTCCACACTGCGTTTTTTAAAGTAAAATAAATTAATTGACGTCTGTATCAGAAATTGAACGTATAAATAACCATAGATGGTAGATACCACTTACCTACATTGTAGTATACAGACTTAACGCCTTCGGCTTTTTGAAAGTGCCATCTTTAGAGGTTTTTTGAACTAATTTTTATTAGCTGTCAGAAAACTCCCCATTCTCTACGAGTCAACCATCACAAAAGCAGAGAAGTTAAATAAGTAGTGCAGATTATACCTAATAAAAACTATAATATATACATAATTAATAAAACATAACTACATCTACATATATACTCTATACGCTAATATACAGGGTCTTCTTTATGAAGATCAATATATTTTAAGAGAAGGTTAAGAATGATGTATGGGTTCAATTTATGAAAAAAATAAAAATATACATATAGGTAACTATATTTTTTTTTATTGAAATTTTCAAATCTTTTAAGTGACCGAATTTAAGTTTAATCTGTTATTTACGACAACCTTGCAAGAAATAAAAAAACCTATCTATTTATTTTAAGAAAATAACTTCACTAAAACAAAGATCTTACGCGGTTAGTACCTACCTATCCACGCGAGCAAAGGTCGATGCCTCGCGCGCCCGGGCGATGCGTGACCTACTTAGCTTGATGTATGACGTAACAATCAGCTGTTGTAATATCATACTTATTTCGTATAAAAGTTGATTCTAATTTCCCATCACACTTCAACTGTCAATTTAACGTTCAACTAATTGTAAATACCGTTTTAGTAATGTTGACTTCTTTGATAATGTTTAAATTAGAAATAAATTTAAAAAAAGCTTTCGTGCTTGAGCTGTTTGTCTTAACGAATAAATGTATTTTACAATCAATTGAATGTTTAAATGGAATCACCTTATTATCAACTATTATTATTTACAGTTTATGTACAAAAATAACTTACATATTGCTTCCTGTCAATGATGTTAGGTACACAGCACACGAATACACATACACAAGCACTTTATAGTAACTGCTGCACATGACTACCTATTTGCGATACACAAAGTCTTGTTCGTTTAATAACATTGGCAGCACACAACATTGGGGCACGTGGAGTAAATGTGCCATAATCTCGATGGCGCTGCACAGCTCCTAGAATTGTTCGGAGGGCGGGACGCCTTCCATGTCTCTGCTCTGTTCTCACTCGCAGCACTAGCACAAAGCCATTTGAAGATATTCTTGGTTCGTGTACGCGAAATTAGGCATTTTGATAATTATTAATTTACGCGCGCGTATCATTAGACAGACTTTTACAGACTGGCGGCGGGCGAGCGCTCACCGAGCGGTGAGCGGGTCGCGCGCGTTTGGCTCAAACAAAGTCGCCGCCGCCGCGCCGCGCCGACAAGCCAACAGAGTGTTGTCGGCGCGGGCGGCTCGCTTGACTTTCGGTGTCGATAGTGCCGTCAGAGAATACCTACATACCTATGCCTAGTGCGATTTTTCTCTGTGTGTGTGAGTGAGTTCTTAATATAAATAGTTAAATAGAAACACTTTTTTTTCTTGCTTTAGCCGTAAATAACAGATTAAACTAAAATGTTGTTAACTTTTGAGAATTATAAAATATGTATGAAAGAATTTTTTTTTGTTAATTGTAACAAAAAAAAAATTCTTTCATAAATTGAATCCATACATCATTCTTAACCTTCTATTAAAATATATTGATCTTCATAAAGAAGACCCTATATATGAAATATATACATAAAATCTATTAAACATATATAAGTTTTATGTAAATAGCCACCGCCATGCTAAGTCGTCTTTACATTTCGCCATTTTTGATAGTTCTTATTTACTGCCAAAATTGTCATTTTCATGTCATTTGGTACAAATCTGTTAATTGAAGTAAGGAGGAATGGAATGTCTATGTAATGAGAAGCGATTTTTTTATAAATCTTGTGCTATTTAATACGATGTCTATCTGAAATTTAGTGATTACTATTTGTTTGTATACTTATTCTCTTCAATATATCCTTGTGCTCACATTCTAGCCCCAGATACAAAGAAACAGAAACATATCCTTTCCCCAACCAATTCTTGGAGTTAAGACTCAATTATTTATTGACAGGTTTTTGGAACGCTTGTTATGCAGCCTTCTGTACCTTATTTTATTGTAATCAAATAATTTGATTTTATATCTTAATCATGAATGCTTATTCTGTATTAATTTATTTCATTATAAAACTATTAATGGCTTGCCACATTATAAACTTCATACATACATACATACATAACTTCACGCCTGTGTCCCTTATGGGGTAGGCAGAACACCAGAGGTTACAAGACCATCTGATGTCATGTTTGACTTTGGAGGTATTATAATGATGGATAGAGACTATTGTAGTGACAGGGGGTCAGCCTATCGCCCACAAAAACGTCAATAAAACCTCTGTCCCTTAACTGGCTTTTACGGTATGCCTGGGAAGAGAAACAGCTGGTACATTCTATGTTTTTCTTTCGCTCCCAGTCCAGCATGGAAGACTATAAACTATAAACTTCAAATATCAATAATAACAGTACACGTTCAAACACAGTATAGGCGGTCTTGTCAATTAAAGCAATGTCTTCTAGGCAACCTTAGAATGGGTAACTAATTTATTGATTTACATACATACAATACCTACCAAGGATACAAAATTAATATTCAGGTCAATCTATATAGACATCCGTCACTACATAGTATGACAAGCAAACATCTATACACCATTCTCTCAAACTTTCAATAAAATAAAATAATAGATAGTATATGTTAAATATAATGTGTATTTATGATTTGGATTGAATTCAGTATATTGTTATTACCACGCCTGTAATAATAATAAAAATAAAATTCCCACAGAGGGGGGGGGGACCTAGAATAAGTATAAATAAATAAACGCCCAGACATAAAAAAAAAAGACACGGAACATTTTTTTTTCTTGTTCCGTGCGGGAATCGAACCCGCAACCACTGGCGTCTGAGGCAGACAGGTTTACCCCATCGCCAAAGTGGTCGTCGTAATCGTATCTTATTATAAATTAGAAATGTGGTTAATAATGGATGTATGGATGTTTGTTCCTCCATCACGGCAGCACGGCAAAACGGATTTTGGAGAAATTTGCCATAGTGATAGTGTACAGTCTGGAGTACCACATAGGCTTTTTTATCACGATATTCCCGCGATTTTCGCAATTGCGCTGATAAAACCTTGCGCAACTGCTAGTTAAGGGATGTGGTCGACTGTATTACGATATTTCATAATCTCTGGTAATTTAAAGATTAATATCTGATATTTTTTTATTGAATTTGAGATAACACCAATGAAAGTTACTATTATGGATACCGTTTTATGGTTGTAGCACACCATTACTTCCTTTATCCTACGGATATTTTTCAATGTTATTTCTATGCCTAGTTTTCTCGCTTTATATTGCTACCAGCGGGGCTAGCATGCTACCGTCGACAACGATAAATCGGGCCTTTTATCGATATTTTCTTAGAATATGGTATTTAGTGTATGTTATTTATTAAGATTATGACATATTTGGTTCTGTGGTCTTAATCATGGTATCAAATTGAGTAATTCTATCTATTATGGTGCGCATATCTACTTACATAATAGGATAAAATAACAAAATAATATTTATCTTGTCGATACGACAATTTATCGGTGGTAGCATGCTAGCCCTGCTGTTTTACTAGATGAAATGGGCCAAATTAAAATAATCAGTGTTTTAACCAGGTGATGTTTTGAAAGGTAGGTGTGGGACCTTCTCTTCTTATATACTGATATTATTCTCAATTCCTTCATCCAGTAATGGAAGACCTAGACCTACTCATTGATGACGAGCACCACTCGCTGCTGGAGCCTGTCACTCCAGCTTACTCCAACGTGACCGTGCGCAGAGCCTTCATTGTGTGGATGTGCTGCGGCCAGACGAACTTGTTCAAGGACGTTTGCAATTATTATCACTACTTGGAAGCTTTGGTAAGGGATTTCAACCTTTTGTCATTAATAAATTATTAAAATCCCCAGACAATCACGCCCACTACATGGCCCTAAAATAAGCAAAGCTTGTGATATAAGATACCACGTAGAGAACTAGGGGGGAACCTAGAATATAAATAGATACATAAACATTAAACACTCAGAACCAGCGACCTTTTGAATTGCCTGGTTATCAATTATTTATTTTATTTTGTTATCAATGTAACTTGACGGTCTTCTTGATATGTTTTTTGCGAAATTTTGATCTACATTATTGTTGTGAAAGTTTGAGTAATATTTAATTGGTACATCATTCTTAAGTTTATTTATCCGTTTTTTTTTCAAGGTACATATTTTTTCTTCAACTTAAATCATTTGTGTCAATCGCATAAAATAATAAAGTTAGTAAATATTAAAAGAAATATATAGGTTTATAATAGTTTTGCCTTTTGATCTCAATATGACCTGATGATTAGTGATAATGGGGCTTAAGACTGGCTTAGACTTAGCTTCGCTTAGCTGGCTTACTTATGTCACAATGATCTAGGTAATTATATCACTTACGAAAAAAACTAAATAAATTAGCCTCGCAATGAAGAACTCACAAACCAATCAAATCAATATGAGAAATGGCAAGTGTACTTAGAAAAAAACCTGCTTTATTTAGCATTTTTTTTTGTTTCTAGGAGGAAAAGCTACCACCTGAAAAACGCGCCATCAGCCGCCGTTACGAGTTTGACCTCATCAGCAACAAGCCTCCAATGTCACCATTCCTCCTCGCAACCTTCCCAAAACTCTACTCTCAGAACCAAAAACACATCAACCTAGCAAAAACCGTCGAAGAAATTACTAACGATACTAAAACGATAAAGATTGAGGAAACCAAAGAGGCAGAAATTACAAGACAAAATGGGGCTACAACAGAAGAAATACTAGCAGCAAGCCAAATGATAAGAAACCATTGCAAGAACAACAACGTAAGCCTGAAAAATTTCATGGCCGAATATAAAAAATATTCTGAGAAATGTGACCTTAAAAACACTGTCAATAACGTCGCTTATTACATAAAACGCAAGATGATTCATGATGAACTAATATTAATAGCAAATACACCTAAAAACTTCAGTTTTCTTAACTCTTCTGCCCAAGAAACAAAAGAGCATAAATGCGGTAAATCTGCAATGAACAAAACTAATATTGATTATTATGAATATCTTGTTGATAGAGAAAATAAAGAAAATAAAGAAAATGTGTTTAATAAGGTACCTAAAGGAATGAGAAAAATATCGAAGTCACACGAAAGTTTGAATTCTGTTGACGCATCGAAACCTTTCAGTAATAAAAGTGCACAAAATAACATTAAGCTGCTTAAAAGTAAGCCAAATGATATGTCTAATATAACATATTTTGATCTAAATGAAGATTTAAAGAAGTTGCAATTCGGTGGCCAAAATAATACCAACATGACATTGTTAAGAAATGACAAAAAATAAACCTGGGTTTGAGGTTTTCTTATTTAGAAACGTTGAAATTTTATAGGTTATTAAGATTTTTATATTAGATGTCTATTTTTATAAATATTTTAACTCTATATTTTATGTAAATTATTTTAAGATTTTATTTTCAATGACGAGGATTGTACCATATCTGAATTTGTTACAACGTTTGAAAAATGAACGACCAATGAGATAATTTAAATGTAATCTTTATTTTCATGATTATTTTATATTTATTTTAAAACGATTTTAAAACAACAAATGAAATGTGAATTTTTGAAATAAAATATCATGAGCATATTGGTAACATAATTTACAAAAAAGAATATACTTTGACAAAACACTCAAATGTTTATAATATGTGTCAATTTAATTTAAACAATTCATTTTTACCAGCGTAATATAATATAAAATATAGTTATTTTATCTATAATAAGAATATGATATTTACTGGATTTTTACTATTAAGCTGGTTAAAAATAAGCCAAATGATACGTCTTATATTTCTTTTTTTGTTCTTCGTTTAGATTTAAAGAAGTTGAAATTCAGTGGTCAAAACAATACCAAACTAACTTTGTCGAGAAATGACAAAAAATAAAACTAGTATTAAGGTTTTCTTATTGAGAAACGTTGAAAGTTATAGGTTATTAAGAATTTTATATTAGATGTCTATTTTTATAACTATTTAATGTATATTGTTTTAAGTTTTTAATTTTAATGACGAGGATTTATTATGTCTGAATTTGTTACAATGTTTGATAAATGAACAACAACACAATAATTTGAAATGTAATCAATATTTTCATGATTATTTTATGTTTATTATAAAACAATTTGTATGAGCAAATTAAAGGTAAATTTATATTTAAAATATCATGAGCATATTGCTTACATAATACACAAACAAAATAACTATAATTTTCGACATAACATTCCAACCAATGTTTGTAATATTTGTCAACTTTATTCCATACCAGTGTAATATTATTTTAATTATGTTATTTATAATAAGAAATATGATATTAATTGAATTCAAATAGAATTGTAACGGTTCTTTTTACAGAATATTAACCGATAGTGATTATTGTCATGATTTTATTGAAAACGATACATTTTCGTGTATTAACTATTTTACAGAAATTAAATGTTACCTACATACTGATACTGTTTTTCTGTTCACTTAAATATCTCCTACATTTCAAAACTAGCGTAGCGGTTAGTGAAATTTATGAACAACTTGATTCTTGGAGGTTAAAAGCGAGTATATGATATTTCTTTCAATATTTACGTGTCTAACATGTCTAGTTAAGAGACTTCAATCAGAATTAGTTAGCAACTGGGTTAAATTAACATGGATTGTTTTTTTTATGGGACGTTCGTTTTCCATGACAACTGATGGCAAGTGATCATGAAGTACGTGTCCACCCACGAGAAACCTATTCACTCGATGCTTAAAAGTACCAGCGGGGCTAGCATGCTACCGTCGACAACGATAAATCGGTACTTTTATCGTTTTTTTTTTAGAATATGGTATTTAGTGTATGTTATTTACTAAGATTATGACATATTTGGTTCTGTGGTCATGGTATCAAATCGAGTAATTATATCTATTACTAGCTGACCCGGCAAACGTTGTTTTGCCATATAAATAAAAAAAAAATAGACGTTGGCCGATTCTCATAGATACCGGATAAGAACAAAAAATTTCATCAAAATCGGTCAAGCCGTTTCGGAGGAGTATGGCAACAAAAACTGTGACACGAGAATTTTATATATTAGATGGTGCGCATATTAGCTTACACAATAGGATAAAATAACAAAATAATATTTATCTTGTCGAATCGACTATTTATCGATGGGTGCATGCTAGCCCTGCAGGACTGTAGTGGTCAGGGAAAATAAACACAGGCAGTTCATTCCAAACCTTGGTGACCCGTATCAAAAAGGGACTGTCAAAACAAATGGGATTCTTTATTCTAAGAATCTCTAATCTCAAGGAAAATTGCGAGTTTTAAGCCCTTGGCTAATAAAGGAAATTCTAATTTCTTCTTTTTTAGGTCTGTATTGTTCATTTTTTCTTAGCTGGTCAATGTTGTATTTGTATATATCTTTTCGTTTAATAAGAGAGAGGGGTAGTGTTCATATTTATTCTTAACTAGCTGTTGCGCGCGGTTTTACCCGCGCAATTTCGATTCCCGAAGAATTATTTAGTTTTTGAGCTTATTCAATACAAACATACAAAAATACAAAGGTTTCCTCTTTATAATTTTAGTATAGAAAACACAACTATGTTACCTGTGCTATGATTTACAAGTTTGTATGGATTGTATCCATGGAGAGGGTAGGTAATTGCTACTCTTTCACGACGAGTTGAAGTAATTTGATTTTGGAATATTACCGCTGTGGCTATGTGTTCAGGCAATATTTTATGAAGAGCTAGTTCTTTCCTATGTCCTTGTCTTTTCATCTTTAACCTCATCTTCATTTACAATCCGATAAAATTGAGGTCAAACACGGGCTTAGTCGTTTATAAAAAAAAGGAATAATGTGTTAAAGAATTTTCATTCAAGCGTCATATTATGGGGCTCAAGCCATGTGGGCCATTTCATAAAATAGCGAAAACAAATAAAAAAGCTCTCTAATAAGAAACTGAAAAGTAAATATGTGACATTTTCTAAAACATAAGGTAACTTCCCAAGTATTTGAGTAGATACTTGCTAAAAAAAGCTTCATACTTGACGAATGCTATAAAAATACTTTCTGGTTCAGCTTTATATACGTACGTAATTAATAATCGCAAAAGCAACTTCTTACGACCTTATCAAACAGTCGATCCAAATGTCTAAATTCCCGTTTGAATTTCGAATAAACAAACAAAGGAACATCACATGAGCGTTAGTCGAGTGGCCATCTTGGTTAATTTAGTATCCCGCCGGCCGCCGACCACCGAGGGGTGCGCTTGCGTCCTTTTATGAACAGATTTAAAAAATTTACAATAAACATGACAACCGCTAATTGTGTTACCTCTACGCCAGTTAATCGTATCAGTAGAGAGAATTTAAGAGTACTGATTGTGAATAATATACTAAATGATTCTGTGGAGTTCGCGAGTGATCATGAAATGGTAAGTTAGTTTTGCTTGTTGAAAAACATTTTGGTTTTTTCTTTAATCCTGGACGGTCAGTGATAAGTTTTATGTTATACAGACTATCTATAAATTGTTCAAGTGTGTTACTTTTATATCATATTGAATGAAGTCTTTAATTTTTTTTTTTGGATGATGACTAATACTTTTTAGCTAAATAATAGGAGGGGGTATATTTATTAAAAGATAAATATATAAAGTAACTTGATGCTTATAAACTAAGTATTGTAAGTAAACATTTGTAATCAAAAAAGAACTAGATGTATTTCTTTTTTTATTTATATATGAAACGTGTACTCTTGTCTTGAATGTTATGTATAAGAGTTAAACGAGCGCCTAAACCATCCTGATTTTAGTAAGATTACAACGTCCATTCAAGGCCAGCTTTAAAAGCTAGTCATATTTGGAAGAACTTTATTTAAAACGCATCATCATCATCCACAGTAGGACGTAGGCCTGTTAATATTGTTCAGCAATTTGTTACGTAACTGAAATTATATTAATTTGAAATGCTTATTTAGAACTCAAATCATTAGTAATTATATCTGTATACCCCGAATATTATTTGATACAAATGATCAGGACAAGTTGGGTTAGTTTTGTGAAATCTATATGGAGGTAGTAAACCATCTATATCTTAAGCCTTGTTCGGACTAGGCTAGTATTTTAGTCTAGTGGCGAGTAATTTAGTAGCTAAACGTGTCTGAACACCAAACAATTAGTCGAGTGGATTAGTAAGTAATTTATTCGAGTCAATCCATTTTATTCTATTTTTTTTAGTAGTCTAGTAGCGAGTTGCACCCCCCACCACGCGTCCGTGCTCACTCGGCCGCCGGCTAAACAAGTCCAAACCTGTCGATTTAGTCGAGTTCATTAGTTGACGTGAAAATGTCATTTCGCTGGAGCGAGGAAACTACTTTAAAATTTGTTTCCATTTAGGTCATAGGTCATTTCTTCTATTGATCCATTTTCGTATCCACAGCTTCTTTTTATTAATCACGCAAATTTCCTCATCCACCTCTTCTAAAATAGCCGTTACGATTAGCTTTATCAGTTTATTGACTTTATTACGCTGTAGGCTGTTCATCTTGCAGAGTACCACTGACTTGTGAGCTTTACTCGACTGTAATGCGAACGATTTTTAGGCAGTAGCGAATAGTTTAGCTACTAAATTACTCGCCACTAGACTAAAATACTAGCCTAGTCCGAACAAGGCTTTAGAGAAACATGACTGAAGTTTTCTTAGAATTGACGGTTATCAAAGCAATGTTGTAGTGAGTTGCAGGTAGAATAGGTAGGGTACCTGTCTTATGTGAATGAGATCCCTTTTTTGCTTTGGAGTTATTAACGGTTTAGATGTACCTGATATAGGTATACACTTTGCAACGTATTTCGTTGTAATAAGGTTAAAAATCCAATGAAAATGTATACATATTAATAGACGTACACATAGGTAAGCTTTGGTTTAAATGTTTTTATCTACTCTCATATCATAATATTCAAAATATAAAACTCAGAACGAATTTATATTGACATACTTTTTAAAATAGTATAACGAAATGAAATAAAAAAATTAAATTATAACACACTACCTCGAACAATACAATGTTATAATAAATTTTTTTTTCATTTCGACACAGATAACAGACCATAGATTTCATTTTTTTATCTGTGTCCTGCGAGCGCCGCGCTACGTTACATTCTGTGGCCGCGCGGCGCGTTTTGGCGCATGCGCGATAATGGCGGGAATAAATATCTACAGTGTATGAGATTAGATAAAGTAGTGTATGAAACTGCACATAACTAGGTATTATGTGACAGTTTCATAAACTACTATTATAGTATTCTAGCTGGTAATGATTGTGAGTAGCTATTAAAGTAGTGTTATTTCTACACTAAGTAACAATTGGGTTTATCATAATCGCAAAAACTTCTAAGTAAGAAGTATTTTCGAGTTTATTTCGAAAGTCTGCAATAAATTGTTGCAGTCGTGATTGCGTTTATCTAAAACAAAAAAAAAAACATTCAAACAAAACAACTGATGTATTTTGTTACACGCATGAAAATGTAAAATGTAATAATATGTTCTTTAGTAAACCTAACACAAAGTATTTATGTATTTAAAGATGATTGATTTTAGTTTTAATTCATTCCGTAGACTCTCCAATAGCTCCTAAAACATAAACTTAGACCCTATGAAAGTTTTTGTATTTAAATTATTCTTAACAATATAACGTAAATAATAATACAATTAGGTACAAAGAACTTTCGATGGCATGTGACCAGGGCCCGGTAGCTTAGTTGGTAGAGTTGGAGGAGTCCCAGGCTCGAGACCTTGTCGGGTGATTTTATATAGTACTACCTGTTTCCCGCGGTTTTTAAATCCCGCTGGAATATCGAGATAAAAAGTAGCCTATTTGCTATTTCAGACTGTAAACTATCACTATGTCAAATTTCATCCAAATCCATTAAGCAGTTTTGCCATTATAGAGAAACAAACATCCAGACATGCAAACATCCATCCATCCTAACTTTCACAATTATAATATACAAAATTTTAGTTTGCTTTTATTCAATAGATGTCGCTGTACGTTGATTAAATCGCGCAAGAAGAGTTATAAATGACTAAGGCCCACTTGCACGAAACACAGGGTTAAAATGATAGCTTTGACGTCTACTAATTCGAGTTAAAGGCTTATTTTTTTAACTCGGGAAACGTCTTGCACCAACCAAAAATGGCTCTGGGTTATTCAATTTTAACAATATTCAACCAAACTATGTTTACAACTGGACATCAGTTATTGCTTCAAAGTAGCCTAAAAATTTTGGCAATACCCGGGTTAGCGACTTAGCCCGTGTCATCTTGAAGGGTAAAATGTTTAGCAGTTAACTCGAGCTAAACTGCTAACCCTGGATGATGCAAGACCACTTATCAAATTAACCCGGGTTATCTTTTAACCCTTGCGTTTTAACGCTAACCCTGGTCTGTGCAAGCGAGCCTTAGCTATATTTACTGTGTAGACTAACTTTATTTGTCCTCACTTTCACAATTATAATATTAGTAGGATATACTAAAATAATAATAATAAATATTTCTGACACTGACACAACATTATCTAGCCCAAATTAAGTTTCTTAAAGAACTATGGGATACTAGATAACTGATATACTTAAGAAATATATAAACATATTGAATAAATACATATTTTTTATTAGAATAAACTTAAATAAACATATGACTGATATCTGTGTGTTCATCACACAAATATCCGCCGCGCCGCCGGGATCCGAACCTAGGACCTCTGGCATAGAAGGCAATGTAGGTTACCTTTGCACCAGCCGGTCGTCAATAATATTAATCTAAAATATTGTAAACTTTCATTAAAATCCACACAATTCTACATGATAGCGTATTTAGCTAACGCTCCTTTAATCTCACTTACATTAACAATCATAAAACTAGAATTAATTTAACTCATAGATCTTTCAATTCTCTTTTCAGATGGACACAAACTCTCCCTTACGGAACCCTTATCTACAGCCCATCTCTAAAAAGCTGTTCCATTCACCAATGACGGACACAAGCCCTAAAAAGGAACCCTACAGAAGATGCATAAAGGACCACGCAAAAAGGGCGCAGAAGCGAAAACAAATCCTAATACCAAGCTCAGCCGAGAAGATTAAAAGGGTCTATGTAGAAGAGTGCGACATGAAAGCGTATAGTCCAGAGGCGTGTGAGGGAATGAGAAAGAGAGTGTTGGTCAGCCTGTTTCATAATAAAGAGTATTCTATGGATATGTCAATGTGAGGATATATTTAAATGAAGTGTTAGTGATAAGTTAGACTTTTCCGTGTTCAAGATTCGATTTTTTATTGGAATCCAATGATCCAATGGTGATATTTTGTTTTACTTGTAGCAATTTAACTCAACTTCTGAAAGACTTCTATATTGCAGATTTTGAGGCAGAAATATTTAATAATTTTAAAAATATTTAAAAGTACATTGCGACTCTTGCAGCACTAGTAGTTTAAATTAAATGCATTGCCGTTTTATCTCAGCTTATTTTTTATGTATTTTGAAAATAACAGTTTTTAAATAGTGTAAAAAGTTGTATAGTACCTACCTAGAATTGATATCTATAAAGTCTGAACACTAAACCGCCGTCGTTAAAGAAAGAAAGAAATGTAAAAAATTATTTTCCATTAGTAAATATTTACAAAGAGGCACAAATAACTTTTATTTATGGTAGGTATACTTCAAGTCCTTTGTCTCAATTAACTTCATTTAAACAGAAAGGGATAGCGATTTTTTTACTGTCCTAAATATTGTTGCTGCTTTGTCTTTTAAACTTTTTCGTCTTCCATAACTTTTCTTCCTATGATCTTAAGTTTTATTAGTTTACTTAATAGGTTAGAATAAAATTACATCATATGCCCAGTTTGAGATTTACTATTTTGTAATAGGTATAGTACTTTCAATGAAATTAATAAATAAATTGTGATATTAATATAAAAAGTGTGTTTGTTTATAAACCACTAGCTGACCCGGCAAACGTAGTTTTGCCATATAAATAAAAAAAAAATAGATGTTGGCCGATTCTCATAGATACCGGATAAGCACAAAAAATTTCATCAAAATCGGTCAAGCCGTTTCGGAGGAGTATGGCAACGAAAACTATGACACGAGAATTTTATATATTAGACTAGCTGACCCGGCAAACGTAGTTTTGCCATATAAATAAAAAAAAAATAGATGTTGGCCGATTCTCATAGATACCGGATAAGCACAAAAAATTTCATCAAAATCGGTCAAGCCGTTTCGGAGGAGTATGGCAACGAAAACTATGACACGAGAATTTTATATATTAGACTAGCTGACCCGGCAAACGTTGTTTTGCCATATAAATAAAAAAAAATAGATGTTGGCCGATTCTCATAGATACCGGATAAGCACAAAAAGTTTCATCAAAATCGGTCAAGCCGTTTCGGAGGAGTAACGAAAACTGTGACACGAGAATTTTATATATTAGATATCTTTTTAGCGATTATTGAACCATCGTTTGTACCTCGATTTCATGTGATTGGTGTTGTATAAGGCTAAGCCTTAAAGGCTTTTAATGCTTCAGGGCTTTAGCTTTGAAGGCTTTAAGGCTTCAAGGCCTTTTACCCTTGAAGGCTTCTGTGGCTTTATGGCTTCATCTTTAAAGGCTTCAAGGCTTCGAGGCTTTAGCCTTAAAGGCTTCCGAGGCTTTAAGGCTTAAGCTTTAAAGGCTTTAAGGGTTTGTAGGCTTAAGCACTCTACGCTCAAATGGAAGGCAAGTGGGTTTACAAAGTTAATTATTAAGTACTAGAAGATTAACATTTTTTTTATCCGCAGACAATTTCTGAGCTTATTAGTTACAAGCAAATTTTTAAAAATTTGTTTTACAGCCAATTATCACCAAGTACAACTCCAGCGTACAGTAAAATGGTAAAAAATATGAATAAAGTGCTTCAGTAGCATAAAAATGAGAGTTTTAAAAGCTCCAAGCGCCAAGACTACAAGCCCTTAAGGCTCTAGGCCTTTCAAATTGCAAGCCTTAAGAGTTTAAACCTTTAGAGTTTGAGCCTTGAAAGCTTCAAGGCTAAGGCTCAAGGCTCCAGGCTTAAATTTACAACACTACATGTGATATTATGTGATGACGTAAGAGATTGCAATCTTCGTGTTCAGTAGAACCAGTGTTTCACCTCAATCTTAATTGATTGATGATAGGTGACCATGGCGCCGTAGTTACTGTGCATATCATACGATATCACAGTTTAAGTGACGTTCGGTTAGAGGTGTAAGAAATTTGAGTCTTTTTTTTAACAATAACAAACAATAAACATTTATTTATTTATTTTCATAATTTGCACATTTTTACAATCTTAACCTAAAAATATAATATTAAGGAATACAATTGTCTAAGTGCCTGAATTAGGTTTACACTGTTTTTCAGGCGAAAGGGGGTCTGAGTGTATACAAAATAAAAATAAAACTTAAAATAAATACTTATGTATACTATATCTTTTGAATAATAAGGATAAGTAAAAAAGAAAAGCAAAAAAGGAATCCTTAATCAGTTGTTATAAAACTAACATTAGGCAAAAATATTTTCTAATTGAATAATGTAATTTTAGTCTTCATTTCAAGACTTGAGTCATTTTTCAAGACTAGGACTCGATAGTTACATTGAGTTCGAGTCCTTTTGAGTCCTTTAAGTTTTTTAAGCTAGACTTAGTCATGAACTTAAGTTGGTGTATTATATTATCCAATGTTGTGCAGGTGTTTGCACCACTGTTAAAAACAGCTTACTTACGTCGTCTGATTGCCGGTAGGTAATTTGGTACTACCCAAATGAAATCAGAACAGGACGTGGGATATGTCTAACATTACAATGCTTTAAAAAAACCTCTTTAACTACTTAACCAAATATAACTATAAAACAAAATAAATTACCCATTAATTAAAACACATTTCTAAATACCCGTACCAATCCTTAACTAGGACGAAAAAAAAACACTTCTGCCTTATTAAAAAGGACTAAAAGACAATTCTGAAGAGAAATGGTAAATTAAAAATCTCCCTCCTGGGAAATTTTCCGCTAAGCTGTACTAGGGGCTTAAAAAGTATCCCTTTAACGAGTAGCTACCGGATAATGGAACCATTGTTTTGACTTATGGAAAGGTTCAATCAGCGATTATGATAAGTGTCCTATTGTCATGATAGACTGAGACCCGCATTCTGTACTTGAGCGCTGATCCAGTCTCAAGCGATTCGCTACGCATTTTCCATAGATAACTGTACAAAGCTGTACTTAAGTAGTGCTTAAGTCTGAGTAATAAGATAAACATTAGGTCCTTACATATGAAATTGGTGTTTTGTCGTACTGGCCACTTTAATCTCAAATATCTCCTCTTTGGTTTAGGATTCCAAATTCAATTTTATACAGCTATTTACTCATCAATTTGTATCTCGAAAACCGTATTTATTTTGTTTATTTTTCTTTTGGTTTTTTCTCTGCGTCATTGAGTTTACAAAATGGAAAATTTAAATTTTCGCGTTATTTACGAATATGAGTTCCGCCGTGGCACCAGTGCTGCAGAAACGGCCCGAAGAATTAATTATGTGTATGTCATTGGTGTCGCTAGAGAAAGCACAGTGCGTTTTTGGTTCCAACGTTTTCGTTCTGGAAATTTCAACCTACAGAACAATCCCGGTGGAAGGCCGGAGACCAAAGTCAACAATGACAAATTGAATGCTATTGTGGAAGCGGATCCATCGCAAACTACAATGGCAAGTAGATGGCAGAAGTGCATAGATAGCAATGGATCATACTTTAATTAAATAAATATATTATATTAAAAAAATAAACGACTTTTATTCCTCCCATGCAAAACGCCAATTTCATATGTAAGAACCTAATATGAGCTAGAGATTTATAGGTATGTAACTAGCTATAAACCGTAAAGCTTTTTATTAGACGTGGGATCTCACATTTTGAAGAGCAAAAACGTTAAAAAAATCTGAGCTATTAAATATGCTTACAGTTCCATCTAGTGTCAATGCGTGAAATTAAATTCTTGAAACTTTGACGACGCCCGATGTTCGATTACCGCCCAGAACAAGAAAAAGAATGTGCCGGGGATGGGTGTTTATCTTTATGGGGTCTTTTTTATTAAGATCGAAATATTTTAGAAGAAGTTAAGAATGATGTGTGGATACAATTTATAAAAAAAAAACAATTTTTTTGTTAGGTATATTTCTCATAACTTAACAACATTTTAGTTTAATCTGTTCTGTACGACTAAATAGCAAGAAATAAAAGCGTTTTTCAAACTTTTTCTATTAAGAAATACGTTAAGCCCCGATTTTTCAATAGTCAGAAAAATTTGGTCACTTAAAAGAATTGTTCAATTTCAATTAAAAATAAAAAATGTTTTTTTTTTGTCATAAATGGAATCAAAATATTATTCTTAACCTTCCCTTTAAATGTTTTCATATTTAAAAAAATGCCATGGATATATTCTAGGGAAGTCTTCTAGTTCGCTACATGGTATCTCATAACACAAGCTTCACTTACTTTGATGGGTCATGTAGTCCTGGCCATGTAGTTGGTGTGATTGTCTGGGGATTTTATTTTCATTTATTTAATTTTGCCCGTAAGAAACAGTATTTTTTCGGAATAAAAAGTAGCGGAGACGTCCCAAAGACTACAAAGTGTTTCTGGGCAAAATTTAAATTTCAAACTTCATCGACCGACTTCCAAAAGGAGGAGGTTCTCAATTCGTGTGTATGTTTGTTTTGTCTTTGTTACACGATTTTACGGACAATTATGAATCAGGTTTACCACATCGCCAAAGTGGTCGTCAAAATTATAAGTGTAGTATAGGTGTAATACGACACAATTAGAGTTGCTTAATACTTTGATTCAATAGTGATCGCCTGCCGGACAATAAAAGTTAGGACTGCGCGGCTATTCTGAGCTGACCATAACTTTTTGCTATGTTCCAGATAAAGGCAGTGTAATTATTGATACAGGAATATACCGGGTGTTCAAAAAAGTACATGCCTACTTTCGCGCGCAAGGCACGTGCCTTTTATTGTTAGATTTTTTTTATTAAAAAACTATAAATCCGAATAAAGAACGGGTGTTGTAGTCGAATGGGGAAGATAATAATATTAAAACAACTCTTTATTGTCATTATAAAAGATTTGATTTTAGATAGCCTATTGTGTTATTTTTATCCAAAGTACTTTTTGAACACCCTGTATACTTATAATATATGTGTTACACTAGTAGCTTTGCGCTATTGATCCTTTAGGAATTTTTGGATAAAATATAGCAAAACTTAGGATTATTAATGCCAAACCAGTATATTCAAATAGAAAAGGGAGTTACAAAGATTAGCGGGTTAAATCAAACAAACAAGCGAAAGAAAAACATAGAATGTGCCAGCTACTCCCCAGTCATAATGTTCAAAAGTCAGTTAAGGGACAGAGGTTTTACTGGCGTTTTCTTGTGCGATAGGCTGACCCCATGTCATGTTTAGTCTACCATCATTATAATACCTTCAAATTTTGTTAAATATGATATCAGATGGTTTTATAGCCTAAGGCGTTCTGCCTACCCCATAAAGGATACAGGCGTGAAGTTATGTATGTATGTACATATCAAACAAACAAATTCTTCAGCTTTATAACATGTGTATAAAAGTATCTATTTTATTTTTATTATACTTTTTACAGGTTACTTCTGACTTTAAGTACATACTTCTGCAGAAAGCAAAGATATCAAAATATTAAGAGACGGTGCAGATATTACCTAAATTTCCTCGCAGGCACGTACCGAATCGGCACGGCGGATAAAATCTTTTTCTCGCTGTTTTACAAGGTAAGCTTATCTATTTATTTTTATTTGAAGTTGATAAAGGTGGAAAAGGTTTGATTTATAAATATTTTAGAAGAATCGATAGGTTTTACCCGTTTCAGTTTTTGATTCTTTAGGCATTTCTTGACGTATAATATATGCAAAGCGTAAATGATGTTCACAAGAGATGGATAGATAGATAGATAATTAATTTATTGATGCCACAAACACAAACATATTACAGCAAGAAAAAAATTAAAATAAATTACAAATTTAACATATAACAGAAAAAATAAAATAAAAAATAAAGTACAATTACAACAAAAAGAGTGTGTTGTAGCAGTGCAAAGAGCCGTAGCTCAGCGTCATTTTTGCTCAGAGAGCAAAGCGCTGATATTCTGTTACAGCTTGGAAACAGGGGAGCGTAGGATCCCTTCTGGGTCCGCCTGGCTAGCGACCACCCTTTATATAAAGTCTGCCGCCAAATGTTACCGCTCCGGCGGTAATGTGTTCCGGCAATATTGTATAAAGAGCCAGTTCTTTCCTAAACCCGTGTGCTTTCATCTTCGACCTCATCGCCACTTACCATCAGGTGAGATTGAGGTCAAACGCGGGTTTAGTCACTTATAAAAAAAAAAAAAAAGCGATATTAAACGTTTGGGTTACCAAAAAACACAAAAAGAGTACTTTATTTTATATTTCTCAAAACTAACTTCAGGTTAAAATTTAAACTATAAATGCTTTTAAATAAACGATATTAAAGCGTTAACTTTTTCAACCGACTTCCAACTTTTTTTATTTTTTTCGTATTTTTGTTACATGATTTTTTGGACAATTATGAGTCGATTTTGAATATTCCTGTTTCATATGATAGATGTTACTTCAGAGGTAGTCCCATAATATTCAAATTTCTTCGATAAATTACATGTATGAATACGGAAAACATTTACATTGATGACCTTATGTATACTTCAGCCAAAGTTTTGATAAGGATTTAAGTTAGTGAAGTCGGTTTTTAATGCTTTGCATTCGTTGATTACATGTATGAGTAAGATCGCTAGTAAACGCTGGATCAGAGCAGCGTAAGTCGAAATCAATTCTAAATTTTTTGAAGATTACGCCAATCTTGTGACAAAAAGACATTATCTCATACAAGATGGGAGACTTAACTCTTAATCTCACCCAGTAGTCAGTGATAATGATGCAGAATTATGTTCATTTTAATAGGAAGAATGGTAGTTCTCACATAAGTAAGCAAAAAACTGGCGTACAGTCACGTGCGAATAAGTTGCAAAGTGTGTACAATATGTACACACTTTGCAACTTATTCGGTTGTGATAAGGTTCAAATTCCAATGAAAGTGTATACATATTATTAAACGTCGTTGCTGCACATCCCTAAGTTTGATTGCTGCTGCAGATTCACTGGTTTAGTTTATGAGTTGCGCTATGTGCTCAAATTTGAATTGTTTGACAAAATGTCAATTGCCAATTTTCATCATCAAATAATAATAGAATTTGGTTATCTGTAGGGTTTTTTTTCTTTTTTAGAAACATTCAAAAGTTCTTTGCTGAAATTAATATCTTATTAATACAATGTATAAAATATACTTAAAGGCTTGGCTTAATTTTTCGTCATTATTATGTATCTCCTTCAGTGCCTTCTAGTTTGAACGTTGCTAATTTCGATGCCTTGCTAGGTCACTTTGACCTATGAAGACGTATGAGTAAGTACTATCGAGCTTACATTATTATGTATCTGTTTCAGTGTCATCTATTTTGGATCTGTTTTTCGATGTCTTGGAAACCAAATTATAGCTGGTACACAACTTTCTTGGCTTTGCTTCTGAACAGAAACAAACCACTAGCGGTTGGTTAATTAAAAAAAAACTTACCTTTGACAGCACTGAGTTTGTTGCCCACCATTTGCTTTGCTACGAACGCCGCCATTTTGATTTACTTCCTTCTTAGCACCTGCGAACAAAGGAAACAATTAATGAATAACCTTAGGATGAAGTTTAAAATTGGAATGTTAAATAAACATTTCTTGACCAAAATGTAGTTTAACTTAAGCTGTTACGGAGAAGAATATCCAAAATTTACAATTAGATTTTCGTTTGCTTTCAATATTTAATCAAAGATAGATTAAATATAAGTATGTTATTTATTATTAATATGGAGTAGGAAATATTAATACTACTCCTTTTTATAGGTACAGAGCACAATAGGAGGCCTTATAATCACAAGAGGATCTCTTCCAGATCCCGTATTTGTTTTTATGTTAACGCATATACATTGTAGTAATACCTATTTTTGATATTAGATTAACAGATAAATTGCACATTAGGACCGTTTTATGGAAGTTTTTTTAGGCGAAGATCATGATTGCAGCATAGCTTTGCTGTCAAAAAATCTAAGTATACTAAAGTAAACTTTAAGTCTAAATAAGCTTTCATAATAAGCCTTTATATCCAATGACGTATAATACAAACGTTCAAGTCAGTCTCTTGATACAAATCTTGCAAATATTCCCAAAATTCCTGCAAAAAAACTGACCTTATTTTTTAGCTTCGTCTTGGCCTCAGCTGGCATATTCGGAGACACGGTGGAACTTTTTAATGGAGATAATAAATCTAGAGGCTGTTGGGATACGTACGAACATTTTAAGCTTACACAGACCTAGGCTTACAGGGACGGTAAGGAAGAAAAAATGTTTGTAAGTTAGGGAAAATTGTGGAGTCAGATGATTTTTCTTTTTAATGAAATAAGTTTAATGTGTACGATTTAAGATTAGATACACACACGAACAATATACTTAGCCGTTCAGTAGGTGAACCTAATATTTTGAAAGCACAGGAATCAGAAAGGGGTTGACTGTTGGCACGACGCCGCCGCCGCGGTGCCGTAGCGGTGATGTTTCGAGACAGGTTTTAGGTATGTTTTACAACTTTGGCGATGGGGTAAACCTATCTGCCTCAGACGCCAGTGGTTGTGGGTTCGATCCCCGCACAGAACAAGAAAAAAAAATGTTCCGTGTCTGGGTGTTTATCTATTTATGTATTCTAGGTTCCCCCCTAGTCCGCTATATGGTAACCCATGACACAAGCTATGCTTACTTTGGGGCCATATAGTTGGTGTGATTGTCTGGGGATTTTATTTTTATTTTATATGAACGATAGCTAGTTAGGCAAACCCTGAGAGGATGCTATAACCGCTCGGATTAGTCGCCTTTTACGACATGCTTATGCAGGGGCAGCAGGGCTATTCTTAGCCGACCATATACAGGGTGTCCCCGCATGTAGTAGTAGGCTTATAGGACTTTAGGAGCAGTAACTATGCACAATTTTATGGTAAACTAGCTGACCCGGCAAACGTCGTTTTGCCATATAAATAAAAAAAAAAAAGATGTTGGCCGATTCTCATAGATACCGGATAAGCACAAAAAATTTCATCAAAATTGGTCAAGCCGTTTCGGAGGAGTATGGCAACGAAAACTGTGACACGAGAATTTTATATATTAGACTAGCTGACCCGGCAAACGTTGTTTTGCCATATAATTAAAAAAAAAAAATAGATGTTGGCCGATTCTCATAGATACCGGATAAGCACAAAAAAATTCATCAAAATCGGTCAAGCCGTTTCGGAGGAGTATGGCGACGAAAACTGTGACACGAGAATTTATATATTAGATGTTGCCATCACGAGCAAAGGGGTCTTTTTGATCAACAATAACACTTAATTTGCAAGACGAAGGGAAATGATTTATACATCAATTTGTTAAGCAACTCAAATATTATTACATGATCACAAAATAAAGATGGGTTAACGATGTAGTTTTTGCAAAATTTTAGAATGAAGCGCCTTAACGCCCTCAAATACTGTAAAAAATAAATTTCGTCCCTTCGGCAATTGCAATTAAATCAGTTGTTTGCAATGTTCTTACGTTACACATTTGACTTCCCAAAAACTTCAATAGTAAGCCCCTTCCACACCCACAACTTAAACATCCGTTGTTTTACAAATCAAGATGAATTTTACGAAAGTTGAAAGTTATTCTATTTGTTCTTCTTTTCGGCCCAGTAAACACAACTAAGACCATCTATCGTATAATACAATATTCTCAATATTCAATATTTTATGAGGAGTTAAAATTAATTTTAATTGATTTATCTGTTTTGAAGCTATGATGCTTTAGTTAGAGCAACACAAACTATTAATCTTATAAGTACACTTCCTTCGTTTTCATTTTAGGTTAAAATATTTATACATACATACAAACATAACCTCACGCCTGTCTCCCTTTGGGGTAAATATTTATCCGTATAACAAAAACTAGCTTTTGTATCAATTACTTAGATAAACTAAGTAGGTCTAATGGTGAATTATCGTCATTAATTGATTAAAATATGAGCCCACGGGTCTAATGTCTGGCTGTCAATTAGCCTGATTGAGTGATCAGTGCCTTGATTGAGCCGTTGAATGATGTGATTTGGCGGCTGATTATTGTCTGATATTTTATGTGTAAAATAGAATTAAAGGAAAATAAGGAATGAAACACGTAACAATGTATTATAAGATAAATTAAACTACCTTCTTATTATCTTTAAATTAAGCTTTGTATAACCCAACAGAACTCGGTGTCTTATTATATAACTATGTGATTTTATTATAATACTATGCCTTCTTTAAATGCTTTTGTTACCTTTTTAAAGCTTTGAAACTAAGGTGCCAAGAATCGGTAATGATATGTTTGTTTGAACACGAGAAAATCTGGAATTTTTTGGCAGACTATTTTCTTTATCGAAACTGAAATAATAGTCGTCAGATTGACAGATAAAAAAGGATTATAATTAATATGTAGCACATTGGATACTCGATTATATCCAGGCTTACCATGTTTTGAGGGTTCAGGATGTAACCAGTCCTAAAAAAAGGAAAGCGGAACTACCAGGGCCTTATGATTGTTATTATTAGTCGAAAATAAACATTAATAAAAGCGATAAAAGGACATTTTTGTGGGTTAGCAAATTTGGGGATTTTTATTTATGTTAACTCCTTTTTTTTGTATTTTTGGGAGATTTCAGGTATGTTGCTCAATATTTTTTTTCACACTAATAGTTTTTGCAAAAATATTTGGTAGAACTAGCTTTTAGCCTCGGTTTTGCGTCAGTTTCAGAAATTAGGCAATACTCAATAAGTATAATCGGTTTTAAGGGTTTTCAAAAATATCCATCCTCTATTTGTAACCCCCGACCCTTTTTCAACCGACTTCGAAAAGGAGAAGGTTCTCAATTCGTGTTTATGTTTTTTTTGTGTCTTTGTTACACGATTTTTCCGACAACCATGTACCAATTTTAAATATTTTTATTTTATATGATAGAAGATACTTCAGAGGTTGTCTCATATAAATTTTATTGAAATCGATTGATTCAGGAAAAACATTAAATTTATGACAAAATATGTATGAGTTTACCTTGACGACCATATCACAGCACAGATATTTACAGTAATTCAACTTCTTACAAACGGTCGAAACGCGAGCTATACCTACCTACGCGGCTGTAGGTATAGCTTGTTAACAGCATATTCACAGCTTTACGTTAATATGCGGATTGCTTATACTATAAAATTTAATAATTCATCTTTTCGTGCGTCTCAGTCGAGGCGCATGTATTTTTCGGTCGCTTTATAAGACCGATTTTTTATTCAAACGTAAACATGGGTTTTTGACACAAAATGAATTTTTGTTGAACATTTCCTATTCAATTTACAAAGTGTTTTATTTGTTTATATAAAAAAGATATATTTGCAGTCACAAAACTAAATGGAAGTAAACACAAAGTAGGCAAATGTAATTTAAACGATGAAGGCGGGCAGCCCTATCACATGTGAATGAACCGCGGCACTGTAGGCATTTATTGCAAAGATGCGGCCGAGTTGAATTACTGTAAATATTTGTACTGTGACCTTATGCAGCCAAAATTGGACGTGAAGTCGTTGATTATTCGCAATAACAGTAAGCCTATATCCTTAGGGTCAGGCCTAACTCTGTTGCCAAATTTATTCAAATCGGATCAGGACTTTAAGCGTGAAAGCGTTATTGTCTGTAACACTTATCTCATTTATAAGTACTCTTAATATAAGTGTGGATTAAATTATCTTTTTCAAAAACCCAAATTTTATTACCTGTCACCTTTTAAAACTGGGGCCCAAAATGTAGGAAGTAAAAAAAATCTTGTCCATTGACAAATATAACGTGGCTGCCATGTCACCACGAAAGATGTCGCTACAGCGATAACTATTTTGGCTATCAAGCTGAAATTATGGAGTAGGAACAAATGTTACGTAGGATTCAACTATATTTGTATACAATATTTTGTACAGTTTTTTGTGGATTTGATCTCTTCTGCATTACTTACTATATAAAATATACCTATCTATATTCTCAAAAGACTAGCTAACAATTTAAAACTACTTATAAATATTTGATTAAATGCATCATGGCTCCCAAACATGAAAGTGTAACATACATCCAGTTACCTAACCTCACAAATTGTCACTTATATATAACTTGTCACTTAGCTATTAAGTACCTAACTACACAACCTGTATACATTTAGGACTCCTTGTTTACACAGAATTAATCATAAACATTATTTAAGGGTAACGATAAAAGGAAATCACCTGCTTTCTCAATATTAAGAAAAGCGCCATCTATCTAAGACAGCTCGAAGATAAAGGACTCGCAGGATGCGAAAAGTGTTCGCGGATTCTCCTGCTGAGCGCTACTGAGCTCAGACGCTGTTGTTATGGCAACCATGACGGATAAGGGTGACTCCTGGTCGTGAAAGCCTACTTTTATTTTAGTTTTAACAATAGGGAATATTTATTTTAAAATAGAAAAATGTTTATTATGCTATGAGGTGGTGCTCGCGCCAAAGTATACTATCAAAATTGTGAAATTGTGAAAAAAAAATACTTGACCTTTTGCTCGATAAAATGTTGGCTCTGTCATAAGCCTTTGCTAGGCCATCTAGTTCTCCACTTTTTTAAATTTCATATCTGAAAACTCATCATTCAATTGAAATACCTTTTGCTTCTGTGCCTATTTATGTTCATACATACATAACTCCATGCCTTATATATAAGGTAGGCAAAAGACTGTTTGCCTCAGACACAAGCGGTCGCGGGTTTGATTCCCGCACGGAACAAGAAAAAAAAAATGTTCCGGGTCTGGGCGTTTATCATTCTAAGTTCCCCCCTAATTCGCTAACGGTATCCCATATCACAAGCTCTGCTTAGTTTGGGGCCATGTTGTTGGTGTGATTGTCTGGGGATTTTTTATTTTATTTTTATTTTATATCAGTTATAAAACCATCAGAATATCACGTTTCACAAATTTTGAGGCATTATAATGATGGAGAGAGACTATTGAAGTGACATGGGGTCAGCCTATCGCCCACAAAAACACCAATAAAACCTCTGTCCCTTTATTGACTTTTACAACATGCCCGGGTAGAGAAGCAGCTGGCACATTCTATAATAAATAAATTATAAATATTTCTGATATAATATACACTATACAACAAGGTAATAATACAACAAGGTTGAAACATGGTAGGTGCGTTCCTTATAAAAAAGGTATAGGAGACATCGTTACTTTTTTTTTAAATTAGGCAGGTTCCCTAACTGCCAACTTGACTATTTGGCCCCAAAGTTTAAAGTAGGCTTTTAAATAAGCTTCTGTTATGAAGACCAAACAGCGAAATTAGGGGCTAGGTATCCTAGTATACCCAGCAAGAGCCTTATCATTAATAAAAATCTTATAACATACATACATAAATAACTTCACGCCTGTATGGAGTAGGCAAAACACCAGAGACTGCAAAGCCATCTGATGTCTGACGTTTAACAAATGAGACTATTGCAGTGACAGGGGGTAAGCCTATCGCCCACAAAAACGTCAGTAAAATATCTGTCCCTTAACTGACTTCTACAGTTTGCCCGGGAAGAGAAGCAGCTGGCACATTCTATGCTTTTCTTTCGCTCCCAGTCCAGCATGGAAGCATGGATAGTCTTATAACATAAAATGTAGACATTAGTTCCCTCGTACATTTTAAAACCCGCTAGGTAAATAATAAATATTGAGTTTTACTTAATGAGCGAATATCGGGAAGCCGATTCAATCGATTAAATCGGACAGCTCGAAAATAAAATTAACAAAAAGATTATGCTCGAAAACTCAAGAAATTAAGATACAATATAACAAAAAGAAACTATGCAGAAAAAACCGCTCGAAAAATTATGTAAATCGAAAAATATCTTAAAAAATTAAGAATAACCAAATTTTTAAAGGCCTACGCATCCCTTAATTTACCTCAATATCGAATATTAAATTTCAATTATGACGCTCTAAATTTGAATTTCTATTGTTAAGATCTCGAGAGCCCTGAGGCTGTTTGCGTAGAATTCAATTAAGCCCTTAAAGGTACCGTCTTAACATGAATGGGTCATTTAATTTTAAAGCAATTTTAACAAGGTTTACTACTACGGCGGTTTTCATTGAGTTAAGTTTTGCACTGGACAGGACTAAAGAGAACAATTTCAAAAAGTTAAGTTTTGCAGCATTTTTTATTACATAATTTACCATATGCCATTATATGAAGCAAACTATAAACAAGTAATTATAATAAGAAGGATAATCATTCTGAAGCCTTATTTGGATCTACACATAATATATAATCCCGGTACTAATCTCCTTTGGGACAATTTCAGGATTTGACGGAGGCTTAACTGCTGGCAATAAATAGTAAGTATATAATGAATAAGAAAATGTGTATATTAGTACGTCTATTGAGCAAATTTATAAATGAATTTAACTTTCTTGAACTTAGCAAACTTGTAAAAAATTCGAAATTCAAAAAGTTTTGTTCATCATAAGGCATTCGAATGGCCACTTAATGACGTCACAATTTTGTACTTCGGCTTTGACAAGGTGTTGATAGTTATTGAATAAGATATTGATATACATTAGACTAAGAGACAATAAAAGCCGGAGGAAAAAACTCTTGGCCCTCTTTTTCAGTCAGAATTAATGCAAATAGGTACAGTACAAATTGACCGTGACATGAAAAAAAAACAAACACAAGACAGCTAATTGTGACAGCCAATGTCATGGTACAACCAAATTGTAGTTTTATTCCATCTTGACCTTATCTCCTAATACCGTGTCTATTCCAACACATGATACTGGCAGTAATAGCTTGTCGCCTCATATCGACGGCTGGTTGCCAATTTGTCAAGAATTGAATTGAATTGAATTGCTTACATAGTAGGTGCAATGAGCTATGGATGCACTGGGACCAGAGTATTAAAACAAGAATGGAATAAAATAGTCATAGTGTCATCAGCAAGATCTATTATATTTAGAACAGAAATAAAATTTTATTGGGCAGTATTCGACATAGGTCGACATATGGAGTTATTATACGTTCGTAACTATGATCTGATCCTAATTCTGATTGAATATCTATTCTCCAGGACATGATCAAATGTTTTCACAAACATTCTAGTGTTATCAAAGAATTTGATTTAATTTCGTCTTTGGTCTTCGTTCCTCGCTTACTTTGTTGAAAGTATGGATTTACGTCTTCTTTTGTCCATAGTAAAACGTATCATATACATGAACTGTGAAAGTATTCATGATGCCGCGCCGTATCGACATTTTCGTTTGTTCGGTACGTCTCTTAAACCGCGACAAATCGCTCTGCTGCCCGCTGGCGTCGAGAACGGCCCAGATTCCCCGCGTCGCTGCCTGCGCCGCTTTCGCTGACGTCCAGCTTGCAACCTGAACTTTTTACTTATAAGTTAGCGACGACAAACTTTACTCTACCGATAACACGAAGTTATGATGGCTTGAAAAGCAATGAAAACTCTATGCTTGCTAGGTATTAATGCAATTTCAATTATTATAATACCTAAACTTGCAGTCGCCAGCGGATTTTGCACCTTTATAAATGACCTTCTTCGAATGCAAAAAGTATTTTTTAAACGATCGATATCGTCGATTAGTTAAATAAGAAAATCTTGAAAACTTTTAGTTGGATTAGAATAAAACTTGAATTTGATAGCCTTGCCTCTAAAGGACGGCTTTAAAGAAAGGATACCTATTTCATTTAGACATTACTTTGGGATTTAAACTTTCTTGATAGTCATAAAATAGGATGCCCATTATACTTTTAGATTTTTCTGAAATAAAGATATATTAATGAAGGATCGTTATTAATGATGCTTTTATATATAATCATTATAACACGTATAAAATAAAACACATATCGGAAAGTTTCATGTTTGAAAACTTAAATCTCAAACATAAACCAGAATATTGTATAATAGAAGGTCAAAAGGATAAAAGGTCGCTTTAAAGTGTTCACGATAAATAATGTTTCTTTGTTTCAAATATTTTGTTTTTAATTATTAGACCCAAAAGAAATAAAATTTGCTTTCAGAATAATACAAAAAAAATATCAAGAGAGAACAGCAACTAAGTGTAAGCCACGATTATAGGCACGATTATTGCTTGGTGGTAGGATCCCTTCTAGGTCCGCCTGGCTAGCGACCACCCTTTATATAAAGTCTGCCGCCAAATGTTACCGCTCCGGCGGTAATGTGTTCCAGCAATATTGTATAAAGAGCCAGTTTCTTCCTAAACCCGTGTGCTTTCATCTTCGACCTCATCGTCACTTACCATCAGGTGAGATTGAGGTCAAACACGGGTTTAGTCATTTATAAAAAAAAAAAAAAAAGTCGCCATTTTCGTGGTGGACTCGACTTATCCCTTCTACCTCCTATTACCATGGATAATGTTCCGATTGCCTTTACTGATACAGCTAAGAACTTTGGTGTCATAATAAATTGTTTCCTTTCTTGGAACGCGAATGTCAGTGAAGTCAGTCGGAAAATCCATTTCTCTTTCCATTCATTGAAATCCCTACAACATTTTTTACCTCTACAGACCAAAAATTCCCTTGCCCAGACACTGATTCAACCCATTCTCGATTATGGAGATGCATGCTATTAGGATGCCACGGAGGAGCTCCTAGATAAACTGGAACGTTTACAAAATTTATCTATACGTTACATCTTCGGACTTAAAAAGTACGATCATGTGTCCGTCTATCGCAAGCAACTGTGTTGGCTTCCAATACATACGGCAACGTCGTCGTGAAACTAGAATTTTATGTGTCCTTTATAACATCCTGTACAATCCATCGGCCCCTCCCTATTTGCGTGAAAGATTTTCTTTCGCTCATCCTTCGAATGCTCTATGCAGAGCACATAAGCGTTCTTTCCTGAAGATGCCTATGCATAAGACTAATTACTTGTCATACTCCTTTTCCGTCCATGCAGTCAGATTGTGAATTGCGCTTCCCCACGATATCCGCGAGTCTAAATCATTGCCTGTTTTTAGAAAAAGAGCCCGAGTACACTTCTTTTTTCAACTTTTAGTCGATTACTAACGAAAGTAACATTACATTTTAGTATTATTTGTATTTGTGTATGTATGAGTATGTATGATACATTTATTTGTATATATTTATAAAAATATTCAATAGTATATTATATTACTTTTATTGTTTTGTACAAAATTGTATTTTTATACAACTCTCCAATCGTTAGGTCTGCTGAAAGAGATTTCTGTTGAAATAAGCTGTACCTTTGTACTTTTGTTTTCTTTTAAAATTTCATGTAATATGATTTTTTTACTAGTGTAAAATTATTTATTTAACATATCTTTTTACATAATATGTTAAATAAATGAATAAATATAAAAGATTTATTAAATTTTACACTTGATTTAAAAGATTTTAACTTAATTAAAATCTATTTAGAAAAAGTTATCCCATCTAACGGGTGAGTGTCTGGTTCTTAAATGTTTATTTGATTTATTTATTTAAAACTTTATTGCACAAATAATTGGAGTACAATGGGCGGACTTAATGCCATTTGGCATTCTCTACCAGTCAACCACCACAAAAGCAGAGAAGTTAAATAAGTGATGCAGATTATATTAAAAACTAAAATATATACATAATTAATAATACACAACTACATATACATATATGTAGTTGAAACAAATACATATACATATATACTCTATACTATGGTCATGGGGTGTAGGTAGTCCGACTGTGAAGAAAAGGCACTCGGGTAAGCGACCCCGGCCTCCCTAGCTAGTGCGTACACAACAAACGTCCCCTCCGTGCATGCAGCATCCTCATAATACCTTTTTCCTTCCCATCATTCATAATTCCTTTCCAAATTACCCAAACCTTTCCTATCCGATGAAGTAGGAGAATCAGATATGATGAGGAGGGGAATAAAAAATACACTACCCCAGGAGGGTACCAGTCGAGCTGGAGAATCCCTCCCTGAGGTCAACTCAAGCTGCCCCATCGTATCTGGGGGGGGCAATATTCCCGACGGCGACGTGCATTGCCACACGTCACGCAAAAAGGGGGCAGGGGAATGCTTATTTGCGACGATGAATGTTTGTGGAGGAATAGATGATAAGATTGACGAAATATGCGAGGTGATGAATGCCAGGAAGATTGACGTGTTAGGTGTGAGTGAGTCGAAAAAGAAAGGTTGTGGAATGTCCACGCATGGCCGACTCTCTGCTTACTGGGCGGGAGTAGAAGAGTTTGCGAGAGGAAGCCAAGGTGTGGGCGTTCTTTTGTCGGAAAGAATGAGTGATTGTGTGAAAGGTTATGAGTATGTGAGTCCCAGGCTCCTCTGGTTGAGACTGAAAGTAGGTTTGACCAGGATTTTTATCCTTTGTCTGTATGCGCCAGATATGTCCAAGCCACAGGCAGTCAGGGAAGAGTTTTGGGTCAATGTAAGAGATGTGCTTGGAAGGTGTGAAGATAATGAAAGGATTGTTATGTTAGGCGATTTTAATGGCTGGGTGGGAGTAAAGCGTGATGGGTATGAAAGGGTGTTAGGTAATTTTGGTGACGAGAGAATAAATGATAATGGCACAAGTCTGTTAGATGTATGTTTGGAGAGAAAGCTTGTGGTGACTAACACTATGTTTAGTCACAAAATGATTCATATGTATACATGGCAGAGACAGTCTGAGAGAAGTATGATTGACTTTGTAATAGTGGATGAACGATTGAGAACGAAAGTTAAGGTTGGAAAGTTTGCAAGATGAGACTGTCCGTGAGAAATTAAAGTTAGAACTGAAAGAAAGGCTGGAACCGCTATTGAATGATGAAGACTGCGAGATAGAAGAATATTGGAGTAGATTTAAGAATGGTATCGTAGAAACGGCCACCCAAATATGTGGGGTAAGTGTGAAGAAGAATGTGAGAAGAGATAAGAACGAGTGGTGGGATGATGAAGTGAAAGGTTGTGTATTAGAAAAGAAGAAAGCGTGGCTAGATCTACTAGCTGTGAGGGGCAGAAATAGAATACGAGATGACTTGAATGATGATGAAAGAGTAGCAAAAGAAAAGTATGATAGATTAAGAAAGACTGTGAAAGATATTGTAAGCAAAAAGAAAGAAGAATGTAAGAACAAGCTTGATAGGAAATTCTCGGAAAACTTTCGAGCCAATTCCAAACTGTTCTGGCACTTAGTCAGAAGAGCCCGAGGGCAGGTTGGAGACTCGAAAGTGGGCGTGTTAAGAGATCAGGATGGGAATATTGTTAGTGAGCATGAAGATATTATGAATCAGTGGAAAGAATATTTCGAGAATTTATTTGAACGAAGTGCGAGTGATGTTTTGGAAAGTAGGCCCTCACCTTCCAGCGGTGTGGCCAATCGTGAAAGTGAGATAAGTATGGAAGAAGTTATGAAAGCAATGGCAGGTTTGAAATTGGGTAAAGCGGCAGGGTATGATCGAATAGATGCCGAAATGCTCAAGGCGGGTGAAAGTGTCACTGCAAACCTGTTGTACCAGCTTTTTAATAAGTGTTGGCGGTCCGGCCGTGTTCCAGGCGACTGGTGCAAGGCCGTTATTGTGCCACTTTATAAAGGAACGGGGTCACAGCAGGAATGCAAAAACTTCCGTGGCATTAGCCTTTTGAGTATTGTGGGCAAAATGTATGCAAAGATATTAATCTAAAGAGTGATGCATGAAACAGAAAGCAAGATCTGGGATGTGCAAGCGGGATTTCGAAAGGGGATGGGATGCACGGATCAAGTCTATGCCTTAAGATCAGTAACCGAGAAGGTTCTGGCTAAACACCGAAAGGTTTTCTGCTGCTTCATTGACTTTGAAAAGGCGTATGACAGTGTGATGAGGAATGAACTTTGGTCAACACTATCCGAGTTTGGGGTGGATAGTGACTTGATACGGGCACTCAAATCCTTATATAAGGACTCGACTGCTTGTGTCAGGTTGAATGATGACTGCACAGAATGGTTTAGCATCGATCGCGGTGTTAGACAGGGCTGTGTAGCGTCTCCATGGCTGTTCAACCTATTCATGGATAGCTGTTTGAAAGATCTGAAAGAGTCTGAATGGGGTTTAAAAATGAATGAGACAGTGATCAAAACTCTGCTTTACGCCGACGACCAGGTTCTACTTGCATCGTCTGCGTCGGAATTGCAACAAATGGTCACTGTGATGCATGAGTCGTTTAAAAGAAAAGGTGTGAAAGTGAATGTTGGAAAGACGAAATTCATGGTTATGGAGAGGAATGAAGATATGACGGAATGCAATATTATGATAGGGGACGAAAAAGTGGAACAATTGAAAGAGTTTGTATACTTGGGGTCCTTGTTTACAAGAGATGGGAAGTGTGAAGGTGATATTGAAAGGAGAGTAAAAGCAGGAAATTGTATTAATGGCGCCATATACTCGATAATGGCAAGCAAAACTATACCAAATAGGGCTCGTCTTGCCGTACTTGAGGGAGTTCTGGCGCCAACGCTTATGTATGGTAGTGAATCTTGGGTGTGGCAGAAGAGACATGAAAGCAAGATTAATGCTGTGGAGATGAGAGCGTTGAGAAGCATGTGTGGAGTGAAATTGAGTGATAGGGTGCGCAATAGTGAAATAAGAAAGAGATGCGGATTGAAAGAAGATGTAGTGACTAAGATTGAAAAGGGTATGCTACGGTGGTTTGGACATCTGGAAAGGATGAGTGAAAGTAGATTTACGAAAGAGGTTTACAGAGCAAGAATGGATGGTACTGTCGGAAGGGGCCGCCCTAGGCGAACGTACGCCGATCAAATTGGCGACGTTCTTAAAAAGGGCCTAGTTAAAAGTACCCGTAACTGGCGATCATGTATGAAAAGATTAATGAACGTGGAGGAAGCGAAAGAGGTATGTCTGGATCGAAGCAATTGGTGTTCCCTTGTCTCTGCCTACCCCAAAGGGAGACAGGCGTGAGGTTATGTATGTATGTATTTTTTTTTATAATCTAATATACATACTTACATAACTTCACGCCTGTATCCCTTATGGGGTAGGCAGAACACCAGAGATAATAAGACCATCTAATGTCACTTTTGACAAATGAGGTATTATAATGATGGAGAGAGGCTTTTGCAGTGACAGGGGGTCAGCCTATCGCCCACAAAAACGCCAATAAAACCTCTGTCTCTTAACTGACTTTTACAGTATGCCCGGGAAGAGAAGCAGCTGGTACATTCTATGTTTTTCTTTCGCTCCCAGTCCAGCATGCGAAAATTTTATAATTTAATTACTTATTAAATTACATTATGCTATCGTGATATCTACATAGGCATATAAAGAGTGGTAGAGGGTCAACTGAAAATGGGGTAGAGTAGAGTAGTTCGTGCTATGGGCTAGTCATTCATATTTAAAAATATAATAACTGTATCTGTAAAAAAATAAGCTAAGTTGGTCTTCTACACGTTTATTTTTTTTCACCCTTAAAAACCTTCCCAAATTTTACCCTCGTAGGTTTTGCAAGCTATCGTAATATTTTATACGCGTGTCACAAAAAACTGCTGAATTTCCCTTTTTATTTGAACGTGTGGTGTGTTCGCAAAGTTTTTTTTGTACGGTTGGTATGCAACTGAATTTTTGTCAAGTGATATGTGAGTTTTATGTTGGTTAACGTTGTTTTTTTTTATATGTGCAGTATTTTTTGTGTTTTTTATGAAAACCTTGCGTTATGGTTTTATGTATAATAACCTCATAAATTTTGAGTAAAAATAATGCTTATACGCTTTTTTTTATACTGGGTTCTAAAATTAAGGTTGAAAGTCACTTTAGAAATCGCTTATTTGTGTAGTACTTTCCATCATATTGTGTAGATTAATTAAAATGAAAATTGAAAATATTCTTTGTTTCGCAAGTACCACGAATTGTGTAAAAAGGATAATTAGAACTTATTGTCAAACCCGTGGTCAAACCTTACCTTTGTCTTATCATCTTCATCTTCATTTTCAGTTATAGATTGAGATCAAACGCTGGCTTAGTCTATTATAAAAAAAAACGTTGCCGTTGTTAAACGTTGTTAAGTGCGTAAGTCACCGATTTATTATTTTATATTTTACAAAGCATTAAAAAAACCGATTTACTAACATTTTTAAATTATTTTTCAAAGCTTTGGCTAAAGTATTACTTAGATCATAAACGTACAATTCGACGTATTGATACATTATTTTTTTCGAAACTTTAAAAATTTTCAAAATACTCAATCAATTTCTATGCAATTTATTTTATTTTATTTATTAATTTTAGGAAGACAATCAGTTAATTTCAATAGTATAGAACACGAATCAGTCATGTGATAACTATTTACAAGACTCCACAAGTAAAAAAGGGTATACGGGATCATCTCTGAAGTCATATGAAACAAGAATATTCGAAGCCGATTCATAATTATTGTCCGTAAAATCGCGTAACAAAGACTCACAAAAACATACACACGAATTGAGAACCTCCTTGTTTTGGAAGTCGGTTGAAAATCTCCTACAAATAGATCCTCACTAACAAAAGATAAATGTTGAACGGAACTGCTTACAAAGCAAAGTTACTAAGTTCAAAACTTAGTGTGTCCTAGGGGAGCACCGATACAACTTTACGTGACGCCATTATTGGTTGTCGTGACGAAATTGCTGATTTGAAAAGAAGCGAGATATGATTGAGAAACGAGTTTTTTTTCTGCGAGACATTTTGATGTTTGGTTTTATTTTATTTTACACTTTTAGGAGAACTAACAATAGTAAAGAGAAATGGATAGTTTAGAGTAATATAAAAGATTAATGTCAAAGTGCTTCATCTGGGTAAGTTAATGGTCGCTACATGACGCCACTATTACTATACTTCTTAGATAAAAATGCCATAAAAATAAGACTGGAAAAAATAATAAAACGTCCATATTATAAAAACTGACTCAGGTGACAGGGTGACTGATGGGTCACTTTAGAAATTTGAGTGATAGTATGAGATTATACATGAAGAGAAAAAATATAATAAAAAACATAAACAAACATAACTTCACGCCTGTATCCCTAAAGGGGTAGGCAGAACACTAGAGGCTATAAAACCATCTGATGTCACGTTTGACAAATTTGGTGGTATTATTATGACGGAGAGAGCCTGTTGCAGTGACAGGAGGTCAGCCTATTGCCCACCAAAACGCCAATAAAACCTCCGTCCCCCAGCTGACTTTGACAGTATGGCCAGGAAGCACATTCTATGTTTTTCTTTCGCTCCCAGTCCAGCATGGAAGAAATAATTATTAATTATAATATTATAAATGTTAATTATTAACTGAATAAACTAAACCGAAAGTTAAAGAATTGATTATACAACGCATGTTACACTAGCGTTGGCAGCGATCCGCGTGCCAGGTCACGTGTCGCGATTGACTCTGGCGTAAGTAAAGTACATAGTAACATAACTTTATTTATTTATAGGCAATTTTGTGACAAATTAAGTTCCTTCTTTTAATACATAATTATGACCAGAATCGAGTATAGATTGCGCTCCTCCTTTATCTAAAATTTGTAACCAGTCACTGTGTATTAACCTTACGCTATGGAGACTACACAGCGTAATTTTACTACATGCGAATTCAAACCTGTTTTTTTGCGTGTAAATTGATTTTACCACTCATTTGTGACCAAGGCGTCCGGTCCGTAAGCCGTAAAGACACATAGCATCCAGCTAAAACTTAAAATTAAATTCATAATTCAAAAGAATTCTGCTTCCGCGCTGGACTGGGAGCGAAAGAAAAACATAGAATGTATCAGCTTTTCTTCCAGTAAAAGAGGTTTTATTGGCGTTTTTGTGGGCGATAGCCGAACCCCCTGTCACTGCAATAGTTTCTCTCTATCATTATAATACCTCCAAATTTGTCAACCGTAACATCAGATTTATAGCTCTGGTGTTCTGCAGACCCCATAAGGGACACAGGCTTGAAGTTATGGATGTATCAAAAGAATCCCGTTAAAATGATCTTTAACCTTTTTATTTCATATAATCTAGGAAACTAAAGACAAGATTAAGATGCCAACAGATACACCCTGTATACCAGAAGACCCAGTTTCGCTTATTCAAGCTTACTTTAAAACTACAAAGTGTGTTATGCCATTAAGCGTCATACTTACGTCACTTTACTTAGTAACTTAAGTCTCTCGTTTTGATGGAAAGAAAATGTGACCTACATATTGTTTTTTTGGGCCACATTAATAGGTCAATGTTAATGCGTTTTATGTTAAGAGGGGAAATTGAGCATGTAAGTTATGTTAGCAGCACCACCCGTGGACAACTACGTTTTTAGGGAGTCACCGATGCGATGTAGACCTTTAAGTAAGGTCAACGCTTTTATTTTTGGAGACTTGTAAATTATTAAGGTTAAGAAAAACAGATGGTGAAAGTTAGAGTTGGTCGTACAAACCTAAATTCTACAAAACTTAAAAAAGTTACTAAATTCTTGTATAAAATTTTAAGTAAGTAAATGTAAATTGTATAATATTGTAACTTAAAATAACCTAGATTGTAATTAAAATTAATTAAAAGAGCTTTGTTTTTATGGTACCTATCTAAATATAATAACTGTAGGTAATATCTTTAAATTATGTAAAAAAAAATGAGTTTTGTTTATATACGAACTATTATTTTAACTGAGATTGTTGTGCTCACCTTTAATTTAAAATCATTTTAATAAGTGTTTAATTGTGCGATTTTATTGAAAGTGTTTGTAAGATGTATTTTAGTTGGTAAGCCATAAATAAATAAAAACTTAGTCTCCCAATCAGTCCCAAACTTAGCTTTGCTAAGTTATTTTATGGACCACACTACTATACAATTTTCTTTTTCTTTAGTATAAAATTTAAAATATCACATTCTGACTCAACTGATACTCACACTCAGATATTTGACTCATGCATCAGGGATTTCGACAAAGAGAACAGACTATGAATTAATTATAGTGAATCATTTTCTTATTGTCTTATTGTCAATAATTTATTCTTCTTTAAGGATCTAATTTCTGAAGTGATGGTAGATTCTGTTTACTTACAAATTAAGTGGCGTATTTCAGCAATAATAATAATAGTTTAATTCAGACCAGAGATCCATATTGTGTTAGTAATAAATTTCTTATGAACTAAGTTACTAATTAATGGATACAATTTTTACTTACAATTTAACAGTAAACTAGCTTTATCCCGCAACTTTGTAAGCTCTTAACTACCCTTCTCGTGGAAATTTCAGAAACTATTCAACCAGACACCCTCTAAAAAAACCTTTATACCAAGTATCATACCCATGCACTCAAGGAATTAGTTTTTTTCATACAAACTAAAAATCATAAATTTGCCGTGCCCGTGGGAATTTTGGGAATTTTTTTCGTAGCACAACCAGTCACTCTTTGAAGAACCTTCATGCATGAGCCTTCATAAGATTTTTCATACAAACTAAAAAGTCCAACCCCTTCCCTTGGGAATCCCGGGAATTCCTTCCATAATACAAACATACACTTATTGAGGAACCTTAATATCAAGTATCACATCCGTGCACTCAAGGGATGGCATTTTGTCATACAAACCAAAACATCATATATTTCCCGTTCCCGTGGGAATTTCGGGAATTCCTTTCATAACACAACCAGACACACATTGAAAAACTTTTACACCAAGTTTCGCATCGGTGCACTCAAGGAATAAGATTTTTCATACAAACTAAAAAGTCCTATATTTCCCGTTTCCGTGGGAATTTCGGGAATTCCTTCCTTAGTGCACCCCTACATCCCCTAAAGAATGTATGTTCCAAATTTCAGCTCTCTACGCCCAGTAGTTACGGCTACACGTTGTCCGTCCGTCACTCAGTACCTCAGTCACTCAGTCAGTAACGGAACAGTTTTATATATATTGATTGATATTTCTATTTAGATGAACAGCGTTCCAGTACCTATATATTGTACTGTTCTTTTCCTTTTTCTGTTCTTTTTCAATAATCTTCTGCCCTTTGAAGCGGGTCGACTAAGAATAGCTCTACTGCCTAAGTGAACTAACTGCCTTGATAAGCTTGTTGTAAAAGGCGACTAATTCGAGGTACCGTTCGGTGCTACGACATCTTCGGGGGGCCGAGTTTATATTAAGGTCCACCCTTCATATAAACTCGGCCGCCAATGGGGTAGAAAACTGTCTTACTCCACTAGAGGCGCTGATTACGCTTGACCCATAACAACTGTCAAATACCGTAGTAAAAGTTAATTTTATAGTGATTTTGATCAAAAAAATTAGAAATGCGTCATTGCGTTGTCATAAGTTTTATAGAAAATGGATACCACAGTTTCTTTGAGGATATACACATGCGGAACTTGTGGATGTTACTTGATTTAAACTTTTATGGAAATGTACATATTACGGTCCACATTTTTCATATTTTGGTATATGTGCTTACATTATTTTATAGGTTTACCCCAAAATAGAACACAGAACAAGCAATTTCGATTACAACTTGTTCATTTGATAGTTTGTTATGTGTCAAGCGTATGAAGCGACATCTATTTAGAGCTTTTGGTTTTCTTCTCCATTATCACCGCCCCGGCGGTGATTAATTCGGGTAATATTTTATGAAGAGCCAGTTTCTTCCTAACCCCGTGTGCTGTCTTCTTCAACCTCATCTTCACTTACCCTCAGTGAGGCGGTTGATGGTTGTCTTTGTTTAGTTCCACTTGACGCACTAGATGGCGCTGATTATATATTAAATCGCGCATAAATTGTTCTAAATAAAATATATGTATAGGGTGTTTTCCCTGTAATAAACGTGTAATGCAAAGTGAGTGGATGGATACAATCAGTAGTATATAAACAGAGGTCAAATGCGGGTTTGATAACTATAAAAATAGAAATTTGTGCCTACTACTGCCTAACATTTGCGACCTTATATAAGGGCGTGACAGTTAATTAACTTCAAAATCACTAACGGCTCAAATCTCCCAATGTCATTTACATAAGTTTCGCATTATAAATAAACTTATAGTGGCTTCACCTAACGGCTGCAAGCTGCACTAACTTATTACTTCACTATTATTAATTAAATAACTTTGTTAAGCTTATTTGAATGATTAATTGTATGTAATAACAGACAATATCTGACACGGGCACTATTATTTACAAAGGTTTTATAATTATTCTTAAAGTAAAGTACGGTACAGAGTTTATTCAATCAATTGCTTTTGTTCTACTGTAACCTAGACGTTAGTAATTCCATTTTTGAATCCCAGGATACAAAAATTTGCATACATGGGATAGTTTTACGGTTAAATTGTGAATCGGTATTACTGAAACTTACCTCATTTCATTGTATTTCATTAAACGTAAGTATATTAAAAGTTAACTAGACGTTTCGTTATCTTTCCTCTTAACTAAAAACTTACGATAAAAAGTAACACATTTTATATTAAATTTACAATTCAACGGTAAGTTTACGTTCATAAACGCTGCTATCAAAGCACAAAAGGCTTTATCTTATTGCTCGAACCCGTAAAGATAAATAGAGTTAATAAAAGAGGCATAATTAAACCACTAACCAGCCAGCAGTCATATCTGAGCTCCACCAACTAAGACCAACCAACCAGTGAACGTAACAACGCAATAAATGACCTAATTCAGAAACTGAAAAACTCAGCTCCCACAGAGCTACGAAAGTTTCAGAGGCGATTTATAGAAGTTTTTTTCATGTTTCCGAAGTAATTTGAAAGTTTTATGTTTTGTTATTTTAGACGGAATTTAAGGTAAATTTGGGATTGTTGTAGCAATACTTATTATTCATTTATGTCGTTGGTGTATCTAAACTTTGCGAGTCGAAGTCTTAGGGAATGTAATATTTTAATTTATAAGTTGGAAACGTTTTAACCAATGAGCAAACTTTTATTCATGTATACATATTTTTGTTCATTGCATATTTTATACCTATAATTAACAGAACGCCTTATTCAAAATTCTACTGAGAAACTGTCTGTGCTAGTTTTCTCTTTAGTTTTCACAATTCATTATAATCTTATATTAAAAATAGTCTAGTGAAGTGGTGTTGTGCATTTAATTACTCCAAATAAAATCAAGTTTAGGCCGCTGGTAGAGGATGATGAGAGAGTCAGAGAGACAAGAGAGTTCATCATTGCTTTTTCTAAGTTACCCATACGCTTGTACATACTTAAAAGTGTACAATTATATTTTTTTATAACACCTTACATTAAAGTTCTAAGCTCTATGTAACAAAAGATTTTTTGCTAACCGTGCAATTAAAACTGATTCCTCAGCTGTAAACAATAAAGTTTATTCAGTTGGAGTTATATTTTAGGTCGTAGCCAATTTTATAACGATGCAAATTCATTGAATAAATTAAGAGCAGCCTTTTTATATTAATTGCAGTTTGAGTCTACAGTAAAACAAATATTCGATAGAAAATATTTTCTCGGCAAGGCAACTTAAGCTGAGTTGCATGCATTGTCCGCATGGATTCGGCTTATAATAGTTTTACGTAATAAGCGTAAATAAGCGTGACGCAAAATTGAATAAAGGAGATATCCGCCGGGTGGTAGATTTGGTAGATTTTTGTATAAAGTACGGATAGGATGTTTATCTTCCATGACACCTGATAGTAAGTGCTCATGATGACAAAGATGGTACACGCCCATCCACGAGAAACCTATTCACTTGACGCTTAAACGTACCTACCAGGACTGTAGTGGTCAAGAAAAACATACGCAGGCAGTTCATTCCAAGCCTTGGCGACCCGTATCAAAAAGGAACTGTCATAGCGCCTAGTTAGTTTTTTTGGAATATTCATAGTCATTCAGTGGCCACGGCCACCCTTTATAGAAAGTTTCAATGATTAATGAAGAGCCAGTTTCTTTCTAAGCCTTTATGATGTTGCCAATATCCATCTTAGTCATGGACAATAGTTCAATTCAGTTCAATTCAATTCTTTTATTTATAATCACAGGTAAATGTAAAGTTACAGAGATAGATTTATAATAATAGGTACAGCCATGATTCGCCTTAATGGCATATGAACGTATTTGTTAATTATGGAAGTACGAGTATGTCAAGAAATAACAATTTATTAACAAAACATGAAAATTGATAAATAATCAAGTAGATTATCAATGAAACAGAAATTAAAAATTAGAAAATACAAAAAAAAATTAGATAAATTTAAAAAAAATGTCTGTAACAGATCATCTTTCGATGATAAGGCCACCTATTGTGCTCTGTATCTATAAAATTGTTATAAAAATATTCCTTATCTTTGTGTACAATGAAGAATGATTATATAGCATTAGGTTACTCACATGTAAGTTTGTGTTTTTTAATAAAAATCTTACATGTTTAGTAATATTGTTAGCCAGATTTTATCGCGTGGACTGGGAGCGAAATATGCATCCTGCATACTGTAAAAAACAGTTAAGTAAAAAGGTTAAGGGACAGAGGTTTTATACACGTTTTTGCGGGCGATAGGCTGGCCCACTGTACACTGCAATAGTCTCCCTCCATCATTATAATACCTCCAAATTTGTCAAACGTGACATCAGATGGTTTCATAGCCTCTGGTGTTTTGCCTACCCCATAAGGGATACAGGCGTGACGTTATGTATGTATGTAAGCAATTCTTTTTTTTTTCATATAAGTACTGGTTTTTAAGATCATGATTAGTTTTTGCGATCTATTATACAAAATAATAGTCGATGCAATGATGCAAGATTTCTCTTAGACCTAGCAACATAAGGGGATGATTAATTGCTTTCATATCGGTCAATTTGACGGCTGTCACGTAGGCTACCCCTGACAAGGGTGCCGTAATTACAAATAAACATCGATTTATACTGTAAAATATAATCAAAAACGATAAAATACGGTTAATAATATGATTTTAATAGCCTCTGGTGTTCTGCCTACCCCATAAAGAATACAGGCGTGAAGATATATATATGTATTTTATCGCGTAAAATTATATTTCAATTTGACGTATCTGTATCTGTACAGATCCCGTAGTCACGAGTATTTTATTTAATCCTAACCATCACAGCTCTTCGTAATGAGCACATTGCAGGGCTATGAGTGTCTCCTCTGGGTGACGAGGTGGTTTAGGCCGTAATCCACCAAGCTGATCCAGTGCTGGTTGGTAGATGGCAGTATGTAATAAGTATTATGCCTTTAAATAGACAATCATTAATAACATAAGTTCACAGGACAGTTCAAACAATGTGTTAATAATAAAGATAATTAACTTTTGCAATTAACTGCGGTCCGGTACTGTGTTAATTTGCTATGTATTAATATTCTGGCAGTCAATTATCGATAAAATTTATCAGATCGAAAGTGATTTATTGCATGAGATGTAAAAAAATGCCGAGTTGAATTCAAATGCTATGAAAGAGTTGAAGATTTGTTGATGCGTATTTTACACATTATGTATTAACGTCACGCCTGTATTCCTTATGGGGTAGGCAAAACGCCAGATGCTATAAATCATCTGATGTCACATTTGACAAATTTGGAGGTATAATAATGATGGAGAGAGACTTACAGTGATAGGCGGTCAGCCCAGAAAAACGTCAAAAAAACCTCCGTCCCTTAACTGACTTTAACAGTATGCCCGGGAAAAGAAGCAGCTGGCACATTCTATGTTTTTCTTTTGCTCCCAGTCCAGCATGGAAGCACGTATTTTATATTAGCATACCAAATATTATTTGATGCGTATGTTAGCATGCCAAATATTACACAGTGATGCGTTTCGGCAATATTTTATGAAGAGCCAATTCCCGTGTGCTGTCATATTTGACCTCACTTACCATTAGATGAGATTGAGGTTAAATACAGGTTTAGTCATCAATAAGAAAATCTTTCGTTTAAAAGACAAAGAAAAAACCTAAAGAAAGTTGGAAAAAGAAAAAAGGAACTTTCAAATTGCCAAAACCAAAATAATGCATTAGACATATTCAGTATTGACGCCGTAATAGTCTTTTCGGCGGGTATCCGCTAGTCTACTTATATACAGGACTGGGTCTGATTATATATTTTGGGTAATTTTTAGAACAATTTAACAGATTTTAATCTAGCTTACATCAACATAGTAGTCCTCGGGGCTCTACAAAGGATTTAAAACTACGATAGCTTTATTTCTGAAACCACGCAATTCGGGTTTGCAAATCCTCTTTGTATTTGATAACCTAAGAGGTCCCGCGAGGATATCTCGAGGACGTTACCGGCTATATTTTATAAAGAAATTCTCACAGGATCAAAAGTGACACGGGTGAAGCCGCACGACGCTGCTATTGTTTAATTAACAGCTTGTTTATACAAGGTATACTACAGCGTATTTTAATACTAGAGTCTCATCTCTGAGACCGACCTTCATCATCAGATCATCATCAAAACTCTTTACAATGAGCCACTAAAGGGCTATGAGTCCCTCTCCTGGGTGACGAGAAGTCGCCGTAACCTCGTAAGACCTAACGTTCTAAATGAAGTACAAATTAACACTAGTAGTTCAGTTTATTATCTCATATTAACGTTTACCAATTAATCAATTTAAATGTATTCTGCGTAACTGGCGCACAGACTAAAGTTTTTATAACGTAAACGATTTTTTAATGTTAAAAAAATTGACTTATAAATTATTGTAAATGACATTTAGGTATACAATTTTTTTTTTTGACATTTATATAAAATGGAATAAAATGTAATCTTACAGTGCGACAAATGTACAATTTTAATACTATATGCATGCTGTCTGACAGTAAAATAAGTGATCACGACCAAAAACCCAATAACCTAAATGTACCATATTTTACGCAATAAAGGAATTTTGAATTTTCAATTGAACGGAGTTGCACAAGTAAACCTAACGTACTACAAATAGTACAAAATATTATTCTACTATTTTCAATGGAATTATTTGCCATAACTAACCAACATAATAAAATGGCAAAATATATTCTTAAATAGACCCCAAATGTAGATTGTCTTTACCACTCACATAAGCAGGAAAATACAACCAAAACTATTCATAACACGTATACATAACATAGCACTTTTGATCTGGGACCGAAGCACTATTTAAAATTTGTACTTTTTTTATCACGTTAGGCTGTAACAGCTACACCTATTTCAAAAAGTCAGGACTTACTACGAGGGTAAACTAAGCTGGCCCAGTGCTGGTTGGTGGATGTCAGAATTTTCAGGATGCTGACAAACCCAAATGACTACTATATGTACAAGGTGTTCCGCTTGATTTCCCATAACTCTAGGGTATTAATGGGACCATGTAATAGAATCAAATAACATGTGAATAATTTTTCAATTTTAATTTTATTTTAATTTTTAATATAAAATAAATCAATTAAGTCAAAGCATCTTATGTAAAAACTTTATGCGAAGTATGACAACGTGGCATTTTCTTATCCCTTTTTTTATCGCTATGCACAGGTACATTTCGCAACGTTTTGCGTTGTACATTGTATGCAACGTTCCTCAACGTTTAAAATGTTTTTGTTGTTTATTGTATGGCTTCAGTGACACGCGTCTATTGAATGAATGTTAAAGAGATTTTAAAAGGGTGAATTATTTATGAACTCATTTTATAAAGATTGATGATATCTTCGAAAGTATGCACTTCTGAACCACATATTCTTTGGCAAAGAGTATTATTTTTTAGTAAGGAACAAAACCTCAAAGTTATGGGATATCAACAAGAACACCTTGAATACAGATTAAAAGGATCGTCACTTACCATCCAGTGAGATTGTGGTTAAACGCTTATTTGCAAAAAAGCTAAATATTACCTACATTTAAAAGATTTTTTTTTATAAGTGACTAAACCCGCGTTTGTTCTCAATCTCACCTGATGGTAAGTGACGATGAGGTCGAAGATGAAAGCACACGGGTTTAGGAAGGAACTGGCTCTTTATACAATATTGCTGGAACACATTACCGCCGGAGCGGTAACATTTGGCGTCAGACTTTATATAAAGGGTGGTCGCTAGCCAGGCGGACCCAGAAGGGATCCTACCACCAAGCAAAAGATGTTTCATTCTTTTTTTTGTGTCGGAAATATTTCTTCAAAAATGACTTATTTATTTTGATAAAGTAGGTATACGTAAAGGAATAGACGCTTCAGTGGCCCCTCTTTAAAACAAATGTTCGGTTGAGAAAAAACTAAAAATAAAAAATAAAATTGAATAACATTTAAATTTTTCTGGTGTTTTTTTGATGTGTTGACTTTTATTGTCTTTTTTCTCGCACTGACAATTCCTACTAAAGTGTTACCAATTATTCGTTCAGGTTTCCAAAAACCTATTAATCATGAGCCCGGTGGTGCAAAAATTAGTGGAGCATAAAAATCTCGCCTTTTTTAAAATATTCTAGTGATTTATCCCTCATAATATTCTGTGGGTGCATGTAGCTACGTTAATCAGAGATTGTATTTTGCACGTTTTTGAGTAAAATTTATTAAATATACTTTATGATTATTTTAATTGGTGGCTCTCTTGTGATGGTCCTATTAAATAAATTAAAAAACTATTTAATATTGTCTGAAGTTTTCGCGATTCATACTATTAAACATACACTTTTTAACCGGATTTATCGCGTATATTTACATTTTAATTTTAAACTCGACGTTTCGGTGTCTTTGCAAACCCCGTGGTCACGAGCGACTCACTGAGTTCCGAATCTGGTTAAAAACTAAATAATCGTCATAAAATAAGCTGTAAATAATATCGTTTTCAAAAGTTAAAAGGTGTGATAACTGATATTTTCTAAGTGCTACTTTTTTAATGAAACAAATACAAAACACTTTCAATTCTTCCATCTTTTTCCTCATCCATTGTGAAATTTGAAGCCTCCCTTAAGGCCCAAAAGCTGTAAGTTTTCCTGAGTAAAGTGACAACGAGGCGCTATTTAAATGCTAATAGGGCCTTTTGTTCTGACCCTACAGGCTCACAGTATGTAGGTCACGTGTCCGCATTATATCTATCTGTTTTTGTAGATTTTGGATTTTCAGAGGAAAACGGCATTTGGGATTAAGGGGCTAGGTTTTGAGGATTTTCTAATTTTGCGGAAGTAAATGCGATATTTTTTGCTTTCTTAGATTATTAGGTTCTTTAACCCGTCTTTTGTAATCTCAGAGAATTTTGTCCCACTGCTGGGCAAAGGTCTCTTTCCGCTCTCTCCATGATTCCCTTTCCTGCTTCCCCCTTTTTGCCTCTTCCTGCCATGTCTTGAAGGCGTTTACGTCGTAATATAATACATAAAGCTGTCGAATTTGTATGTTCAATTGAACGTGCTAATCTCTGTGATTACTGGTCTGATTTGAAAATATCCTTGTGTATTTGATAGGCTTAAACTCAAAGAAATTTAAAGGCTATATTTGATCCTGAAATTCTTACGGGATCAGAAGTTACGCAGGTAAATAAGCGTGATACTGCTAGTGAGATGAATAACAAAACAAAATATTTAATTTATACAGGGTGACTGGTGGGTCACTTTCGAAATTAGAGGACGTGATAGTTTGAGATCATACATGAAGAGAGAAATAAAATAAAAAATACATGATAATTATTTACTGAGTAAACTTCACCGAAAGTTAAAGAATTCATTACGCAAAGCATGGTTACAGCGTAATACAATAGATATTTAGCGGGTGGTGGTGTGCGTGTGGCGAGAACACTTTTTTTAAATCTTTTATTTAAAAAGAAAACAGTTTACAATATGGAACATACCTTAAATCTCAGTGATTTGTCACTTCTGTGTGCGTGTTGATTGAGGCAGCGTGTCAAGAAAAGTAATGTCTCTTTATTTATTTATAGGGAATTCTGGTAAAAAATTAAGTACCTACTTTTATCACATAATTATGATTAGAATCGAGTACAGAGTGCTCTTCAATATCTAAAGTATATCACCAGTCACCTTGTATAAACACAAATCACCAAGCTTTCTTTGTTTACACATTAAACACACACCGTTGCATAAGACTATGTTCAAAGATCCATGATTTCATTGTATGGAGATCGAATCAGCGACCACTGGTATCTCATGCAAATAGTGTTACCCCATCACCACAACGGTGGTTGATCAATCAAATTACCTTGTTGCCACCAAACTGAGTCAGTCAAATATATGCAATTGTCCATCCTATACGAAACGTGACAGTAGCGTGAGAATAATACTTTGCAAACCTACATAGTTACTTATATACACAAGGTGTTCTTTTTGAACTTTGAGGTTTTGTTCCTCATTAAAAAATAATAAATTTTGCCAAAGAATATGTGGTTCAAAATTGCTTACTTTCCAAGATATCATCAATTTTAATAAAATTGTTGCATACAATGTACAACGCAAAACGTTGTGAACTGTACCTGTGCATAAAAATGACACGTTGTCATACTTCGCATAAAGGTGTTTTACATCAGATCTTTTGACTTATTTGAATTATTTTGTACGAAAAATAAATACAAAAAAAAAGAAAAATTATTAACATGTTATTTGATTCTATTACATGGTCCCATCAATACCCTAGAGTTATGGGAGATCAAGCGGCCTTGTATATAATATTTAAATAGGTCCATAAAAGAAAATTTCAAGCAATAAGAAAGTGTAAATATAGTTAACTAAGGGACGGAGGTTTTATTAGCGTTTTTACATGCGATAGGCTGACCCCTCTGTATTATTAAAATACCTCCCAATTTGTCAAACGTGACATCAGATGGTTTTATAGCCTCTGGTGTTCTGCCTACCCCATAAGGGATACAGGCGTGAAGTTATGTATGTATGTAAGAAAATTTCAAACAATATGAAAGTGTAAATGTAGTTAATACAATGAATTTGCCTTATAGAAACCAATGCTACAGAAACAAAAAATCTCTATACGATTAATGTTTCTCGCAGTATAATTTTGACAACCTAATCTGTTTTCAATACATGATTTAATTGACTGTGAACTTAAAAAAACAGATGAATATGATTGATTGGTTACATACAAGACACATAAAACCCAAAAAATATTTCATTTCAACCAACCGTGATTACAGAAAGAAAATATTTAATAATTAAAAAGTAAAGTTTTAAGTCAAATAAAAGGTAAAAGCCCGTTTAGTTAAACAATAAATAAAAAGGACTTTTTTATTGCGTTTTCGCGGTAAAAACAACAACTTGTTCAAAATCCGACTCCGAAATTTAACATTTTCTTGTCTTTGTGTTAGTTTAACACTTTCAATGAAATTTTCTTAATTTATTTTCTAAACCTCTTCATTATACTTCACTTTTAAGTATTCCTAAAACTTTCCTTCTTGACATAATAATTTTTCTCTCTAATAAATGGGCCCTTAAGTGAAATAAGGTTGAAATTGAGCAGGCTTTTACGCTGAATACCAGGAGAAAAATAAACGGATACTCTAACTTAAGCTCAGTACTTCTGTAGTCGAAACAGAGGTTATAAGTGGTTTCCCTCGTAACACAAAAGTAGGTCGGCAAAAAGAGGTTAAACATTATTTTTCTTGTAATTTAGTATTTACTTAAGCAGCCAGATTATAAGAGCCGCGTAGGCTAGCTTAGAAAAGATTTTCCACTGTGGATAATTCCAGAAAGAGCTTGATAAATATATCATAGAACGTCATTTAACGGTAAAGTCGTCTCAAAAGTAAAAAAAATAAAACATATTTTCTTGAAACTGGCAGAGGAATTAAGTCTCAGTTTATTTTTTATCTTAGTTATATTTCTATAGGTACTTTTTCTTATAGGTATTCCTTGAGTGGATTTTTTGATATTTTCTACTTATAGGTTGTCTAAAAGTCAACGAGTTGCATTAGATCGAGTGACTTGTTGATACCGAATACTATTACACAATGTACAATAAATTAGAACATTAGTTGAACGCATTTCTTTATTTGACGTTCCCACTAGAACGTAACTTTTTGTTCCCGCCAAAAGTCAAAAGAACTGAAGTAGCTCAAACGAAAACTTGGCACAGACTCATTGACCACAAAAGCACTTGTGAAGTCTGTGGTAAAATTAAACAAACGTAAACTTCTATTACTCAATAACACTGACCTCTATATTTACCACTGGACTGGCGGCTGTCAAAGTGCTTTTGTGCCCGTTTGATAATCGCCATTTTGGCGCTGTCGGACGTAGCGAGCAGTAGCGAGTGTCCGTGGTACTAAAACTAGTCGCTTACACATATGTCACATGTCCTCATTCTTGATAACTTTTATATAATGCTTATAACAATAACAACATAAAATTCGAATTACTATTTAAAAAATATAAAATCACTTAACAATAAGCTAGCACTTCTCTGGCGGCCACTTGCAATATACGTCAAAATTTGTTCTGCGGACACTCGCTACTCGCTAGTGGCGCTTCAAATAGGCACAAAAAAATAGCTGTCAAACTTACGGAACAGCCAGTCCAGTGGTAAATATAGAGGTCAGTGCTCAATAATCACAAAAGTAAAAGGACGTTTTCGATCAGAAAAAACACAATGGCCTCTTTATACTTTACAACACAGTTCCATTGTTATTCAAAGGAATCATTCTTAAAAAAAAGGAACTGTCAAAAGCCGAAAGATGAAATTAATCTTTGAGGATAAAGTCGTCAAAGTGAAGGCTGTATTTAATATTTCTTTGCTATATCTCGCCTCGTCGTCTTGGTTAAATTACAATTTCTTATACAGCGGGAGAGTTTCAGAAAACGCTTTTCAATAAAGGGTGTTTCACTTAACATGAAAGACGTAATGAAAAAATGTGCTCAAACGGATATTTTTGAGATTTATGGCGTTGTGTTCTACAAAAAATTTACGTTAGAACAATAAAACTAAATAAAATATGATTTTGATTGTTACCACAGTCTCTGTGGTCAATCTACATTGAGATAATTTGATTGACACATCAACTCTAACGGCTTCAAGTAGGTAGGTACCTACCCTAAAAAGACCTTAATAATAATGGATGTAAGTGGAAATCAATTTTGTGTTGTTTTAACTGTTTAGACACTAAAAATCTACATCATTAATGCTAATTCTACGGGAGCCGGTAAAAATAATGCAGAGGAAAAATGTTATTCATCAACTTTTACCATTAATTAAAATCGATTCAAGTTTTTTATAGTTTTATATTTGCATTCAGATAGGTATACTAATTTAACTTTTTAATTTAAAGAACGTGCTTGTATTATTAAACACATACAAAAAAAAATATGTCACTATAATCAGACGCAGATTATTATGTTGCAATATCTTTTGATAAACAAATTAATATATTTGTGTTCTTGTTTCTACCATCATAACTGATTATTTCGCTATTAAGTATATAAATAGTTAAGATCAGCATTGAAACCTATATAAACATGGAACGAATCTACAATCGTTTGCCGCCATATTGATTGTTATTGTCGAGTAGGTATCATTATTGAACCATTAAAACCAATAAGCACTTAAAATTTTCGATAATTTTATGCACCTATTTATTGTCTGCTTTTATAACATTTTTCTAGCATGATAGTTAGAACTTAATTGTCTGCATATAATGTATAAGTACCTACAAAGATAATAAGGAAGAGCTTTTTTTTCAAATAAAAAATAGTTATATGCCATACTACGTCCACACCGAGTACGTAATCTTGTGACTTTTCCGAGGTGCTCTTGTTTGTGGTAGGAGTGTTGTGAGAAATGAGCTCCGAGGCGGAAACTCGAGCTCCGAGTCGAAGCTACTGAGTCTTCAAAGCTCGAGCTCTAAGGGCTCGCGAGTCCAAAAGGTTCGAGCCCTAAAGACTCGAACCTTGAAGGCTCAAGAGCCTTAAATGAAGGACTCGAGTCGAAGCTCGAGCTTTATTTATATGCCTGAATATTAAAATGAAATATTTTTGTTTTAATGTGGTAAATACCTATAAAAAAAAATGAAATAAAAATATAGAAAAAAGAAAACTTTATTATACAGTGAATGATTATTCAATTTTTAACCATGACGATAAGCACATTGATGCCTGGATGTTTTTGTTGCTTAGTCTGTTTCTTTTTTTTGTTATTAAATTACCAGACTTCGAAAAGGCTTGTTCACTAGGAACGCTTGTCGCTGGTATAGACAAAACTTCAAATGCTATTTGAGCTAATGTTGACAAAGACAATTCTTGTTGTTTTTTCCACCACATCAATACATTAGTGTTTTCAGGCTCAATAGGCATATTTATGTATCTATCCACTTCATCTGCGATATTTATAGTCTCCGGCTGCTTGTAGATAGATGCAAATAAACTTTTTTTTTCTGCATAAACTTCAGTAGAGCTACTATGTTCATAATTATGTGTTGACAAATTGTCTTTTCGCGATTCTTGTAAATTTTTATCTTTGAGCTTGTCATAAAGCGTTTTTAAGTTGTTTAATGGTTGAGTGTTGTTCTTTGCTATAAAATAATAATTATTAAGTCGCGGGTCTAATAGAACGACAAGTTGTGCCAAATCACTGTTTAAAATCTCGGAGTACTCATTCAATTTTTCGATCATGGCCGTTGCACATTTTTTCATTGGTCCATCTTCTTGTCTGTTACGAAGATGCTCTGTTAAAACATCAAGTATAGGCACCACATAGTACAAACTTGGATACTTGTGTTTTGAAAGCATAACAGTGGCTTCATAAAATGGTTGAAGAAAATCTACCAATGCTTCTACCATCTCCCAATTCTCAATAGTGTATGGAGAAAACTCTGAGTAATCCAAACACATATAATTAAGAACTCTTTTCATTTTCAAAGCTCTTTCCAACATCATATAAGTAGAATTCCACCTGATAGGCATATCTTTTATCAAGTTCAAATGAGAAATGCTTAAGGACGTACAACATTCTTCATATAGTTGGTTTTTTTAGGAGAAAATGTTATAAATTTGACTAATTTTTGGACTGGTACGATAGTTTCTTTGGCTTCTTCCAAACCTTTCTTTACTACCAGCCATTAAAACATGAGCCATACATCTTAAATGGATAATATCCTTAAATTCTTCATTAAATAAAGTTAGCAGTTGAAGCGTTTTAATATTTGTTGCATCATTATCTGTTGTAATGGAAATTAATTTACCTTGCAAGCCAAATTTCTGAACAATGTTTTTTACTTTAAAAACAATTTGCTCGCTTTTGTGAGGAAACGGTATGAGATCAAATTCCAAAGTCATAGAAATCATCTCCCCATTATTAGATGTATAGTGGGCAGTTACAACTATATATGGTTTGTTGGTTATAGATGTCCAAAAATCAAATGTCAAAGCGATCTTATGATTCAAATTTTTGATCATATTTAGCATTTGCTGCTTTTTTTCTTTGTATAATTTTTGTATAGAAGATGTAATTTGAAATCTACTTGGTAAACGATACGTGTTATTAAGTGCCGATAAAAATGATACAAACTCCTGTTCTTCTACTATTCGGAAAGAATGCTGGCCGTGTATAATAAACTTTATCAAAAGGTCATTAATGTCCACTTGTTGATTTTTATGTTTTAAGGACCCAGATGACGCCATTTCGTTTTGTTCACTTTGCATAGAATCAACATCACCATGACGCGATTGATGCCTTTTTAAAATGGAGTGCGATGTTTAAATAGAAAATGTATGACGGCATACCTTGCACAACAATTTGTTGGTTTCTTTCGTAAAATGACACCATTTCCAACTAATACGCGGCTGTTTCGACACCATAGAAGATGCTGAAGCATCATTTTCTGTAAGCGAAGTATCAGTAGTACCAAACACGTTGTCTTCCGATGTTACATTATCTTCCTCATTCATTTTGTAAATCTAACAAATTTTCACCACTAAGAACTACGATGAAAACGTATTTTAAACCAGGCAAACTGCACAGTGATTTTGACACTAATGGCGTATACAAGTAATTATTACAATAATATTAATAGTAATGTGGGTAGTTCTAATAACTAGCGATAACACTGGATCCGCGCGTTTAGTTTCCTCTGTAGGCGGAGGTACAAAATTATAATAAAAATATGTTATTATGCAGTGAAGTTAGTTTTTAAATAAAAATACAATATTTTAATAACATATTTATTAGATTTATTTTGGAGCATAATGTTGTAGTGAGCCTTTAAAACAGAGCTCGAGTCGCGACTCGGGCCTCGGAACAAGGGTTCGAGGCCGGGCTCGAGCCTTCGAAATAAGCCTATATGGTCCACCGGGTAGGTGATCACCCTGCATTTAAAGTCTGCCTTTGAATACCACCGCTTTTTTGGTGGTGAGTTCTGGCTATATTTTATGAAGAGTTTTCTTCCTGAGCTCGTTTATACATATACAGGGTGACTGGTGACAAATTTTAGATACTGAAGCAGAGCACTCTGTACTCGATTTTGATCATAACTATATAATATAATTAGGTACTAAATTTTTCACTAGAGTTCCCCATAAATAAATACTACTTTGTACTTTACTTAGGCCTTAGGAGTCAATCGCGGCACGTGACCTGGCGCGTGGATCGCTGCCAACGCTAGCGTGACCATGCGCTGCGTAATCAATTCTTTAACTTCGAAATGTCATGTTATATTCCAACGTTCAGCTGGTGTCAATTTTTAAATCTCATTGTTCTTCTCCGAGATATTCATTACTTGTTATGAGAACCTCCGTATTTAGCGACCTACACTTCGATATTCACTAAGTACAAAGCAATACGCTACACAGACTCATAAATCACTGTTTCTGCTCTCAGGTTATTAATGACTATGTCAGCGGCGCACAATATGAACACTCCGGTTTATTCTGGAACATTCCGGAATACTCCAAATATTGTATTTTATTAAATGAGGGTCTTGGAGATTGCTAAGTCTATGGTTTTAACGTAACGTAAACGTTACAAATATTTCTTATAATAGTATTTTCATTGAGACCGTACACAAATCTTACACTTTTTTTAGATATTTTTAAAATAAATTGAGTAAGGCATACCCTATTTAAAATATTTAAAATGCAATTTTTGCTGTAGGATGAATAAGACCCATTAATATTTATTTATTTATTAAGCTATTGCATAGCTTCTATCGCGGGCCTTGAGCGTGGGGACCGAATCCAGAAATTCCGTAACGAAATCACAACGGTGATACTTTGATTTCATAACTTTACATGCGGGCTTTAATAAACAATCATCGCCATCTACTAGGAACTTGTGGAACTTCATATTAGATCACACATTACTGCATTAATAAAATAAATAAATAATTATAATTGCATAAGTTGATAAAAAATGCTATGCAATAGCTTTAACGCGGCAGTCTCCGAGTGCCACACGTCTTTTTTTATTTTATTTATTTACTATACACAAAAACATATCCAGAATAAAAAAAAAACAAATAAAAGAACACATTATGTATAAAGGGCGGCCTTATCGCTTGGAAGCGATGTCTACCAGGCAACCCAAATATTAATAGGATGAGGATAAGAAAAAATAATTAGTAGGATGAAGACGGAACAATTAAAAAGGACTACTATAAGATATCGATACAGGAAGATGGGATTCCCTGGCTGTACACTGTTATTGTACTCACAATTTTAAAAGATCATTGCTGTTGAGTTTCTTACCACTTCTTCTTAATATCAAAACGCTCACGAGTTACATACGACGTTTTTCAACACACTTGTGAGTAAAAGACAGACATACGTGGTCATAAAATTTATTTGAAGCAGATGTTAGCTGCTGCGAGTCAGTAACCCTGTCCCATTACACGTACACACGCTATTGATGCTTGGAGGCGCTGCGCGGGCCGCTGCTGCAGCACGCGCGTCGCCTGGCCGCGCGCCGTCTGGACGCGGGCGCTCATATATTTAATGTATAACCCGGATCAATAAAATATACTCTGTTTACTCGCATGTAATTTGCACTAAGGTACAATTCAACTTTGTAGGATTCATTATATTATGCACTAGGGTATAATATATTATGCTCGCGTGACTTATAGCCCAGTTAATAGTTCTAAATTCCATAGAATAAGGCTCACTTTACGAGCAAGTGTGTTGAAAAAGAATCTTATAGTATGAGCTACTTAACCGATGTGATTTCTGATGACTTAATAAACTTATCAACTGAGGTATTGATCGGACTGATCAATCACAGAGATTCTTATTAGTTCTTCCCTGTCACTGACCTCTATATTTACCACTGGACTGGCTGTTCCGTAAGTTTGACAGCTATTTTTTTGTGCCTATTTGAAGCGCCACTAGCGAGTAGCGAGTGTCCGCAGAACTAATTTTGACGTATATTGCAAGTGGCCGCCAGAGAAGTGCTTGCTTATTGTTAAGTGATTTTATATTTTTTTAATATAAATTCGAATATTATGTTGTTATTGTTATAAGCATTATATAAAAGTTATCAAGAATGAGGATATGTGTATATTGTAAGCGACTAGTTTTAGTACCACGGACACTCGCTACGTCCGACAGCGCCAAAATGGCGATTATCAAACGGGCACAAAAGCACTTTGACAGCCACCAGTCCAGTGGTAAATATAGAGGTCAGTGTTCCCTGTCGATATAATTCTCTGATATTCAATCATTACCTGAAACAATAAAAATGAGTAATTAGTTATAATGTCAGTTCATTATTTAGAGTCAACGTAATGTTTTTCATAGTTCTATAGGTAAAATAATGTTTTAATAATTTGTTCAGTAACTTTAATACTAAGTTTAACTTGGCATTTCAAAATCTTTTGAAATTAATTATAATGAAATAAAATACTTTTTGATTGCGTAAAATGACGAGAGACCACTTGGTCTAAAGTAAAGTAAGACTAAGCTAAAAAGTGGTAAGTATACCTACGCATTTAAGTTTAACTTTAACAAGCATAGATGCAATTACTCTGCTTTGAAACCTTGAAACTACGCTTTTGTACTTCTTAAAAAAATTTCATTTGACTTTAAAATAAGGTAATCACCAAAAATATACCAAAACGCCTTCAAGGCTGTCTAAAATAACAACAAAAGATTACGCAAGAGGCACTCCAGCAAAGTGACCCAATTTTAGAACCAGAGACCTCAATATTAAAGTCTTAAATTTTAATAAACTCTAAAGTTCTGGAAAGTTCCGATAAGCAAACTTTGTACTCTTGCATCTGTTTTTTATAAGAAACAACAGCATTGAATATTTACTCAGTCTGAAGCCAGATGGATTCATAAAAATTGTAATTGAAGTTGGGTATTGGTGAATTATCTCGAATACTCGAGTTTCTGGCAATTCAATTAAACTTACGAGTTTACTCGTGTTTTTTAAGATTAGTACTATTTTATATCGTTCTTAAACTTAAGTAACATAAAATAAACTGTAAAAAATAAACTAAGAATGTTAATAAATCCACAAGGTTTATAAAAACTCCAACTTATCGGAGATTAAAAAATTACAAATAAATCCACTCCTATTTTATATCAAAAGATATTAATAATTATATTTTTTTATCTATCGATTTATTATTAAGAGCTTTCATTATCCAAACTCAAATATTTTCTATAGTAAAGTACATAAATGATTGAGAATTTGAGATTTAGATGAGATTCAAAATGATTAAATTATCGCGTAGAACCGGCAGTTTCTTAATAAGGCGTGGGACTATATAAACAGAGGTTATGCAAATAGTTTATATTAAGAATAATTTTCATATTATGTTCACGATGAATTATATTCTTAGCCCGCCGCTTGCCAAATTACACTCGTCATTGGGTTTCGCAAAAATATCTTGCTATTTCACTCAGCTTCACGCAGGTTGACATGTTTGGTGAGACACGCGTCACTCACGCGTGAGTGAGAAATATATTCTTAGAAAATCGAAACACAAAATATTTTGAAATGCTTTTGGGACTTTTATGACAAAATTATATAATTTATATCCCAAAAAATAACTTATATGTAGTAAGTGATATAATATAAACTAGGTCCGTAGAACATGAACCTAATTTTTTTTTGTTCTTGTATAAATACGAATTATTCATGCCAAAGGTTGAGTGAAAATTGTGGTTGAAATTTGGATTTGTCAATGGTAATAATCTTATTATGTTTTCTTATAGCATTATTCTGACTAATAAGCAAACGTAGATATTGTCAAGATTCAACTATATTATACTTATTTTTTTGGAATCTACCAGCAAATAACGACATTATGAGGCTCCTATGTTTGTATAGAAAAATATACGAAATGAAAACTCTTTAGGCCTAATTTTACAAACGTCGGATAAAAGTTATCTAAAGAATAAAATATGAGGTGGCGAAACAATGTTGCTTTACGATTTTTTTTAAAGTATGACATAATATTGACATAAATACTCGAGACGAGCATGAAACTGTCGAGTAACTCTTTACATACATATGTACATAACTTCACGCCTGTATCCCTTATGGGCTAGGCAGAACACCAGTGGTTATAAGACCATCTGATGTCACGTTTGACAAATGAGGTATTATAATGATGGAGAGAGGCTATTGCAGTGACAGGGGGTCAGCCTATCGCCCACAAAAATGCCAATAAAACCTCTGTCCCTTAACTGACTTTTACAGTATGCCTGGGAAGGGCAGCAGCTGGTACATTCTATGTTTTTCGTTCGCTCCCAGTCCAGCAGTAACTCTTTATTAATTAGATATCTGTTATTTGACGATTGGAAATTCAGGTCTTAATAGATTAAATTTTAAATGGACTTTCTGAAACAGTCGGTTAAAATTACGCTGTCAATAAGTCCGAAACGTTATCTTAAAACAAAATTAAAATCAGGTAATGTCTTATTTAAGGATTTTTTTTTGTGTTGTGGCTTAGTGGATGATTTTTTTTTTAATGGAGACTAAACCCGTGTTTGACTTCAATCACACCTGTAGCCCGATTTTGTTAGGGTATTACCACACTAATCGATCGACTGTCGATCAACGGCGTCAATCGATGGCAGAATCGAATAGTTGACTAATGATTGATATGATAGATTGCTAATGATACTATGACTATTTTATTCCATTCTTGTTCAAATACTCTGGTCCCAGTTTGTCACGTTCTTATTGTGCATCCATAGCTCATTGCACCTACTATGTAAGCAATTTGGTTGTGGCATGACATTGGCTCTCACAATTAGCTGTCTTGTGTTTGTTTTTTTTCATGTCACGTTCAATTTGTACTGTACCTATTTGTATTAATTTGATAATTCTGACTGAAAAAGAGTGCCAAGAGTTTTTTTCCACCGGCTTTTTTTTTCTCTTGGTCTACTGTAATATCTTATTTAACAACTATCAACAACTAGTTAAAGCCGAAGTATGTGATGACTGACTTCATCAAGTGTTTTGTGAAATTCCTAAGATGAATAAAACTTTTTGAATTTTTATTTTGAATTTTGATCGATAGTTTTTACTAGGCCAAAAAACCGATGGTTCGTCAATTGATTGTTATGGTAACACTCTTACTTTTAACATTATATAAGGCAACGTGCATGTCGCTACCGATAGTTTTCCAATAATGCTTTCACAGTTCGTTTACCTTTGAAGTTTATTATCTCTATGTTGGCCCTACTGTCCAGTTTCCCTGAAAGTTTTCATAACAGTTTATGTGAATTGCCCGCGTTTTTCTATTATTTTTGTGTTATACTTAATTTCTATCATGCCGAAAAGGATTCAGAGTAGTTAAAGAAACATTGTTTTATCAGTGTGAACTTTTTGCGCAAAAGAAAAAGTCAACAAAGGGCCTATAATTGCATTAAAATATGTTCGTCATAGAGAAAATTGGGGTTAGCCGCATCAACATTTTACCGGATTTCAGGTGAATTCCATACCGCTAAAGAATTGAATAGAAATAATATTGTGTACTAGACATTCAAAAATGTAGGTGCATACATTTTTAGGATACAGACGATATTTTGTGATAGAAGTTTAATACGGCAAACCAAGACTCATGGCAGCCAACCTAATAGCTGGAGGTAAGCTTTCGTGAACGCACAATAGTGACATTGTATTGGCAGAATACTAATGTCACATGTTAACATAAAGACGAAAATCCTTAGGAAGAAAGTAAAATTATAAGGAAGTATACATAGCTATCCCCCAGTAAATCTCCCAGTTAAATTAGTATACTCTGCATTTTTTGTGAATTTCAGTATTTTTTATCGAAAACTAGCCGTAGTGTCTGTAATTTGGATTTAAGTTATCGATGTTTGTGTTATTGAATTATTTTCAGATCGATAATCTTACCGATAATATTCAATAAAAACGTCATATTCTATCTCGTAAAGCCTATTAGCGAGCTGGAACAACAGCTCTTGGACTGGTGCAAACGAGACCAAAACGTGTTCAGTAGCTCCAAAGATTTTCACGAACATACAGAAATTCCCTATTATCTCCGAGCCAGCGTTAGATTTGCGATATTAAGATGTTTGTATGACTTGACGATAGCAGTATTCACAAAGTTAAGGAGGGCGTTAAAGGCAACAAATGACTGATTGTTATCTGATTGCCGCGTTGCCGCGGTTTTATCTTGAGGTAGGATGGTGACAAGTGGCAGAGGCGATTAGGGAGGCTAGGTGCGCGGACGCAGCTCGAGCTGATGGTTAATAATGACTTGGTGCTAAGTGGGTTTAGCATTTTTATTGTGAATAAAGCTGGGGTTATACCCAAACCCATACTCTTAGTACTAAGTAACTGCCCAGTGGTTAATTCTATCGTGTTTCTAAACCTCATTTCTTACATTTATGAGATGTAAAAATAACAACTATAAATATAATTACTGCTATATCTAGTAATTACAATTCAAAAGTACTGTTATATTATTTACAAAAGGCTAAAGGCTTTTCTAAAATAACTTGCACCTTTGAATTTATTATTTGCCCACTGCATATTATGTAAAATATGTCACGTACGTTTAATTCAGTTTAGGTATCCTAATTTAGCCGTACAACCGCTTTGTGCTTTTCATAACACAAGTTTATTAAATGTAACGTTGGAGTCAAACAATTAGTATTTTTGTTTGTATTGTATTGTGTATTGTTGTTTGTGCACTTAATTATTTATAGCATTGCAACTAACGTTTATTAGTTTTTTTTTTTTTTTTTTAATAAGTGACTAAACCCGCGTTTGACCTCAATCTCACCTGATGGTAAGTGACGATGAGGTCGAAGATGAAAGCACACGGGTTTAGGAAGGAACTGGCTCTTTATACAATATTGCCGGAACACATTACCGCCGGAGCGGTAACATTTGGCGGCAGACTTTATATAAAGGGTGGTCGCTAGCCAGGCGGACCCAGAAGGGATCCTACCACCAAGCGAAAAATATTCCACCAAGTCCATTGTATACACAGTGAAAATGAAAATGCTCGATATTTGAACTTATATTGAATTATTGAAAATTAACTATATATTGAACTCGTAACTGAAAACCCAATTTCAAAGTAGTATCTATATGTAACCACATCCACCACAATTACTTATCCTTATTATTAACCATAAAAAATATCCATAGAGACATCCTAAGAATGTCTTTTTTATCAAAAATCTTTAGCACATTTACGTCTGAAGAGGGCCCTTTGTACCAAAGGCGGACAATAGATGGCGCTGTCACGGAATCACACTCATTCTTAGAATTTTTCTCCTGAAAGGAGGTATAAAAAAGGTATTTTGTGGATTACGTCCTTTCATTTTCGTGTTTTTTAATTTGCCGGCTGTGAGTTTAGGATTGTTCAAGATGATGTTGGTTTTTAGTCTAATAAGAAAGGTTTTTTGGAGAGCTAAATATTTAGTGCTATGGTAATATTGAAATAAAATTTAAAGTAGTAGTATTGCAGAATTAAATTCAAATTTAGTGATCATTATTAGTACTGAACGAAAGTATCGGCATAATTAGATTTCCTGAAATGCAACTTTGATTAACCATGGCATCCCAGAAAGCGTTAAACTGCTCTTGCCATTTAAAACAACATAGAGACAAGTAACGATTTAATATAGACTTGTCAAACAAATTTCATCGAGTTTAAGGATATCATACAATTTAACTGTGTGCGATGACGGTGTCTAAAAATAGTCTTTGTTCTCCGCGTATACCCAATTTACTAAAAATGGCCTTATGTCCTCTGTTATAAAATTCGCGTTGTATAGGTCCACCCACTACCCTTTTTCGATGTCGTGGTAACGAATGACATATCTGACACACACAAAGGCGTAAAAACATAGACGTATAATATCATTCACTTAAAGAAAAATGACGCATCTGTTAGTCAAACACGATTTTAAAGCCATTGGATGTTCATTTCTGCAGTCAATATGTCTGAAATTTAACCGTCTAAACCAATTACCGCAGTTTTTTCTTTAGCAGTATTAGAGTAGCATACGACATTAAAATGGCATGCAATTTTTCAGCATTTGAACTCATAATTATCTTAAATAACGTTTTAAAAATAATATTCTTTAAGTTCTTGCATTTCATAATGCTCAATTATTCTTAAATACATGACATAGATAGACAGACAGAAAAAGGTCGGTAGAATGTGGTGGTGTAGTTAGCATTAAATTTTCAGATGATTGTAAATGACGAGCATGTTGATCATGACGATAGCTAAAGTAGTTCTGAAAATAGCTAGGTATGAGATTTAAAATAAAAATATGGCGCCACAAAGTTTTTTACAAATAGTCACTGTTAGTGAACATAGCTACTACGACGCGACATTTCATTGATAATACCATGACGTAAGTACTACGAGAATGATGTAGATGTTTTGTAGTAGCGCGTAGTCGCCTTTATTTTTATGGCATTCATTCATAATTTAGAGTGACCATAATTAGCTTAATTTGGCCGGTGACTAAAAAAGAACCCTGTATTTATAGCCAAGGTAGGGCGGTGTAGCTACCGACTTACGAAAACCTGCATCACATGCAGGCGACATGGAATAAGCAAGAGAACTTGGTTTTACATCGCAGATATGATGAATCCCTCAAAGTAACGTCTAATTAAATCAATTGCCTAGCCTTTTCAATTATTTATTGCCTTTTTACGATGTTTACATACTAACAGGATTGTCAGTTACATACATACATAACTTCACGCATGTATTCCTAGTGGGGTAGGCAGAACACCAGAGGCTATAAAAACTATCTGATGTCACGTTTGACAAATTTGGAGGTATTATTATGATGAAGAGAAACTATAGCAGTGACAGGGGGTCAGCCTGTCGCCCGAAAAATCGTCAATAAATCCTCCGTCCCTTAACTGACTTTTACAGTTTGCCCGGGAAGAGAAGCAGCTGGTACATTCTATATTTTTCTTTCGCTCCCAGTCCAGCATGGAAGCTTTCAGATTGTCAGTTTTGTTCTAAAAAGTTCGTCATATTGGGGTAAGTAAATACTTAACGAGAGAAGCGGATTTCAAATTATACTACCTAGCAATATTTGTCGCTCTTCGATTATAAAACAGGTTTTTATAATTTAAGGATGTGTTAAGTCATAAGTATAATTTGCGGTAAGTCATCATGAAGTCCAAAATGGTACATTTCCATCCCTGAAAACCTATACGATGCTTGGTTGGTTTAGTTATTGGTTAGAAGTAATACAGGGTGACTGTTGACAAATTTTAGATACTGAAGGAGAGCATTATGTACTCGATTGTAGTCATAATTATGCAATAAAAGTAGGTACTCAATTTTTCGCTAGAATTCCCTATAAATAAATAAAGTTTTGTTACTATTCATTTTACTTACGCCTGAGTCAATCGCGTCACGTGGCCTGGCACGCGGATCGCTGAAAAAGTTAGCCTAACCATACGTTGCCTAATTAATTATTTAACTTTCGGTTAACTTTACTCAGTAAAAATCTATATTTATTTTTTAAAATACTTTTTCTCTTCACGTACGATCTGAAACTGTCACGTCCTCGAATTTCAAAAGTGACAGGATACTTTTTACATACAAAACTTTTACTACTCTTTTTTACATAGTTTACAACAGCTAGTTTGATATATTTAAAACCCTCAATTAAAACATAACCTTAAACTTTTATAAACCTCCCTCGCCAACCACGAGAGCGTGATCTTATCTGAAATGTATGTAAAACACTCGTGTAGCCCTGTTTTTACGCATGTTCACATCCCTATTAGAATTAATAACTTTTTTGGATTAAAACATGTAAACCGCTTATCCCTTTATCAGATTACTTGTGATGTGGTTAAATAATGAACAACCCTGAAAATACATTTGAGTTTCTATTTACAATGTAGGCTACTTAGATATAAATGAGTTTTGTTGTATATGTATAAATGAAAAAACTGGCAGACCAACCATGTCGCCCCAAAGTAAGCTCGTGTTATGAAGAATTTGTCTCTTCTTCACTTTATTCTATATTTAAAATTATTATTATTTGTAGTGACTTACGGCCCGCATTTTATTTCAGCACACATGTGTAGTGAAAAGCTTTCTGATGTAAAAGTATCTTTTTCTTCTTTTTCAAATTCATGTAGTATTTACACTAAAACCTTTTTCGTATTAATAACTTTTTTCTTTTTGAATTCCCAAACCATTTTCCATTTTCAAATTATTCTGAGGTTGAAATTGAAAAATTGTATTCTATTAGTAACTCGGTTCTACGGGGTTTAGATTAAACCCGCTTAAGTCGTGGGATGATAATTCTGAACTAAGATTAGCCTTTTCGTTTCCATTTATATTTCGCGTCCATTTTGTATCCACTCATGAGATTACTTAAATTTTAAAATCGTGTTCAAAATGGTTTTACTTGTTAGAAATACTTTTGAAACGAGATAAAAAAGATTTGCTTTTGTAAATAGAAATTACGATTTTTGAAAGGCATTAGACAGACCACTTCAATAAAGTGGGTAATTATTATTTGGCATTTAAAATGTAAGTTTCAGGCAGAAAGGACCCGACATTCTAACCAGTTGGTCGAGGATCAGAAGAGACAGAATTTGGTGAACGATTCGAGCAGTGTCCAGTAAAAACGCTTAAATTAATATGTTATTAAGCAGAAAATCTATTTATTAAATAGTTGGATACATAGCACCTTTACAATAAAAAAAACGATTGTTGTAACGTTGTAAAAACTTGAATAAGTGAATAATTGAAGAATAACTTTAAAACAAACAAGTAGGTATTGAAATGCTGCTTGTTTATATCTAAACTATTGGTGCAGACTTGATTTAATTTCTTAGAAACAATATCGGGATTTTTTATTTCAAGTGGATAATACTAGTAGTCTATTGAGTAGCTTGAGCTTAAAATATGAAAATCCTTGCTGCGGTTTCTAATATAAGTAAATAATTTGGAATTAACCGAACATGATCTATTATTTGCACTATAATGTTGTTTTAATACATTTCATGAGTTGTCAACGGAGTGTATGAGACACCGAAACATTCAACTTCAAATGTAAAATGCTGGACTAGGAGCGAAAGAAAAATATATAGCTGCTTAAATAAATGAATGAAAAATATGATAAATAAAAAAAAAAATTACCCGACCAGGATTCGAACCTGGGACCTCTCGTTTGCCGGACGAGTGCTCTTCCAACTGAGCTACCGGGGCTTGGCACTACGCCTCGAAATTACTTACCACATTTTTTTTTTGTTTTTACGTTATATTGCTAACGTAGCTCCATCTAATGGCATAAGCTTCGCAGCTAAGACCACAGGAGATCAATTTCTTTACAGAAATTGTGAATCCCAGTTAAAGTGAAGCATTTCAATTTTTATTTATCACATTTTTCAATTATTTAAGAATAATTGAGCATTTTAAATGCAAAAAAACTTAAAAACATTATTAAAACATAGTTGCTTCTTTCCCCGGGCTTACTGTAAAAGTCAGTTACGGAAAGAGGTTTAATTGGCGGTTTTGTGGGCGAAAACCTGACCCCCTATCGTACAATAGTCTCTCTCCATCTTTATAATTCCTCCAAACGTGACATCAGATGGTTTCTGTCTACCTAAAAAGCCTCTGTGTTCTGTCTTCCCCATACCTAAGGGATACAGGCGTGTAGTTATGTGTGTAAAATAAAAATCGGCCAAAGATGTCTTTTTGAATTGAACATACTTGCCTAAGCATTTCCTTTACTAACAAAAAAAGTCTGAGGTTTTCTGTGTTTAGAATTTATGCAATTAAGGTGAGATGATAGTCGCCATGATATTTTTCATGAATTTAATTCACGGAAGTCATTTATATAGTGTTACAAAGTTATCTGCAACCACGCTCGCAATTTTCACAATTTTGTAATTTTTCATCGCAATTTTCTCATAAACGGGAGAGTGGAAATAGAAGGTGTTATCTGACACGGCCGTATAATACTTTAACTAATGGGCTCTGGCACAGTTGTTAGTACTTGAATAAGGTGGAAACTATAAAAGTTTCCCTTTGTTAAAGTTGTAGCAAAAATACTAAATAATTTCAAGACTCACGATAGACGAAGTCGTTTAATACAAGTGTAACTTAATTTAATACAAGTGTACGACGACCGGCTGGTGTAGTGGTAACATACATTGCCTTCTTTGCCAGAGGTCCTGGGTTCGAATCCCGGCGGCGGCAGATATTTGTGTGATGAACACACAGATATTAGTCGTCAGATATTAGTTGTGCTATGGATACTAGTTATCAGTTATCTAGTATCCATAGCACAAGTTCTTTAAGAAACTTAATTTGGGCTAGATAATGTTGTGTGAGTGTCAGAAATATTTATTTATTTATTATTATTTATAACTGAGTAAAATGAAATGATATTGGCCTTCTGATATTTATATTGTTTTATTGATTATAGTAAAATTATATTAAAGAACATTATTTCCCTATTTAAGAAAAAAAATCTTGAAACAGAGTAACCAAAATTTTAAATTCTTTGAATCCCGTATTTTTTATTTGATTTTAAATTGAAAACCAAATGGAACTTTCAAAGATAAGCATGTTTTAAAAGCTAAAAGAACCTCTTCAGCTTTATAAGATGATTTTACTTTATTAAGATTTACTTTATGAGTACAACATTAGTTTTTCCTAAGATCAAATTACAGCCACTATTCAAGTTTATAGTTTCCGTCCCGAAACTGCGGGTTCTTATGTAGATTTTTTCCAATATCCCAAGAGATGCCACGCTCTATCTAATTTATGTATAAAAGGTTCCGCAGGTTAGCCAATTTGGCATCCCTGCCGTAAATACTTGATTAGGTTTTTGGCAAAAATGTGAAAGGATTTTCTTTTTCGATCGACAACTTTTTGCCAACAGAATAAGTTAACTTTAAAAGTATTTTGAAAAATTAAGTTTGAATAAAGGTAAATATTTTGTAAGGGATAATTTAGTTTTAAATTTTTAATCAGCGCTTTTCTATTACCCGTTGAGTGATGTTGAGCTGTTATGTTGAGTCTCGTGGCGCAGTGGCTCCTGTGGCTAATAGGCTAAACTAGTAATTCAAATTCAAATCATTTATTTCAGCTAATATGCCATATTTTTACACAAAATTTACATTTTTAAATATTATACAAAATAAAGATATGTCAATATTGAAGGGAATGTCAAATTAAAATCAATGTCAACTTGTATTTCGGTATAAGGAAAAAAAAATTATTATAAATATCAGGTCAAATCATATCCAAATTTATAGAAAAAAAAAAAACAAAAAATAATTAATTAAGGAAAGCGCCTGGTTGACAACTAGAGGCATGTAAAATTACATTTTTTTGGAGTAGGGGAGAGTTCCCTAGTTAGGGTTCACTATTTCAATGCCCTGAAAATTCTAATATCCACCAATCAACACTGGGCCAGCTTGGTGGCTTATGGCCTAAAACTCCTCATCACCCCTAGGAGCGACTCGTAGCCCTGCAGTTGGTTCATTATAAAGTGTTCTGATGACTATGATGTAATATATTCTTTGTGAAACTATTTAAAAGGCAAGGCAGTTTCATTGACATACAAAAAAAACCGAGCACCACAAATTTATAGCGATATATTGTTTAAATAACAGAAATGATTGAAAAAGCTTAAATTTTGTGTTTTGAGCTCGAAAATAAACAATTTCTCTTTATGAAAGTAAAGCTTACAGAACAAAGTAGCTCAACAAGCTTCAGTAGTGTTCTTGCAAAAAGTATTTTGTTACATTTCACATTAAACTTAATTTTTATTGGTAAATTAAACCTGTATTGGTTTCAGAGTCGACTGATATTGTACAAGAAAAACTATTTATAAGTTATAATTTCATTCATAGTAGACCATAAAAAGACATTGTTGAATTACTATATTTGGTATACAATTTTACTGTTTTGGTAATACAAACTTTTTTAAGGTTAGAACTTTTTAATTCAGCCTAAAAAGAAAAGATGGAACTTTTTTTTTTTGAAGTACTTACTTCACCTATTTTTAAACCATCGCGACTAGGCAACATATTAATACTATAAATAGTGACATATGGTGGGTTTCAATTTTGTATCTTTATCCGAAATTCTTCTTTGTAAACACTTAAAGTATGGGCGTTGCCATGACAACCAAAATCCAGATTTGTTTTTGTATGAAAAGAATTTGGATTTTAGATTCAGATTCGATTATGAAACCCACAGTTAATCAATAATTATTAGTTAAGTAGTTTATTTATTCACATCGATTTTACGACTGAATCACATCGGTTTTAATCGACGAAGTACTAAAATAGAATAATTTTTCCGCGTATTTTTTTTATATTAAATTGCAGTTATTAATACTATTTATTTATTTATACTTCAGTTTACAGTACAGTAGTAAGTCTACGTTGCGGTCTTATCGCTAAAGAGCGATTTCTTCTAGACAACCATGTTTGTCGAAGCAACAAGAAAAAAGTCTTAACTTACCATCTCATTGATTGTTACTTTTGATCCTATAAGATTAAAGAGTCATCTCTGGCTTGGTAGATTTTTGACAACTCATGAAATGTATTAAAACAACATATAATGCAAATAATAGCTCATGTTCGGTTAATTCCAAATCATTTACTTATGTTAGAAACCGCAGCAAGGATTTTAATGTTTTACCCTCTCAAGTTACTCAATAGACTACTTGTATCATCCACTTAAAATGAAAATCCTGATATCATTTCTAAGAAATTAAATCAAGTCTGAACCAATAGTTTAGATATAAACAGACAGCATTTCAATGGCAATATCATCTTTATACATTCACATACCGAACAAAAATTAGTTTGACAGGTCAGAGACTGTATGGAGCGTGGACATTACTCTTTGTAAAAGTGCTTGATGGCCAACCAAGACGTTTTTATGTGTGATAGCGCGACTTTTAGATTAAGTGTGGTGATGTTGAAGGACCCTTAGACAAATCGAAATCTGTTCAGTAGCTCTATTATTCCACAAACAAACAAACATTTCCTTTTGAATTATGTAGATAAAAAGATAAAAAGTAGACACGCATATGTACTCCTCTTGACGTTGTACCTGAGGTTAGTGACTCTTCAGATAAAACTTGTCTCGAAATATCTTGCACCACTGTGTCATAACTCTAGAACCTTTAAAACTCTGTAATATGCCAATTTGAAATGTTATTTTCTTTGAAAAGATATAAACATGCATGCATATTTATTTTAAAATCGCCCAGTACAAAAAATAAAGATATAGCACCACAACCTTTTTTAAAAATAGTCGCTGCTGATGAACATACTACTACGAATCGGCATTTCATTGATTATACTACAACCTAATATTACATGTTTTGTAGTAGCGCGTAGTCGTCTTTATTTCAATTTTTTTTTTAATTTAGAGTAACCATGCTTTGCTTAATATGTTAGCGAATATATTAATTTCCATGTAAAAAAAATACCTTAGTTTTGGAAAAAATCGTTTCTATAAATGCTTACTGTGTGCGTCACCGCGCCCTGCACCGTCCTCCCCGCGCCCCGCTCCCCTTGCATCGCCTGCCCCGTGCCCCGCGGCACCCGTGGCAGCGCCCCGCCGCCGTGCCACTGCTGCAGCTCCTAACGCAGAGAAGCCGCCCCGCGTCACGGGTCCTTCTTCTCCACGAGGATACGCTGAAGTAGCGGCAGTGCAGCCTGCAAAGCCCAGCCACACAGTACCGAAGACCAAATCTTTGGAAGTCCAGGAAGACAGAGAGGGTTTCATCAAGGTGGAACGGAAGAAGAAGAAGCCCTCCTGTCAGAACAAGTGCGGCACCGCACCGAATAAAGAGAACCTTCTGCTGCGCGCCGAGGTGCCAACCAGCTGTACGTGTCTCGCGTGCACCACGCCTTCACGGTGTAGGACGTAGTGGAGTATCTGCACGCGAAGACAGGACTCAACATGAGGGTCCAGCGGTTGGAGTCCCGTCACAGAGTGAGTTTCAACTCCTTTGTGGTGAGAATGCCGACCGAACATCTGTCGACCTACATGAAGGAAGAGTTCTGGCCGCAGGGTGTCGTATTCCGTCGTTTCCGAGGACGGTTACTTGACACAAAGACGTCGCGTCCCCTGTCGCAGTCTATACGTGGAAATTAGTGAATTGTAGTTTTAAGTATATTGTATGTATTTTAGGTTAAGGTATATATTTTCTATGGGCCTTAGATTTAGTATTTAACATCCTGTACTATTCTTAAGTTGCCTGAAATAAATGATTCATTATATATATTGTGTAAAAAATTTGGCCGGTAACTAAAATACAACTCGTTATACAGTATTGATCTTTATCTCCAACTTGATTACACTCACTGTCGCAAATTGCATTACAATTAAGTACTTACTCCAAGTTTGCTTCGCAGGTAAACAGCAGAAATTCAACCCAACTATCCTATGCACCAACATTACAGTAAAATAGAGCACCAAACTTCAATATAGCTAAATTGCAAACAACCCTCACACAGCTACAAATATTTGCTTACAAACACACAAACACTGGTGGCTCGTTGTATCGACAAGTTCGTATTGATACAAGAGATCTCTTCGTTCAATTGTTATTTGGTAATGGAAGTGGGTTTGAATCTCTTATTTTACTTAGTAACTGAGTAAATAAATATTTTATATGGCTAGTAAAACACTGGCATAGTAGATCGTGATTCAATAACTGTAAGGGTTTTTCGGCACCTTAAAAATTCTGAGATCCTCCGACCTGTCCCTCAAATCTTCCTGGCAACCCAGAAGAGAAACTAATAGCTATGATAGTTCATAGCAAATCTTATTTAATTACCGTGTTTCCTATTTATTTAGAGTTCTCAATATTTCGGCACTGTTGCAAGAGCCATGACTACAAAGATACATGAAACGACAAGTAAATACAAGTGGTCGCAAAAAGCATAGAAGTGTAACTAGCGCTTGAAAATGACCCAACGAATATTCAGTTTTGTTTGGGTGGTTTCATGTTTAGTTCGCAGTTGGAAGCATAAGTCGTCGACCGTAGTTGTCGTTAATATCAATATAAGCAATGCGTATTTGCGCTATCAAATGGTTTTTAAATCGATCACACCTGTATAGTATAAAAAAATCGCAAATGTTCAGTTCAAGGGCCAATGGTGTTATATAGTAAGGGCGTGGGTCCATATCAGGCGCCGCGCCGTGACACTGCATCGTGCACGGCACACCGTTCAGCGCTTCATATTTGTTTCTAAAATTATCTCCACCATGGTTCATTAAAGGAAAGTGAGACGTGAGACGGCGCGGCGCAATGCCGTACGGTGCAAATAAATGCTTTTCTATAATGATATTAGGACATAATGACTATAATGACAATTTTCTATTTCGTTGAGATAGATCCACGCCCTTACTGTGCGTTGTCTAGCCAATAAGTGAAGTTCGTTGACAAATAATTCCAATCACGCTTTCATAATTTTTAAAGAAAACAACAAGGTGTTAAAAGAAAACAAAGGTCATATGCCGCTTTTCAAAGAGATTTTGTTTGAAGTTATTATATTCCATGCTTTTTTCGTTCACGGGTTATAGATATTCTCTCATACGATATACTAACAAAATCGATTTTGTGAAGATTTGAGTTCATTTTATACACTTTTCATTTAGGTATGGTTTCATGTTTATTAGTTTTTTTTTTTGTAATCACGTTGTATTTTTTTTGTTTTCAGACACTGGATTACAATAACAGGTTCCAAACACAGACAAATATGTCACAGATACGTATTACCTCTGTTTTGCTTTAAGATTAAAAAATACATTTATATAACCTAACCGATATTTATCAGACGACTTTATACGAACGCTCGTCGCAAAGCAGATGGTCTGTAACAGAGTCCTACATGGGTTCAGACAGAGGTTACTCGTATTAGTCGCCGTTTTGTAAAAAGTTGAAAAACTGCGCATTAACAAAATTATACTTTAATAAGAAGTAAAAGGCCTTTAAATAATTTAAGCAGAATGAAAACTTCAAAGTCATTGAAAATTCCAAAAAAGTCTGTATAATTTAATTTACACAAAACAATATTACATTTCCGTATTTTCAGGGTCCCGTATTAATTTGCTATCTATTTTACGGGTTCCGTAAGTAATTACATAAAATGGTATTTTAATAATGTCATGGGAAGCGGTTCCGTGAAAGTTAATTAATCATTTTGAGTGATGTGTATAAGGGAGTCAATTTCGTTTCACGAATATGGCTTTGTTTGAAATTTAATATTAGGTCCTTACATATGAAATTGGTGTTTAGTCGTACTGGCCACTTTAATCTCAAATATCTACTCTTTGGTTTAGAATTCTAAATCCAAATTTATACAGCTATTGACTCATCAATTTGTGTCTCGAAAACCGTATTTCTTTTGTTTTTTTCTCTGCGTCATTGAGTTTATTGGAGCCGTGGCACCAGTGCTGCAGAAACGGCTCGAAGAATTAATTATGTGTATGTCATTGGTGGCGCTAGAGAAAGCACAGTGCGTTTTTGATTCCAACGTTTTCGTTCCGGAAATTTCAACCTACAGAACCAATCCCCGTGGACGGCCAGAGACCAAAGTATTGAAAGTATTGACCATGAAGAATTGAAGGCTATTTTGGAAGCGGATTCATCGCAAACTATGTCAGAGTTAGATGGGGAACTTTCAAGTTTTATTTTTAATTATATTTTAAACAATCTTACCGATTTCCAGCTTTGTGGGAATTAATGTAACCTCAAATGTCTAAATTGACCGGCCTAAGAGTTGAATTCTGCTAAAGTATATTTTATTTTGACAGTTTTATACAGAGAATTGACAGCTAAACTATCTGCGCTTGAGTCCCTGTCAGCGCTTTTGGAAGTTTCTAAAATACGACCCGAATTTCGTCTCCTAAGCAAATATCTTACCAAAACAAAACAGAATGTTTAACAGATTCAATTCTGAACGTTCAGCCACCATATTTTAAGTTCCCCTTCCGAGCAATCTATTTGGAAAAGCGTTCAAAATGTAAATGCCACGCGCGGGGCTCGAACCCGAACCGACCCTGAGACCTAGTTGGCAGTGTGCCAGGGGATCTATCGATCGGCTCCCAAAGCCTTGCTAAGGACACCGTTTTAAGAGTATTGATAAGCTTATACTATGTGAATTTCTATAGTTGATTTGAGTTTGTTTGAAGTATGTCGTGTTTTAAAAGGAGTATTTTTATGATAATGATAAATTTCAATATTATTTTCACATGGTGCCACTTAGCTCAAAGTAAGAAAGCTTGTGATAATAATGTTGTTGTGTTGCCTGAAATAAATGATTTATTATTATTATATTATTAATAATAGATTACTTAAACTTTCAGATGAATAGTTTTCTTTTGTCTTTTCTGTAAGTTGTTTTCTTTCATGACAGTTGGTGGAAAGTAATCATAAAGAATAAGGAGTCCAAGAAAAACAATAACCAGGACTATAATAGTGGCCAGGAGAAACAGTTCTTCGCAGTTAATGGTATTTCCTTAGCGGTTGGTACCAAAAATGAACTAACACAGCGTTTCATTTGACTAAGCCGGGTAGCGAATATACAAAGGCTATACTATTTGAGTCACGAGTCAGACTCTAATAGAGGAGCTTTTGTTTATGCATATTACTTGACAATACCTAATCGAACTCAGTAAAAAAATTTACTGAAATGGATTAGCTTTTGCTCTTGTAATTTTCAAAGAAATGCAATGACAAAACCTAGTACTGTATAATACATATTCACTCAAATAGATAAGCTTTTGTCAAGATGAAAAGTAGGTAAGTATATCTTTGTTTGATATACATTGGGATGAAAGAGATAAGCTACGAGAAGGGCTCCCGCACCGGAAGGCGGAATCAGTACGGTTAGGTGCGACGACGAGCGCAGCGAGGAGGAGCATGTTAGGTTGCATACAGTTATACACGTGCGCGAGCCGAGCGAGCGAAGCGAGCGGTGCCGCGGCAGCGGCCGGCGAAGCGCCATAAACCTGGTCAGCTATTATAGTCAACCCTGGACAATCCCGACATGGTCAATAGTCAAACGTTAAGTCATCAAAATAACGATGGTCATAATGCATGCACATTTTATTTCTATCTTTGAAAATCAGAACAATTGCCATTTAAGTATCAAATTGAAGCCAACAATCGGTAAATATCGATATCAAATGGGATAGCTTTTGTTGCTGCAATGTTCAATTGAAGTTATCTCACAAAGTCTACACGACTTCGGTCAATTTCTGTACTAGAATGGATTAGGGTTTGGGCAAGTTTTTGTCATACAAAAGCTAAGCCAGTTCAGTTTGCACTTTCACTCTAATGGTATAGCTTTTGTAAATACGCAGCCGGGTACTCATTAGCGACCTGTAACCGTAACCGTTGCATGCACTGTAACCAGAAAACATAGTGTGTACGTGGTTCGCGAGTACGAGTAAAAATACCCAATATGTAGGGATGGAAGTTCTCTCAGCTTTTAGTAGTCCGATTGTAAAAGTATATGCGCTCAACTTATTCTAAGCGAGCATTCGCAAACTATCCAAAGTTACACCAACTTCGAGACTCTGCATTTTTTATTTGGAAGGTATCATTTTTTATGAACTAACTGGCATTGCTTCTTGACGGTACTTAATGCAAGCAACTTAGTGCAGCGCAAGTGCAAGATCGAAATTACTCATAGAAAGTCATTTATATCTTCAGATATTGCAATTTACAACTCGTTATTTCTCCACTGCGCCATGGTAGCCAACGAATCATTGAAGTTTGAAGTCATAGTGATATCCAAAGTGATATCCGTGAATTTAAATCTAAAACCTGAATACCTGAATTCTTTGAACATTTTCGAATTGCACAAAACAATAGAAAAAATAGGGAAAAAATATGGGAGACAGCTCACAGGTTATATCACGAAAATTTCTAGTTTCGGACGGCAAATTATTCGGTTCCAATTGCTGTATAAGGTTTGGTATAACTGGGTCGTAAACATAATCTTTGACAAGAGTTGTTATTACTACAACCTCTGCTGTATAAAGTTATGGTGTAGCATCTTTTTAATCCGCTTTTCCGAAATACTGACCTACACCGGCAAATAATTCAATGCAGTAAAATGACAGTTCCAGTGTGCCCACTTTCCGGAAGAAAAAATAGTGATGTGGTTTAAGTGAATGAATGTAATTATTTTTAAAATAATAATATTGTAATGTATTGAAAAAAAATATTTTGGCTCAAAAGATTTTTCTTTTTTTATGGTGCTGTTAGCAAAGGGCAACTATTCTTGAAATTTAATTTTTAACGACAAAACGAATTTTAAAAGCAAGAAGTTATCAAGTCGATTTTACTTCTACTGTAACCATTTTAAACCACAAGGTATGTTTGGTACTTAATAATTTTCATTAAATTTACTTTAAAATAAAGCACACCTCAAATTCAATTATTTGTAAAAAAAAATATGCAAAACGAATGACAAATACTCGTTCGTTTTCAATAATTCTCATTCAGTAATTACATCAGTAAACTGCATTGAATTATTTGCCAAAGTATGCGGCTGTCCAATATCAAAACCTAGTAAGAGGATTTGGCTTAACTTTACAGGACGGCCAAAAAACATGTTTGATGTCAGCCCTTTTAAAGTTGAAACATTTTCTCTACAAACTTATACTTACGAAATCTATTATTTTGTAAGCATTATTTTATCTTTATTGCATTTCTCCCAAAGCTACGGTGCATGTTTTAAAAGACATACATTGTTTTGATATAGGATACCTAACAAAAAACAAACAAATTTTCAAAATCAAAACCTAGTAAGAGCTATTGCTAGGTTTTGATATGGTTTTAACGATAATTATTATTTTCATATTTCAAGACCCAAACCTAGTAAGAACATTATTAATTACAAACATTAATTTTATTACCCTTAAAAAGTGGTTTTAAATAAAAATTTTGTTTATTGAGATCAAAACTTTAATTTCAATTAGATACATTGAAACGAATACTTAATCAATTATTGTTCTTCTATTTGAGAAGGCACAAACGAAAGGTCTACAGATTCATCATTCGTTGGCAAGTTATTCCAAAACGATCTTCGAGATTCGGGCATGAGGGGAACTAATTTGCTGATAATATCACGTTCCTTTACTTCTTTAACTCCTCTAGGTCCCTCCATAGAAGAAGGTGGACAATAAATGTCGAATTTATTTAGTAAGAAATCGACTTCTTCCCAATCATCATCAAATCTGAAAAAAAAATGGTTTAGTTTTTAATTTTTAATTAATTTGTAATTATATATTTTACAGTAATAATTTATATGTATTGAAAATAAACCTTTTTATTAAACCTATGAAATGCTATTAACTATAATAATATTAATTATGTAGTTACTAATTTATTATTTCGTAATAAATGTATATACGTGCCTATTCTTGCAAAAAAAAATTCTTGATCCTTTTACAAATTTGACCTGAACAACTGTCTTGAGCTGAAAAGATTTAAGTGGTTGGCCGGCACGACCAACTTTTTTTTTTTTGGCCAATTTTTACAATTACCTACATCAACATCAATGATTTTAATGTGTTTTCTTGATCTCAATACACAGTCTTTGAAATCAGAGAAGTCGTATATGCCTCTTTGGCGCTTCATTTTTTGCTCAATGTTAGCATGGACGGCATCCGCAGCCATATGAGTGTGCCCTTTAGTTAAATAGCTTATTGTGACTGAATCGATTTCGTTTTCTCGTGAGTTGACTATCATGACCAGAGCAGTAAATAACGTCCAGTTCTTATTTTGTGCTGTGCAATTATCGGCCCATAGATGAAAGTGACGCACATCTCTCTGATCATCAAAAACAGCTTTAATAGCATTCACTATATTGCTTGCATCACGACCAGCAATTGCTTCATGCCACAGCACACACAATGAAGGATCATTTGATTTTTTCTCAAGGGGTGCAAAGGTCAGATTAAATACAATTAAACGGCTCAAAAAAAATGCGTCTTTATGCTGAGGCATGTCAGGAAGTAATATAACCTTTTGCAAGTCCATAGCGTAGTATTTTATGTGTGTTTCATTACCTTTTAATGCATCAATCATGTATCTTTCAATAGCCTGATTAGCTTTTTCCTTGTGCGCATTTCGCTTCATTTTAAAATCTTCAGGAACTTCAATATTTTCATTTAAATATTTTTTTTCTTCTTCTTCGTAATAAGCACAATCTCCACATTTATCGCCTTTTGGCATATGAAATGAAATGTTATTTTTTTTTATTGTTTGCCGGTAAACTTCTACACTACAACGAATATCCGGATGTTTGTTTTTAAAATCGGCATACATTGCAGTGAGTGTAAGCGTTCGTGGCAGATATTTAATATTTGGGGCATTTTTTCTTCGGTAGTGACTCACAACCGGTTGATAACTGTTAATATGCTGCTCCATTATCAATGTAGGAGCCTGTTTTCTTTTTCCTCCTCTAAAATCTCTCGTAACCTTTCCTAATAACTGATCATTCTTCAGGGCTTTACTAAGTTCGGTTATAACAGCGTCAGTAGCATATCCTAAAGTATCAAGAAAGAACTTACGACATACTGGAACGTTTGCATCGGTATGGCGACCATTTTCAGGAAAATAGTAAAATCTTGACTCTTTCTTGATACCCTTTCGGTCAGTATTTACCTCCGTTTTGCGCTTCTTAACACCGGTTATTTGAATGCATTTATTAAGCAAGCTTCGTCGTGATGGAAAATCAAGGTCCCAAAAACGCATCCAAATTTCGATTCTCTCACCAAGTGTAAACGACATGCATTTACGGCCACATTTGCCTTTGCAACTATTTATTATGATTGGGTTTTTAGATCTTTGCTTTAATGACCGTTTACTGTGCTTTGAAAAACTTTTTTGTGCCTCGTCTTCGTTTATAAAAACTGGCCCGGGGTAATTGGCAACAAAAATGTTGTAATGACTGTCCTTTTCATCATTTGGTCGTAAATTTGCTGTTTCGGAAATTAACTCGTCGGTAAGTATTGGTGTTAGATTGTTGCTTGTGGGTTTTGGACCTGGAATGTTGGCTGTGGGTTTTGGGCCTGTATTGGTATTATCATGGTAATCAATCACATGGGTTTCGAATTGAGTTCTTTGTGAGAAGAGCTGATAATGTCTCAAAGAAAGTGATGTTTGTTGATTGTCATCGGAGCTCGAGCTATTGTCGTCTGGATCAGAAGGAAAATAGTCCTCATCAGCCACAGAATCATCTAAATCACTTAAGTTAATTAAATCAAATGAATTATTGGCTTCTTCATAGAAAATTTCGTTCGATTTTGACGTGGATGGCTGTAGTTCAATAAGGCAATCAGTGTTTTGGTCAAATTCAGAAATGTTAGTAGAATGAACTTGAGTGCTTGTGATAGAAATAGGTGCAGGTTCAGTTAGCAAAGAAGTCTGGCAATTGTTAGAAGCAGATGCATTATTTTCACTGAAATAAAATATTTTAAGCAGCATTTAAAAAACACCCAGAATTAAGATCCATATAGCCCAGTAGCAGTGCCAGTGTCACAACATATAAAGCAACTTAAAAACCGCCGCCCCACCGTGCTGAATGGATCTACTATCACCAAGAAATAAACTAGTACCAAGTTTCCCAAAATGAGAGAAAATTATCAAAACATTACAATATCAAAACATTCCATTAACTATATTACAATATCAAAACACTAAATTATTAAATCATAAAGTAACTTTGCGAACACACATTAAACAAAAATCAATTTACATTCCCAGGGAATTAAATAAAGTAGGTAACCTTATAGGTTAAGTAGGTAATAGGTACTTACTTCTGACTGGCTTCCTTTTTTCCAGATACGGCACTCATTATTAATTCTGTCCTATTACTAAAACACCTCTTCATTTTGCAAAAATCTTGTTTTAACGAAATAAACTTACGGAACACGAATATATTACACACCAAAGTGACGCCGCGTAAGCGTCTGCGCGAGTTCTGTCATGTCTCACGCGCACACAGCGGCACCTTTACAAAAACGCCTCGCGCAACGCAGCGACCAATCAATCAAAACACGAGTGAGTTACGCGGGAAACACGGAACAGTTTAAACAGAACAAGCTTTTCTAAGGTAACCCAGTAAGGTGTTAAAATGAATGCCTTGCTAAATTTGAATTACTATGAAATCATCGATTTACCATTTCAAAACCCAGCAAATCAAATCACAAGTTCAAAAACCTAGTAAGAAGCGTGACTTACTTGGTTTTTGAAATTGGTTTTTTGTTTGCTAGGTTATGAAGTTGTAATCTCGATTTTTTTTTACTCTTACTAGGTTTTGGTCGTCTTATATCTTAAAAACTAAACGTCTTAGCGACAAATATGTTTTTGAATTATGTAGAGATTTACCTTAGAAGATCATTTAAGCCAAAAAAACATTTTTAACTTTTTTACTCTTACTAGGTTTTGATATTGGACAGCCGTATGGTATTCGGGCGTTGGTACACTTTGATAAAAGCAAGCAGTGTTAGTTATAAGGTACTTTGTTCTAGTAAGTGTGATGTTTGTTTTTATTTTTTGAAGTTTTCAAGATTAGCGCACTTAATCTTACAAACTTTTCAGCTTTATTATTTTAGTGTAGAGTATAGTATTCTCAGTATTTCATTATTCTTAATAGGTGGAAAAAGTATCCACACTTTTGGTTTAAAAAGGTATGACTAGAAATGGGATCTGTTCCATCACAGGACAACTCTACTTCTACTCTGTAAATTCAGCTAAATTCTACACATCACTAGGTATTTGGATTCTCAATAAAAAATCTAAAACAAAAAAATGGCTTTTTTCATGTAACTTTTAATGTATTTTTGCTTACCTACGTAAAAGAAAATGAAAAAGAAAAAATACTGGTTTATAGTTTAATTTATATAAATGTATAAAGTTTACGTTAAACATATATTTCATCTTATTAATAAATTCAATAGTTTTACTCATTTATGGTATACCTATTCAAATCACCAGTACATAAGTACTTTGACCCCACAAAACGTGTATGTAATAATAACTCCGCCATATCCCGCAAAACGGTCTAACCAGCGAATTAAACCGCCTTGTCTTAACACCGAAGCTATCCCTGTAAACCTGTATACACCATGTCTAGTATGTCTGCTAGCTGTGGGTGTATACTGACCGAACATGTCTTTATAGACGAGGCGGCTTCTAGATTAATTGCCTGTTAGATTGTTGGGGTTGTTACGTTGCTGCACTGAGGTTAGAACCTCATTTTTTGCTGATGAAAGTATTAAACTAATAAACTCTTTTTAACTGTATTTTATGTCGTATATTATATTTTAACTAGAAATTTCAGTGTGTTTCATTTCATGCGCTAGAATCTAGTTATACAAGTCTACTTTAATTTTATTAATCGTGAAGACTGAATAAAATATTATGTTTAACTTATTAGTCTTTATGGCTTGTAATAAAATTGATATTAAGATTTGGTGTCGTCTGTGAATTAGTGTAAATAAATTTTAATTGCAAATTTGTAACAAACTAAACATAACCACAAGAATACTCAGTGTCGAATCGCCAGTGAACTTCCAACGCGCGCGCACACATCCAAACAGAAGCATCTACATACAGTATCTACATACATACTCGCACACAGTCTTACGTAATGATGGTATAAAAAGCCACCGCCTTCAGGAGCGTGTTTCCCTTCCCGTTTGCGTTCGCTCCCGAACGGTCGTGTCTGCGGCCGCTCCCGAGTGTTCGTATTGCGCTGCCCTTGTTCCCTCCCCCGCACTCGTGCGGGTCAGGTGCCAAGTTAAGCTCTTTCGGAAAGTTTTCTCTTGTGGAGGCTGTGTGGTGTCGGGGCTAATTCATCTGCCCTTTTCAGGGCGGACCCGACTGCTGCCGGCCGAAGCATCGCTGGTCAGGTGGATACGTAACCGTGCCAACGAAGCCTGATCGTCCGCCGTTCACCGGCAATAGGTCCGTGTTAGGTCGTTTTCTTTTTCAGCGCAGTTTGTCTTCGATAGACTTTTTTTCAGCCCAGCATAATGGATCATCCTAAGTGCCCCGGGCAATGCGATAATTGCGATACTTGCGTTCATTGCGATCATTACGATCAGGTCTTTGATGAACTTCAATATCAAATAGGTAATAAAGATCACTGGAAGGCTCTCGAGAATGAGAAAGCCCTCAAACTTCAAGAACTGGAGCAGGCATCTCGTGCCTCAGCTGCTATCAGTCAGTTTACTATCAGTCAGTTGACTGCCGAGAAGTCTGCCCTTCTCGCGCAAATCAAGTCCTTGCAAGAGCAATTGTCCGCTCGCCCTCAGGTCGTTTCTTTTTCTCCGGCGTCTCCAGATCCATCTGAGTACGTCGACCCTCTTTCAGATCGCATGTTGGTAGACCCCACCGCATGCAAACGGAAAACTACCCCGCCGGGTAGTGATTCCGACTCGGTTCCTTTGGTTCCAGAACCTTCTGCTCAGTTCACCGAGGTTCGCAAAAAATCGAAATCGAAGAAGAAGAAGCAATCCGCTTCCTCGACTTCGTCTCCGTCCGTTCCAGCTGCTCCAGCCGCTGCTCCTGCTCCGCAAAATGTCGCACCAGCGTCTGCTCCTGCGCCTTTTGTTTCAGCGATCCCGGCGTCCCAGCCTGCGTCGCAATCAGATTCGGCTCCGCCGAAAGTCAAGTCTCCGCCCCCCGTCTTTCTACGGGGCAAGAGCCGCTGGACCGAGGTCTCAGCTCTCTGCGGTAGACATAATCCCAAGATCCAGTATAGTAAGGCATCCAACGTGGGTGACTCTATTAAGGTCGTTGTCAATTCCATTCCCGATTTCAGGAATCTTACTCGGCTTCTTGCTGATCACAAGCTCGAGTACCACACTTACGCCCTCCCTGAGGAGCGTAAGATTCGTGCCGTCCTCAGGAACGTGCCGTTCGAGCTCTCGAACGAGCAAATCCAAGAGGACTTGTCTTCTCAAGGCTTCCCCGTCGAATCTGTGCACAAAATGCACAGCCGCCGCGGCAAGCAGTTCCCACTAGCGCTAGTAATCCTAGCGAGGAGCCCGCAAGGGCAGTCCATTTTCAGAGGCAAGCTCAGCGTGTGCGGTCTCTCCAACATCCGCGTCGAGGTACCACACAAGCGTGGTTTTCCAGGTCAGTGCCACCGCTGCCAATTGTATGGTCATGCGGCGGCAAATTGTCATGCTTCCCCTAGGTGCGTCAAGTGCCTAGAACCGCATGGGACTAAGGAGTGCTCTCGCACTCCCGAATCGCCCACCGCTCCGTCCTGCGTCTTGTGCGGCCAGTCAGGCCACACAGCAAACTTTCGCGGCTGCCCCAAGGCACCGCGTGCTGCCAGGGCTACCGTGAAGCCCATCGAGAACTGGAGAGAGCGACCGCAGCCTAGCTCGGACGCCCCTCCAGTCAGTTCAAAGGCCCCTAAGGCCTTTACTTCTATCGTTCCAGGTCAGCGCAGCCGGGTCGCGACTCAATCGCAACCGGCCGCCAAATCGGCTTCCCAGTGCCAGAATGCAAATGGTTCTCAAGACCGCATGGCGTTCTGGATCCAGCTCGCTCCCATCGACGAGATCCTGGCTTTCGGCGCCGCTCTCGACGCCAGCCCAGAGGGTTTCAACGGTGCTCTTCCGGTCCTAACCAAGTTCGCTCCCCTTATCAGGAAACTCCAGCAAGCTCAACGTTTCTAAACGTAGTCCTTCTTTCCAGCATTCCTATCTCAGAGTGAGTCTGATCACTCTAGATAATATCTTAGTTTCAGCTTTGTCATTCTGCTAATCTTAGCTTTGTTTTTTTCTCACTTTCAGTTCCTTTTGGTGGCAGCCGTCTGGATGCCGCTCACTGCGCAGCCTCTCTCTCCAATTGGCTGTCGCTCCGATGAAGACTAATGGCCTCAATCAAGGTGAGTCAGTAAAGGGGGATGTTTAGTGGGTATGCTCGGCTTCACTGAGTGAGTCTCCACACTGTCTGGGCATTCTATTTGCCGTTAGCCACTGGGGTTAACAGCTTATAGAATGCCCATTCGTCCGTAATAGGATTCATCCTCCTCCCGCTAAAGCTTGCTTTACTGGTTAAAGCTTGTTTTAGGGGGTGCCCAAAATTTTCTGTGGCGGAAAAACAAAAAAAAAAAAAAAGGAGCGTGTTTAGGAGAGATTAAGAGAGCGATACCACGTGTCCTCTTTTAATTCTCGTCGTAGGGTTGAATCTGATTACGTAAAGTGAACAAGTGCTAATGTAATATTTAATGTATATGCATGAATAAACACTTATAAGTTCAAGGGGCCTTTATTTCAATATCACCAAACCTACAAATTTATTTTTGGCAATACCTTTATGCATCTTCGATATATTTCATCTAATTTACATAAAATATGTATTAACAAAGGTTAAAAGTTCGCCATGACGCAGCGGTTCCTGGGTATATCAATTGATATCGCAGGTTAAGCAACGCTCGGGGCGGTCAGTACAAGGATAGGTGATCACCGACCATTCGTTCTCACGGCGACTTCCGTGCTTCGGAGGGCACTGTAACCTTGTATACAGTAGTCGTTAGAGTTTGATAAAAGCCATTTCGGCGCCCTGATATCTCTGACATCATCCAACTAGCACTGGGTCAGCTTGGTGGTTTACGACCTTCTCGAATCCCATGAGGGACACTCATAGCCCTGCAGTGGGATCATTGCAAAGTGTTATGATGTGATTATGTTGGTATATTAAACTTACTTTCCATATGAATAATTATAAAATACATCGTACGTTGTTGGAATCCGTACAAAATGAGCCCATATAGAGTATTATCGGATTATATCAGACATTGTCAACGTTACTCTGTACTTTCACAAATAATGTAATCACGAGTGATTTGAAATGGATAACAACAATGGTCTTCTTCCGGAATATTCCTTATCTACTGTCTATCTATGTCAACAACAGATGGGATCCGTCGGCATTGACCGCCGCGGCGACCAGCCATTGACGAATTGATTTTTGGTTCCTGAGGTATTTGTTTTTATACGAGAGCTAATAGAAAACCTTGTTTGGTATCTAATGTGGTAGATGTTGCTTTGCGAAGAAAATTTTATAAAGTTTTATAGCATTTTAAAGAAAATCTTGTGATTTTACAGATGGCCCTGCAGTGGGCTCATTTCAAAGTGCTGTGATTATGAATTTGCTAAAAATATGCATGAAACTAACCTTTTATATAAATAATTGTAACGTACATTGGTGGAAACTGTATAAAATGAGTCCTTTAGTGTTCCAGATTTTTCAATTATAAAATACATTGTCGTTCGACTTATGAGTGTTTACGAGCGATTTAAAATGGATCACAGAAATTGTCTTTATTACTTTATTTACACTTTATTGCAAACAATAAAAAAGTAAGTACAATAATAACAGAAAGTTAGGAAAGGTACAACGGGTAGTCTTATTGCTGGAAAGTGATTTATACCAGACAACTCTTGGGGATAGTCTTAAATAAATAATAATATAAAAAAAATCCCTAGACAATCACACCAACTACATGACCCCAAAGTAAGCATAGCTTGTGTTATGGTATATGTGATACCATGTAGCGAACTAGGGGGAACCTAGAATATAAATAGATAAATAGATAAACACCCAGACACGGAACATTTTTTTTCTTGTTCCGTGCGGGAATCGAACCCGCAACCACTGGCGTCTGAGGCAGACAGGTTTACCCCATCGCCAAAGTGGTCGTCAAAGTCTTGTACAGGACTATCCCCTATCGACGTCAGCAAAAGATGGGATCACCGGGAACCAGCCATTGACGAATTGATTTTTGGTTCCTCGGGTATTTATTTTATACGAGAGCTAATATAAACCAAGAGACAGTAGAGCGAATGAAAACCTTGTCTTGTGTCTGTTTTGTTACTAGCAGCTTTATCAGCTGGTTGATATCTGTTCAATTTATGTTCCAAAAGGATTTCACATTAAATATTTAAGTTTCCAACATATTTAACATCAACTACTAGTTTAATTTAAAGATTTTGATATTTAATTGTCCTATTATATTATTATACATATCTCTCGTAAATAAACTGAACGCTCTTTTGTATTTTAGGTTCCTAACTTCAGATTTCCCCACAGTTTTCTTGCTTTCAAAACGAAGCGAAATTAAACCATCACTCATGTCAGTACAACAAGATAGTGCACTCATATGAAAAGTTAACTTGTAAATGTGAAATAACTTGCAAGAATCGCGTTATTCCTGGAATATTGTACGAAGTAGGTACTTTTCAACCAACTTTCAAAATGAGGAATTTTTCAATGCAAATGTAAGTTCTTTTTTGTTTGTTCGTTTCTTTAAATTATTATGAATCGATTTTACCGTTACATTTTAAAATAAAATATTAGTATAAAATTCGAAAAAACGGTTTTTGAAGAAATCGCTATTAGTTAAAAATGAAATAATCTTTTATTTATATAAATAACAGTTTTTGTAAGATTTTTTGGTTTTTTACAAATTGTTTTAAGCATTAATATTTATTTTATGATATATTTATTGTTTAATCATGAAATTGGGGCTTTATTATATTGTGGCCAAAAAAAGGAATTATCATGCAATTTTAATATTTAAAAAATCCATTTTCAATAATACCATCAGAACAGGTTCAAAATCAAAAGAGGTTTTACGAAACTAGCAAAAAGCAAAACATTAAATCCTCCTTTTAAAAAATCCTATAAACTAAATCCTTACCTCCTTTTAACAGCGCATTTCAGCATCGCTCTGCTCAACAAATCTGCAGCAATTTCAGCTAAGTCCCGTATGTTGTGGTCGTACTGGCAGCTACATAAGCAACCCACGAAAAGATTTGTGAAATGCAAGATTGCACTCACGGGATGTATTTGTTGAAAATAAGTTGTACAGTTGCTATAGGATAAGTATATCTTAAAGTGTCTTTGTTATAGATATTTATAATTTAATCACTGATACTGACACTTCGTAGCCATAATTATAGTATTAGTTATTAAAAATCCGCGGCTAAAATTCAGTGATGCTTATGAGTTTTAGTTACTAATAATTATTAAGACCGTCGAGAAATTTGCAATAAATGGGTATCGGTTGCTCAAAAATAACTGGGATTTCTTAGGATCAATCAACCAATTAATTAATAGCAAATAAACATGTCTGCAATCCTTTAAAGTACAGAAAAAGTCTGCCTTTTTTTACCCTTTAAAACCTACAGGGTGCTTTTCGTTAACCTAGAATCATGAAACTTGTCTAGAAATGAGATATTTCAGCACAAATATAGATATACTTGTTGTATGTAGAAGATATTTGAACACAAGTGTAAGTCAGTGCTAATTATATGCATACATTATATCAGCATGACATACCTACATAGATTCTTGGACATAATTCACACAGCGCTATCTCATATACAGGGTGACTGGTGGGTCATTTTCGAAATTCCAGGAGGTGATAGTTTGAGATCATACATGAAGAGAAAAAAAATATATTAATTATTTACCGAGTAAAGTTAACCAAAAGTTCGAGAATTTATTACGCAACGCATGTTCACATAAGCGTAATGCAATAGATACTTAGCGGGTAGCGATGTGCGTGTGGCGGGAACACTGCTGCGTGCGTGTTGTTTGAGGCAGCGCGTCGGGAAAAGTGTAGTAAGGTCTCTTTATTTATTCATAGGGATACATACATACATACATAACTTCACGCCTGTATCCCGTATGGGGTAGACAGAACAGCAGAGGTAATAAAACCATCTGATGTCACGTTTGACAAATTTGGAGGCATTATAATAGTCGAGAGAGACTATTGCAGTGACAGGGGGTCAGCCTATCGCCCACAAAAAAGCCTCCCATAACACCTCGGTCCCTTAACTGACTTTTACAGTATGCCCGGGAAGAGAAGCAGCTGGCACATTCTATGTTTTTCTTTCGCTCCCAGTCCAGCATAGAAGCATTCCCTATATTCATAGGGATTTCTGGTGAAAACTTAAACACCTAATTTTATTATATAATGATGATCAGAATCGAGTTCAGAGCGCTCTCCTTCAGTATCCTAAATTAGTCACCCCGTAAATGTTTATGTGATGGTTTTATAATGAGCCGTGTTTACTGTATTACCGTATTACACTGGGCCGTATTCAACATTAAAATCTCAAATTTTAAGTGTCTTTTATGTCAAACTTAAAAATCAGGTTTTATTAGCAACTTTTGAATTTGAAGTCACCTACTCTGACGTTAGAGAATTAAGGAGTAATAGTGTTAACATATTAGAACTGGAGAAAAATGTCAAGAAAAATGTTATTTTTTGAGTTTTTTGTTCAAGTCCACTGTAGGACCCTGTATCAATTTAACGTGACGTCAAATAGCCTACAACTAGCGGACAATCTAGAGGCTTCCAACGACACCTCATTTGTCTAATTATGTTAACTACTTCAGAAGTTATAAGGAAACAGATGAACATCCATACCACATACATACAAACAGGTCAAAATTATAATCCTCCTTCTTGCCTCGCCGTAGTTGGGTAGAAACGTTTAAAAAAATACAAATTCGAATGACAGTCAAGAACAAGCTTCTTAATTTAAATGGAAATGAGCGTCTTCAAGTTAAAGGATGGACCAAAAGAGTGACAGTAGGGAAAGGGCTACAAGGAAAACGTAAATGGGGTGGACCCTACGCTAGAAGGGAAGACAGAATAATGAGAATGCCCTTATTCAGGACTTCTAATTGGTTTCAATTAGCTCAAACTAAAGAAGATTGACTAACTTGGAATTGGGATTTTCACACTTAGAGGGTGTTTAAAAAAAGAAATTATAGTATGGTAAATAGAAACATAAATAATCTAGTAGAACATACCTTACATTTTAAAATAAGGTACTTACTCTTGTATGAAATAAATGTTAGATGGCTAAGAAATTTAAACACTAAACGGGGTACAAACACAAAGTAGAGAAAACCCTATTCAGCGTTCTAATGGTATTGAACACTTATGCAAGGGTTTTTAGCTTTATTCGTAGAGCCATAAGGCTTAGTTTAAAAGTTTGAATACAGAAGTAAAAGCTTTTATCAGTTGTTCATGCACGATGATTAAACAAGAAGACGTACCTAGTTTTTGTAGATATTTTCACTTTTATTCTGAACTTGATTTGACTGACTGACTTAATAACTGACCTGAAACAAAAAAAAGTTCAATGTAAAAAATTAAAGATTAGTTAAATATGTGAAGTGCACTTTCTAGCAACTTTTTTATTTCTTTAAATGTCTCGATGACAGAATTGAAAATTGTTTTCTTAAAGAAATTAAGTTGTGAGATATAGTTCTGATAAATATGGAATAAGGTTGGATAATTATAATAATACCAGTCGTTACCCCTGACTTCTCCTAGTTTTTTACAGGTTTTTGGGGTTATCAATAAATATATTGAATTTTCACGTGTCTGCTTTCAACATGTGCTCAAGTTTATCCATTCCTAAATATTGACTGCAGTCATCGAAGTACTGATAGGTAACTAAGAAAAGCTTGAGTAACACCAATATTTCTCCGGTAGGCAAAGTTTGGATATAATGCCATGAATTCGCCTGGCAGTTTCACTTTTCGGAACTATAAGTTATTAGTTAGTTTGTAAGACGTGATATTATGATTATTATAATTTTAAATCATTTTGTGCTCTGTTGTCTGAATTATAAGGGTTTTTTGGAAAAATGTCTTTAAGGCGAAGTCTGGAACTGTTTATGAACCTTTTCATACATTAGAAATTTATTTAGTCTAGGGATGGAACGGAACAAAAAAATACTCATTATCGATCAAAAGTAAGTAAGGAAGCTCAATGATTTTATTATTGGACTGGGAGCGAAAGAAATACATAGAATATGCCAGCTGCTTCTCTTCCCGGGCATACTGTAAAAGTCGGTTAAGGGACAAAGGTTTTATTGGCGTTTTTGCGGGCGATAGGCTGACTCCCTGTCACTGCAATAGTCCCTCTCCATGATTATAATACCTCGAAATTTGTCAAAGGTGACATCAGATGGTTTGATGACCTCTGGTGTTCTGCCTACCCCATAAGGGATACAGGCGTGAATGTATGTAAGTTATGTAAGATATAAAAAAGAAAATAATATCAATACCAAAGAGTTTCTTTTTACTTATTTCAAAATTTGTATGCATTTTGTTTTTGCAAACAAGGCACAAAACCCCAACCCAAAATTGTTGTAATTTGTCACCGCTTTCAATCGTACTTGAAATTAGTTAGAAATGGGCTCATTAAATTGATAACAACTTATCAAAGGTTTTACGGAATTATAACCAACCATATTTTCTCTATGGCACTTTTTTCAAAATCTGACGAAGTTTGGTATGCTAGGCGAAGGGGGCAACAAATATAAATATTGTAGTATCTTACAATAATTTAATGTAGACTGTTACTAGAGTGTTTGCAAATGTAACGAGATTATAAAAAATATGGGGAAAAGCGGTCACTCTTCCGAAACTATGGCTAAAAATCATCAACCACCACGTAAAAACATAAAGATTTCAGAAAAGTAGCGAGTAAACATTATATTATCCCCGAATAAAAATTTTGATCGTCTACATTTACGCTCAATATTATTTTTCTGATCTCATACTCTTAAATAAAGAATCGAGATCAACCGACCTAAGTCAACATGACTTCTTTATTTAAAATAGTATTCCAATTATTGGCAAACATCGTAGGTATATATTTTTTTTATAAAAACCGCATTCCCAAAGCTTGCCAGTCCGAGACCCATAAATCCCCATTTAATTAGAAAGCCAGAGATGGTACTCAGCTGGTTTCATTTGTCAACCAGCCAGCATTAGAGCTAAGCTGGTGAAGTTGTTTGTCTTCTTCGCACTGGCAGGTGAGAAATGTCATTGAGTTTTCGCGTTCTGTTGCTAATTTAAAAATAAATTGTGAAATGACTGTTTTGAATTTTGCGCGGTTATTTTCAATTTATTTTTATGTTGCGAAACATAAAATTCGAAAATCGTGGTACCTAAGAATCATCGCGTATATTCGTTAAATAATTATTGTAAATTTTTTAACAATAGATTTTCGTTTGGTTTTTAATTTTATTATTTTAAAAGTGCGACATTATTTTAATGTAGCTTTATACACCTCACTAACACGATAAAGTTTGTGTATGTGTGCGGTTTTTGATAAATAAACATAATTGTGCAGATTAATTTGGAATAAATTAATTCCTTTATTAAAACTTTCTAAATTTATGAATTAAACACATGCCTGTAATAAATCGTTTAAAGAAGAAACATAGAGAATACTTAACGAAAAAAGAACCATTATTTGTATATGATTTTCAATTACGCCTATATTTAAACACAAATTTAACCGAATTATATCACATTAGTTGAATTTTATTTTACTTTTTACATTACGGACAATACTATGTCCGATTAAAAACGTCGTTATAATTTAAAATGAATAATGAAAACTTTACTCACTATAACAGTATTTCGACATTCATTATGGAGTACATACATACATAACTTCACGCCTGTATCCCTTATGGGGTAGGCAGAACACCCGAGGCTATCAAACCATTTTATGTCACGATTGACGAATTTGTAGGTATTTTAATGATCATTATCGAAATAAAAACATGCAGCTTTTTGCCAAACTTGGTGGAAAAAGGATTTTCGTAATCAAATCTTGGAGCAGCTTTTCAGTTGAGTTCGTTTAATTTTCTTTGCAAACAAAGTTAGTTTTTCTTAACAGTAGTTTCGTAATTAATTTTGAAGTTTAGTTAGTCGGAGAGTATTGTAGAAATATTTTATTTACATAAAATGTAGGAGTAAATCTTTAAAATTGACCAAACTATACAAATTTTGACAGTTTTTTTAGTACCTTCTCATACATTTAGAATCATTTATAGAGTATTTTTCTTTCTATAGTCAGAATTTAAATAAAACACTTTTTAACCGGATGAATCCTTTTTCACTTATATTATATTGTTTTACATTTGAGCTCCTTCTTTCGGTGTCTGCATACCCCTTGATCACGAATGATCGGCCATTTTTACTCCGGCTATTAAAGTTTATAAAGTATATTTAACCTGACTAAATAATAAATCAAAATCTAAGATGGGTCTAAGATGCTCGATTGTAAATTTGTGGTTAACTCTAGTTCTAGTTAACTAACTCTACTTAGTCGTTGAACCAACCGCAACCACTTAGTTGTAGCTGATCGAAATTGGAGAACCAATCTGAAACCACTATGTAGAGTTATAAAGAAATAGAAGTGTCAATCAAAAGACTTAGGAAAGCTGTCCTATAGTTTTTACGATTAATTATTACATATTACATAAAGTAATACAAATTGAAGTTCTTTGTGACAACGCCATATCATAATTATATCAATGGATTAAATAAATCACGCATTTTTATTTACTTTCTAATTTCGTAAAATAAAGGAAATTCTAACACAGAATCAAATTTAAAACAAATTGGGTCCAGATAGTATTAATATACATTTTTTTCTGTAAAAATATACCTTCAGAAACAACCTAATAACAAGAATCTTAGACATTACTTAAAAATATAAAAAGTATACTTCAATATTATATTTCCCACACAATACCCGCTGAATACGAAAACAAATCGAGACCCTGAGATGCAAAAATTGAAGTCCTAGACTTAGGAAACACTGAACCCCCTTCATCAAACGTTGCAGCCTTCAGTTTTATTGAATCAGCATCCGTCAGACCAACTTCATCTTCAATACCCTGACAATAAGACAGAAATCGCATTGAAAATGCCCTGGATGTAATACTTAACTGTATTTGCGAGTTTGATAATGCTTGAAGCCTTATTGAATGATGTCGAAAGACATTTTGCTTCGAAAGCCGTGGAGTGGTGTGTTCTCTATATTTTTTTGAAAAAAGACGAGGAGTCGAGGGAGCTTTGCATATTTTTTTTTGAGGAAAAAAGAGCTTTGTTACTTTGCATATATTTAACATCAAAGTTCTTAGATTTCTGTTGAGATTGTTGTGTTTGTTTCTTTTTCCACTTTATATTTAGGGTCTGAAAGGAATTTCTGCATGGGAGGTTTATTTTTGATGATTTGTGGAATACGAGCGGTTGCAGTTATAATCTATGCTGCTACACATATGTTTGAAGTAACGGTTGTCGTATCGGTATTGAAAAATGTGAAAGCTTGCTGTATGTCTGTTTCGTTTTTACGGCTGAACCACAGCTCTGATTTAGGTAAAATTCTGAATAAAAATAGTAGAATCAGTTTTTGATAACGACAGGCTGCATCTTTTTAAAAAAATGACCTGGATATGGAATAAAAGTATAAGTAGGTAAATCTAAACTGCTTAACGATTTATACAGGGTGACTTTATAGAGGGGTCATGAAGAGAAAACATAAAATAAAAAATAAATAACTTGTCTTAAGTTTTCGCGATTCATACTATTAAATAAAACAGTTTTTAACCGGGTTTATCGCGTACCTGAAACTCAAGATACTGTCAGCTCGTTTTGTGTCAATTCAGAACGCTATGCTCGAAGACTGAGAAACAGATGGAGATGACGATGTATAACGTTTCAATCTATCAATCCGACGCTTGACACCTCAGTCGCTCGTGAGCACGGGGTCTCCAAAGACACCGAAACTTCGAGTCAAAAATTTTAAAATGTAAATATACGCGATAAATCCGGTTAAAAACTGTTTTATTTAAAAAATAAATATGAATTATTTACTGATTACACTTAACTGAAATTTAAAGATATCACTTCACACGGCGCCATCAGAATAGGTAGGTAGGATCTAGTCAAACTTTTTATGTAGGCATTTATCGGGGATTTAGCTGATAAATTTAGTACTTACTTTTATTAAATAATCATCATCAGAGTGCTCTCCTCCAATATCTAAAGTATGTCACCAGTCACCCTGTATACTTATCTATTGACAAAAAAAATTATACGTAAGTTACTAAGTATACTTTACGATGAATATATAAAATTTTATCGAAAAATCCCTTACGAAACTTCAAATATTTATATAATAAATCGTTGAACCGAGAAATTACCGACGCAGCGGGATAATGTTATCCTCTATAGCTCAGCGGTCAACAGCAATAAATCAGATCCAAATCATTAAGTTCGGTTCCCGACAAGCACTGTTCGATACAATGGAATCGATTTGATTTATGCCATTGAAAACCAGTTTCATTCTATAAGCGCTTTTCAGTCTATTTAAAGAAGGATGTTATGAAAAAAATGCTGATATCTAGGTTGCGATAACCTGGTAAGTGTTGTAATGTGAAAGTTTTAGTATATTATTTATTAAGATACGTTAAATTCCAGTCGCTAGTAAAGTATACAATTAGTATAAAATATGGTTTTTAGCGGCTTTCCCTATACTATAGAAATATCAAAATAAAGCATCCTATGTGTTATTTTAAACTTTAGACTAGTGTTTTGCAGCGAAACGCGTGCCATTTCATATGCCGCGATTGACTCATTGACGTAAGGAAAATAAATTGTTACAAAACTTTATTTATTTATAGGGAATTCTAGTGAAAAATTAAGTACCTACTTTTATTACATAATTACAGTACAGAGTGCTCACCTTTAGTATCTAAAATTTGTCAACAGTAACCCTCTAGAAAAAAGAGTTTCTTAAACTGGCCCTAGGAATCGAAGCCGCAGCCACATATTCAACCACTGCACCACTTAGACCATCAACTCATTATTATCTGTAACCAGCGGATTAACTACGAAAACTAACGACTTATATACATTTTTATTTAACTATAAGTGGAAACTTTGTAAATGGCCATCATATTACTTAAATTTGTTTATACGTCTTAAAAACCTAGCTGAAAGATTTCCAAAAATGTGAAAATAAAATAAATAAAATAATAAAATAAAACTCTAAAATCGTCGTAAAAGAAAAAGAGAAACAATATCTAAGATAATCCAGGTAAAAAAGCTTTTTATTAAGTCTTGAAAAGTAAGGCCATATACAGAAAGAAAGCTGGAAACTTATAAGCGCTTACCAGCGCTTCACAGCGCTGGTGACTCGCGCAGGAAAATATATGAACGGTGCCGACAAGTTACGACAAGCTTCAACACGCGCTGGTCAGCGCTGGGAAATCATCGTCCGATTTTGCTTGGTCTGCCTCAACCTGCTTCCTTTGTGTAGAACGGACCAGCGCTGTCAAGCGCCGGTAAGCGCTTATAAGTTTCCAGCTTTCTTTCTGTATACGGCCTTTGATAAAAGGTATCCCCGTGATTAATAATCAATAATAAACAATTAACAATTATACACCGGAGCTATTACGCCATAAAAACTCCAGTACTGTTAGTCGTCCTTTTAGTACGAACTATAAATTGATTCCTTAGTTCTTGGTAAACTTGGGTAAGGATTTAACTAAGTCACAAAGGATTATGTTACTCTCGTGGAGTGTTTAAAATTTACATAATTTAATGAGACGCTTGCATATTTAAGTGGTAAAGTGTAAAGCAGGGTTTAAATAAAATAATAATGACTTGCTTGCTGTGGAGGAGTTTCTAAAGTAATTTTTTTTTAAATTAGCTTTTGAAATATTGTGTTTTGGTTAACTTTGAAAATAAGCTAAAAACTACCAGACGCAGGCATAAACTCAATCATGGTGCATGTATCAAAAAGTCGTACATAGCGCTTTGACCGTTCCTTATCGGTACGAATTGCTAAGTGTGGAACGAAATACCTACCATCGTCTGGTTTTTGACCCTTACAGTATCTATATTCATACTTATTTCACGTAATATTATGTAATTTTTTTTCTGATTGAGTAAAATTACCACAGTGCCTCATAACATAATCTTATAATATGAAGCGGGCGGCGCGGGACCGAGCGACGTGGAGACCTTGGAGGAGCTCTATGTCCAGCAGTTGACGTCTACAGGCTGTTGATGATGATGATGAATAACATTATAAATGCGAAAGTTTGGCATGGATGTATGTATGTTTGTTCCTCAATCATACTGATAGTGTACAGTCAAGAATAGCACAAAGGCTACATTTAATTCCATAAAAATATATCTATTCTTATGAGAAAGATGTATTTCAAAAAAGATTTCGTTTTCACATGAAACTTATAGATGGCGTTGTGAGTATTTTAAATAAATAATGCAACCATTTCATTCCGGTGATGAATAACATTGAAGTAAATGTTTCACTGTTCTTAACGAAAAACCGGAACGAATTCGCGCGGGCGTCATCTAGTCTATACTTATAACTAAAAATTCTGTACATTGAAAATATAGAAATATATAGTAGACCGACAGCGAACCCAAAAATGTGATTGAAAAATTTGTGTCTGTCTGTCTGTCTGTTTGTTCAGGCATCACGCAAAAACTACCAGTTCGGTTACGATGAAACTTGTTACAATTATTTTTTAATATCCTGGGGACCAAATTGGGTACTTTTTAACCCGGAAATACAATAAAAACATTCAAACGTAGCGTTTGCTGCGTAATGGTACGACACCGCCGCCGGCAGAATGCGCGGAACGGCGCCATGATGTGCCACAGCGCCGTAATGGCGTGCTGCGCAGATCACATCGCTCATTGAATTGTATTGTCAGCAAAGAACTTTGACTTTCATTCTTCACCAGCCGTGCCGCGAATTCCGCCGGTAGCAAACGGCGCCGCATTGTGTACATGTGTCCACGCCCTTAATGTCCTTGGAAACAAAATATACCTTTTTTTCCAAAAATCTTTTCCATAATTTATACTCATTGTATAAAAACAAATTTAGCCGGTGATTAAAAACAGCCCTTTATGATATACTGTTAAGCAAAATGCAACTATAACTCCAAAAAATCTGCTCAAAAATGGGCTTGTATGCGAAAGTTTCCATCCACGGCCATCCACTACTGCAATCTGCAGTCGTACAGCATTCCCCGCATATCCCGAACGAAGCTTTCTGTCCAGCTTTCAACTTTCAAAGCTCTGAAAGTATTACAAACGCATTCCATTTACAAATCCAAAATATTTCTGCTCTGTACTGTTATGAAAAACTGCGGGAGTTATGTAGAGAATTGTGTGCTTTAAATTCAGAACTATTTTTCAACGGATTTTATTTTGCTTAGCTAAAAAAGGACAACCAAAATGGGCTAATTTAACTCCTTTAAACAAACGTTAGCATAAGAATGCATTTAATGTAAAAAAAAAGAAATTAAATATTATGAATATTAATTATGATTTTGGAGTAGCCAGATTCATTATTTGAAAACGGATTGTATTGGGTTTTAAATTGACTTTGCTCAGAGATCACCATTGCACAGCTGCAGTCAATTTATATTTTACATAAAGTTTTAAAATATACGACACAGATGCTGTGCAAATAAATACAAAAAGGGGTTTTAGTAATTTAGGAGTCTTTGTAATAGTTTAAATATGTATGTCCATATGCAAGCCCAATGCCCTATACATTGTTGTTGAAGTCCTTTACGTATTTAATGGTCCATACTTGACATTTCAATTTCTAATTTTTAGTCTATCTAATGTTAGGCTGCAAACTGGACGGCAGCAACAGCGACAGCGCGACACGATAGAAAGTATTGAGTTTCAGCCTTTTGCAGATTGCAGCCTTAGAGACTTCAAAAAAAGTTTTCGATACCAACTGTTGAATTTCAAGTCCCCAAGTACTATGAATATACTAAGTATTGGACTATGTTCTGAATTGAGCCCAATATTGATTTGTTCTCGATCCGTTGTATGTATAAAACGCTATTTCGAGCCAATCTTTAACGCGTATGATATTTCGAGAGAGCGAAAGGAAAACATAGAATGTACCAGCTGCCAACTGTATGTATGTATGTACGTACATAAATTGTTGAATAAAATAATAAATGAAAAAAAATTCAGGTTCTTTGTTTCTTTAATTATTCCATATCGCAAGTATTTGTGAGACGATGAAGAAATCTTCTTTAACATAATTCTTCAATAATAAACGAGCTAAAAGTATGTTTCAAAGAAGCAGGAATTTTCGGATTTTACTTTGATATGGAGGTTGAAAGTTAAGACCTGTGTTTTAGCGAGAATTTTCTTTTCAAGCAGCTGCTTGTTTGAACACAAAGCCGTATGAGAATAATTGTTTTAGCAATTAGTTGGCATTTGAACAAATCGGTTCCTCTAGAATTTGCATTAAATATGAAAATGATTATTTTTATTAATAAAATACAATGAAATATAGTAAAATATGTAGTAAAATCGGTTCTGAATAAGTAAGGTAGCCAAATACCTCGTCATCTAATTAGTGACGCGCATGAATGGATTAACGAGATTCCCGCTGTCCCTATCTACTATCTAACGAAACCACAGCCAAGGGAACTGGCTTGGGAAAATCAGTGGGGAAAAAAGACCCTGTTGAGCTTGACTCTAGTCTAGCATTGTAAGGAGACATGGATTCATGATAAAATACTTCATAAGAAACAACACATCATCGCCGAAGCTAATCTGAAATTAACAATTAAAATTTGCAACCCATCTCTCTATATACACTTTCTTATGACCATTACAAAGTAAATAGTTGAATCTTACTTTATATGTGTAAAATGTAACTCTAAGTTAATGTACATAAAGGAGCTTTCACATTAATCTTTAAGCCTTGTCAGTCCAACTTCATGTCAATACGTCGTACTTCTATTGTGGTGTTAATAAGGCATAGGGTACAATTCTGAATAGGTAACCGCAGTAAGCAGTACATGAGGTTCTGTAATTATCTAAGGGCAGCACACAATGGTAGGGTTGAGTCTAAGGATAGGAAATCGTGTTTGTGTGGCTGTGTCATACTTCAGCACAGCCGGTAGTGTGGGGATAGAATGTACGTAAAAGAATATCCACAGCGATGGTATTCAAATGGGACATAAATCGCAATTTCAAATTCCACTCATTTTGCATTTTTTGACAGTTGAGATGTTTCTGTTGACTGAATAAAAATATGAGTTTAAAAACAATTCAAATTTCGACCCTGTAGTATATATATAGGTAGGTACTAAAGGCTCGATATTTAACAATTCACATCGAAAGCTGAACTCTTGATAAATGTTAAGGACATATTGATCAAGTATTTCATCTGGAATCAAAAGCTCCGCAAATACAATGGCAGGAAGTTGCTTTTATTAAAGAAAACCTCTTTTAATGGAATTCTTTTTTACGGTTTAACTCTAGTACATGACATAAAGGTCATAAGTAACTGAAGACGTAAATATAAGGTCGAGTTAAGTTAAATTTTATACGCAATAAAACCTGGTCATAAACATTTTCTTTAAACTACTCTGAATTACCCAAAATATCCAACCTATGCACACAACCTTCCAAATTTAAAATACCTGAATGACAACTTGACTCATATTACAATTCCAAACTCTTTGACCCAACTTGTTCAAATTAAACTGCTGTTACGTACAAAAGCCGAACTAAAAGTTGAGTCCGAGCATCAAAACCATTTGAGCTCATTCGCACACAGTAGTGTCGAGTCCCTAGAGCCGTTAACTAGTTACCAGTCAGAAATAGGTCTGTCTCTTGATAATGTTATACAGGGTGTTTAGTATTTCATTTGCGATATTGAAGGAGAACACTCCGTACTCGATTTTGGTCATAATAATGTGTTATAAAAATATTATTCTAAAAACCTAAAAACACTATTTAAAATTGTTTTATCCTCTTTAAATTGTCTATCTATATTGCCAAATGTTGTAATGCTTAATCAATATAGTAATCACGCAATAAAATCACATCTCATTATAACGTCAGAAAAAGCTTATGAACACGCGTGTGTTTATAAAGCGCGGTACGGGTTAATTCGACATTAAACTTTTAAAGAGTAATTTTCATAGCTGACCTGTCAGATTTTCGACAACTCATGAACTGTATTAAAACAACATGTAGTGCAAATAATAGCTCATATTCGGTTAATGCCAAATAATTTACTTATATTAGAAACCGCAGCAGGGATTTGAATATTTTACACTCTCAAGTTACTCAATAGACTATAAGTATCATCCACTTGAAATTAAAATGTCGATATCGTTTCTAAGAAATAAAAATAAGTCTGCACTAGTAGTTTAGATATATGTAAACCGGCAGCATTTCAATGACAATATCATCTTTATACATTCACATTCCTAACAAAAAGTAGGTTGACAGGTCAGAGGCTGTATGGACCGAGAACATTACTTACTCTTTAGGTCTCTCTCTTGTCAAATTTGGGGATCTCAAACTTAATTATTCTTAAAAAAACTAATTTTAAAGTCTCGTTTGATAATAGACTTTAATGTCAATAAAACCCAAGTTCGTACTAAAATTTCCTGTAAATAATTAAATTATTGCACACTTCTCCCAACGTGACGCCTGAATCAATCCCATGCTCTGTCACGACACATGACTGGCATGTGTAGACGTTTTGACTGCCCGCGAACAAATAGTGTGACCATGAATGGCAATTACAACTTTCGGCTTAGTCTACTTATAAATTAATTACTATTTATTTCTTATTATATTTTTACGACCACAATAGTCTTGGTACTTTTGAATGTCGAGTGCGGTTTCTCGTGGATGGACGTGTTCCAGTATAATCTTCATGTACACTTTCCTATGAAGACTATATTGCATGAAGGAATAACAAATATCAAAACATAAAAACTTCCGCATTTTTTAAAATTGGATCTTACATTATATCACGACCTCGAATTTTGCAATTACCTTACCGGTCACCCTGTATAACTCTTAGTAGTCAGAAATAGGGCTGTCTCCTAACAATGTTATATAGTCTCTCAGCTGATCCGGATAACACGTAGTTACTTAATAGTGAGTTAAGTCCGTATTTAGTTCAAGATTCGGGTAAATTATTGCATTGTGCAACCCTAGGGATAGAATGTGTTTACTTTTGGTATCCGAATTTTAATGGTCGTTAATCTGTAGTTAAGGGTTGATTTACTGGTTTGGATGTTTTAGGTTATTTGCAGAATATTTTTTTAGGGTTGTAAAAACTTTGTTTTCCCAAAAAGAATTACAAGAAGTTCACTTGCTCAGAAAAGCTTTAATATGGTAAACGATGGATGAGAGTGGCGAGGGACCGAGCAACGTAGGTAGAGAATTTTGGTAGGGGCCTTAGTAGTGGGCTTCTCCCAGCCAAACAAAAATCATGATTTTTTTATGTTAAATTATTTCAAATAAAAGACGCATTTAATGGGTGGACTTTTTGGTTTGCAGTTACAGGTAGTAATTACAGTGTTTGTAAAAAACCCGAAAGTTTGCGTTCAAGAAGAAAATAAACCTATTATCAACAATTTGGGTCTGTTGACTGAAAAATAATGCTGTTCCATTTTTTCATCCGGGTCAGCAACTCAACGCTTATCATTGATCTTAGATTATTGAATCGACGAGGATGCTGCTTATCTAATATCAGAACCTATCAGATCTGATCATATTTGCCAGCAAAACTGTAAAACTTCCAAAAAAACTCAGACGACCGGCTGGTGTAGCGGTAACATACATTGCCTTCTATGCCAGTGGTCCTGGGTTCGAATCCCGGCGGCGGCGGATATTTGTGTGATGAACACAGATATTAGTCGTCAAGTCATGGATGTTTATATGTTTATTTAGGTTTATTTTAATAAAAAATATGTATTTATTCAATATGTATGTTTATATATTTCTTAAGTATATCAGTTATCTAGTATCCATAATACAAGTTCTTTAAGAAACTTAATTTGGGCTAGATAATGTTGTGTGAGTGTCAGAAATATTTACTTATTTATTTACTTAAAAACTAATAAAACGAAGTTAAATAGCTAAAACTGCAGCTCACAGGACTGAAATAAAAATTCTAAAGAAACAAACAATACGGAAAAACATTTTGAAACAAGCAAAAACAAATAGCAACCATGTTAAACTCAGCTCCCACCAAAACCGACAATCCAATGATCAACATTGAAATTTAAACTTTATTTCAAAGTGACGCGATCTAAACTTGTAAAGCAGAAGCGTCTGTCAGACGTGGATATTCAGTTAAACGGGTTTTGCTTATGTGCAAGCAATTCCATGCCATATTTAAAGAGGATTAAAGTTTGAATTTGGACTGGTTGTGAAGAGAATCAATAAAGGTAATAGAATTGCCAAGTCGCCAGTCGGACTAGTGAAATATTTCATAGAACAAATCTGGATGTTGGACACTTTGTAGGGATTTTCTTGGTTTAAAGTTGCACTGGTTTATTTATCATAGTTATGAAAGTGTATTCTTTTGGTTGTTGAAACGGGATCGATATGAACTCGGGTTAAAAACAAGGTCGTTACTTCCGCTACATTATTTGCAGAGCTTTGTGGACGCCTTAGAACCGCTTTTCATATAAAGTTCAGGATTTTGAGCATTATGAGTTCTGGTAATAATGGGGAATGTCACTTCTTTATTGAGAATAAATTGTCTTTACTTTTGATTGACTTCGTTAACAAACTAAAGATTTAATTTACAATGGTTCAAGTACTTTTACTAAATCTCTGTCATACTTATATTAAAATTATTGTTGTTTTTCTTGTTTAATGTGTAATATTTGAAGCTGATATTGTAACTAATTTTACTGGGGGATATCAAATAATACTAAGCGTTACTGTTTACAAAGTTTATTGTACAAAAAAAAAATGATTGTAGAACAAGCAAGATATAAAATAAAGAGATTTCAATGAGTTTACAGGGTGTGGTATCTCAGGTGTTGGTCTGATTAAATAAATAAGCTGAAGGCTGGTCCAGGCTAATCCACCCGAACCAGTACACAGTACAATCTTAAAACTAAAATCAGTCTAAGACCGTTACAATTAATGTTGAAATACAAATTTAAAACTATATTCAGTACTACTACTGGATGGCTTGGGGACTGAAAACTGCTCGCGTCCGCAAGGTTTAGCCCTCGATGCCTTGTACGTGGTCCCTGGGTGGTGCTAAACGAGCAGTAAAATCTGGTGGTAGGCTTCGGCCGTGGCTTGTCACCACCCACTAGACAAAACCATGCCGCCAAGTGACTTAGTCGCGTTCCGGCATGATGTCTAGTGTAGCCATTGAGGAGGATAGGTCTGAGTAATCGTGCTGCATCGGAGAACAGTTTTCAACTCGTAGGATAATGACTCACCGGGTAACTCGTTTTGGAGGGTAGCGGGATCCGAAGCACGGTGCACCGCTGGCCGACCGCAGGTAGTAGGGGGCCCAAGTAGCATGCCAGCCACATGCGAAAGGCTGCCCCGCCACCTCGCGAAAAATCCCGGGAGGCTCCATCGTGCCGGTTGGCGACCGGTTGGAGAGGACCCGATGGCGACCTCGGGGGGGTTCGGGCGTCCCCGCAGTCTCCAGGCGAGTTCCCCAATGGTGCGTTGTTCCCTACGAGTTGCTTGGTTCCATTTGCAGCGCTTCACTCAACTTCTATTCTCCTCCCTATTCACTCCACAATTCATAATGAAAGGTCCTAAAAAGAGTAAGGTTCAACAGCGGTTGCACTTCCTCTCCCTCAAAGTGCACTTCTGTAACATCCGAGGAGTGCACTCCAATCTGAATGATGTCCACCACCATCTTGAGACGGAGAGACCCCACCTACTCTTTCTAACGGAGACGCAGATCTGCGATCCCTCGGACTCGGCATACCTTGGTTACCCAGGCTATATCCTGGAGTCACTTTTCCGCCCGCACGCCGGGGTGTGCATGTATGCCAGTGACAAGATCTGTTATCAGCGTCTCCGTCACTTGGAAGTGCCGGACCTTTCAGTCTTGTGGGTTCACATAGATACTGGCCTAGACCAAGTGGTTTACGCCTGTATCTATCGTTCACATAGCGGAGATCGGGAGACAACGAGGCTTATGGAATACCTTGGCAATACAGCAGATAAGATTCAGCAACGTTTTCCCACGGCGCAGTTGGTGCTTCTGGGGGATTTTAATGCTCACCACGGGCAGTGGTTATACCCGTATCAGGACACTGACCATGCTGGCAGAGAGGCCTTTAAGTTTTCGCTGACTTATGGTCTCTCACAGCTTGTTAACGAGCCTACGCGCATCCCTGACGTTGCTGGCCACACTGCGTATTGCTTGGACCTTCTGCTGACAACCGATCCTGACAGATACTCGGTGTCCGTCACTGCACCTTTAGGGACATCCGATCACTGTATGGTGAAATCTGTATCGCTGTACTCGCCACCTGACACCCGCCCAAAAGGCTCCAGGCGAGTATGGCGTTACAAGTCAGCAGATTGGGATGAAATGCGACATTTCTTCGCATCTTATCCATGGCGGCAAACTTGTTTTACATCAACCGATCCATCGTGCTGCGCTGATGCTGTCTCAAGTGTGATAGTTCAAGCAATGGAGTACTTCATTCCCCACGCTGATCTATCCCTTGAAACCAAAGCTCGCCCATGGTTTAATACTGCTTGCCTTGCCGCTGAAAAGCGAAAGCGGGAAGCATACAAAGCCTGGGCAAATGCTCGCAGAAGCAAAGCCCTGGATTCGCATGAACTTAAGAAAAGATACAATGCTGCCGCCAAGTCCTGCAAAAAGGTAATCAAAAGAGCTCGTTTTGCCCACATAGGCCGTATCGGAGACAGAATAGCAGCATACCCTTCGGGAAGTAAAGCTTTCTGGTCCCTTGCCAAGTCGGTCGAAACGAACTTTTGTCGCCCGTCGCTGCCACCACTGGGGAAACCCGATGGTTCTCTGGCCCACACTGCTAAGGAGAAAGCAGATTTATTTGCTAGTATCTTCGCAGAAAATTCTCGTCTAGATTGCCAAGGAAAAATCCCACCCCAATTACCTCAGTTCGGACCTACAATGGGTACCGTTCACATTCGCCAAAAGGAGGTTCTTAAATGCTTGCTGCACCTAGACGAGAACAAAGCTAGTGGTCCAGACGGTATTCCTGCAGTGGTCTTAAAACGCTGCGCAGCTGAGTTGTCTCCCGTTTTGACGCGTCTTTATCGACTTTCATTGGAATCCGGTAAGGTTCCCAAGTCCTGGAAGCTTGCTAACGTACAACCAGTACCAAAGAAGGGAAGCCGTGCCGATCCTGTCAACTATCGACCAATTTCAATCACTTCCATACTTTGCAAAGTCATGGAACGTGTATTGAACAATCGACTCCTGGCATACCTCGAGACCAACGAGCTCCTAAGCGATAGCCAATATGGTTTCCGCAACGGACGCTCGACCGGCGATCTTCTCGTGTATGCCACTCACTTATGGAGCGAGGCCTTGGAGGGTCATGGTGAAGCAATAGCTGTATCCTTAGACATTTCCAAGGCCTTTGACAGGGTCTGGCATGATGGTCTCTTAAGTAAGCTTCCAGCTTATGGCATACCGATTGGGCTCTGCGACTGGATATCTGATTTTCTGAGGGAACGGTCAATTCGAGTAATCTTAGATGGCTTCTCCTCCGACCAAATGGCAATTAATGCCGGGGTACCTCAGGGATCTGTTCTCTCTGCAACATTATTCTTGCTGCACATTAATGACCTTTTAACACCGGGCATTATTAGTTATGCTGATGACAGCACTGTTGTAGAGAGATACGTATCCAATGCGCGAGCGAGCCCCCGTGAAATCCAGAGCTTAAGAAAGTCAATGATTGAGCGCGTTGATTTGACCTTACGGAAAGTATCCGATTGGGGTGAGTCGAATTTGGTCAAATTCAACGCGTCCAAAACTCAGGCGTGTCTATTCTCCGCAAAAAAGAGCACCTTCACATTAACGCCCACTTTCCAAAATGTATCTGTCCCCATCACTGACCATCTAGGGCTTTTAGGCGTAACTATAACATCCAGTTTAAACTTCGGTCAACAAATTGTGTCCATGGCTCAAGTAGCTTCGAAAAAGTTGGGAATCATCTCGAAGGTACGGCGGTACTTCCGCCCTGCACAGCTTCTTAACTTATATACAGCTCAAGTGCGATCATGCATGGAGTACTGCTGTCATCTTTGGGATGGTTCAGCCAAATATCAACTAGAAGCGCTGGACTCCGTTGACCGAAGAGCCCGTAAATTAATTAACAACGTCGACCTTACGACCAAAAAACTACAGACCCTAGAGCATCGTCGTAAGGTTGCTTGTTTAACCGTGTACTACAGAATACATTTTGGTGAGTGCGCGAGTGCTCTGTTTGAGCAAATTGAACCCTCACCGTTTTACCATCGGACTACTAGACGCAGACAGAACTTCCATCCGTATGTGGTTGATATTCCAAAAAGTCGAACTAAGCGCTTTGACAGTTCCTTTTTGATACGGGTCGCCAAGGTTTGGAATGAACTGCCTGCGTCTATTTTCCCTGACCAGTATAGTCCTAGTACTTTTAAGCGTCGAGCGAATAGGTTTCTCGTGGATGGACGTGTACCACCTTAGTCTTCATGTTCACTTAACATCAGGTGTCATTGAAGACAAACGTCCCATCCATATTTTATAAAAAAAAAAAAAAAAAAAAAAAAATGGCTAGTAACGTCAGTTGTAGGTAAGAGATGATGCGAAGGTAAAGAGTATTTGTAAGTAAAAAAAAAATAAAAGATTCCACCTTTAGGACGGTTGTTGGCGGTAAAGTAAACCAAAAGGGGTACCCGGCTCGCCGACCAATCCCGTTCAGGATGACCGCAGGATCCCGAGCTGTAGTCCGCTGAATTTATAGGGCCTGGGGTTGTACTCCCACCAGGAAACCTCCCAAATGGGAGGTTTGACAATGTGCGGATTGAGATAGCAAGAAGAAAAAATTCGCCAACGCAGCGCCGAGCTCACCGGTTATCACTAGTCAGCAATTGTGAAATAAGTCTACATGTTTGACTCGGTGATCTGGCAGCTGACCGGCTCAGGAGGAATCAGGAAACTCCTCTCTCTTCAAAAATTTGCAGAAATAAAAAGACCTCTCTAAGGTCAACCCGGCTTTTATAACCTTTAGCATAGAGTAACAACACCTATTAGAGAGTTAATGTCAAAAAAGATAAGGCAACGAACCCACTCGGTTTTGATTGACAAAAGGTGACAGTCCATCGAACCAAACACAAGGTAAAGAAAAAAGGTGTTACACACTCCCTCGCCCACCAGAATTTTGTTGGGAAGCAACAAAATTCATGCTGGCCCACCAGCTAACTAGTCCCTCCGGAATCTAAACAATCCGGGGAACTAAAGGAAAAGAAGAGAAAATCTAACCTGCCCCTTTCATATCTTTTATGTGGCTTACCTTAAGTTTGCCTTTTGCATCCCTCAGAACGTTAACCAAACGGGAACGCTTTTCCGTTACGGTACAGGGTTCATACTTGGGGGCTAAGTTGCTGGCAAACTTCTTGGCGGCATCACTGTGGAAATGCGTACGTCGCCAAACCACATCTCCTACGTTATACGCTACATCCCTCCGGCGTTGGTTGTAGTAAACAGAATTCCGACCGTGAGCCTTATCCAGCTCCTTACGGACGGCGTTGAGATGACGAGACGCCGGCAGGGGACCAACCAAATCAATGCTGACGCCCTGGAAGGGCCTACGGCAGCTCTTCGGGGATCCTATTAATCCGGGGGTACGTCGATTAGTACTCTTATATCCTTTACATGTGTTACATCCGGATACGTAACTGACTACATCAGCGTACATGCAGGGCAAGTAATAACTTAGGCGCAATCTCTTATAAGTTTTACTCAAACCAAGATGCGAGCCGAGCGGCGCATCGTGGTTGTTCCTAAGGAGGTTTTATCGGGCGGCGACCGGTACAACCTCTTTCCAATCATAATCGCTGGTTAAGGTGAACTTATTTTTAGTGTAGCGAAACAAACGGCCGTCAATAATTTGAAAATTCGGGCAAGACTGCGGCCGGTCCCGGCAACGCAAAAACAAGTTACGATACCAAGGGTCACCGTCAACCTCGTGAAATGCTGAAATTGGTCCCCTATGGTCGAACACGTGCTCAAGGGGGTCCGTGCGACCCAAACCTTTATCCTCGAACGAAGTAGCCTGGAACTGTTGAATGGCCCTATCAGCTACCGGTCTCTGGACTGAACTTAAATTATCGAGAGGGGGCAACTGCCGAACTTCCGAAACAGCGCCCCAAGAAGCTCTTCGGGGGCGTAGGGAATCGTCAGCGCCTAGCAATCTGAGGATGTCAGGAGCGATACCAAAAGCTCGCCAAAAATTTAATCCAAAAATTAACTTCGAAGTAACCTGAGGGACTACATAAAATTTAATTATTACTGACTTTTCCTTTGTCTTTACGGGTAATAGTACGAAACCAGTAACAGACGAGCGTGCACCATCGGCTGTCACGATTGAATTTATCTCGTCGCATGGGTAAAAAGTAAACCCGGTTCCTAACTGCTCATGAAAACGGTTTCCTATGATAGATATCTCAGAACCGGAATCCAGCAAACCCGAACAAGGGCGCTGGTTAATAAAAACGTCTAAGTAAGGCCTAGTATCGTGAGCCTCCTTAAATACTACATTGGAAATTAAACTATATGACTTTGAAATTAAACAAACACTACTGGGTGAATCCACCCTACGTCCATGACCAGAATTTGAGTTTTCAGCTGACCCGGGCGGTTTAGTAACCCGATTCAGCTTTGCGAGTTCTTTTGCGCGGCAGTTGGAACATGAGGCAGCAATCTCACCCTTTAGCCCGCAACGGTAGCAGATAACTATACGAGGTTGCCTACACTCGGCTAATGTATGACCGTTTACGCGGCACTGAACGCAGAATTTCTGTAAGTCGGGATTCTTGGCACTGACTGCACGATTGCCCCGGCCCTTATAAGTCAAATCCGACGCCACCGCATGCTGCACGTTGCGTGGAGGTTCGACGAAGGTCTCGCAGCGGTATCGGACAGCCTCCAGCTGTCCACAACGTGCCTTTAATTCTGCTAAAGAGTTAACCTCCACCAAAGCAAGCCCGCTGGTGTAGAAGGGACGCAAACCGAACCTGACGATGTCCAGCTGCTCCGACTCACCTAAAGGTTTCGAAAGGCGCGAAAAGTATTGCGACATGATATTTATATAGGTGGAAACACTCTCCTCGGTTCCCTGGGTACGAGCACGGATCTCCTGCAGGAGTCGGTGGTCGTAATCTATCGGCAAGTACTCCTCCAACATCAGCGACCTCAGCTCCTGCCAACTATCTACGGAGTTGCGTACTCCACGGTACCAGAATAAAGCATCCTCGGTAAACAACTCGACGGCGGACATGAAAAGTCGCGCCTCCGAAATACCTCGAGCCGAACACAACTCCTCGACCCGCTGTATAAAAACCTGTACGTCCTGACCGTTAAATTTTAAATTAAGTGACTGCACATTCGCTGCCCTATCACACCTGACCGGCACAGCCACCTCGGCGACCGGAACCTCCTCCACCGTGGGAACCTCTGAAGCTTGCTGACTGGTCTTAAAACTCGAGAACATATTTTCTAACCAAAGAAGGACGCGTTGGAGTCGAGTCTCCAACTCGGCGAGGATTTGTCTTTCCTCCTCTGAACGGGGCTGGACGCGGCCTAATCGGTGGAATAAATGGTTACCGAGGGCATGAACACGTTTCAAATTTTTAAGGTAAGGTTTAAGTTTACGCAATTCCTCTATCTCATCTAGCTTGGTCGATATGGTCTGCAGTTCCGCAGACGGGTCACCCTCAAACTCCGCAATCTCATCAGAGGGTATCTGTTTGGCAAGATTTTTGATCTGTGCCCGTAACTTTTCTACGGTACTAGCAGGCTCCGCATCTCTGATAGCCACCTCGTAAACTAATTCGTCCTTTCTTAAAAGGTGGAAGCAAATGGGCCTTTCTTCCATTGTTAAATATAAAATGACCAGTATTCAATTAAGTTAACTAAAAGTTTCCTTAGTACGGAATGCAAAATTAATTGAAGTTAATGAAATGACCACGATATCTAGTATAAACAATATTCAAAGAAATCTTAATGTGGACGAATGTATGTCCAAATGAATACACAAAACGACTAAGTTTATAAATAAATAAAAAGTTATTAAATAAGTAAACAAAAGTTACTTAAACGGAATGTATCCCAATCAGGACCACTACAATTCTAGTATATTGGTAATAAAAATTAAAACTTTAAAAAAACAGGTAGAATGTATCATGTACAAATGACATGAACAAAGTATAAGGTAATAAAACAAAGTAAACAATAAAAAAATAAAAAACTTACGAACTAAGAGGGGGCAATGAACTGCTGCCTCCCTAGGCTAAGGTGGAAAAGCCTTTTTGTTCCCGGTAAACACACACTGGCTGTCCTTCCCTAAATCCGGAACTCACACCATAGGCGTTTATAAGTTCGGATTTATTAATGGGAAGGATGGTAGTACCAACCCAGGCGAGCCTTGAACGGGGCCCTACTACCGGTGTAATCAGACCAACTATCACTGAGCAAGTGACCAGTGATAATACTAAGGATTTAACCAAAAAAAAAAAGAAGCTAAATCCTGAGATACCAAGTCCTATGTTCGGGCGCCAAATTGTAACTAATTTTACTGGGGGATATCAAATAATACTAAGCGTTACTGTTTACAAAGTTTATTGTACAAAAAAAAATGATTGTAGAACAAGCAAGATATAAAATAAAGAGATTTCAATGAGTTTACAGGGTGTGGTATCTCAGGTGTTGGTCTGATTAAATAAATAAGCTGAAGGCTGGTCCAGGCTAATCCACCCGAACCAGTACACAGTACAATCTTAAAACTAAAATCAGTCTAAGACCGTTACAATTAATGTTGAAATACAAATTTAAAACTATATTCAGTACTACTACTGGATGGCTAGTAACGTCAGTTGTAGGTAAGAGATGATGCGAAGGTAAAGAGTATTTGTAAGTAAAAAAAAAATAAAAGATTCCACCTTTAGGACAGTTGTTGACGGTAAAGTAAACCAAAAGGGGTACCCGGCTCGCCAACCAATCCCGTTCAGGATGACCGCAGGATCCCGAGCTGTAGTCCGCTGAATTTATAGGGCCTGGGGTTGTACTCCCACCAGGAAACCTCCCAAATGGGAGGTTTGACAATGTGCGGATTGAGATAGCAAGAAGAAACAATTCGCCAACGCAGCGCCGAGCTCACCGGTTATCACTAGTCAGCAATTGTGAAATAAGTCTACATGTTTGACTCGGTGATCTGGCAGCTGACTGGCTCAGGAGGAAACTCCTCTCTCTTCAAAAATTTGCAGAAATAAAAAGACCTCTCTAAGGTCAACCCGGCTTTTATAACCTTTAGCATAGAGTAACAACACCTATTAGAGAGTTAATGTCAAAAAAGATAAGGCAACGAACCCACTCGGTTTTGATTGACAAAAGGTGACAGTCCATCGAACCAAACACAAGGTAAAGAAAAAAGGTGTTACAATATGAACAGGGTCTTCATAAAAATGAATTCACAGTATTTTGTGATCTTTTTCTGTAAGTTGACATACATAAACTCAAAACTCTAAGGTGAACCATCAATGGCAGCTCACGTAATTTGTCTTTATTCTTTTATTATCACACAATGACAAGTTACGCCTATAACCTTAAAAAATCTGTGGAATAAAAATGTCACGTAAGATTAAATTCGAAATAAAGACATTAATAATATAATGTCTTTATTTCCGCTATTCCTGCCATTCTTCAGACAACACAGTTAGCGATTTATCTTTTCTCATGTGAACGGGCAAGAAATTATTGTTATGCCCGCTCGCAGCGATCAGTCACTGCTTTAAAAGAAATGAATAAGTAACTCACCAAAGTCCAGCAATCACGCACAAACAACGCCGTTCAAGGCGGCGTGGCGGCAAGTATATAGATAATAAGGAGGGGAATATTATATAGATAGGAACGGGGATATGTTTATAATACTTATATGTAATATTACGCAGATTTCACTATCTTTTTGAGTTTTTATGAAACAATACTGATTTCCAAAGTTGCACAGTCAATTCAATTCACCGAAAACATAAAAGTAAACCTCGAGGCGCCAATTCAGCGAGAGTAACCAAATTCACAATATACTTTGACGTTTTGACCTCTGTCAAAAAACAATTCGTCTGCGTTCAATGCAGCAAAACCACCGACTAGCGCCACCTATGGTAACTGGCGCGAACATCCCCCCGCCCCGGACAGTAACAAACGGTCCGACAACTCAATCTAGTGGGAGGCGAGAGAGGGTAGCGACTGCGCGCTTCAAAACAGAGTCACCCACAAGGACATCAGCAAGCCTGGGGACGCCATCCGACCCCGGATAAAGTTCAACAATGCGTCCAAGACGCCAGCGGAGCGGTGGCAGATTTGGGTCCTTGATCAACACGAGGTCTCCGACCTTCGGTGGGTTCGTCTTGTCAGACCACTTGACCCGCTGCTGTAAGATATGCAAATACTCCAAATGCCAACGGCGCCAAAAACTCTGCGTGAGCTGCTGGAGCAATTCAAATCGCGAGAGCCGTCCGGAATTTATATCTAAATACGGATATTCAGGCAGGGCGTTAAGGGGTCTGCCGATCAAAAAATGGCCCGGCGTAAGGGCTTCCAAATCATTCGCATCAGAAGATAGGGGACACAACGGACGCGAGTTGAGAACCGCCTCAACCTTACAAAACACGGTCGCGAGTTCCTCAAAAGTTAGGATTGTTTCCCCAACAACACGACGAAGGTGAGTTTTGGCGGACTTCACAGTTGCCTCAAATATCCCTCCCCAGTGGGGACAGGACGGCGGTGAGTATTGCCATCGCACACCTCTACGAGAAAGTGTGGAGCCGATTTCAACATTGCTCCTATCCAAAAATTCGTAAACCTCCCTTAAATACCTATCGGTACCCTTGAAATTGGTCCCACAGTCGGATCGAATCAAAGAAGGCAGTCCGCGACGCGAAACAAATCTGCCGAGCGCAGCGACAAAGGCTTCTGTCGAGAGAGCACTAACCACCTCGAGGTGGACAGCTTTAGTGGCTAAACAAACAAAAACGCACAAATAGGCCTTCTCGGTCTTAGCGTTACGGAGACGTGAAGCTTTGATCGTAAAAGGTCCCGCAAAATCCGTACCAACCCCGGCAAAGGGCAGCGATTCAGTGACGCGATCCGCAGGCAAATCTCCCATTTGGGGCTGCGTAATGTTAGCCTTAAGGCGATAACAGGGGAGGCAGCGAAAGATGACATATCGTATCGCTCTCCGTGCCGACAAAATCCAAAACTCCCGCTGGAGGATCGCAGTTAAAGCATTACATCCGGCATGTGCATTTTTCACATGGCGGTCTGTTATCAACAATTTCACCAGGGGGCCGTCTTTCGGGAGCAAAAGAGGATGACGGGCCCCAAAAGGTAGCTGAGCATTCCTAAGGCGGCCTCCAACACGTAACAAGCCCTTGTCGTCCAAGAAGGGGCTCAAGCGCCCTAGGGGTCCCTTCAACTTAGACGTACGTTGGCGGAGGGCCTTTAACTCAGCAACGAATGCACGCTCCTGGACTATCCGCACCCAAAAAACCAGAGCGTCATTACGCTCCTGCGGAGATAATATCGGAGTCTTAATTTTATTCCGGGGATTACGACAATTAAAGATGAATCGTCGTATCCAGGCCGTGACACCTAGCAATTTATCCAACGAACTGTAACGTTCGAGAAGGGACTCCCAGTCTGGAGCCGCTAAAGTTTCAACAACGTTGACCTGCATTCCGAGGGTAGGTGATCTGCCCATTGCAGGTGTGTGAGGCCAAAATTCCTCAGACCGTAATAACCACGGTGGGCCCCACCATAGGTGGTGGTCCACAAGCGCTGGCGCCGCGCAGCCACGAGAGGCGCAGTCTGCGGGGTTCAATTCGCCAGGCACATGACGCCAAATCAACCGGGCCTTCGATGCCTGAATTTGAGACACCCGGTTGGCCACAAATACCTCAAGGGTATGGACTGAACCTTTCAGCCAACAAAGGACCACCTGACTGTCACACCAAGCAAAAACCGAATCAAGGTGGACACTTGTTCCCAGGGTCTCGACAACGTGGTTAAGCAATCGAACCAATAGAGTAGCCCCAGACAACTCCAACTTCGGAATGGTCAATCGAGTCCGAAGGGGGGCAACCTTACTTTTGGCCGTAACCAGCTGGACATCTACAACGCCTGTCGCATCAACCGTCCTAATGTACACGGATGCCGCGTATCCACTCTCAGACGCGTCACAAAAGCCGTGTAGACTGGCCGAGAACCGTCCCATGGGCAATATGCGCCTCGGGAGACAAACACGGTTGACATCGGAGAGGGATGAGACAAACGCCACCCAGTCCCGTAGCAAACTACCGGAGAGGGGCTCATCCCACGTTACTTCTGCTGCCCATAGTTCCTGTAGGAAACACTTCATCGCAAACACTACAGGACTGAGCCAACCGTTTGGATCGAAGGTGCGAGCTATCGTGGAAAGCACCGTTCGTTTAGTCCAGACCTTAGGGCTTGGGAGCTCTAGTCGATAGGTGAACAAATCCTGGACTGGCTTGTACTGTACTCCCAATACAGACAGCATGTCTGGAGTATCTGGATTCTCAAAGAGATGGGGCTCCTGCTGGTGGTCTTTGGGCAGGTCTGCTACAAGGTCAGGCGAGTTGGACAACCATTTTCTCAACTCGTAGCCACCGGCGGCTAGGAGATCAATCAGCTCATCTCTCAAAATCAAGGCCTCCTGCAAGGTCGAGGCGCCTGAACAGACATCATCGACATAAAGGTCACCCTTAATGAGGGCGGACGCGCGGGGGTAGCGCAGCCGCTCGCGCTCTGCGAGCTCCCAAAGCGAACGGATCGCGACAAAAGGACTCGATCTTAGCCCATAGGTGTTGGTGTTCAGCTCATAGACCAGCATCGGATCCCGGGGATCCTCTCGCCACAATATGAGCTGGTATCTCCTATCATCCGGGTGGAGAACCGTCTGGCGGAACATCATGCGGATGTCAGCCACAAAAACGACGGCATGACGACGGAAGTTAGTCAAAACATCACACACGTCGCGATGTAACTTCGGTCCTGTATGTAAACACTGATTCAGCGACACTCCGGTTGACGTGGGAGCTGAACCGTCAAAAACAACACGTATCTTCCCGTTGGAAGTCTTCAAAACCGCATGATGAGGAAGGAAATAATGCTCCTCATTTCGCCAGTCCAAACTTGAAACGGACATATGCCCCATTTCCTCATATTCCCGCATGAAGTCCACATACTTTCTCCTGAACGCGGGATCTCTAGACATCTTACGCTCCATCGACAACATTCTCTTCTCAGCAAGCGACCTGGAGCTACCTAAGAGAGGACGAACTGACAAAAAAGGCAAGCGAGTGATCAGACGTCCTGAGCGGAGGCGTCCAGTATTATTCTGGTAAAACAATTCGCACTCCTCGTCCAAAGGATTTACTCGCTTGGCAGTCGGAGGTTCCTCCGTTTCCCAAAACCGTTGTAAAATGTCCGTCAAGGTAGAACCAACAGTGAGGTCACTATCTACCGAGGGAAGGTCCGGGACGTCCCGGACTGGTCCCATCACTACATGACCCAATGAAGTTGGTATGGCTACAAAACCGGTTAACTGCAAAACTCTCGTACTTCCACACAACAAACGACCCAACACATCCGCCCCAATCAATAAATGAACTGGGCCAGGTCGATAGAAGAGAGGATCCGCCATAGCCAAACCCGTCGTCAAATCGATGGCGGCGCGCGGAGCTCGCACCTGAGGCAGCTGGCCAACCACCGTTTTAAACACGATCGCCGAAGATCCAATTTTCGGCTTCAAGGAAGAGTGGGGGGAGAAGGAGAACAAAACCTGACCGATCGGATTCGAAATCCGCAGGTCTCCAACGCCCCGTACCGCTTCGCGATGCGGCAGCAATTTTAAGCCCAACTGTCGGACGAGCCAATAAGAAATTATACAACCCTGAGCTCCCGAATCCAAAAGGGCACGCACGGTGACAGTGTTCCCTTTCGGGCCCCAAACACGCACGGAGGCTGTTGGCAACAGCACATACTCCGGTGGGGGGGTTGCTTCCGACAGCGGCGTTAATGAAAATCCGGGGGGGGTGATCCCTCCCCCTGTTCCAAATTCGAGTGGGCTGAGACCCGAGGGGGGAGGCCATATCGGGCGAGGGGGTCCCAGTCCGGAGCATAAGGCCCCCGTTGGACCCTGCTCCGAGGTAGCGGCCGATTTCCATGCGGCGCGTACGGGGGGACATACTGTCCCAACCGAGGATACTCCAGCAGAGGAGGAGAGTACCCGTTCTTCCTCCGGTTTGCGTCCCCAATCGCCACCGCTATTTCACGTGACCCCAGGTCACGTGGGGAGATACCCCCCCCTCCCGTGGGGGGGGTGACCCGTCTCCCTTTGCCTCCAGCCTGGGGGGTCGAAACCTGTCCTCTCCGGGGGGACATTGGTCCCGACGAAACTTCCGGAGAGTCAGCCTGGCGCGCGGGGCCCCCGCCCGTGCGCGAGTCAGTTGAGCTTCTATCGCTCCCAACGCCATTGCGGTTCAAGCAAAGGAGGGGGTGATGCCTCCCGTCGCAATGGCTACACTGTCCGGCCCGGGAACACTCGGACTGCCTGTGTTCCCCCAAACACAGATAGCACCATGCGCGTTGCTTGGCGATGGCTCTCCGCCCCGCAATGCGGAGCCCACCGAACTTCCCGCAAGCACGCACATCGTGCCCCTCCCCTCTACAATATCGACACCGAGGTTGTGGTGCGGGGGGGTTGTCCCGCCGGACAGCAGCAAATTGATGGGTCGGGCGCCGGGGCGTTCCCCTTGCTACCACTAAGCGACCCCCGCTAGGACCCGGTGTAGGTTCCGCCAACCTGTCCGTCACCCTGCACTCATCCTCCAAAAAACGAAGGAGGTCCGAGAAAGGGGGGAGGTACGAGGCGCTATTCCCTCCGTACCTCTGCTCAAACCGACCCTTCATCTCGGCGGGCAGCTTCGTTAGGATGATGTGCAGGAGGAGGAAGGACCATTGATCCACCGGCAACTCCAAACGGCGCAATGAGTTGACCGCAGTCAACAGCGGGTTGACCAACTCCTTCCTCAGGGAGGACACCCGAGTCACCCTAGGCAAGCCCAAGATGCATGCCACATGGGTGTCCGCCAGCAAGCGGACGTTCTGGTACCGCTCAATCAGCAGCTGTCGAGCAACCTGATAATTAGCATCGCTAATTATCAGGTGCTGGACCACCGAGCCGGCTTCTCCGCAAAGAGCGGAGCGCAAATAAGCCAGCTTCTGGCTGGGTGACAGATCCTCCCTGGAGTCCACCAAGCTATCAAATAGGTTGATGAACCCCATCCACATGGTGAGGTCGCCGTTGAAGCTGGGGATCTCCAAAGTGGGCAACCTGCCCAATAAAGCCGGTGGGGTCGGCTTGGTCTCTCCGCTCAAGGCCGGCTCTCCCCTTTGGGCAGCCAAAATGCCCTTGGCAGCCTCGGTGAGTTGATCCGCCAATTCAAAGGCCTGGTCAATATCGTGGTTAAATGCCTCCTGGAGGGCTTCATCCGCATCAGGCGTCTCCAGCATGCATATACGGAACGCAGTGGCATGTCGTTCCACCTCCTTAAGTCGGGCAGGCAACCCCTCATATCGGGTCAACAACGCCTGAACCCGGTCCGGCCTTACAATTAGGGCCACTGCGCCAGAAAGCCAACGTAACTCACTACTGACCCCTGCCCTTGCAATGGTTAGCGGACTGGGACTCATAGTCACTTACCAACAAGGATCACTCCAAATACAAATAAATTAATTTAATTAATTCAAACAAAATTAAAAGTTCAAAATTAAAAAAAAACAAATTAAAAGGAAGCTAAACCAAAACCAATAACCTTCCTTTGTGCGCTGTTGGTCAAATAACAATCTTCAAAATCAAATCTCAATTATTAAAAGATAACAAAACACCAAATACAATGAAATTATAATATTGTCAACAAAACCCGGTAACTGTGAGATCAACTTCAAATAAGTACTATAATATAATCAATTTCCCCCCTTTTGTGAACAAAAAACAAATTGATTTCCTAACTATAGGTCCTGGAGAATCAAAATGCACAAAAAACAATCAAAATATCCCAGTATTTCAACACTTTAAATTGAAAAATTAAATTTTAAATTAGGCCCTCTGCATACAATAAATTTATATGAAGCCAAACAACAACAATTGAAAACTGAGTTTTAGATTGGACAAATCTTCATACAATGAATTTATGCAGAGTTTTATGTTGAAGTACAAATCTGATTGGAATTTTATCAATTTATCAATTCAAAATCAAACACCAACAATAGATATTTAATCCTGATAATCTTATGAGTTGAAATGCAATTCTAATTGGAATTTATCAATTAACACAAGATTTCAACAACAAACAATAGCTATCAACTCAAAAAATAGGGAAAATAAACTACCTTGGTGGAATTCTACAAGGTTAGGTTTGAAGGTTAGGATTTCAAAGATTTCCAAAAAAACCACGCTCTGCTACCAGTTTGAACGGGCAAGAAATTATTGTTATGCCCGCTCGCAGCGATCAGTCACTGCTTTAAAAGAAATGAATAAGTAACTCACCAAAGTCCAGCAATCACGCACAAACAACGCCGTTCAAGGCGGCGTGGCGGCAAGTATATAGATAATAAGGAGGGGAATATTATATAGATAGGAACGGGGATATGTTTATAATACTTATATGTAATATTACGCAGATTTCACTATCTTTTTGAGTTTTTATGAAACAATACTGATTTCCAAAGTTGCACAGTCAATTCAATTCACCGAAAACATAAAAGTAAACCTCGAGGCGCCAATTCAGCGAGAGTAACCAAATTCACAATATACTTTGACGTTTTGACCTCTGTCAAAAAACAATTCGTCTGCGTTCAATGCAGCAAAACCACCGACTAGCGCCACCTATGGTAACTGGCGCGAACATCATGTCTAACAACGACAAAACCCAGGAACGAGGATAGAGATATTATCTTAATGTAAAGGTACCGCTGCAGGAACGCAAAATTATGAATGTGTTCCGTCTCCGTGGAGATAAAAGAGGATATGTTTAACCTGCTAAATTGTACAGTATCAGGAACTCTCTTAAAAAAATATGTAAAAGGGTTGGTTGCGTTTTGAAATACCAAGCCAATTCGTGATGCATTTTCATACGACTAAAATATTATATGCTTAGTTAACCGGTATTTCACAAAAAAATAGGCGGCCGGATATTTTCAAGGCAACCAAAATAACTAATATTTAAAATGAGAAATCTTTGAAAGAAACATATTTTAAGTTCTTATAAGTACTTTATCTATCTTCTATCTATACTTATAATAAATCTGTAGAGAGGTCAATTCTGTACATGAAATATTTTTTCAAAATAACTATCAGGGGGTGATTAGTGATCGATACTGATGCCAAAAATGGATTTTAACGAAACTTGGTAAAATTATTCTTCATACTCCTGGGCAGGTTATAGTATACTTATTATCACGCTACAATCAATAGGAGCAGAGCAGTGAAGGGAAATGTTGGGAAAACGGGAGAAATTACTTCATTTTTTAAGCTTCCGTCGCGTGTGCAGCCTTTATGGTTAAAACTACATAGAAATCATGTATGACAGAAATATTCTGCATAAAATTATATAAAAAATATCCCACAACAGTATCTGTCTATATTTTATGGTTGACTCACAATAACACGTGTAAATCCCGATAGCTTAGCAGTTCGGAGCTTTCTGATTATATTTGTTTACTCTTACGTTTATAATACTCTCACTCATCCCTAATTAAAAAAATTAACATTATTACCTATCCAATAAAAAAAGAATCATAGAAATCGGTATAGAAACACCAAACTTAAACATGAAATACGCTACTAAACCATCGAGCGTGAATACTGAATGATATAGGGATTATTTTTGCGTAACGGTTGCCGCGCTCGACGCGGCGGAAGGAATAAAAAGGCGGAAGGCGCGCGCAAGCTTTTGCGCGATTTAATATAGGTAGGTACAGAAGGAACAAGCGTTACATTATCTGTCAAATTTCCCCAACCAATTTTAACTTATTATGGAGGGCATAGAGTTCAAATTCAAGTAAAAAATTTTGACAGATTTGTAACGCTTGATGTACTGCCTTCTGTACATACAGAGATAAAATGGAAATCAAGGTTTTGTTTATTTCATGATCGTTTTTGCCTCTTGGAAGTCAGAAACCGTAGGTTTCTTCGGAAAATCGAAATACTAATTCAATACAGACGAAGTCGCGGGCATCATCTCTGTAATATACCTACCTACCTATACTTTTTCACAAAACCTAGGTGAAACTGCGGATCACTGCTTTGTTGTAACAGTTTTTGAAGTAATTCTGTCTGTTTATCTATCAGTCAGTAACGCTTTCACAGCTAAACTACTGAGTCGATTTTGACGAAATTTAGAATAAGATAAGTTTTAACTTGAAGGAGGATATAATAATAGTATTTATCCAACTCTAATAAACGGTATCCACGTGGACGAAGTCGCGGGTCACAGCTAGTTTGTAATATAAAATGGTAAGATAAGACTTTTGCACCTACCAACCTGACGCCTGACACCTCAGTCACTCCCGACCAAGGGGTCTGCAAAGACACCGAAACGTCGAAATGTTGCAGAGCATTAAAAAAACCGACTTCACGTCTTTGGCTGAGAATGTCATCAACGTAAACTTTCTACAAAATCATATTTATTTTTTCAAAAATTTAACATTTTGAATGAAGTACTCAACCGATTTCTTCAATCGATTCAAAGTATATCTTCTATCATATGAAACAAGAATTTTCAAAATCGATTCATAATTGTTATACTTAGTAAAATTCGAAACATAGTGTTACAAAGTCACAAAAAAAAAACAGACGAATTGAGAACCTCCTCCTTTTTAGGAAGTCGGTTGAAAATGTAAAATATAAATGATACGCAATAAATCCAGTTACAAAGTGTTTTATTTTATAAGATTGTGTGTCTCATAGATTTGGATAAATAAGAAAACTCGAGTTTAGACATTATTTCATTTTTTTTAAAGTACATTAGGTACACAGAAGTCAAATAATAACAATTTGACTAAGGATTTCCCACGTTATTAATAGCTACGCTATGCGTATGAAATCAGTTAGTTATTTAGTTATTTATTTAGTTAGTTTTATTATAAAGCATGATTTCTTTGTATAAAAATACTTTCTATTCAGGACATATCTGGTTGATTTTTTAATCCTATTTAAACTCGACAAGAGATGATTGCGGCGTTTCTGGCCAATTGCCATAGATGAATGTACTTTATGAAATGGTAAATTTACGAGTATTTTAATTTTAATATGTAAGTCGGGATTGAGAAGCGTTATAATAGTTATTAGTTTCGTTTGTATTTTTTAAGCAATTTTTTTATTTGTTCGACTTAATTATAATCAATAAATGTCCATATTTAAAAAAATTAAAACAGTGATTTTAAATTGTAAATAATTAGTGAATTATTTATTAAAACTTATATGATGACTTATGAAATAAAATAAATAAATTTTGATTTTGATTTCGCTTTCATAACTAAAGTTTCTGAGTTTTAACCTTTCATTAATACTAACAAGTTTGGAGGTAAAGTCAAATCAGGGTTTTATTAATAAATTTCGCTCTTTAAGTATAAAAATTATATATATGCTTCTGTAACTTAACACAGCTTTTAAATTATTTGCTCGCGTCAACCTCTGAATATACCATTAGGTACCTATAAAAAAATCTTTTTACATTTTTAATACCAAGTCTTGCGGAAAGATAAATCGCGTGTAGCTGTTCATAAGATAAGGTGTTTTATTTTAATTTTAATAAGAATCTTTTTAGCCTGAATATTTCTGTGACAGAAATAGACACGAGTAAATCCAAAGGAGACAGCTCAAATCATTACGCTATCACTCCACGCTCACTCTACTCTAGGGTTACCTGGAAGATGGCATTAAGCTGAGCGCCAAGATTTGCGAATGATAACACCTGAATACTTTGTCGGTGTCATTGACAAAACGCCGGAGATAAAGGTTAGGGGATAAAAGTCAACGATGTTATGGTAAAGAGGTGGTTTTAACAGTTGTGTCGCGAATCGCTGTGATTTGTCATTCACGAATCATTTGTGAGAATATTTATGAATTTAATTTTTTTGTGAAATACTCTATGTATGCCGCGTTACTTTGTATAATGGGAATTATAGTGATGGAGAGAGAATATTGCAGTGACAGCGGGTCAGCCTGCCGCCCACAAAACGCCAATAAATATACCTACAATATACCTTCAAATGAGTCAAACGTGATATTATATGGTTTTATAGCCTCTGGTGTTCTGCCTACCACATAAGGGATACAGGTGTAAGGCTATTGCATGAGTGTATTTAATGGGAAGCGTTGTACTAACCGTTATATTTCAGCGAAGTCCAATACTTAAGTAACCGCGTTATACATTAGACTTAGTTATGTTTGAGATATAAAAATGAATAGCCAGTACAGGAATATTCGGAATCAATGTCGGTAGTACAAATATAATATGTATTTTGGCGCATTTAAACTTAATTAGAAACTCTTGAAGGCATAATAGTCTTTTACTTGTAGTTTTTTAAACCATGGGAATTTTTAAAAGGAACTTATCACTTGATATTTCTTTAGAAGTGCGTTTTGGACAATTTTTGGAATCGAACTGGTTGGTTTATTATTATCTGAGATTTGCAGATTGAGATTGGCAAAACTGGAAACAAAACAAATATTTTTTAAATAGTTGCAGTTTTGCCATGTTCTGGATAGAAGGACAGGATAATAAGTATAATACTGTAAATTATAATACCTTCCACTTATTTTCACAGGATCAACTTCAAAACGTTGGTATATTGTTCCGACCGAGGGGCAAATTTCCCTGTAAAATCATAACTTACTTGCTATTGAATTCCAAAACGAATCAAATAAATCACCATTTATTTACTCTCATAAGTATTTTTCTACCGCAGATGCAAAAAACAGGAAAAGAAACACACATTTCCCTTCCATTCCACATGAAATGAAACGAAACGAAATAGCAAAGGCCCGACTTAAATAGCATTCCACACTAATACCCCGAGGAACTGCTTACATTTTGTGTAACTTAAAAAATAACACAAAAGCCTCTTTATACACGCTGCGCTCTAAGGAAACCCCTTTTTGTTCGGAAGGGAATAAAATAAATTGTTCGCATTCCATCACGCAATGTTGTCCTGGGCGTAATTGAAAAATAAACCTTGAGCCAGCAATGGCAGCTATTCTTATAAAATATTCAATACGTAATCAACCGTGGTAACTGACTTTTGTTAGCTTCGAAGATAGAGAATTTACGATTAAAATTCTTTAGAAGGTATTTATAGAAATCATGAAAGGAATTTTGTCTTTCGATAATGAGGATAAAAATAATACAGACAAGGAAAATCGATGGAGCCCGTAATGAGGATAATGAGGTAATTTTCAACCGACTTCAAAAAAGAGGAGGTTCTCAATTCGTCTGTACGTATTTTTTAAATATTTGTTACCTCATAACTTTTGACTGGGTGAACCGATTTTGATGATTCTTATTTCATATGATAGAGGAGACTTTACAGCCCCATAAATTTCATCGAAATCGATAGAGTACTTCATGAAAAAAAAAATTGTACGAATTCGGAGATCGTTTACCTTGACGACCTTATACTTCAGCCAAAGTTTTCACGTGAAGTCGGTTTTTTAATGCTCTGTATTCGTTGATTAGTACAAATTATTGACGTTTTATTTTTGCGAGAGACTAAACTCTAACTTATCTGATCGGAAACATCGATGAGTTCGAAAATTAAGTACGCAAGTTTCACTTAAATTGGCTGGTAGTGAAATAATCAATAAAATTTTACTTTAATTTTGATGACTTGTGTGGCCATGGTAAAAGTGTCTGACTCAAAACTCCAGTGGTCGTGGGTCAAACCCACAATGCAAATATTTGTGTCAATGATTTTTTTTGTTTATATTGAGCTGGTTGTACGTACTAAATATGCTCTGTATGTATTTACGAAAAAAGGATAAGTATTTATATCTGTTGTCTTGTACCTATAACACGAAATAAAACAAGCATACGAGCTAACTTTACGGGCTAGATGTCGCTGTGTGTATAAATCTGAACAGCTATTCTTATTAACCAAATTAAAACCCGTTCTTACCCCAAAACATACAGATAGACATTCCCATTTATAATATGTAAAGATACAAGCTTTTTTTATGTTGCACTTATGTAAAGCTTCTTAAAAAATCCTTAAGTATTATTATAGTACACGCGAAATAAAATTTCTGCCTATTTTTGGCCTTTATAATCTCTTATTCAACTCCAAAACTACCTATAGTAAATGTTTAAGTAGTCCTCTTTGAATAGACAATACGTTGGCAAATACGATTCGTTATTACCATTAGGTAAATCAATTTAATATATCTACTTAGGCTCAGTCTGGATTACTGACTTACTATTCACATTAATTGTCCTTACTAATAGTGTACTATATATTATCCACACCAACATAAAATCAAAGGCTGGAAATCAATAAGTTCCTAAAATATTCAAATAGCAAATCATTAAAGCGAAACCAACTAAACTCACGTGATTGATATTACTAACACGATATTTGATAGTACAAATCAAACTACACGTAGGTAACAGTGTGAACAAAAGACAAAAGTTCCATCGACAGAGCCTATTTACAACTAGGGCACAGCTTCAATAGTCTTACAATCTACACTCAGTGACAACTTTGACTTCAATATACACTGTGTACAGTGATAGCTTCAAGAGAAACGTATTGTGTTGGTATATCTAGACGATATCTTGTTTATGAACAAAAGACTTCAGAATGGGAACATTTCGAATTGGCTCATAAAGTCCCGCGGGATCGTAATGTTTTGAGTTTGTATCTCGTAATTAATTTGATGAACATGTGACTAATAACTGAGTATTAATATTGTGGCTTAATAATAATTAATTAGGTAGTAGTCATTAATTAGACTTCATATTAATTTACGTAATGGTACTGTTGATTTTGACGTAAATAGTTTGTTAAGTTTATGTTTATCTCTGACATATCAGTAAAAATTTAACCCTCTGCCGCATACAAAGCCATACCTATGTGGTTACTCAAAAGATTTTTTTTTAAGTAGGTATACATGCCACTGTCATTTTTATTACAACGGAACTTAATCTCGTAGCTCACCTATTTGACAACTTATAATCATTATATACTTATATAATCATTTTTTGTTTCTTGATGCAATTATTTTTACGATCTGTGCGCAGTCGGTTGAAGAGTGTGAAGTGTGAAGCAATGCTGCCATATAGGACGAAAATATTTTCTTGACTGTTAGGATGTAATCTTTATATGAAAGCCTTATATTGAAAAATATTATATTTTTTGCACGCACCAAATATGGCTATTAGGCTTAGTATGCGTTAACAGTTATTTCAGCTTAAATAGTAATTCACCATATAAAGCTGTTCATGCATTTATGGGAACCACTTTTTTTGTATTATAGATACGTCAATATTGTTCTTGGAGATGGATGCATGAGGAATGATGACCTTGCCTCTGATTCTGATAGTGAATTTTCCTTTGACGCCAGCTTCCTACAACGTTAGTATTTATTCCGGACTCTGATATTGATGTGTCAGATTGATATTGATAATTCACCCCTTTCTTTATTATCCAAACGGAAAACTGGAAAAGACGATAATCCGTATGAAATATTTGGAACTTTAAATGCATAAATTACAGGGTAACTCTTTCGCTTATAAAATAAATCCTAATTATATCGATTAATAACTTGAGTGTCAAACGCGCATAACGCGCATCCTCAGTCAAGTATATGATTTACGTTTTAATAACTGATATTCATTTTAAAACTAATGATATTTTTTTTTACACTAGAGTAAACAAAATAGGTCACCTACGAACAAATAACATTAAGTCTTTCGTATTAATAAAGCGGCGCGATAGTAAAAAAATGAAACACTTAAATTTTAACTAGTGAATAAAAATATTGCTTGTGAAACTCTGAAAAAATACTTTGTAATACTTGAATTGCTAAAATATAAAATAAATGAAGATTTCTTAGCTTCAAATTACAAAATTTGCAATTATTTTAAAGAAAGTTGAGACTTAACGGAACAATTAGGGAGAACAATAAGTAATATTAACATTTTGAATGAACATAACTTGGGGCATAATTAGCAAAGTTTTTCAAAGAGCATTTAAAGCTCTTATGAACTTAAGAAGAAGGAGATAACAATCATTAAGTTTAAGTGCTTATAGCGTGTTTAAGTAAAGTAGCGAATAAAAATTTATTGATGAGCGTTATTCTTAATTGTATATAGGGCTTAATTATTTGTTTCTTTATTTAAAAAAAAAATCTTTAGCCGCATTTCATTGCATTATATTTTATGTTACAATTTGCATTGCATTTTACATTTTGCTTGGTGGCAGGATCCCTTCTGGGTCCGCCTGGCTAGCAACCACCCTTTATATAAAGTCTGCCGCCAAATGTTACCGCTCCGGCGGTAATGTGTTCCGGCAATATTGTAGGTATAAAGAGCCAGTTCCTTCCTAAACCCGTGTGCTTTCATCTTCGACCTCATCGTCATTTACCATCAGGTGAGATTGAGGTCAAACGCGGGTTTAGTCACTTATAAAAAAAAAATCTATGTTTCTTACAGACACAGAGATCTAGAGTATGTTACTCAAAAGTACATTTAACATAAAGATTCGTGTAAACTTAAGATCATAGAAATCATGTATCAATCAAAATAATACCATTGATGCTGTTTAAAAAGCTGATATATATGATATGCGACAACTATTCATGGAAATTTCGACACTTTGTTTATCATGTTCCACTCATATAAAGGAGGTTTGTGGAATGATTAATTAATTTTGGAGAGTATGATGTAACTGGCGTGGCATTTACTTATAATATGGAGGAAGTTGTTAGTGTTTCATCTTCCTGAATAGAAAGTTAAGATTACAATTTTTTGTTTAAACCGCCACCTCCCTACCCTTTTAATACGTTTACTACATGAGTTAAGGTTCTGGGAGTTAATGAATTTTTATGTCGCATCTCACTGTGAAGGCTCCTAATAAACCTGGTAAAAAGGTCTCTTGAGAAAGCTTGGAAGTAAGGTAAGTAAATAAATTTGTATCACTTCATCATCATCATCATCACAACTCTGTATAATGAGCCTACTACAGGGCCCATTTCAGGGTGCCGAAATGACTTCTGACAAACCCTAGCGACTACTGTACACAAGTATACACCACCCGGGACGGACTGCTTAACGTGCCCTCCGAAGCACGGTTAAGCAGTCGGTATATCACTTATCTTTGTTATAATATCGAAACGTTACTTAACAAGCGGTATCGATAGTCAGATACTCTGGTTTGCTACGACGTGATACTACGCCACAGCGCTACGCTACAATGCTACGCCACGACGCTACGCCACAATGAATTCAAATGTCATTATATTGCAATACTCATATTGCATCTCTTTCAACATCTGCTTCGCCATAAAATGCAAATGCGAGTGCAATGCAAATGCAAACATTCAATAGAAAAATGGATTATTGATAGGAATTTAAATATACTAGATACTTAAACGAAACCTATATCTGCATAGAGTTGACTTAGCAAAGCCCTACCACTCTTGGATTAGCGCGAAAAAACGAGGACTAATCCGAGTGGTGGTAGAAACTCTCTAGGGTTCACATGCTGGACTGGGAGCGAAAGATATAATAAAATGTGCCAGCTGCTTCTTTTCCCGGGCATACTGTAAAAGCCAGTTAAGGGACAGAGGTTTTATTGTCGTTTTGCGGGCGATAGGTAGACTGCTATAGTCTCTCTCCATCATTATAATATTTCCGAATTTGTCAAACGTGACATCAGATGCTGGTGTTCTGCCTACCCCATGAGGTATACAGGCGTGATGTTATGCACGTATGTATGTAGGTTTACGTGGCTACCGCTTACTTTCTACCCGAGTGCCGTCATCTTCGACCTCGTTGTTACTAACCAAGGTACAACTTGTTTTTTGGTTAATAGATCTGTATTGTAAGTACTTTTGAAATATTCTTAAGCCACGCAGCCTAACCACCGGCTAGTGCAGTGGTAACATGTTGCCTCCTATGCCAGAGGTCCTGGGTTCGAGTCCTGGCGGCAGCGGATATTTGTGTGATGAACACAGATATAAGCCGTCAAGTCATGAATGTTTATATGTTTATTCAAGTTTATTTTTTAATAAAAAATATGAATCTATTCAATATATTTATACAGGGTGACTGGTGACAAATTTTAGATAGTGAAGGAGAGCACTCTGTACTCGATTCTGGTCATAATTATGTAATAAAATAAGATATTAATTTTTTCACTAGAAACCCTAAAATAAATAAAGTTTTGTAACTATTTACTTTACTTACACCTGAGCCAATCGCGGCACGTGACCTGGTACGCGGATCGCTGCTAACTCTAGTGTAACCATGCGTTGCGAATTAAATTCTTTAACTTTCGGTTAGGTTAATTTAGTAAATAAATAATATTTATTTTTTATTATACTTTTTCTCTTCACGTATAATCTCAAACTATCACGTCCTCGAATTTTAAAAGTGACCCACCAGTCACCCTCACATCACTAGATTGTTGTAAAAGGCTACTCATCCGATCTACTTCCATCCAATAGGCCACTTCAGGCTTCACACACTCATAAACCAGGCATCATATAACCACCAAACATAATAACTCCAGCAATTACAAATACAACATATTTTCTCAATTATAAAACCACAAAATTTTTATTAAAAATCCCACTTCAACTAAGTTTGCATTCCGACCTACATTTCCAGTAAACTTGCCGAAACAAAACCATATTTGAAACATTACGTTTTCACTTGAATTTAGATAATTACACAGAACTGAGAGTCTGTGTTCCTTTACTCGAAAACTATTGCTTTTGACAACCCTACGTAGATCCAGACCACAGGCTATTTGTGCAGTTACTCAGCTAGAGGTAAATTAATGAAATTTACCTACGCTTAATTTGATATTCTGAGCTGGTTAAATTTTCCATTTAGTTCATTGAATTGTTTAGAGGGATTTAAATTTAATTCAATATTGATAGATATAGTTTATAAATGTTCAAAGCTAAAACTAGATTTATAAAATTGAGTTGTTTAATTCATGTGGAAGAAAACTCTTTAATAATCATAAAATAAGCTCCTTCAGATTTTTTTTTGGAAGGCCGAATTTCAGGGTTAACCAAAGTTTACTTGTTTAACATGCACTTCAAGGACATTTAAATTTAGAACTGTATAACGTAGGATACATATAATCCTACATGTACTATTATTATTATTTTGTGTTTAAACTTTGCACATTATTTGTGGAGTAAGCACTTAGTAACAGTTATAATGCGATAATATAATTATGAACGATTTCGTTTTATGTTATATAAAGTATTGTTATAGTTACTAAGATTAACGGTAGAATTAATAAATACTACACAATTTTTATTGGTGAAGCCTAATACTGGTCCACTCTTACCTTCAATAAACGACTTTGATTTGATTGTGACGACCACTTTGGCAATGGGGTTTACCTCAGACTCCAGGGGTAGCGGGTTCGATTCCCGCACAGAACAAGAAAAAAAATGTTGCGGGTCTGGGCGTTTATCTGTGTATGTATTTATATTCTAGGTTCCCCCCTAGTTCGCTACATAGCCTTACGCCATATCACAAGCTCTGCTTAGTTTTGGGCCATGCAGTTGGTGTGATTGTCTGGGGAATTTATTTATATATTATTTATTATAAACAAAGAAAATATTTAAAAATATATATTTAACAGTCTCGCTCGCAAACTGTTTGTCCCTAGACTACGTCAGGCTAGCAACCGCAGGGCTGTGCATAACTAAGATTCTTTGAACCGAGTTGTCACTCACTAATGTGCCATTTTGAATGGAATGCCAGTTAAAGGTGATGAGGCCTTTTCAACTTGGATGCGTGTTGTCCGTTCTGAACGCTTTGGAACCTTCATTTTGTGAAGGTCCAAATGTTGGTAGTGAAGGTCATGTGGCTTAAGGTTCTAGGTTGATTATTTAATTTTGGCATTTAGGTTGATGTGTAAGTAAAGACGTAGTTTTAAAATAACCATTGGTATAAATAGCAGACTAGAAGTTAATTCATGGTATTTTTACGCTTTTGTAATGTAATTTTATCAAAAATTTCAAGATTTACCTTTGACAAATTAAAAATAAATATTAAATCAGATATTGTTTGAAAAAATATATACTATAAAATATCAGATCATCAACGATGAAAGTCCTTCAAATTTAATTTTCAAAGATGATTGTTGTCGAGTTTCTTGCCATTTTTCTAGTTTATATTTGCATATAAAATAAAATTTCAAGTGATTTAAAATACTATAAATCACTTGATAATTCTTTACATTATGTTTAAATTCTTTTAAATGTGATAAAGCTCAAATAAATTCTATTTCAAAAGAACTGTATGGCCCCAACGAATAAACGCGCAAACAAAAAACGACAAGTTTTCAGGAAAATATAAAAGCGTTTGGAGTCTCATAACTTTAGTTACATAACAAATAGATAGATATAATGCATAATCAAATTAAAGGTAAAAAAATACCTTTCAGCTTAAAGATTATTTATAAAAAAAATATTATTAGTTTTCTACATATTTTTTTACAAAAAGAAAACTTATAATATAAAAAGAACATAAAGATATTCAAGAAAAACGTTTTATTTTGTTTTTCTAGTGAATAATACTCGATTTGTATTGGTATTGTATCACTGCGCGTGAAATTTGTTACACCTACATGCTCGTATTACAGAATATACGTACAGATAAAAACCCGTTTTCCATGTTAGTCAAATACTGTATTTCGGAAAACTAGCTAAAAACCATTACTGATGCGTTGATGGTGTCAAAGATATTAAATCTTGATTCATTTTTAAAATTAATCTAGTTTCTAAACTAAAACTAATCTAATACAAGTAGCACCATTTTAATTGAAATATTTCCCGCCATTTTTTTGACACCAGTGTAATTTTGTTAAATCACAGATAAAACATATCGTACCTTTTTTTAACCTGGCCATTATTTATTGCCTTTATTGCCATTATTTATTATTATAACTGGCTTTTAAAGAAATTTCACTGGGGTTGGTGTTTTGGAGTAAAGGGCGATAAGTTGGAATGAATAATAACCGAAATTCAGAAAGCCTAAATACACCCAAGTGGCTTCACGCCTTGACTTAAGATGGTTATTGTATTTTCAATTACTTTTGAAGGGTTTTAAGTTCCTATTTTGAACAGACTAAATGTGTCAGCAGGCTTTTGTTATTATTTTCATAGCTGGATCTGAATATTTAAAGATCTCGTCTAATGAAAGATCACTAACTTAAACTTTACTTAAGTATAACTAGATATTTTTACAGTTGTTAATGCAGAATTGGTAGCGAAATTTTTTAACGACCTCCAAGGTGTATTTATGTATTACAATAGCCACAGCTCTTATACATATTTATTATTACATTTAATTTAGTACTAACAGCCAGTTACGGACGTACAATTTTTATATATTACTTTATTAAATGTATGTATTCGTCGAGTATGCGGTGTATGAGTCTCCAGGTGGGCCAGTATATGAAACGACTTTTTCTTGTCTTTCATGCTGGACTGGGAGCAAAGGAAAAACATAGGATATGCCAGCTGCTTCTCTTCTCGGGCATACTGTAAAAGTCAGTTAAGGGACAGAGGATTTATTGGAGGTTTTTTTGTGGGCGATCGGCTGAACCCCTGTCACTGCAATAGTCTCTCTCCATCATTGTAATGCCTCCAAATTTGTCAAACATACGATCAGAAACATACCAAGTCGCGGGCTCACGCAACAAAAAAATGGAAATGTTCCAGTTCGGGATTTTCATCTACATAACGTATACAGGGTGACTGGTGACAAATTTTAGATACTGAAGGAGAGCACTCTTTACTCGATTCTGGTCATAATTATAAAAATAGGGACTTAATTTTTTACTAGAATTCCCTTTAGATAAATACTACTACTACTACTAAGGTTACTATTTACTTTACTCACGCCTGAGTCAATCGCGTCACGGGACTTGGCGCGCGGATCGCTGCCAACGCTAGTAATCAGTGCGTTGCGTAATCAATTCTTTAACTTACGGTAAAGCTTTCTCAGTAAATAATTAATATTTATTTTTATTATATTTTTTCTCAAATTATCACGCCCTCGAATTTCAAAAGTGACCCACCAGTCACACTGTATAACCTCTGGTGTTATACCGACCCCACAAGGGATACAGGCGTGAAGTTATGTATGTATGTACTTTTCTAATCTGTCTCGGGTCTGGATGTATACTTGGAATCTTATTAACGGTCTCCAGGACACAAAGTTTGAGTGCTTGGCTGCAGCGTGCGAGCTCCTGAGCTAGAATTCTAGCTAGGGCAGTTTATGAAACAAACTTTTATAAAATAGATCCAGTTTAGGACGTAGGATATCTCCTACGTCCATTGTGAGGTCTCTATAACACAATCTTAGTTTTGGGCCACATTGTTGGTGTGTCAATTTGGGTACTTAGGTAATTAATTTCAAACCTAAGCTTTATCTACGTTTGAGTCCTGATCATCGCTTGGAAATGCTCTTACTGGTTTTCATCTCAGATTTTAGATTAAAAACAAAACAATATTTAAGCGATGCTATTTTCGTCAATATCCAGATAGCCATTCTCCATGAAATAATGTTTTATTGGAAGTTGTGATCCAATATTGAATTCCACTATATACCTACCGTCCAGGCTATATTGAAAATGCCTTCATGCATGCCCAAATGAATTCACTGGTGAAGAGATAGAGAGATAGTATAGAATATCAACATTGTCTCCATGTTAAAGGTCTTGGTTTAGTGATGCATACGATTAGAGTCTGTACCCTTGAATAAATTTACAAAGTAAATAAAACATATTTGAAATAAAAACTTTAAAAATAATTTAATCGAGTATATTTAACTGTATTTAGTATTTTGACGGTATCGATGTCTTTACGTATTCCGTAGTCTGGAATGACTTGAGTAAAATGATACGCTATGATATCTGGTTACAAAAGTTTTTCTTCTAAAGACAATATTTCGCAGATGTTTAATTTAGAATAAATATCTTTATTTCTTTGTAGATATAATAATCATAAATAATAAAATACCCAGACAATCCCACCAACTACATGGCCTCAAAGTAAGCAAAGCTTGTGTTATGAGATAAAATTAAGCGAACTAGGAGGAACCTAGAATATAAAAAACATATAGATAAACGCCCAGAACCGGAACATTTTTTTTCTTGCTCCGTGCTGGAATCGCACCCGCAACCACTGGCGTCTGAGGCAGATAGGTTTACCCCATCGCCAAAGTGGTCGTCAATATATCGATGTTATAATGCGTCTATCAAACAAGCGTTTGATTTGTTAAACTTTCAATTTCATAAACTTCCGATATCATGGAAGATATATTTCGATTTCACAAACAATGTAATGTGTTCGATCTCATGATTTTCAATTGGAGCAGATTTTATGATCATGATCATAGTTATTTAAGCACCATGATTAAACATTTTTATGATTATTTAGCAATCACCTGTAATTAGTAACTCAAGTTCTTCAAGTTTATTTTTATCTAGATAGTAGGCTCAATTCTTGCTCTAATGTTAGGCCTTTCTTATATCAGAAAAAATCTTATATAAAAAACTTGAAACTCAACAGCTGCTTACAAAAATTGATTTTGGTGCCTCTAAGTTTGACGTTAGGGAGACTAAAGAGACATTAAAGGAATTTCATATAGCATGTTAAAAAAACATATTTAACAAACAAATTATAACTGGACGTTCCCTGTCTTAACAGTCCTTGTCACTCGTCAAGTATTTCATTTAGGTATAATTTTAACAAAATGGTTAATTTTTCTTTCTTTTTTCTTTATTTACTATCAGTAGTAGCCCGCGGTTTTTTCATACCTTTTTGTCAATAAATTCATACCGTATGAATTTATAGACCTTTAATTTTGAGAAGAAGTAAACAACATAAAGAAATATTTTTTTTAACTCCGAATCGTAGTCTCCTCCTAGATTGTCGTATTCAAAAAACAAACCTTTAGCTTTATAAATTAGTATGGATAAAATCATCATGACAAATCATGAACACTTGCAACTCTTTTATTAGAAATACCTATAATTATAGACACGAGACAGCGTGTTAAGCCAAGTTCATGTACTAATTTACAACATTAGCTACATTAAGATGAGAAGCGCTCTAACCATCTAAGATATCGCAGGATTGATGCGACCAAAATTATATTTCCTACTTCCTACTAATATTATACTTGTGAAAGTGAAGATGAAGTGAATATGGTTCAGTCATTTATAACTCTTCGTGCGCGATTTAATCGACGTCCAGCGACATCTATCGAACAAAAGCAAACTAAAATTTTGTATATTATTATAAACTAGCTTTTGCCCGCAACTTCGTACGCGCATAAACATTGTTTATATTTAACACAACCAGTCATAGAAGAACCTTTATATCAAGTTTTAAATCCATGCACTGAAGAAATAATTGTTCATACAAACGAAAAAGTCCAATATTTCGTGTTCCCGTGGGAATGGCGGGAACTTCTTTCACAACACTAACAGTTACTCACTGGGGAACCTTTATACTAAGTATTACATCTGTGCACTCATGGAATTTATTTTTTCATACAAACTATAAATCGTATATTTCCCGTTCCCGTGGGAATTTCGGGAATTGGTTTCATAGCACACCCAGTCACTCTTTGAAGAACCTTCATGCCAAGAAACCATGCACTGAAGGAATAAGATTTTTCATACAAACTAATAAATCCAACCCCTTCCCGTGGGAATTTCGGGAATTCCTTACATAATAGAAACAGACACTTATTGAGGAACCTTTATACCAAGTATCACATCCGCGCACTCAAGGAATAATTTTTTTCATACAAACTAAAACATCATATATTTCTTGTTCCCGTGGGAATTTCGGGAATTGCTTTCATAACACAACCATTCATTTTTTGAAGAACCTTTATGCCAAGTAACATATCCGTGCACTCAAGGAATAAGATTTTTTATACAAACTAAAAAGTCCAACCCCTTCCCGTGGGAATTTCGGGAATTCCTTACATTATAGAAACAGACACTTATTGAGAAACCTTTATATCAAGTATGACATCCGTGCACTCAAGGGATGGGATTTTTTCATACAAACTAAAACATCATATATTTCCCGTTCCCGTGGGAATTTCGGGAATTCCTTTCATAACACAACCAGACACACATTGAAAAACCTTTACACAAAGTTTCACATCGGTGCACTCAAGGAATAAGATTTTTCATACAAACTAAAAAGTCCTATATTTCCCGTTCCCGTGAGAATTTCGGGAATTCCTCCCTTAGTGCACCCCTACATCCCCTAAAGAATGTATGTTCCAAATTTCAGCTTTCTACGCCCAGTAGTTACGGCTGTACGTTGTCTGTCAGTCACTCAGTACCTCAGTCACTCAGTACCTCAGTCACTCAGTCAGTAACGGAACAGTTTTATATATATTGATGTGAAAGTTTGGATGGAAGGATGTATGCATGTCTGAATGTTTGTTGCTCTTTCACGGCAAACGGCTGAATGGATTTGGATGAAATTTGCCATAGTGATAGTTTACACTTTTTATCTCAATATTCCCGTGGGGTTTGAAATGGCGCGGGTAAAACCGCGTGAAACAGGTAGTCTTTTCATAATAATGCAAAACGTAGCTCCATCTTGATGTTATTTTGAAAATTAGATATAGGTACTTCATTGATGTGTACAATACAGGTGTATCTATGTAACAAAAACCACTCGACTTGAACAATTGCTTTGCGAGAAAGAATCACAAATGAAATTGATTATGCCAAACGCGAGCTCCAGAATCCTCGGTTTTTCAAGATAAACAATTCTTAAAAGTAGGGTCTATTTTACAAAATCTATTCCAGCATCAGACAGAGACGGAGATAAATTTACCTATGCGACGTGAAAGAGATGGAAATAGTAACACGTTCAAGTTTCATTTTGAATATTAAGCCGTTTCATTGAATTTTACGTGATTCGAAATTTTATCGTGCGATAAATTGAACTATTGCTTTTCGATGAAACGTAAATTATTATGGACTTAGTTTTAAAAATTCAACTTTGTATTCTTTGTAATAATTCTTATAATAACATATTTTACATAAAGTTCAAAACTAAACGTAGCTTGTAATTAAACCAGATACTTGCTCATAAACAATCAACTCATTTATACTAAGCATTATATTTATTAAATATGGCTGGTTACTAATTTTAGACATTGAAGGAGAGCACACTGTACTCGATTCTGATCATTATTATATAATAAACGGAGATACTTCATTTTTCACTGGAATTCCCTATAAATAAATAAAGAGTTCACGAATGCTTCACGGCTCGACAACCGTTCGTGAAGTCGTAAAGATACCTACCTGCCTATTCTGTGTTAATAGCGCCGTGCGTACGTAGTTTCCAGTATAACCATGCGTTGCGTAATTAATATTTATTTTATTTTGTTTCTTCGTGTCTGATCAAAAACTATCACGTCCTCGAATTTCGAAACTGACCCACCCTGTATAACTGGCTAAGTGAGTATCTGTGATTATATTTTTTATTTTAGCTGCTAGTTTTTGTATTACAATAAATTAACAAAAAGGCTGAAAGCATTGATTGTTTGTTGAAAAATGTTTGGGATCTTTATTTGAACAACCTTTGTCTTAAGAAACATCTTCAGAAGATAAATGGAACAGTATTATCGCTGGAATAATGTTCCTTTAAAGTTATAAAACAGCTTTACACTTTGTCAAACGCAAGCCGACAGTTATATATCGAATTAAAAATCTTCAAAGAAAATCAACCTAATTCAGAAGCAAAAATTAAAAGTAATTAGAAAATTAATATAAATTTTATATTTTTCCTAATTTGGCATATTATTTTGTTGTTGATGATTAATAAGAGAAAAAGAACACTAATTGAAAGAAACACCCTTAAATATTCTTTAAAGCTTTAGAGAAGTTTTTCCGAATCGCTATCCTAAATAAAAATCGTTTATCTTGGTTTGAAGATTGACTTTGAATTTTAAAACACGACGTTGAGGAGAAGTTAATATCTTAACCTGAATAATGTATGAAATACGCTTTCTGTCTAGCAAAATTTCAATTGTTGCCGATATGAAACCGTAAACTCTTTTAACCAAAACCTGGCTTTTCAGTATCAAATAAAACTGAGCCCACAAAATCTAAATAAAACATCAGTTTTTTGTTCTATTGTATTATTTCCACGGACATTGTTTCAGCATAGACATTAAAACAAACCATTGACATTTTAGTCTCGTATCGACTTCCAAAATCAATTCTCCAACAAAAACAATCCACAGACAATAAACACTTTTATTTTCCCGCAAATAATTTCCACCAATGAAATCCCTGTATCACTTTACAGAAAAAATATTATTACGTTTAATTTTTCGCTCACACTTTTCCTCTTGCCACAGACAATGCGGAACATTTTCATTTCCACCAGAGGTCGTGACAGAAGTAATATTTCAAACCTACCGTGACACTATTGTGGATGCTTCGCGTCTGGTTTGTGTCAGTTCTCGTTACGGGCGTAAGTGTTCTGGGATTAATTATCGGATAAATATAAGGAAGGATTTAGTGGGATGGCAGATTTTCTTTGTATATGAGACGTGTTTATGTCTAACGCTCAGTCGGCTCTTTACAAAGAGTTGTGATGAGATATGTTTTGAAGGTGTTGGTGTGTTGGATTGGTGTTACCAACATAACAAAAATATAACAATTTGAGGTCAAAGATAACAGCACACAGGTATGACAGGGTGCTTCGTAAATCATGCAACAAATATAATGCTTGTTACTCCGACATGGATATATTCAACTTCAATATTTTGAATTATAGAAAAGCACTTGTAAAACAAATATGTTTTACTATGCCTTAATTGATTGTAAATTTGTTTTAAATGTTGTATTAACTTTTAAATTTATATACATACTTTTCATATATAGTTTCTTTTCGTTATAATTATACTTTTATTGTTTAGTATAAGATTTCATAGCAACTTTATTTAAATTTTCTTATTATGTTTAACTAATAGTAGAAACTTGATTGGATACTGTATTACTTTTATAAAGCTAATAACAGTTATAATTGTTCTGTTTGTTGCAGATAAATAAATTAATAAAATTGCTGTAACATATCACCGGTGAAAGGGCGATATTTGCTGCCGATATAATATGAAGGTTTGACGCTTGCCATGCAAACCTTGATATTTTCCTATTATCTACTATTAGTCGCCTTTAAAGATACCAGGGGCGGAATGGCTATTCTAAGCCAACTGTATACGGATTTTATAATTGATTGGCAACAAAAATCAAAGTTCATCTCAATAACGAAAGTATTTTATTTTATTTTTATTTTATTAAACATAAGGTGATCACAAACAGTAATGTACATTACAAATTAATTTGGATATGATTATTACATACATCCCAATGACATGATCCACATATAATAATTAAATGTAGGACAATCACACAATCAAGACTTTTTCATAAAATTAAAACAATTTATGAAACAAGCATTTTGAAAAAATATTGATCGAATCAAAAAGCTCCGAGACGCATATTAAGAAAATGTGTAAGTATGTCTTACACTTACAACTAAGTAAGTAACTTAAATGAAGTACGCCAAGCATCGAGGGAGTATCTGAGTAATCTTAAACGCAACTTACAATTTCGGAATGCACAGCTTCAAAGAGACTTACGATCCATCGAAAACTTAATGATCCGATGTATTCAACCTAATGGTACAATCGGTTCTGTACAGAACTTGCAGTGTCTTCTTGAAACAAATTATGTATATGTAGAAATAAAATAGTTCAAAAGATTTATACAGATGGTGGTGTGAATTAACTAATTATTGTCAATTTATTAACTTTTTTTTTATAAATTATCAAATCTGACTTTATGAAATGCTGTACATACCTTAATCCAGACATATGTATCAGAACTGTTTAGCTAGTAAATAATGAACTTGTAATTAATGTAATACATTTGTTGTTGGTGTGTCATATGAATAAATAAATAAATTATTGCCCCTTCAGAGTCCAATGACCATTCATATATAATCTGTCCCATAATATCAATATCATAAATTGCAACATTTCATGAAGAGCCAGGCTTTCCTAAATCCGTGTTATCTTTGACCTCATCTTCACTTACCATCAGGTGAGATTGAGAATGATATGTTATATTATAGATGTGAAAGTTTATATGGATGTATGTATAAATAATAAATAAAATCCCCAGACAATCACACCAACTACATGGCCCCAAAGTAAGCATAGCTTGTGTTATGGGATACCATATAGTGAACTAGGTGGAACCTAGAATATAAATACATAAATAGATAAACACATTTTTTTCTGGTTCTGTGCGGGGATCGAACCCGCAACCACTGGCGTCTGAGGCAGATAGGTTTACCCCAACGCCAAAGTGGTCGTCGATGAACATACATTGTTCCTTAATCACGACAGAAAAGCTCAACGGATTTGGATTTTATTTATAGTGATAGTGTACAGTCTGGAAAAGCACATAGGCTACTTTTTATCCCGATATTTTTGCAGGATTAGAATAAAATTGCGTAAAACTTTTGGTTCATCAATAAAAAAAACCGCATTTGAATATGGAAAATCTGTTTGTTTTTCATAAGAAGAAAAATACTAGAACTAAGCTACAAATAAACCTGAGCTAGTCCGCCATAATCGTAGACTTCTTAAAGTCAGTAACTCATTTACAGGTACGATTTTATATGGTTCCAAAAATATTCATGTTTTTGCTTCTCGATAAATTTAAAGATAAAACTATAATTAGATAAAAAATAAGATTCAAAAGAATAGAAGATCTAAATACATCGAAGATAAAGGTCCTTGATTGTTAATTATTTGTGAAAACTATTAGTTTGAATTTGTGAAAAATATGACTAATTTCAAGTGTATTTCAATAATATTTTGACTCCAATTTCAAAAAAACTTTTCTAATTTTATATAGATATTCATTGATGTGATGTTAAATCCTATCTACATGAAGGATCGATGTTCCTCTTTCATGCTAAAACAGGACGGATAGAACTTTAATTTAGCACAAAGGTTCCCGTCAAAGCCTGAAATAGCACAAAGGATACTTTTATTTTGAAATTCTAACGAGATTGGAATATAGGCGGGTGAAGGCTATCTACGAGGACAAGAATATAAGTACCTATTTGATGTGTTAAATAAATATACAGACAATTTTCAGTTCAAATTGTATTTAACATAAGTACCTATCTAATTATTGACCCAAATTTTTTCACCTATAAGGGTGAATGTGTCTTGAGCTTTTAATATGACTAAGAACTTTAACTGTATTTCTTATTGATGCAATACATTATGATTTAATTTATTTTAATTTAATTGTATTAAACATAAGTACCTATCTATTTATTGACCCAAATTTTTTGTACGCCCTATAACGGTGAATGTGTCTTGCGCTTTTAATATGATTAAGAACTTTCACTGTATTTACCACATTCTTGCAAATAAATATTTCTTTCTTTCTTTCTTTCAGTTTCTGTATAAAATATAATGCGATTGTTTTAAGTTTTCACGATTGCATATCGTTTAATTTTATTTTACATTAAACTCGAATCATCGAAACTAAAATAAAAGATAAGAATTTTCGGGGATCAAAGAGACTGCCTAGAGTAGCATGAACGCATTACTACATTGAATGTGAAGCCCATATAATCCAAAAATTTCAAGTAAATATTGAATGAAAGAAGTTTGTAATCGAATTACATCACGTTTAATTTTATTATATTTCTTTTTCGATATTTTATTGTCTTTTTAAAACGCCTATCATCATAAGCCCTCTTGCATAACTTCAATTAACCCTCTCACTCGTTTCTCCTCTATTGTGACCACAACAATAAAAAACAAATAAATATATTTCCATGTATTATCATTCACGTCAACCTCGAAGAACAAATTGCATTATGATACCAACCGCAGTGTCAGAATCCGTCAGTACAGCTCCCGGGGGCTCACTCTATTGGTCACTAAATCCCGGTGTCTAACGCTACTGGTCAGTAGAATTCCGACGGCTAACGCTATTGGCTTGTTGCAATTGTTCCGGACAGTCCTTTGTCACAACTTGACGTATGAACAATGTGATACTCGTTTGTTTTTTATTTCAATACAGTGAACAATTGAATATTATATGCGATGCAAAATTACATATCGTGACTAAAAAGTATATAAAAAGACGTGTGGCACTCGGAGACTGCCGCGGTAAAGCTATTGCATAGCATTTTTTATCAACTTATGCAATTATAATTATTTATTTATTTTATTAATGCAGTAATGTTTGATCTAATATGAAGTTCCACAAGTTCCTAGTAGATGGCGCTGATTGTTTATTAAAGCCCGCATGTAAAGTTATGAAATCAAAGTATCACCGCTGTGCTGGTCGGAGTGGGGGTCGTACGCAGCCCCTGACTCCAATTGGCTGTCGTTCAGATGATGAGATTGACCCAACTCGGGATAACTCAGCAAAGGGGGTGTTTAGCGGGTAACGCTGGGTTCGGTGAGTCCCGCACTGTTAGGGATTGGCTGGCGGGGTAGTCCCCCAAAGGTCCCCTCTTCGTGCATCAAGCATTCACCTCCTCTCCTTCTGTGGCTTCCTTCGGGGGGTCAAGTCGGTAGTAAAGCTCTCTGTGGCGGAAAAAAAAAGAGTGGGGGTTGTTAGGTTTTTTTCGTTACGGAAGTTCTGGATTTGGTCCCCACGCTCAAGGCCCGCGATAGTAGCTATGCAATAGCTTAATAATAATAATGATAATAATAAATAAGGTTCTATCAGGTATTTAGGTAAAAAGTGCTAATTGTACATTCCTTTTACTTTTTACTTTTTTTCGTAAGTACATTCGTAACTTACTAAATTCACCTAGTAAGACGTTATAGGTACACACAAATGATTGCATTGTGCGGGAATCCAACCCTTTACTTCTGGCGATTAAGGCTAATATCCCATCACAATACAATAGTCTTATCTCATCCCCACAGTGCTTGTCAAATTCTTTAAAAACGTTACGTTAATGTGTTAAGCAGATTCAATCTGCCATAGGTGACACTCAGTTTTCAAAGCACAGAATTCATACATAGAAATATACCTAAGTAGCCAAGCTTAAAAATAAAAACCACTACCTAAGCCACATACGACAACACAAACATAATTGTTATAAATAACCCAAGTTAATGATATAGTGATAGTTCTTAATTTATGTTTAGTTTATTCTTCACAGTAACAATTATATAAACGACTAGCTTTATCCCGCAACTTCGTATGCGCTTAACTACCCTTCTCGTGGAAATTTCAGAAACTATACAACCAGACACCCACTGAAAGAATCTTTATACCAAGTATCACACCCATGCACTCAAGGAATAAGTTTTTTTCATACAAACTAAAAATCATATATTTTCTGTGCCCGTGGGAATTTTGGGAATTTTTTCGTAGCACAACCAGTCACTCTTTGAAGAACCCTTCATGCCAAGTATCACATCCGTACACTCAAGGAATAAGATTTTTCATACAAACTAAAAAGTCCAACCCCTTCCCGTGGGAATTTCGGGAATTGCTTCCATAATACAAACAGACACTTATTGAGGAACCTTTATATCAAGTATCACATCCGTGCACTCAAGGGATCGGATTTTTTCATACAAACTGAATCATCATATATTTCCCGTTCCCGTGGGAATTTCGGGAATTCCTTTCATAACACAACCAGACACACATTGAAAAACCTTTACACCAAGTTTCACATTTGTGCACTCAAGGAATAAGATTTTTCATACAAACTAAAAAGTCCTATATTTCCTGTTCCCGTGGGAATTTCGGGAATTCCTTCCTTAGTGCACCCCTACATAAAATTGAGAACATACATAAAGAATGTATGTTCTAAATTTCAGCTCTCTACGCCCAGTAGTTACGGCTGTACGTTGTCTGTCAGTCACTCAGTCACTCAGTACCTCAGTCACTCAGTCAGTAACGGAACAGTTTTATATATATTGATGAATTGAATCTTAGAAATAGTATGTAGGTTAATTATGTCAATGATTTATGTTCTATATCCGTGACACATTCTTCAAATTAATTATTTTGTATACCTACCCAACTAAAAAGATTGCATGCTGTTAGACAGTTTTGTATAAGAAACGTATCATAGTATAACCACCTTTTTGTATCATACATTGAAGCAATAACTATGATTTGATTTGATTGATTTGAACACTTTTCTGACACTTCCAAAAACTTATTACAACTACATCCTCTAAAGTATAAACCTCCTTCGTCAAACGTAAAAAAGATATGAAAAATCTTTGCCAGTTAAAAAAAGTAATAAAACTTAACACCAGAGGCTGGTCATAAAATCCGTATCTTAATTTTAAACCCGCGCCGCGCTATCCCCGCGTGCTTGGTGACGTCACGCCATTTATATCCATCCCCTAATTAAGTGGGAGTTTGCAGAAATATTTTACAGTAACCACAGTGAAGGTAGAACCTTAAATTAGAGAGAGATATATATTTTTTAAGGGTGCGCATTTTCTCACATAACTTTTCTATTCCTATCATCGGAGGTCCGAAAATTTTTCTCATACCATTTAAACTTATAATGATCATTCTTCATAATAATTTTAAAAACTAAATATTAAAAAATATAATCATTGAAATTCATAATATCACTAATTATACACTTTGTTTTTACTAATATTTGTTTTAATATATTTGCTTATACTAATGATCGAAACTCATAATCATTCGAATAAATAACTTTAATATTCATAAATGTGTTTTATTCTAATATTATTACTATATATATAGCTTAATTACCACTCACTGACATAATTGATCTCCGGGTTGCCGTGGTCGTGGAGAATCGAAATTTCGTGGGTCGGTTCAGTTTTCGAAGGGGACCCGGGGAAAACTTTCAAAAGTCGCAATAGTCGTTCCTGAGCCGAGATACAGCAACTTTTTTGTTTACCGGGGAATCGTGCTCAAATTCAGGTCGAAGGTGTCCGAGAGGGAGGCCGTCGAAATGCCGCAAAAAAATTTGGAACTTTTTTTTTTTTTAACTATTCTCCCATACTAGCTTCGGAAAATCCGGGCCCGGCTTCGGCCGGTTTTCGGCGTGCCGTTCGGGTCCGGGGCGGCGCAGGGGGTTGAAATTTCAAACTTAAGGGTTCAGATAACCCCGTCATCGGGGCGTGCGGGAATCGAATCGCCATCTTTTGTTTTAAAATGGCGCCCGAAGAAATTTTTGCGAAAATGGGGGTTTTTTGATGTTTTTTGAGAAAAAAAAGTGCAAAGCGCAGGGTGATGTGTACGAATTTTACACATCGTGATCTGGGGCCGACGACACGTCCGGATAAGTGCGAAACGTCGCGGGGGAGGCGTTCAAAATGTGCCAAAATCGAAAACGACTATGGATTTTTTCCGACTATTTCCCGGATTTCGAGTTTTCTCAGCCGACGCCGGCCGAACGGTGAGGGCCATTCGGGTTTTCGTCCTCGGAGGTCGTAGCCGACGAGACGGGCTATTTTTTAGACCGCAACGGCACCTTTCGACCTTCACGGGCAGCTCGCACTGATCACTTTTGTGTTTTGAAGAATCGCCGAAAATGACCGTTTTCGACGGGAGTCGATTCGAGTACTACCGAATGCGATCCTCGTCGATTCCATCGCGTACGATCTCTTCATTAGACCATTTCACCGGGGGTCTTCCTTTACCGGACTCGATTCCGATGAATATTTTACGAGATTTTACGAGTTTAAAACGGTCGCGTTTCGCGGCATCGCGGTGTAGGGCGCGCGCGGCCGAGTCGGCGTTTCGCGGGGCCGCCACGGCTAAACCGTAAGAGATGCATCGAAGCAATGTTCCACAAAGCGGTAGCTCTACATCCGGGGCACATTTGATTCTAAAGTGGTAAACGGCCATCTGTTACGGTTCGCCGACTGCAGCCGAGATTGCAGCCGAGAACGTAAATTTCAAGGAAAATTTTGAATTTGGAAGCCATTTTCGCAGATACGGTATTAATCCTTATCCTTTAAATTACTTTAGTTGCATTTGTGGGTTATCGTTGATTATTGTGCACTTTGTTTCGTCTCATTCGGGTGAGGGGATCAGGAGGGGCAGCAAATTTAAAGATAAAGGCGCGCCGCCGTCCGCAGCCGGGGTCGATCGCTCCCGACGCCCGCCGCCACTGAGCCGGCGGAGATACGGCAAAATGATGTATGACCGAAACGTGGAGGAATAACGTGGCTACGATTGCCTAATACACACCTTTTACCTGCGTGCTAGAAATAAACCGCAAAAGCGTAAAAGTTTAAAATTTCAATATTTTTTTTCCACAGTTGCTCACATTTGAAAATTTTTTTCACCGATACGAAATGGATATTTACGATTTTCAATACCCTACTCAGATTCGGTGTTTTGTTCTGATTAAAGTTGTAGAACACGCCATTCCACTCACAACAATGGTTTAGGCTGTGGGGCGGATTGAAACAAAACGCACCCTAAACGCCCGACCGCAGCAGCGGCTACACAGTATTAAATAATTTCATATATTTCAAATTCAGTTTCGCACCAATGTTTCTCATCACTAGACCTATAAATTCCCAAAAGACACCCCGTATCCAACTATCGAGGATAACTCGCAGTTGACGATTATAAACGATTCGAAAAAGTAACCGCCGAGTCGTCCGCCATTTTAGACTACTCAAACTGAATATTTAACTTTAAAACTACATTCACAGGCTAGGAAATTTAATTGGCATCATTTTCGCGTTTACAGCTTCCAAATCGAACCAATATCTTGGGAGATTTTACAATTTTAGATTTCAACGGGAAATTGAAAAAACCGTTTCGATTTTTTTGGATTTATGGAAATTTGGGGAAATTCATTTTCCAAACTTTTGAAAATAAATCGACCTGAGCAGCTTTTTGCTAAAATGCGAAATTTGAGATATCGCGCTCAAATTTTGGTTTGGGGGCTTTCTGGGGACCGCCGTTCAGGTGCAATAGTTTTTTTTTTTTTTTTTAATTTTTTGACCATGTCTCCATACAAGGGTTTGAAAATTTCCGCCCGGATTCAGTAGCTTCTTGGCTCGCTACGGGCCACTCGGACACCGCAGGAGCTTGCGATTTCTAATGTAGCCGTTTGGATAGCTGGCCTTTCGGACCGTGAAGAAAAAAGTTGCGGTTTCTTCTTATTTTCCGTTTTCTTTTTTTTTCCCATACAAAATTACCTCAAAATGGGGGATTTTAGGTTATTTGACAATAAAATGAGTTGGAATGGTTTTATTTTGATACGGTTTTTTTCATCGTTTACAGCCGTCGCCGAGACGACTACACGCGTACAAAACGACTTTGATTCCTCTTTCAAATTTATTTTAAAGAAAAAAGAAAAAAAAAATTCATAGAAAATGGTTTTTTTCTTGGCGTTTATTGGCGGATGCTGCCCGAACGCGTATTGCGATTAACGAATGCGACCTATCATGTTGTAGGTGTTGAGACGGACTTTATGGCTGCCTACAAAAACCCTGATCTGTCTTTTCAAAATACACCACAAATGCCACTTTTATGTTTGAAATATCATAAAAAGTGACGATTTTCAACAAAATATCGTTTTATTTTTGACAGTGGGAATCTTAAACGAGATAAACGTGCTGGATCGCTTCTACACTATGCTGAGACTACAACCAGGTGAACTGGATTCGCTTTTTTCAGAACATTCTAGGAAATACAGCGACTTGAAAATGCGCCTCATACCGCTACGTACGAGCGTGGCCGCGGATGTGTTTCGCGGGGCTCTCGCGGCTAAACCATAAGAGATGCATCCACGAAATGTTCAACGAAACGGTAGCTCTGCTTCGGGAGCACATTTGTGTAATAAGTAGAAAACTTGCACCTATAATAAATAACTCACAATAGCCGAAATCCTAAAGAAATGCTCAAAAAAATGTTTGAAAACTTTGAATTTCGAACCGATTTTGCCCAAAATGTTTCTATTTAGGTCCCGTAAAATATAAGGAAACGTTGTGCATCCAATGCTGATGATTTTACATTTTGTTTCATGACATTTGGATCGAAACCAAGCATTTTTTTCTCATTAGGGTTGTCAAAGTCAATTTTCACCTCGAACGCTCCCGACGCCTATTGCCGCCGACCTGTAGGAGATGGGTTTAAATAATGTTTGACGAAAATGTAGCCGACAAATTTAGCTACAATTTCTCCATACACAACTTTTACCCATGTGTTTTAAATAAACCATAAACCGTAAGAGCCTGGGTAATTTACCATTATAAATTTATACAAGGCAATTTTAACCTTTCAAAGTATATGAATAGGCTAGGAAATGTCATTACGACAATAATTGCGTTTCAAAAAAAATTAAGAAAGCCTAAATCTTTATATTTCATCATTTTTTTAACTTGGTACTTTAAATTGTCCTCGCGAATGTCCCATAAAACACTCAAAGAAGTCGGGCCCTACATGTTCTGTCATAGATTGCGATAAGAATTTGAAATTATATCCGGCTCTGTGATTGGACGAACAGCTTCTAGGAGAGCTTGCTTAGCTTCTGTTTATGGGCTCTTATTGGATGATACGATTCGCGGCAAAATCACATCTGTCAGTCAGTCAGTGTTATCAAAGGCAGTGTTGACCCTCTTGGGGATTTTCTCTAAATTTGGGGCAAATAGTTTTAAACGGGGGCTTTTTAGGTGAAGGATATTTTTAGGTGAAGGTGAAGTTTTCTTTACAGGTTTTGTCACTACCTGCAATTTTACTCCAAAAACTGTAATTCCATTCAAATTTGATTCATATAGGTAGATATTTAAATGTCTTTTTTTATCATTTAAAATTAAAAACTTATTTCCTAAAAGACAGAGCTTAAAATTATATAAAATTATAATACAATTTACGTATTTATCAGCACTGCATAGACTGTATCTTTATTTTTAAGGTTAGTTTACTCCAAAAACTGTTGTTATTTCATTCGAATTTGTTTCATGGAGGTACATAATAAATTGTGTTTTTTTTTAACATTCAAAAATTAATCTTATTGTTTAAAGACAGAGTTTAAAATAATATAGCTATAAATATTTATAATTACTTTGGTTTGATAATTTACGTATACTTATCTAAAAATACTTGGGGGTTTTCAAAAATCTTAGGATACAATATTGTTAGACATTGGCAGCACAGAAATTACGGTTATAAATACATAATACAAACATAAGTTATAATGATATTGTTTTTGTTAAAATAGTTAATTTCATCAGTGCTCAAACGATAGTGCTTCTCTGATAGTGATCTGGATCTGGCACCTATGTAAGTAATATTATTTTTCAGTTTCATTTAGGTAGTTTCCTAGCAAATATTTTGATTTTATAGGTTAGTTTTTAACTTTAGTTTTTAGCTTTAAAAACAATAGTTACTTTCAGGTTCGCTAACTTGTTTCTTTAATGTCTAATTAGGAGACTTGTTGACTCAAAAGTTGATTACATAAACTGATTTTGTAGCTTTTAAATTTGACAATTAGATATTGTATTGTCGAATATAGCTCAATGTTGTTTTTATGGAATTCTACTTTTATCTTGAATTGTTTTCACGGCCGACTATTTACTGAACTATTAATATTTACTGCACACAACAGGGACTTTGTTTAATCATAGTGGTATGTCAATACAACTGTTACATTAAATTTTCTTTATTTTTTATTTTGTTTATGAAAAGTAAGAAGAAAAAAGTTTAAATATTTACTTTTGTTTAATAAAATGTTTCTCCTGTTTAAATGATTTTTGTTTCCTGGATGAAATCATAAAAACTGGAGGAATCTCTTTGTCTAAAGATATCTGCAAAGTCTATTCCATTATGATGTTTATGACTTACCCAGCAATTTTCACCTTATCATTATTCAGACATATTTTGAATTGTTCCTTTAAAATAATAAGAAATCACAAGAATAGTTATACAGATACACAACATAAAAGATACCTTCAATGTGTATAATTTCTATGACAGCTACCAGCCCTTACTGCTCCTTAAAATTGCTGTATAATATCAGTAGCCGGGGGATTTGAGCTAGCATTATAACCTTACATTGAATTGATGGATGTATTTCAAAAGGTGTTTGAGAATAGAATAGTATCTGGGGTTGAGAGTAGAGACCACATATTGATTGGTCTTGGGACCTGTCTGGGAAGAAAAGAATACAGGGAGGAGGGTGAGAGGGGGCAGTTAAAAAAGATGTTGTCAGATGTCCCAGGTTCCAGTCCGCAATCGCACAATGGGGAATCACAAACGCCGATTATGCTTAGGAAAACAGGGGAGCAATAATGGCCAAGCCTCAGTCTACAGAAAGCTGAGGTGGACCGTTTATCTGCAGCTTTAATTTTTAAAAAACCAGGGCTTAGTAGGTATGTTTTGTTGAATCTCACCATAATGTTTGGCTTTTAGTTTGCGAGATCGGTCCCATGAGGAGCTCCAGGCAACATGTAGCCGTTCATTGGCTAAGAGGCGGAGATCCTGAGCATAGCACATATAGTGATCCAAGGAACCAATTTGGATGGAGTCTTTCACAAAGGAGTGGGCAGCTGTGTTACCGGCAATGCCCCAATGTCCAGGAATCCAAGCCAGGACAACATTTATCGAGTTACTACTGCAAGAGATGATTTGAGGTAATCTTTTTAGACACTCAAATAATAATTCTAGACTGTTTTCATGATGCTAGACTTCTTCACTGCAGGCAAACTTTTGAGTTTCTTAAAGTGGAGCCATGGATGTTTTAATATTATTCAGAATGCATACTATTATAAGTACTACTTACATATATACATTTGATGTGTTTAGAATTCTAAACACAAGAATGAAACTCATACAGTAATTTAAAGTCTGTTATTTTACAAAGACTTGTATAATTAATAAGGTTAGGTTAGGAAAGATCTTGCATATTTTGATTTATTGAAAATACACAAAAGTACCCATTTAAGGAAGTAGCTGACTCTTCATAAAAGACTACCGGTCAAACACCACGCTTAATATGTAATTTGACAGGAAATGTTATATTATATGAACATAGCTTTCAGTTCAATCCTGAATTACATCCTGCCCATACAGCACTACAATCAAATACATAAACAGTTTTATGTTGTATTAACAAACATTATCATCTCTAAATTATTAACATTTAAATGTTAAGTCTTTCATTGTATTTAAACCAATGTTTGTTTCAGGTTCACCTATAATAATATAGATTAATGGTACTTTGATAGACTGATGCGGCCTAATAAGAAAGAAGAAATTGTAATATCAAATAATATAAACAAAAGTAGAAAACACAGTAAGTATAGCAGACTGAGAGCATAACAAAAGGTAACATCAGTCAAACTTTTAGTTTTGTCAAGTAGAACCATAATGTTGTTTATTGTATTCATAACACATTATTATACCACACTTCTTAAGACTGTACCAATACATTCTAATGCATTTGGAATAAAACTCAGTAAAACCCATTGTGAAACAAAGCTATGTAATCAATAAGCATCAGGAGCTTAAATTACTTTTGATAAATAATATGAAAGTAATAAAAAAAATATGATCTTGAATATTTTGTATTCTTTTTAATTCCTAAAATCCATTCCTTGGGAGTAATTAGCTTGTCATAATTTCATAATTTGTTCAAACATACCAGGATTCGAACCTGTACATACATGAAATTACAACTTTAATTACAATAACATGACTTTGTTTCCAGATATTAGCGCTTTATTCCATTCGCCACTTTGATTAGGAAATAATTAAACAAACTCAATAAGTACACTTCTGTATTTTTATTACTTTACAAGTTACATTAGAAACTGCTTTCAAATTCAATTTATAGCTGTTAATTCTGATAGATTGAGCTCATATATTTAGGTGTCAAAACAATATTGATATTAATCAAAGTTGAACAAGCTTCTAGATATTTGAATGTATGTTCCATCTCTTTCACATCACAACTCTTTGCAATGAGCACACTGCAGGGCTATGAGTCTCTCCCTGCGTATTTGTTTGCGTATGTTAAATAATTATTATTTGTTTTCGCACGATAAATCCATCATTTTATTCTTCAGGTGTTATATTTATGTCTGCAAAGAAAAAATAATCTTGATAAAGTAGGTACTTGGTTAAACAATGCATAGTAAAAGTTATTGCACTGATATCTAATTCATGTTTTATCTAAATCAGCTTAACTTAGTGAGAAGTAAACTCACGTTATAAACGATTATCGAGGATAACTGCGACGTTATAAACGATTCGAAAAAGTAACCGCCGAGTCGTCCGCCATTACAGACTACTCAAACTGAACATTTAACTTTAAAAAAACATTCACAGGCTAGGAAATTTGATTGGCATCATTTTCGCGTTTACAGCTTCCAAATCGAACCAATATCTTGGGAGATTTTATCATTTTAGATAACAACGAAAAATTAAAAAAAACTGGACGACAGCGAGAGCGACATCGGCGCGGGTAGCGACGCGACACGTGGGGAATGCCGTTCTCGACGTCACCAGCGGGCAGCGGAGCGATTTGTCGCGGTTTCATACAAACTCAATACTTTCTATTATGTCGCGGAAATTGCTGCTCGCGCCGCTGTCGCTCTCGCTGTCACTGTCCCTGCCGTCCAGTTTGCAACCTTAGCATCTAAGCAAACATAATGAAAAATAATTTCAATATGTGTTACGTTACGTTTTGAAATGGTTATTAGAATAAACTGCATTATTAAGAAGTCATTCGAAGCTATTTATGTTACTACGCTTCACACATGAAGCCTAATTATTGCTTCTCCTCGCTAAGCTCGTCGTCGCAACTAACCGTTCCGACTAGATATTGAAATGCTTTCATTTTATAGTAACTTACGGATTATAAAAGACTAGCTGTTGCCCGCGACTTTGTTCGCGTGAATATAGGCTATTGCAGTTAGATAAATAAGATTAAGTAGGTACTATATCCTCCTTGAAATTCAAACTTATTCTATTCTAAATTTAGTCAAAATCGATTTAGTAGTTAAGCATTAAAATCGTTAAGTACTGATAGGTACACGGACAGAGTTACTTCAGAAACTGTTATTAAGTACATAGCTGTGCTTTGCAGGTTCACCCGGGTTTTTTGTGGAAAAGACCTACAAAATATACTGCAGTAAAAATAAAACAGGAATAGGTACTTACCTACGAATGGCATAGGTACTTACTGGGTAAAATTACTGGGGGCTTATATAATGTGGGTTTGTATAAATACCTACATTGTTTGTTATTGCATACTAACATTTTATAGGCCCCTATTATAGTAGGTATGTAGTAATAAAGTAAATAGGTATAATAATAGCTTATAAATATATAATCGCTCACACACATTTTATAAGCGCCCAGTACTTTTACCAGGAGCGGTTCTTTAGAATTCCTATTCCCTATTCCCATGGTTATTTTTACTATTCTTTAGATTTTTTATGACTTTTGCACAAAACCCAGGTGAAACTGCGGTGCAAAGCTATTTTTTATAAAAGTTTTTGCAGTAATTCCGTCGTCGGCCTGGATATCTGTTACTCTTTCAGAGCTACTAATACCGCGTTTCAATATCATAAAACTGTTCGTTGAGCCTACTACATACCTACATACAATACTTCACGCATGTACCCATTATAGTATACAAGAACAACAGAGGCACAGTACAGAACAGAATTACTGTAGATATCTGTACTGAGCCAGAAACTTAAAAACCATCTGATGTCACGACAAATTATGATAAAATTATGAAAGATAGAGACTATTGCAGTGACAGCGGGTCAGCCTATCAGCTACCAAAACGACAATAAAACCTCTGTCCCTTAACTGACATTTACAGTATGTCCGTATATTTTCAGAGAAGAGAAGCAGTTGTTACTTTCTATGTTTTTCTTTCATCCAGCACGGAAGTAAACTTATGACAATCCGTTTAATTTTTGAAAACGGTCATGAATTTTGACGAAATCAAGCAGGCAAGTATACAAAATTTTTGGCTGCATAGGGTCTGCTTAGAGAAACCCTACTATCCCTGGATAAACGTGGCGGGAGTAGGATCCCTTGAGGGTCGGCTGACTGAAATCTGCTGCCAAATATCACCACTCCAGCGGTGATGTGTCCTGAAAATGTTTTATAAAGAACCAGTTTTATCATAAGGTAAAATATGCCTCATATATTTTTACACTTGGATACCATAAGGTAAGATTGAGGCAAAACTCGAAATTAGTCGCTGATTTTAAAATAAAGTACGAAGGTAGGTATGTTTCTGTTTTGGCTATGTCGTTTGCTATCTCGGAGAAATTGCTAGGCACGAGAGGCCGGCTGAGACGCCAGCGAACCATCCGTTCGCGCGCGTAGGTATTTTTTTGAGGAAGCTATTTTAAAATTATGGTAAATGTATAAGAGAAATCACATATTTATTATGGTTTGATATTAACCAAACCTCAAAGATATGATTGAAAATATGCATAGGTAATTACTTAAAGGTATACTTAAATGCCAAAGAGAATACACAGAATACTATATATTGCTTTTAGGTTCGCAATTTCACACGAATTACTTTTAAAATAAACGCAGGTATTTACGAACCTACATGTATAAACTTTTCAGCGCGTTAGAAATGTAACTTTCAATGTGATTTTGGCTCAGACAGTACTAATTTTATCTTCATTATATATCTGTCCACTATTTAGGTTTATATCTACTTCAATTAAAGCGTTAAAGATTTAGCATACCTATTTTATAAAGAACTTGTCAAAAATCTCTTATCGACGACGCCCACCTAATCAACAACTACATATAACATTTCAATATCTTTTTTCCAGGATCGCTTTAGTTCATCTGACATTGAGTAAATGGTTTAACTGACAGCGTAGAATAATAAAAAATCTCGGGATCCTTTTTAAATTCAAATTTACCGTATTACTTGTAACTCCAGTAACATGAAAATATCAACTTAAACAAGTTTGTGCCTTGTAGGATTAGCCAAACAGTCCTTTGCCCAAATTCTACTTCACTTATGTTTTCAAGTTTTCAACCGACTTCCAAAAAAGGAGGAGGTTCTCAATTCGTCTGTATTTTTTTTGTGTCTTTGATACACGATATATTGGACTATTATGTTTTTTTTTTAAATTGTTGTTTCATATGATAGAGGAGAGGATACTTCATTGTTGGTCCCATTTAAAAGAGATGTCCCACCCTCAGGTAGGAAACCTTTACAGCATCTCAAAAAATTTTTCTACAAAAAATACTAATAATGCGATATACCAAATAGTTCTGTGCTTCAAACATAAAAACGAATCCATATTACTTACGTTATTTTCATTTTATCATATATGTTAGTTTTTTGTGGTGCAATAGTACAGTTAACTTTTTTGTTTGAACGAAAATGCAAAGTAATTCTGTGGTAATTTGTGTGTTAAAAACTGTTCTTTATGTTTATGGCTATAATTTCGCTCGGTTTACATAGTCCTAGCCAAGGTCTATACAATCTTGGGACATCTCTTTTCATTGAAATCGGTTGAGTACTTCATTGAAAATTTCAAACTTTTGAAAAAATATGTATGATTTCGGAGAATGTTTAGGTGCGGAGAATTTTTTGACATGAAGTCGGTTTTTAATGCTCTGCATTCGTTGTTTATTGAATTTAATAATACTTAATATTTCTTAATACCTATCTTTACAAAGGTTTGTTGTCTTTTTTTAAATAGATATTTAATTACCTATGTCAGCCTGCGCCGTGCCACTGCTGGGAAGAATATAAATTCTGATTACCTATTTCCATTGAACTTTAAAATAACCGTTATTTAAATAATGGATGTCTGGTCGGGCTATGTTTTAAGGTACGGAACTAATCCAAATATGGACATTCCCTGGTTGCTTCACTCAGTGTAAGATTTACCAAAGAAATCTAATAAATTTTTTTTATATATCATATATCTATCAATTAAACTTTCGTGACAAAAATTTAGACGATTTTCGGGTTGTATACAAGGATTGAAAATTTTCCCCTAAAACTGAAAAAGAATAGCTATAGGTAGGTAGGTACCTGCGAAGGTGAATTGGTGAATTGGCATTGGACAAGCTTATAGAAAATTTAATACGTGTTCATATTAATGTAAAGAAAATCAATCAATTAATAATACCTACCAGTTAGAAAACTGCTAAAAGTTGTGTGGGTACTTATATTTATAGGTTATTATATCTGGAATTAAGGTTTTATTTAGAGCTTATACTGAGAATTGTGGTAATTGTAACTAAACTTATATACTTAGAATTACCGCCAAAAAATACTTTGACCCTTTTAGCTCTTTTACAAAAAATAACACTTCTTAACACGAGAACCAAAGAAAATAATTATCCGATTAAGTCGCGACTGCACTTTAAATCAAAGACCAAACGTAGTAGGTAAATGATCATTGATCACCAAATCTTATCGAACAATTTTATAGTCTGACAAGGATCTTTTGGCGCGTGGCGAAAATTGGAACTAACCACCGTCTTGGGAAATGTCACTTCATGACTTTCATCGCTCATATTTGTTAATGTATTCTTAAATTCAATATTAAGATATGAAATACTCTAAAATTTTCAAAATGTGGGCTGACTTATTGTAGTTATAAAATTGAAGAAGTTGTTTTCAGTAAGTTAAACAATTTGACGTTTAAATAAAACCCTTTTTAAGAGTGAAGAAGCAAGTTGCCTCTGCAATGTTTACATATAGACATACCTACCTACTTTGAAAAATAATCTTTAGAATATAATTTATTTAATTTTTAAAATCTCAATAAAATTACGATTTCAGGAGAATTGCCTCTTTGGAAAGACTGTATGAAAAGAGAAGAAAGATAAACAAAGTTTTTACAAACCTTTTAAAATACCAGCATTTCTAGATACGAGTAGCTACTTAATAAAGAAAGTAGAGGTGACGAGGATAACGAGGAAAACAATTTATCATATAATATGATATTATTTTATGTTAGGTACTCTATTTTTGATGATTGAGGCTGGTTGCACAGAACCGATATGGACCGGTTAGGTTAGGAGGTTAATGCAAGGAGCGAAGCAAAGTGGAGCTCCTTGCATTAACCTCCGTGGTTATTTTTTTTATAATCGCACAAAACAGAGTATATTACACTTTCAATATTTTGTCCATGGTTTAATAGCCTCGGCCTATATGACTTTAACCTCGACTTTCGTTAATTATAAATAATAATAATAGATAATTATTAATATTCTTCAATGATTCACACTTACCGTCACATCTACATAATATATGTATAATGCCGAAGGAAACTGCCTGCTTAGTCCACAGGAGGCGCTGATTACGCTAGAACCACAACAACTGTCAAATACCATAGAAGAAGTAAATTTTATATGTTAGTGTTTGGTATTTGTTTGAGTCAAGCGTATGAAGCGACTTCTACTTAGTGGTTTTCGTTTTCTTCTCCGTTAGCTGGGAATCTACATTATTAGCTGGCGTTTTTTCTTCCCAGATAGTTATAATACTTTGCGGACTAAGCGGCATTTAAAATTAGATCTGATTAATTTAATATGAGGCTTTCGTGACTATTAAGAATAAATTAAGATGGTAGGCATAAACTATTATATATCTGATATAAACCTGAGAATAATTGACACATTTCCATTTATTTGGCTATAATAGGACTAGAATCATACTTATGAAAAAAAGCTTCTCCATACAAAGCAAGTCCATTCCTACCAAATGCAAAAATCTGTAAGTAATTTGAAACAAACGACAAAGTAGAGCCGAAATGTAAAGAGGACCGTGTTGGGTCCTTACTAAATTAAAACAAGCGACATTAATAATCTTATAGTACGACATTTGGTCGTCCTTATTAAATTTTAAAGTAAAACTTTTCCATTTAAACTATACAGGAACTGAACAGTTCCGAATCCAAATTGTAGAATGGTGGGAAAAGATGCTAGAGTGTGTTCAATTTCGCGCAAAGTATCGCTTGGTTGGTATGTTTAACTTTTACGCCTTTTACTTTAATGATTAATTTTTTTATAGAAAATTACCTGTGTTAACTTTTTTTTTGAAGGAGTATAGGTAATGCTGCATAACATGTTGTGTTAGTAATGCACCGAGGCCTACTATTAAAAAAAAAACAAGCGTGCGTGCCGCGAAAACTAAACAAACAAAAGAAAAGAAAATAGATATCGCTATACTTTTTTTGTAGGTTTGAATTTTAAGAGTGTTCCTTAAAACCTATACTTATTTGTGCTTTAATATTATTTTAAATAGTTTGTGTTTGACCTATAGGTAGATGTGTGAGTATTTATTTCTTAGAAAAATTATTTTGTTACAACCTTAGGTAGATCGTAACAAGTCTCATTAAGCTTCTTACGAAATACGAAAATAACTTCACGCCCATATGTCTATTGCAGTGACAGGGGGTCAACCTACCGCCCATAAAAACACAAAAACCATAAAAACACGAATAAAACCTTCGTCCCCTAAGTAACTTTTTCAGGAAGAGAAGCAGCCGGTACATTCTATGTATTTCTTTAGCTCCCAGTCCAGCATGGGATATATTGAAATACGAACATTAACATTTTTGAATCAGTAAAATACTTAAATCAAATTATATTTAATAGGTAAGTATTTAGAACACAGACAGCATTAGCAATTTGATCAGACTCTTTTTTTTCCCAATACAAATGTTTCTTTTGCTGTGGCTTTTTCTATTTCCAAAGGCAATTTCACGTGTAAAGTCTTGTGTTGTTTATGTTTACGCTATACATCTTTACACGAATGATTGATGTAGGTAGGTAGGTACCTACTTAGTAATGTTCCAGACGAAAATCTCAAAATAAACGACTGATTTTCCGTTACTTAATAAAATACCTAAGTACTTATATAAATATTTCAAAATGTATAAAAGAAATCACATAATTATTATGGTTTGATATCAATCAAACCTCAAAGATATGATTGAAAATATACATAGGTATTTACTTTAAGGTATACTTAGATGCCAAAGAGAATACACAGAATAATATATATTTTGCTGATAGGTTCGCAATTTCACACGAATTACTTTTGCGAATATCATAAGCCAAAAAAATAAATCCAACTGTTCGTTTCTGAGATAAGCACTTTCAAACTATCTTTCAGGTTTGGTTATTATACCTTCCTAAAAATTATGCATGTTTAAAATAAACGCAGGTATGTACGTACCTACATGTATAAAATTTTCAGCGCGTTAGAAATGTAACTTTCAATGTGATCTTAGCTCAGACAGTAATCATTTTATCTTCATTAATATATCTGTCTACTATTTAGTTTTATTTTATTATTTAGCATAGGTACTTACCTATTTTACAAAGTTCTTTGCCAAAAATCTCTCAACGACGAGACGTCCTCCTAATATAACATTTCAATATTATTTTTCCAGGATCGCTATAGTTCATCTGACGTTGGGTAAATGGTTTAACTGACACCGTAGAATAAAAAAAAATCTCGGGATCCTTTATAAATTGAAATCAACCGTAATACATGTAACTCCAGTAACATGTAGATATTAATTAAAACAAGCCAAACAGTCCTACAGTCCTTTACCTAAATTCTACTTTACTTATGTTGGTATAATAATTTGAATTTGAATACCAAGCTTTCTATTGCAATGGATTAAGTAAGTAATAGAGTACTCACTCAACTTTCATTTTTCCCAGGAAACTAAGTTGAATTAACTCTCTTCTGAAATGCTTACTTCCTATTTTTATTTTTCATTAGGTAATGTTTTTTAGTGTCGCGACATGTCTTAGCGAAATATAATTCAATGTTTTCAGTAGCACTTGTGGGATCTCACATTTGGAAAAGCAGTTGCCAAGAAAAGGTTTACTATGTGTTGTCCTAAAAATGTAACATGATTAAAATAACACTGTCAGTAAAACTTATGATAGAACCTTTAAGGAAGTTTCGAAAAATCATCACTTTATGGACCAAAAATATTTTTAGTAGAATGCTTTCATTAGGTAACAAAGGTACCATTTTCTAATACCTATTCAAGCCCTTCATTGCGTAATTGTAGAACAAACACCCATACTTCTCTCCAAACTTTTAGGTAGGTACATTTATAATATTATAAATTGAATATTAGTAAGATAAGCTTAGTGTTATTAAGTTTTTACATTTGATAACACTAAGCGATTTCTTCCAGGCAATCCGTTACCAGAATAAAAATATCACAAAGTTATAAGAGGGCAGAGCATTTGACTTGATATAATAAATACTACATGAAATATATTTCAGTTTACGGACTTATTCAAAATAGACATAAGTATTCTATGGTTGCTGCACCCACTGCGTAAGACTTATCAAACTTTCTCTCGTGATTAAAATTTAAACGATTTTCGAAATATAGGGTTAGATACAAGGATTGAAAAGGTTTCCCTGAAACTGAAAAAAGGAATATACCTATTTAAACCTGCGAAGGTGAATTGGTGACAGGCTAATAAAAAATCTGAGACGTGATCGTATTTATGTAAAGAAAACCAATCTATTAATAATACCCATTTATAATACTAATCAATCATACGTGATGAATTAACGACAAAATACAAAAAAATAACAAGAAAACAATGAAATTTGTTGGGCACTTACCTATTTGTTTTAGTCGCGACTGCACTTCAAATTCAAAGACCAAATGTTGCAGGTACCTAAATGATCACCAAATCTAAGCGAACCATAATTCAATGTCTTAATTCTATCTAAATAAACCACTTTGATTGCCATAAAACATTAGCGTCATTAGCACATTACTTATCTACTTTGAAAACGATTGGATGCACCCAACACTGACTGGTTTGACAGGTTCACTCTACTTCCGATAACCACAACACTGAAAACCTGGACAATCCTACAGTGTTTGTACGTATACGTAGTAGGTTCGGTCACAGGTCATTCGAAAGTGTATGCGGCACTTCGCTGGCCACTATCACGGTACCTGCGCGAGCCGGTGAAACCTGATTAACCTAACCTAACCGTTCCAAAGACATGTTTTAATGCGTTCACTTATTCATGACTTAAGTTTAAAGATAGATTAATTACGCGTCTTATATACTATTATTTAGTTAATAAAATGCTTCGCTGGCCGCTCCCACGACACCACTCACTGAGCTCGCTCGGCTCGTGCACGTGTGGCCCCCGTGAACTCTATTTGCTCCTCATTTCTACCCTCGTCGTCGCACCTACCTGCTGCGACCGGATGTTCCGATGTACTCATTTATTAATAACCAGTATAGGTATTTAAATTACCATTAAAAGTATAGCAATAACGTTCTTGAAATCGTAGCACGCAGTGCCTACTGAAAATCTGGACAGCGACCATATGAAAGTAGTGAGCTCAGGACCAAACAACCCGGACATGCCAAGGAAGTGGTCATACGGACGTGTTTATGGCATTTCGCCAGCAGTTACCGCGGCACAACACGGCTTACGCGCGTGTCTTACATGTCTTACCCGACTGCTCCTCCTCGCTACGCTCGTCGTCGCACTTAGTGTGTGTTGTCCTGGCGAAAAAAGTTCGAATTTCTTATATTGAGGTTTACAGGTTTTCAGTGTGTCACCTCGTGTAATCGTGTGTGAAAAGTAAACTTTTGTGTGTCCATCCATTGCGAAGTTATTCACAGCAAACAGTTTTCGCTGGGACAACGTTGTCCTGGCGGAGTATTTTTTACCCGTAGACTTAGAGGGATTTTTTTTTGGTTTTCCAGACAACACACACTTAACACACAATTTGCAAATTGGGAAACAATTTCAGTATGTCTTGAGTTTTCAAATGGTTAGAACAAATTGCATTATTATCAATTACCTAATTAACGAATAAGGTAACACTGTAAATCTAGACAGCGATCATAGTGCTCATTCAGATTTATTTATGGTACCTACTTCGCGGCCGTTATCGCGGAAATCGTACCGCTCGCTTCGCTCGCTCTTCTTGCAAAGTTATAGCCTATGAGACCTAAGGACTCTTTACTACGACTGCAGCACGCGCAGACTCAACAGTCAACCCAACGCGGTGCGCTTGCGCGCCGCGCAACGCAGAAAACCTAGTTACTATATATATAGCTTAATTCCGACTCACTGACATAATTGTTCTCCCAGTTGCCGTGGTCGTGGAAAATCGAAATTTGGTGGGTCGGTTCGGTTTTCGAAGGGGACCCGGGGAAAACTTTCAAAAGTCGCAATAGTCGTTCCCGAGCCGAGATACAGCAACTTTTTTGTTTACCGGGGAATCGTGCTCAAATTCAGGTCGAAGGTGTCCGGGGGTAAGGCCGTCGAAATGGCGCAAAAAAATTTGGAACTTTTTTTTTTTTTAACTATTCTCCCATACTAGCTTCGGAAAATCCGGGCCCGGCTTCGGCCGGTTTTCGGCGTGCCGTTCGGGTCCGGGGCGGCGCAGGGGGTTGAAATTTCGAACTTAAGGGTTTAGATAACCCCGTCATCGGGGCGTGCGGGAATCGAATCGCCATCTTTTGTTTTTAAATGGCGCCCGAAGAAATTTTTGCGAAAATGGGGGTTTTTTGATGTTTTTTGAGAAAAAAAAGTGCAAAGCGAAGGGTGATGTGTACGAATTTTACATATCGTGATCTGGGGCCGACGACACGTCCGGATAAGTGCGAAACGTCGCGGGGGAGGCGTTCAAATTGTGCCAAAATCGAAAACGACTATGGAATTTTTCCGACTATTTCCCGGATTTTCAGTTTTCTCAGCCGACGCCGGCCGAACGGTGAGGGCCATTCAGGTTTTCGTCCTCGGAGGTCGTAGCCGACGAGACGGGCTATTTTTTAGACCGCAACGGCACCTTTCGACCTTCACGGGCAGCTCGCACTGATCACTTTTGTGTTTTGAAGAATCGCCGAAAATGACCGTTTTCGACGGGAGTCGATTCGAGTACTACCGAATGCGATCCTCGTCGATTCCATCGCGTACGATCTCTTCATTAGACCATTTCACCGGGGGTCTTCCTTTACCGGACTCGATTCCGATGAATATTTTACGAGATTTTACGAGTTTAAAACGGTCGCGTTTCGCGGTATCGCGGTGTAGGGCGCGCGCGGCCGAGTCGGCGTTTCGCGGGGCCGCCACGGCTAAACCGTAAGAGATGCATCGAAGCAATGTTCCACAAAGCGGTAGCTCTACATCCGGGGCACATTTGATTGCAAGGTGGTAAACGGCCATCTGTTACGGTTCACCGACTGCAGCCGAGATTGCAGCCGAGAACGTAAATTTCAAGGAAAATTTTGAATTTGGAAGCCCTTTTCTCAGATACGGTATTAATCCTTATCCTTTAAATTACTTTAGTTGCATTTGTGAGTTATCGCTGATTATTGTGCACTTTATTTCGTCTCATTCGGGTGAGGGGATCAGGAGGGGCAGCAAATTTAAAGAAAAAGGCGCGCCGCCGTCCGCAGCCGGGGTCGATCGCTCCCGACGCCCGCCGCCACTGAGCCAGCGGAGATACAGCAAAATGATGTATCACCGAAACGTGGAGGAATAACGTGGCTACGATTGCTTCATACACACCTCTTACCTGCGAGCTTGAAATAAACCGCAAAAGCGTAAAAGTTTAAAATTTCGATATTTTTTTTCCACAGTTGCTCACCTTTGAAAATTTTTTTCATCGATATGAAATGGATATTCATGATTTTCAATACCCTACTCAGATTCGGTGTTTTGTTCTGATTAAAGTTGTAGAACACGCCATTCCACTCACAACAATGGTTTAGGCTGTGGGGCGGATTGAAACAAAACGCACCCTAAACGCCCGACCGCAGCAGCGGCTACACAGTATGAAATATTTTCATATATTTCAAATTCAGTTCCGCACCAATGTTTCTCATCACTAGACCTATAAATTCTCAAAAGACACCCCGTATCCAAGTATCGAGGATAACTCGCAGTTGACGATTATAAACGATTCGAAAAAGTAACCGCCGAGTCGTCCGCCATTTTAGACTACTCAAACTGAATATTCAACTTTAAAAGTACATTCACAGGCTAGGAAATTTAATTGGCATCATTTTCGCGTTTACAGCTTCCAAATCGAACCAATATCTTGGGAGATTTTACAGTTTTAGATTTCAACGGGAAATTGAAAAAACCGTTTCGATTTTTTTGAATTTATGGAAATTTGGGGAAATTCATTTTCCAAACTTTTGAAAATAAATCGACCTGAGCAGCTTTTTGCTAAAATGTGAAATTTGAGATATCGCGCTCAAATTTTGGTTTGGGGGCTTTCTGGGGACCGCCGTTCAGGTGCAATAGTTTTTTTTTTTTTTTTTAATTTTTTGACCATGTCTCCATACAAAGGTTTGAAAATTTCCACCCGGATTCCGTAGCTTCTTGGCTCGCTACGGGCCACTCGGACACCGCAGGAGCTTGCGATTTCTAATGTAGCCGTTTGGATAGCTGGCCTTTCGGACCGTGAAGAAAAAAGTTGCGGTTTCTTCTTATTTTCCGTTTTCTTTTTTTTTCCCATACAAAATTACCTCAAAATGGGGGATTTTAGGTTATTTGACAATAAAATGAGTTGGAATTGTTGTATTTTGATACGGTTTTTTTCATCGTTTACAGCCGTCGCCGAGACGACTACACGCGTACAAAACGACTTTGATTACTCTTTCAAATTTATTTTAAAGAAAAAAGAAAAAAAAAATTCATAGAAAATCGTTTTTTTCTTGGCGTTTATTGGCGGATGCTGCCCAAACGCGTATTGCGATTAACGAATGCGACCTATCATGTTGTAGGTATTGAGACGGACTTTATGGTTGCCTACAAAAACCCTGATCTGTCTTTTCAAAATACACCACAAATGCCACTTTTATATTTGAAATATCATAAAAAGTGACGATTTTCAACAAAATATCGTTTTATTTTCGACAATGGGAATCTTAAACGAGATAAACGTGCTGGATCGCTTCTACACTATGCTGAGACTACAATCAGGTGAACTGGATTCGCTTTTTTCAGAACATTCTAGGAAATACAGCGACTTGAAAATGCGCCTCATACCGCTACGTACGAGCGTGGCCGCGGATGTGTTTCGCGGGGCTCTCGCGGCTAAACCATAAGAGATGCATCCACGAAATGTTCAACGAAACGGTAGCTCTGCTTCGGGAGCACATTTGTGTGATAAGTAGAAAACTTGCACCTATAATAAATAACTCACAAAAGCCGAAATCCTAAAGAAATGCTCAAAAAAATGTTTGAAAACTTTGAATTTCGAACCGATTTTGCCCAAAATGTTTCTATTTAGGTCCCGTAAAATATAAAGAAACGTTGTGCATCCAATGCTGATGATTTTACATTTTGTTTCATGACATTTGGATCGAAACCAAGCATTTTTTTCTCATTAGGGTTGTCAAAGTCAATTTTCACCTCGAACGCTCCCGACGCCTATTGCCGCCGACCTGTAGGAGATGGGTTTGAATAATGTTTGACGAAAACGTAGCCGACAAATTTAGCTACAATTTCTCCTTACACAACTTTTACCCATGTGTTTTAAATAAACCATAAACCGTAAGAGCCTGGGTAATTTACCATTATAAATTTATACAAGGCAATTTTAACCTTTCAAAGTATATGAATAGGCTAGGAAATGTCATTACGACAATAATTGCGTTTCAAAAAAAATTAAGAAAGCCTAAATCTTTATATTTCATCATTTTTGTAACTTGGTACTTTAAATTGACCTCCGCGAATGTCCCATAAAACACTCAAAGAAGTCGGGCCCTACATGTTCTGTCATAGATTGCGATAAGAATTTGAAATTCTATGCGGCTCTGTGATTGGACGAACAGCTTCTAGGAGCGCTTGCTTAGCTTCTGTTTATGGGCTCTTATTGGATGATACGATTCGCGGCATAGTCACATCTGTCAGTCAGTCAGTGTTATCAAAGGCAGTGTTGACCCTCTTGGGGATTTTCTCTAAATTTGGGGCAAATAGTTTTAAACGGGGGCTTTTTAGGTGAAGGATATTTTTGGGGTTTTCTTTACGGGTTTTGTCACTACCTGCAATTTTAGTCCAAAAATTGTGATTCCATTCAAATTTGATTCATGTAGGTAGATATTTAAATGTATTTTTTTATCATTTAAAATTAAAAAATTATTTCCTAAAAGACAGAGCTTAAAATTATATAAAATTATAATACAATTTACGTATTTATCAGCACTGCATAGACTGTATCTTTATTTTCAAGGTTAGTTTACTCCAAAAACTGTAATTTCATTCGAATTTGTTTCATGGAGGTACATAATAAATTGTGTTTTTTTTAACATTCAAAAATTAATCTTATTATTTAAAGACAGAGTTTAAAATAATATAGCTATAAATATTTATAATTACTTTGCTTTGATAATTTACGTATACTTTTCTAAAAATACTTGGGGGTTTTCAAAAATCTTAGGATACAATATTGTTAGACATTGGCAGCACAGAATCTAAATTTTTCTATTATGGTTATGTTATGTATGATAATGAATTAAATATTTTTTTTGTTAAAATAGTTAATTTCATCAGTCCTCAAACGATAGTGCTTCTCTGATAGTGATCTGGATCTGGCACCTATGTAAGTAATATTATTTTTCAGTTTCATTTAGTTTCATAGCAAATATTTTGATTTTATACGTTAGAAATTTCTAGCTTTAAAAACATTAGTCACTTTCAGATTCGCTAACTTGTTTCTTTAATGTCTAATTAGGAGACTTGTTGACTCAAAAGTTGATAACATAAACTGATTTTGTAGCTTTTAAATTTGACAATTAGATATTGTATTGTCGAATATAGCCTAATGTTGTTTTTATGGAATTCTACTTTTATCTTGAATTGTTTTCACGGCCGACTATTTACTGAACTATTAATATTTACTGCACACAACAGGGACTTTGTTTAATCATAGTGGTATGTCAATACAACTGTTACATTAAATTTTCTTTATTTTTTATTTTGTTTATGAAAAGTAAGAAGAAAAAAGTTTAAATATTTACTTTTGTTTAATAAAATGTTACTCCTGTTTAAATGATTTTTGTTTCCTGGATGAAATCATAAAAACTGGAGGAATCTCTTTGTCTAAGGATATCTGCAAAGTCTATTCCATTGTGATGTTTATGACTTACCCAGCAATTTTCACCTTATCATTATTCAGACATATTTTGAATTGTTCCTTTAAAATAATAAGAAATCACAAGAATAGTTATACAGATACACAATATAAAAGATACCTTCAATGTGTATAATTTCTTTGACAGCTACCAGCCCTTACTGCTCCTTAAAATTGCTGTATAATATCAGTAGCCGGGGGATTTGAGCTAGCATTATAACCTTACATTGAATTGATGGATGTATTTCAAAAGGTGTTTGAGAATAGAATAGTATCTGGGGTTGAGAGTAGAGACCACATATTGATTGGTCTTGGGACCTGTCTGGGAAGAAAAGAATACAGGGAGGAGGGTGAGAGGGGGCAGTTAAAAAAGATGTGGTCAGATGTCCCAGGTTCCAGTTTGCAATCGCACAATGGGGAATTACAAACTCCGATTATGTTTAGGAAAACAGGGGAGCAGTAATGGCCAAGCCTCAGTCTACAGACAACTGAGGTGGACCGTTTATCTGCAGCTTTAATTTTAAAAAACCAGGGCTTAGTAGGTATGTTTTGTTGAATCTCACCATAATGTTTGGCTTTTAGTTTGCGAGATCAGTCCCATGAGGAGCTCCAACATGTTGCCATTCACTGGCTAAGAGGCGGAGATCCTGAGCATAGCACATATAGTGATTCAAGGAACCAATTGGGATGGAGTCTTTCACAAAGGAGTCGGCAGCTGTGTTACCGGCAATGCCCCAATGTCCAGGAATCCAAGCCAGGACAACATTTATCGAGTAACTACTGTAAGAAATTATATGAGGTAATCTTTTTAGACACTCTCAAATAATAATTCTAGACAGCAGGCAAACTTTTAAGTTTCTTAAAGTGGAGCCATGGATGTTTTTAAATTACTATAGACACACATTTGATGTGTTTAGAATTAAACTCATACTGTCAAGGTTAGACAAAGATCTTGCATATTTTTTAAGGAAGTAGCTGACTCTTTATAAAAGACTACCGGACAAACACCATGCTAAACATGTAATTTGATAGTAAATCTTATATGAACATGGCTTTCAGTTCAATCCTGAATCACATCCTGCCCATACAGCACTACAATCAAATACATAAGCAGTTTTATGTTGTCTCTTTATACCAGATCTGCAGGTATTAAAGTCTATTTCATAATGATGTTTACCAATTATCAAGCATTTACCTTTCCATTATTTGAACTCATTTCATGTTATTTGTTGCTCTTATACGAAAAATATGAAATTACAACAGTTATACTGGGAAACAATATGAACAAAACCTTCGAACAATACCTATGTTTAATTGAAATTTTTGGTTTCTTACTTTGATGTTATCTTTTTCGATACTCTCAAATTATTATTACAAGACTGTTCTGGTGATGCTAGACTTCTCCACTGCAGGCTAACTTTTCAAATTTTTAAAGCAAAACCACAGATGTTTTTATATTTTATAAGCACTACTAATATACATTTGATGTGGAAATTAAACTCATACTGTCACTTAAAGCCTGCAATTTTACAAATCTTTATGTTTCATTAGTATAAATATTAATTTATTTATCTACAAAGCAGCCATTTTAGAAAGTATCTGATTCTTAGTAAAAGACTACCGAACAAACACCACACTAAAAATGTTATTTGACAGTAAATTTTATATGAATGTGGCTTTCAGTTTAATCCGCAATTATATCCTGCCCACTTCAATCAAGTACATGAGCAGTTTTATGTTGTATAGACAAACATTGTCATCCCTAAATTAATAACATTTCAACAGTAACTGTTTCATTGTGATTAAACCAGTGTTTGTTTCAGATTCACCTAATGATTCTGAAGGTTGAACAATACAGCAGCATCCAATACTGATACATAGCTTCATAGTCAATGAGCATGCAATGGTACTCTTATGGAATGGAAAAAATAACATATATAATCTTATGGAATATATTTCTTAATAAAAATATGATCTTGAATATTTTGTGTTATTTTTAATCCCTAAAATCCACTTCACAAGCCTTGGAAGTAATTAGTATGTTATATTTTCATCATGTACCTATTCAAACATGTCAGGATTCTAACCTGCAGTGTGAGCACAGAACTTTGTCGACTTGCATGTTTATGAATGTTTGTATAGTATAGAGTCGGTTGCAAGGTTTAAGTAATATTTTTTTTATTTTTCAGTTAATTAAGAGTACAACATGTTAACAAACATTCAAAATTAACAAAAGACACATTTATTTAAGCTGGCTGTGCGGCAATGGATCGATTTCAATTATTTCTGACCAACCGTCTCCATACTATACGAACATTAGTAAACATAGGAGTCGATAAAGTTCTGTGCTCACATATATAGTTAGGTTCTAGCTTTAGTACATTTGCAACTTGATGAGGGAATAATCAAACAAACTTAATGTTTCTGTATTTTTATTAATACACAACTTAAATTAGGAACAGCTTTCAAATTCAATTTATAGGTGTAATATTATGGCGCATATATTTTGGTGTTGCATGCAATTCTATAAATTTGAATGTTTGAGTCATGAGTTGCAGGGCTATGAGTCTCTCTCTGCGTGTTTGTTTGCATAAATATTTTGAGTATCATAATTCACCAATATCATATTGTTTCTGTACGATTGATCCATCATTTTAATCTTCAGGTGCTATATTTATGTCTGCAAAGAAAAAAACATCTTAAATGTAGTTAAAACACTGCATAGTAAAAGACATTGCACTGATTGGCTGTTTCATCTAATTAAGCGTAGCTTAGTTAGAATCCAACCATAATGAATTATTACCTACCTCGGCGACTTTCTTTCATATCCTTGTGTATGTATGTTGTTGAATTTGAGGTTAATTTTGTTTACACTAACAAACACAGGCAAGGGTTTAGTAGTTTTTAAAACTTAGGATAAGTTATACAGCCTGTTTAGTGATTTTTCAACGAAAAATACATTTCGGTTCATTAATTGATTTTTAAATAAAAATAGTGAAATTATGTCAAACATGTACATTTAATACAAAGTTTATATACTATGAAATACCAAGAGAATCTCTTTAATTATCCTTTTGGTTTCTAAAAATCTTGTAGTAGGTTCATCGTGGTAAATATGTTACGGTAAGAGTGAATAATTGAAGATTATTAATAATAACCGAAAGTTGAGGTTAAAGTCATATAGCCAGAGGCTATTAAACCATTGGATATCACATTTGAAAAATTTAAATCTATTATAATGATGGAGATAATATTTAAGTGACAGGGAAATTTACCGTAACATATACATCCCATATGACTTTTATCAATTGGAGGGCACCATAAGAGCTGTACCGGCTGAGGCTGGTTGCACAGAACTGACATGGACCGGTTAGGTTAGGAGGTTAATTCAAGGAGCGAAGCAAAGTGGAGCTCCTTGCATTAACTTTCGTGGTTATTTTTAAGCTATTGCATAGCTTCTATCGCAGGCCTTGAGCGTGGGCACCGAATCCAGAAATTCCGTAACGAAAAAAACCTAACATCCCCCACTCTGACCGGCACAGCGGTGATACTTTGATTTCATAACTTTACATGCGGGCTTTAATAAACAACCAGCGCCACCTACTAGGAACTTGTGGAACTTCATATTAGATCAAACATTACTGCATTAAAATTAATAAATAATTATAATTGCATAAGTTGATAAAAAATGCTATGCAATAGCTTTACCGCGGCAGTTTCGGAGTGCCACACGTCTTTTTTAAGATTTTGCATAGCTTCCATCGCGGGCCTTGAGCGTGGGGACCGAATCCAGAAATTCCGTAACAAAAAAAACCTAAAACCCCCCACTCCGACCGGCACAGATTATAATTGCATAAGTTGATAAAAAATGCTATGCAATAGCTTTACCGCGGCAGTCTCCGAGTGCCACACGTCTTTTTTTTATAATCGCACAAAACAGAGTATTCACCTTTTCAATATTTTGTCCATTGTGTAATAGCCTCGGCCTATATGACTTTAACCTCGCCTTTCGGGAATTATTAATAATAAATGATAATTATTAATATTCTTCAATTATTCACTCTTACCGTAACATCTACATATAGGTATGTATAGATAATGGCGAAGGAAACTGCCTGCTTAGTCCACAAGAGGCGCTGATTACGCTAGAACCACAACAACTGTCAAATACCATAGAAGAAGTTAATTTTATATGTTAGTGTTTGGGATTTGTTTGAGTCAAGCGTATGAAGCGACTTCTACTTAGTGGTTTTCGTTTTCTTCTCCGTTAGCTGGGAATCTACATTATTAGCTGGCGTTTTTCAAAAACAAAAAGTTTCTTCCCAGATAGTTATAATACTTTGCGGACTAAGCGGCATTTAAAATTAGATCTGATTAATTTAATATGAGGCTTTCGTGACTATTAAGATGGTAGGCATAAAATATTATATATCTGATATAAACCTAGAATAATTGACACATTTCCATTTATTTGGCTATAATAGGACTAGAATCATACTTATGAAAAAAAGCTTCTCCATACAAAGCAAGTCCATTCCTACCAAATTCAAAAATCTGTAAGTAATTTGAAACAAACGACAAAGTAGAGCCGAAATGTAAAGAGGACCGTGTTGGGTCCTTACTAAATTAAAACAAGCGACATTAATAATCTTATAGTACGACATTTGGTCGTCCTTATTAAATTTTAAAGTAAAACTTTTCCATTTAAACTATACAGGAACTGAACAGTTCCGAATCCAAATTGTAGAATGGTGGGAAAAGATGCTAGAGTGTGTTCAATTTCGCGCAAAGTATCGCTTGGTTGGTATGTTTAACTTTTACGCCTTTTACTTTTATGATTAATTTTTTTATAGAAAATTACCTGTGTTAATTTTTTTTTGATGGAGTATAGGTAATGCTGCATAACATGTTGTGTTTGTAATGCACCGAGGCCTACTATTAAAAAAAAAACAAGCGTGCGTGCCGCGAAAACTAAACAAACAAAAGAAAAGAAAATAGATATCGCTATACTTTTTTTGTAGGTTTGAATTTTTAGAGTGTTCCTTAAAACCTATATTTGTGCTTTAATATTATTTTAAATAGTTTGTGTTTGACCTATAGGTAGATGTGTGAGTATTTATTTCTTTGAAAAATTATTTTGTTACAACCTTAGGTAGATCGTAACAAGTCTCATTAAGCTTCTTACGAAATACGAAAATAACTTCACGCCCATATGTCTATTGCAGTGACAGGGGGTCAACCTACCGCCCATAAAAACACGAATAAAACCTTCGTCCCCTAAGTAACTTTTTCAGGAAGAGAAGCAGCCGGTACATTCTATGTATTTCTTAAGCTCCCAGGGATATATTGAAATACGAACATTAACATTTTTGAATCAGTAAAATACTTAAATCAAATTATATTTAATAGGTAAGTATTTAGAACACAGACAGCATTAGCAATTTGATCAGACTTATTTTTTTCCCAATACAAATGTTTCTTTTGCTGTGGCTTTTTCTATTTCCAAAGGCAATTTCACGTGTAAAGTCTTGTGTTGTTTATGTTTACGCTATACATCTTTACACGAATTATTGATGTAGGTAGGTAGGTACCTACTTAGTAATGTTCCAGACGAAAATCTCAAAATAAACGACTGATTTTCCGTTACTTAATAAAATACCTAAGTACTTATATAAATATTTCAAAATGTATAAAAGAAATCACATAATTATTATGGTTTGATATCAATCAAACCTCAAAGATATGATTGAAAATATACATAGGTATTTACTTTAAGGTATACTTAGATGCCAAAGAGAATACACAGAATAATATATATTGCTGATAGGTTCTCAATTTCACACGAATTACTTTTGCGAATATCATAAGCCAAAAAAATAAATCCAACTGTTCGTTTCTGAGATAAGCACTTTCAAACTATCTTTCAGGTTTGGTTATTATACCTTCCTAAAAATTATGCATGTTTAAAATAAACGCAGGTATGTACGTACCTACATGTATAAACTTTTCAGCGCGTTAGAAATGTAACTTTCAATGTGATCTTAGCTCAGACAGTAATAATTTTATCTTCATTAATATATCTGTCTACTATTTAAATTTATTTTATTATTTAGCATAGGTACTTACCTATTTTACAAAGAACTTGCCAAAAATCTCTCAACGACGAGACGTCCTCCTAATATAACATTTCAATATTATTTTTCCAGGATCGCTATAGTTCATCTGACGTTGGGTAAATGGTTTAACTGACACCGTAGGATAAAAAAAAATCTCGGGATCCTTTATAAATTGAAATCAACCGTAATACATGTAACTCCAGTAACATGTAGATATTAATTAAAACAAGCCAAACAGTCCTACAGTCCTTTACCTAAATTCTACATCACTTATGTTGGTATAATAATTTGAATTTGAATACCAAGCTTTCTATTGCAATGGATTAAGTAAGTAATAGAGTACTCACTCAACTTTCATTTTTCCCAGGAAACTAAGTTGAATTAACTCTCTTCTGAAATGCTTACTTCCTATTTTTATTTTTCATTAGGTAATGTTTTTTTAGTGTCGCGACATGTCTTAGCGAAATATAATTCAACGTTTTCAGTAGCACTTGTGGGATCTCACATTTGGAAAAGCAGTTGCCAAGAAAAGGTTTACTATGTGTTGTCCTAAAAACGTAACATGATTAAAATAACACTGTCAGTAAAACTTATGATAGAACCTTTAAGGAAGTTTCGAAAAATCATCACTTTATGGACCAACAATATTTTTAGTAGAATGCTTTCATTAGGTAACAAAGGTACCATTTTCTAATACCTATTCAAGCCCTTCATTGCGTTATTGTGGAACAAACACCCATACTTCTCTCCAAACTTTTAGGTAGGTACATTTATAATATTATAAATTGAATATTAGTAAGATAAGCTTAGTGTTATTAAGTTTTTACATTTGATAACACTAAGCGATTTCTTCCAGGCAATCCGTTACCAGAATAAAAATATCACAAAGTTATAAGAGGGCAGCGCATTTGACTTGATATAATAAATACTACATGAAATATATTTCTGTTTACGGACTTATTCAAAATAGACATAAGTATTCTATGGTTGCTGCACCCACTGCGTAAGACTTATCAAACTTTCTCTCGTGATTAAAATTTAAACGATTTTCGAAATATACGGTTAAATACAAGGATTGAAAAGGTTCCCCTGAAACTGAAAAAAGGAATATACCTATTTAAACCTGCGAAGGTGAATTGGTGACAGGCTAATAAAAAATCTGAGACGTGATCGTATTTATGTAAAGAAAACCAATCTATTAATAATACCCATTTATAATACTAATCAATCATACGTGATGAATTAACGACAAAATACAAAAAAAATAACAAGAAAACAATGAAATTTGTTGGGTACTTACCTATTTGTTTTAGTCGCGACTGCACTTCAAATTCAAAGACCAAATGTTGCAGGTACTTACCTAAATGATCACCAAATCTAAGCGAACCATAATTCAATGTCTTAATTCTATCTAAATAAACCACTATGATTGCAAAAAAATATTAGCACATTACTTATCTACTTTGAAAACGATTGGACGCACCCAACACTGACTGGTTTGACAGGTTCACTCTACTTCCGATAACCACAACACTGAAAACCTGGACAATCCTACAGAGTTTGTACGTAGTAGGTACAGGTCGGTCACAGGTCATTCGAAACTGTATGCGGCACTTCGCTGGCCACTATGACGGTACCTGCGCGAGCCGGTGAAACCTGATTTCAAGTTTTTCAAGTTTTTGCATTTAATAATACTAAAAATACTGAAGTCGTCGTGGCGCCGTGGCGCCGTGGTTACTGTGTGTATCATACGATATCACAGGTTAAGCAACCTTCGGCGCGGTCGGTATTTAGATGGGTGACCGCCGACCATTCATATCTCACGACGACTTCCGTGCTTCGGAGGGCACGTTAAGCAGTCGGACCCGGGTGCTATATACAGTAGTCGTTAGGGTTTGTCAGAAGCCATCTAGGCGCCTTAAAAATTCTGGCATCCACCACCCAGCACTGGGCCAGCTTGGTGGATTATGGCCTATACCTCCTCTTCACCCAGGGGAGAGACTCATGCCCTGCAGTGGGCTCATTACAAAGAGTTGTGATGATGATGATGAATACTAAATATTTTTACAAAAGTTTGTTGTCATTTATTTTAGAAGTTAATTAATTACTTATGTCAACCTGCGCTATCCCACTGCTGAGAAGAAATATGAATTATGTTTATTGCCATTGAACTTTAAATACCTATCCAATATTTAAATAAAATACGATCTGGCTTTTTTGCCTAGAGGGATTTCTTTACAAATTTATAACAGAGCAGAACATTTGAAGACACGAATAATTTTAACTTTTGCGAATATCATACATAAGCCAAAAAATAAATCCAACTGTTCGTTTCTGAGATAAGCACTTTCAAACTATCTTTCAGGTTTAGTTATTATACCTATTTTACTTGCCAAAAATCTCTCATCGACGACGCCCTCCTAATCAACAACTACATATACCTAACATTTCAATATCTTTTTTCCATGATCGCTATAGTTCATCTGACGTTGGAACTGACACTGTAGAATCTCGGGATCCTTTATAAATTCATATCAACCGTATTACTTGTAACTTCAGTAACATGTAGTTATTAACTTAAACAAGTTTGTGCCTTGTAGGATTAGCCAAACAGTCACACAGTCCTTTGCCTAAATTCTACTTCACCTATGTTGGTATAATAATTTGAATTAGAATACCAAGCTTTAAATTGACCCTACCGCAATGGATTAAGTAAGTAATAGAGTACTCACTCAACTTTAATTTTTCCCAGGAAACTGAGTTGAATTAACTCTATTCTGAAAATCCAACTTCCTATTTTTATTTTACATTAATGTTTTTTAGTGTCGCGACATGTCTAAGCGAAATATAATTCATTATTCAACTAGCGGTTGCGCGGGATTTCGTTTGCGTTAAAGTTTTCAATGTCTAGCATTTGTCTCATATTTGGAGAAGCAAATATTGAAAAAAGGTTTACTATGAATAGTCCTAAAAACGTAACATTATTAGAATAACAACTTTCAGTAAAACTTATGATAGAACCTTTAAGGAAGTTTCGATAAATCATCACTTTATGGAACAAAAATATTTTTAGTAGAATGCTTTCATTAGGTAACATAGGTATAATTTTCTAATACCTACTATTCAAGCCCTTCATTGCGTAATTGAGGAACAAACACCCATACTTTTCTCCAAAGTTTTAGATAGGTACATTTTTAATATTATAAATTTAATATGAGTAAGATAAACTTAGTGTTCCACAATAAAAATAAAAATATCACAAAGATATAAGAGGGCAGAGCATTTTACTTGATATAATAAATAAATACTACAGAAATATATTTCTATGTACGGACGGACTTATTCCAAATAGGCATAAGCATTCTATGGCTGCTGCACCCATTGTGTAAGATTTAACAATTAAATCTATTTTTCTTTCTTGATTAAAATTTAAACGATTTTCGTAATATACCTACGGTTAAATACAAGGATTGAAAAGGTTCCCCTGAAACTGAAAAAAGGAATATACCTATTTAAACCTGCGAAGGTAAATTGGTGACAGGCAAATAAAAAATCTGAGACGTGATCGTATTTATGTAAAGAAAACCAATCTATTAATAATACCCATTTATAATACTAATCAATCATAATTCATAAGTGATGAATTAACGTCAAAATACAAAAAAATAACAAGAAAAACAATGAAATTTGTTAGGTAGGTACCTATTTGTTTTAGTCGCGACTGCACAGCAAATTCAAAGACCAGATGTTGTAGGTACTTAAATGATCACCAAATCTAAGCGAACCATAATTCAATGTCTTAATTCTATCTAAATAAACCACTTTGATTGCCATAAAACATTAGCACATTACTTATCTACTTTGAAAACGATTGGATGCACCCAATACTGACTGGTTTGACAGGTTCACTCTACTTCCGATAACCACAACACTGAAAACCTGGACAATCCTACAGTGTTTGTACGTATACGTAGTAGGTACAGGTCGGTCACAGGTCATTCGAAAGTGTATGCGGCACTTCGCTGGCCACTATCACGGTACCTGCGCGAGCCGGTGAAACCTGATTAACCTAACCTACCGTTCCAAAGACATGTTTTAATGCGTTCACTTATTCATGACTTAAGTTTATAGATAGATTAATTACGCATCTTATACACTATTATTTAGTTAATAAAATGCTTCGCTGGCCGCTCCCACGACACCACTCACTGAGCTCGCTCGGCTCGTGCACGTGTGGCCCCCGTGAACTCTATTTGCTCCTCATTTCTACCCTCGTCGTCGCACCTACCTGCTGCGACCGGATGTTCCGATGTACTCATTTATTAATAACCAGTATAGGTATTTAAATTACCATTAAAAGTATAGCAATAACGTTCTTGAAATCGTAGCACGCAGTGCCTACTGAAAATCTGGACAGCGACCATATGAAAGTAGTGAGCTCAGGACCAAACAACCCGGACATAGAATAGAATAGAATAGAAGTACATTTATTGACGGACACAACACATTACAATAGTTAGAACAAACAAAAGAAAGTAAAAGCACAAAAAAATAAAGTAAAGATGACATAAGCAAAATTACAAAGTAAGTACACCACATCACATTACACAAAAATAAAATTAAAACGAATATATTAGTGGACATCAGAAAGTAAGATAGTTTGAAGATAAGTTGAAATGTTGAGCCAGTCAAAAGGCTACGACTCATCATATGTTACGACTTGCGTCGTAACAATGCTTTTCTGTCGTCGCCCTAGGATAAACGCCCATTTTATAATATATTGTATGTATAATAAACTCTATAAATTGGTAATAACATGCCAAGGAAGTGGTCATACGGACGTGTTGATGGCATTTCGCCAGCAGTTACCGCGGCACAACACGGCTTACGCGCGTGTCTTACATGTCTTACCCGACTAAGGACTCTTTACTACGACTGCAGCACGCGCAGACTCAACAGTCAACCCAACGCGGTGCGCTTGCGCGCCGCGCAACGCAGAAAACCTAGTTTGTTTTTATAAGTTTCTTAATCATAAGTGTTTTTATCCATATTATTGAAAATCATAACATTTTTCATTCTAACTATCTTTATTCCTAAATACTAAGTTCCTAATGTTCATCGTTCCGAATCACTCAAATTCATAATACTGGAAGTGATAAACATCTATTTGTTTTGTATATTTTCTCAACATAATCAATCGTCTTTATCACTATTATTAAAATTCATACATTTTTTTATTTAGATTTTTTTTTTCATATTTATAAAAATTACGCGTGTACCTGTAGATATATGTAACTAAACTATTTTTATCATACAACTCATACTTAGTTTAAAATTTGTTCAAAACCTTATTTGTCGATCCCTTAACCACGTAGTCTTATTGGATCGACCCTAAAGTGTTTTTATAAAGCCGGAGGCGCGGAGGGAGAGCAGCCCTCGCCCGCCGTGACAAAAAGCCGAGGCTGTGGAGGTGAGCATGCGTGTTTGCGCTTTGTTACGCGAGGGCGTTGGGGCTGCACTTCCCGTAGCGCCGGAGACGTTCCACATCTAAATAGCTACCGCAAAGACTGATGGTAGCCATTTTCAATATTAACTATTATGAAAAATGACATAATGACCTAAAATCTTTTCTTAGTATTGCCTTTATTAAAATAAAAATTATGATAATTGTCTTTTATGAAATAAGAAATTCTGAACAACGACGTTATGAGTTGAAGTATTTTCTTAGTAACAAAATTATTAATAAGAGCAATATGATCATTGAATGTTATGAAGAAAAAAGATCTGAAAAAGAAAATTATGATTTAAACTGGTTCTTGGTAGTAACATTATTAATAAAAAAAATATGATCACTAACTGTTATGACAACTGTTATAGGAATAAAAATGTATGAATAAAAAAAGTATGAAAAATAAAATTATGAAGAGTGATTATTATGAACAAAAATCGGTAGTAAGACAAAAAATATGAATTAGAATTTTATGTGAGCCGATATGGACCCATTTTTTAAAGGTGAATGAGTGACAGAGTAAATCAGCTTTTCGAAAATTGTCAAGATTGCCGATAGAAATAGTTGAGTCTGAACCTGCTAAAGTATGCCTAAATTTAAAATTTTAAGTAGTATAGTAAGTATTTGAACATTCTGGTATACCGGCAATAGTGGTTCTTCAATATTAAAGGTCCTAAGTTCAGATACATTTGGAGATATTTGCTCTGATATACAGGGTGACTGTTGACAAATTTTAGATTTTGAAGAAGAGCAAAACTCGATTCTAATCATAATTATGAAATAAAAGTAGGTACTTGGGGTTGTCTGGTAGAGATCGCTCTGAAGCGATAAGGCCGCCCATTGTACCATTCTTAAGCTTGTCTTTTAATTGTTTTTTTTGTCCTTTTGTAATGTGTGCAATAAAGTGTTAATAAATAAATACTTAATTTTTCACCAGAATTCCATATAAATAAATAATGAGACATCACTACACTTTTCCCGACACGCTGCCTCAGTCAACGCGCACACAGTAGTGTTCCCGCCACACGCACACCACCCGCTATGTATCTAATGTATAACGCCTATGTAACCATACGTTGCGTATGAATTCTTTAACTATCGGTAAAGTTTACTCAGTAAATAATTAATATCTATTTTTTATATTATTTTTTCTCTTTATGCATAATATCAAACTATCACGAACTCGAATTTCAAAAGTGACCCACCAGTCACCCTATATAAGTACCTATGTATTTTTGTTTGAGTTAAGTTCGAACAATATTGTTCCAAAGTTCATTTCTATTTAAATATTCCTTGATATAAAGATTTTAATAACTCAAGTTCCTACTTACCAAAGCTAAGTTTGGGCTAGTAGTGTTATTTTTATAAATATTTAGTGTCTTTATTTCGTTATTATCATTTTTACATTCCAATTGAAATGGGTTCCCTAGATTTGTTCCCGACTTCTAGATATTTTGACAGCGCGGCCGTACAGAGTATTACATACATACAACATAACGTCACGCCTGTATCCCTTATGGGATAGGCAGAACACCAGAGGTCAAAGACCATCTGATGTCACGTTTGACAAATTCGGAGGTATTATAAAGATGGAGAGAGACTATTGTAGTTACAGGGGGTCAGCCTATCGCCCACAAAAACGCCTTTAAAACCTCTGTCCCTTAACTGACTTTTACAGTATGCCCGGGAAGAGAAGCAGCTGGCACATTCTATGTTTTTCTTTCGCTCCCAGTCCAGCACGGAGTATTATTGAGTAAACAAGATTATCTTCATAAGTTAGCAGTAGAGACACGCAAATTATATTTTACAATACGTGTGAACACGACCCATAAACTTGTTCGACATGTCTATATCTCGATATTACACGACAATGTCTAAAATATGTAAATTCATGTCGTTACACTAGCTTGAAGATATATCGGCCAATTTAAGGATCAAACTATTCGGTTGAATCGAAACTTTGTGATCCTATTTCATTGCCTTTTGTGTTCATATTTTAGTTGCAGTAAGTTTTGTTGTAGAAGTTTGTTAGTATAAGCGTGGGTGATCACTGAACATTTAATTTACTATGATGACTTTCGAGCTTCGGAGAGCACGAAAGTTTTCGGTCTCGATTCTGTAACTACCATATCATTAGATTTTTTGACGACTACTTTGGCGATGAGGTAAACCTGTCTGCCTCAGACGCCAGTGGTTGCGTGTTCGATTCCCGCACGGAACAACAAAAAAAAATGTTCTGTGTCGTGTTTGTCGTGTCTGGGTGTTTATCTAGTTATGTATATATATTCTAGGTTCCCCCCTAGTTCGCTACATGGTATCCCATAACACAAGCTATGCTTACTTTGGGGCTATGTAGTTGGTGTGATTATCTGGGTATTTTATTTTATTTAATGTAAACTAATGGTTTTGTTATTTGCATAGTAGCCCGCTCAGTGTACAGCTTAAATCCCCTCTACTTTCTAGTATACTCGTCGATTTTCTGTCCCATCTTGATAAAGAACTTTAAGGCTGCAAACTGGAGGGCAGTGACAGCGGCGCGGGAAATCTGGGCCGTTCGCGACGCGGTTTCATACAAACTCAATACTTTCTATCTCAGATCATACAAACACAGAGATATGCCTTGCGCGTTAATTTGTTCCGGTCCCGATGTCTCCAAGTTTCTCCCACTAATTATACTAACACAACAATAAAAGTAAACAGTATAGCACACATATGAATATTTCTCACGCACACTATTAATTTCGTTATAACACTAACAAATCAACTAATAGTCCACATGCAAAAAAAAGGCGGCGCCCGCGCTCGTAGCTACGAATGATATGCACACACACTAATGCAGCTAGGTTTGAAATTGGTTATCTATAAAATGTCGATGAAATTTAATTGGCGTAATTTTTTTAGCAGTTCACTTTTTTACCCGACTTATTCAAAGGAAGGCAATTTATTTAATGAGTATGTATGTGTTGTATGTAAAGCACACATACAATTAATAAACGTCAACTGAAGATAGTACTTCGCCTTTAAGTTGTACCTAGTCTTGCCATAAATATTGTAATAAAGAAAAAAACAATATTTTAACTGCAAATAACATTTTTTACTTTTACAGTGTGTTAGTTTAATACATAAATATACAACAATTAGAAATATAAAAAGTTTATTCGAAGTGGTCTCCATTGGCTGTAATACAGTCCTTTAAACGTTGAGGCCAGTTATCAATAGAAGCACGCACTCTTTCCATGGGAAAATTCTTCACTGCCAATCGTATAGATTGTTTTAGGGACTCCAAATTATCATGGCGGTTTTCCATTGGATATTTTTTAATATTTTTTTTTTGCAGGGAGATCAAATAATAAGTTATTATTATATTTATCAAGAACCTAACTATTTATAACAATGTAATTAATAGTATAAATACATAAATAATATTGATTAAAAGTAATCAATGAATGATTTTATTTAACAAAATTATCATTTGATAATACGCCTTAATTTTATCGATAAAATGTAGACAATCACACATCCTTAAGTCACGAACGCAACCAGCGGCCGCACCACGAGTTGCCGAATAAGTGAGTATTTTCATAGGTATACTAATCCATTGCGTAGTTAAAACAACACATGCATAAATTTGCTGTGTTACGCAAGCAATAGTGTTTGCTCTTCACAAACGTAGTTGATTTACTATGTGATCCGATTTTACAACTAAAGTGTTATTTCCAGTGAATGTTTTACAAGTTTTAATAAAAAAATACGCATTATTTCAGTCAGATACGTGTGAAATAAGATGCCATCTTTACTATAATTAACTTTGGCACTAGTATTTTTACAAAAAACCACTGAACAAGCCGGCATTTTGAGAAAATCGCTAGAAGTGACGCCGTTGCGAGTTGACACACGACTATTAGCAAAACTCATAATGAGGTATGTTTTTTACCTGATTCGTTCGCACGTGACACGCCCACTTAGCACATCTCTTAGTTTTTATGATCTGAGCTTTCTATCGTGTCACGGAAATCGCTGCCCGCGTCGCTGTTGCTGTCGCTGCCGTCCAGTTTGCAGCCTAAAGTAGAGTTCAAGTCTAAGTAAAGCTTTCAATGTAACCTAAAATGTTGGGTCTTAAAACACAACTCTTTGCATGAGCCATCTACAAGACGACGAGGATGTTTAAGCCATGAACCACCAAGCTACCCCAGTGCTGGGTGGTGGATGTCAGAATTTTCAGGTGGCCGAAAAGGCTTCTGACAAACCCTGACAATTATTTTATGCACCCGGAACCTACCGCTTAAGGCGAAGAGGCAGTGTTTTCACACTTTTTTGAACGATAATTATACCAAGAAATGTTTTTTTTTTTAATTATACAATGCATGTTGTGTCTGAAAAAATATTCACAAAAAATAACCATATAACCAACCGCTCTGTCAAAATAGAAACATGATTTATGAAAATTGGCTCGATAAAATAAAGTCACAAACATACATACATACATAACGTCACGCCTGTATCCCTTATGGGGTAGGCAGAACACCAGAGGCTACAAGACCATCCGATGTCACGCTTGACAAATCTGGAGGTATTATAAAAATGGAGAGAGAATATTGTAGTGACAGGGGGTCAGCCTATCGAAATACTATATATGAATGTCTCGAATGCCTTTTATATGAATCTATTATGGCATTTCGATTCATATAAAAGTAACATAAAAACATTAAACGGACTTTTTTTAACCGACGTGTAAAGCAAAACTTTTTTAATAATAATAAGTTTAAAAAATAAACCATTGAAATGTATTTTCGCTTGCTCAGGTCGGTAAAATTCGCTAGTGATATATGTGCTGGAAGTATGGAAGTACCCACCGCGCTACAAGACGACCTTAACGTGCTTTCCTAGGTACAGAAGTCGCCGTGACAAATGTACCTACTTGTACCGACCCGGATAAGTGTTGCTTAACCTGCAATATCGATTGATATATACAAAAGCCACTGCGCCACGAAGACTTCACAGGTGTTCCGTAAAAGAGAAGATAAAATAAAAAAAAACCTCAGACAATCACACCAACTACATAGCCTAAAAGTATGCGAAGATTGTGTTATGAGATAAATACATATATAGATAAACACCCAGAACCGGAACATTTTTTATTCTTGTTGCGGGCGGTAATCGAACCTGCAACCACTGGCGTCTGAGGCAGATAGGTTTACCCCATACTTTAATAGACATTTTTTTCGGATATGATAAATTTAAAATTTTCATTTAACTTAACATTTTGTTGTCTTTTAAAAACTGTGGTCACGAGTGACCAAGGTTACAGGCGTCTGTTTCTGAGTCTACGGGCGTAACGTTCAAATAAACGAAATACGTGCTGACAGTTTCTTGAGTTTGAGGTCAGCTTTTTAATGTTGGATTTTCATGTTCTTATAACAAAAGTTAAGTGTCAACAATTTTGGTGAAATACATTTAAATCGTAACACGCATGAAATTAAGCTTTTGTGTTGAAAATTTTGATACTCGTGAAACTAACTTAAAATTGATAGGTATTCTTTATTGATACAAAGGCACACATGTACCTATATTCTGATTTTAAATCCCAGAGCTGCTGTAAAAACCCACTTCACACATAGGTAATTAACACAAAATTCCTACATACTTAGAAAATATAAATTCGCTCCGAATTCGACGACCTCGCATGGGTCAAGTTTTTGAATGAAGTGTGGGAACTCTTGGGTTCGATTCCCGACCGGGCTAGTTATAAATAAATAAAATCCCCATACAATCACACCAACTACATGGCCCCAAAGTAAGCATAGCTTATACTATGGGATACCATGTAGCGAACTAATGGGGAACCTAGAATATAAATACGTAAATAGATAAACACCCAGACACGGAACATTTTCTTTTTCTTGTTCCGTACGGGAATCGAACCCGCAGCCACTGGCGTCTGAGGCAGACAGGTTTACCCCATCGCCAAAGTGGTCGTCAGTTGTAAACCCAATTTTCTAAACTTGCTCGAGTCTAGATGTGTACTATCAAGGTCATAGCCGCCTGCTCAATTGTAAAAAATGTCGCATAAGCATTGCTGCAGCGCCGAGCCACGCCTCCTTTCAGATTTCGCTAATTAGGAAAACGATTTTTGCTATTAGTTGCAAACATAGATAACACATATATAGGGTCGCCATATAATCTTTCTAATATATAAAATTCTCGTGTCACAGTTTTCGTTGCCATACTCCTCCGAAACGGCTTGACCGATTTTGATGAAATTTTTTGTGCTTATCCGGTATCTATGAGAATCGGCCAACATCTATTTTTTTATTTATAGGTATGGCAAAACAACGTTTGCCGGGTCAGCTAGTAGTCCATAATATTTTAATAGCAGATTAAGACTGATGAGTGGGTCATAATTACGAAAAATAAAATATTTTTTAAAAATATTTTCATAAATTAAAGTTTCCAAATTCTTCTAAGTGATAAAAATTTAAGTTTGATCTGTAGTTTATGACTACACAACAAGTAATAAAAACATGTCATTCAAATTGTGTATAGTCATAAAATCTAGATAAGTCTTAAATTTTACTCACAGAGAACCATTTTGAAATTTTAATTTATGAAAAATATGAAAAAAAAAATTTTTTTTTCGAAATTCAGACCCACTCATCGTACCTAATCTGCTTTTAAAATATAATTGACTATTATATGCGGACCCTGTATAACTGTTGCAACCTGCACTTCGCAGCTTATTGACGCATCATATGTATTTTTTAAAAAGTCTTTCATACCTGTATTCAAGACCACTAAGCGGGATAAGAAAATGCTTATATTTTTTGAGTGCATGTAAAAGTGAATTTAGTAATGGTCAGGCATAAGTATCTTCTCAAGCTTAGTAAACCTTGCTTAGTAAAGCTTGCAACCACGTTGTTGGTGTATTTAGATAATACTAGCTGTTTCACGCGGTTTTAGCAATTGCTAATACCGCGGGAATATGAAGATAAAAAGTAGCCTGGATATGCTATTCTAGGCTGTAGGTATACTAAACTACATTACACTGTGAAAAATTTCGTCTAAATCCGTTGAGCCGTTCTGCCGTGATTGGTAGTCATTCTTCAATACTTCTATTCGCATCTATTTCGCATTTATAATGTAAGTATGTTTTATTTAATTTGAGAAAACCTTGACTAGAAAAAAAACAACTAAATTATATATTTGACGACCGGCTGGTGTAGTGGTAACATACATTGCCTTCTATGCCAGAGGTCCTGGGTCCGAATCCCGGCGGCGGCGGATATCGGTATGTTGAACACAGATATTAGCCGTCAAGTCACGGATGTTTATATATTTCTTAAGTATATCAGTTATCTAGTATCCATAGCACAAGTTCTTTAAGAAACTTAATTTGGGCTAGATAATGTTGTGTGAGTGTAAGAAATATTTATTTATTTATTTATATTTAATTATTTACTCTTTATTGCATACCGTTACAAAGTGATCACAAACAAAACGGATTATATTATTATTGTATAACAATTGGCGGTCTTATCGCTAGCAAGTGATTTCTTGCTAGCGATTTAAATCTTGTGAAACAAAATTTCACAAGATGAGATGAAAGTTAGAACATAGGAATTAAGTAAGGCATTGGCTACTAACTTTTTGCCACAACAAGCCAGAGACACTTTGTATAAAGGGTGGTCGTTACCAGCTAGTTCCTGAAGAAGACATACCACTAAACAGAGGTTAGTCAGAATATACAGGGTGTTTGATACAAAGTTGGCCACATTGAAATGGGGGGTAGCTGGGCCTATACTGAACATATTTGCTTTAAGTACTATAAGCCTTTTTCTTATTGTTTAGTAAATATGATTGTTTTTCATAATTAAAAAAAAAAACTTACACCCTCTAATAAAATAATAAAAATCTAAGTAACCTTTTTTTGTATGAGTATCTTCTCAAAATAAATTTTATTCGGCTTAGTGGGAATTTGCTGCAACAATTATAGAAAATGAAAAGGCAACAAAGTATGGAGGGCGAGGCAAAAGTATATCAGATATTTTTTTACATTGAAATTAAAGTATGTTTAGAATAGGCCCAATTATTCCCTATTTCAATTTGGCCAACTGTGTACCAAACACCCTGTATTTACTAAACGCTTGTAAAGAGGAAGTAATTGTATTCATAGACAACCCTACACAATCAAAAAGTATCCAAAATATTAATTTATGTTAATGAAAACCTTAAGATGTGGACCCTACTCAAATCAGTCCACCAACACTAGTCTTTCATTTAGGAATTAACTTTGGTGCTGAAGTTAACGAATTGCTTCTATTCAAGTCAAATAGAACAAACTTGTTAGTGAAGCATTAGAAATAAGATGTATAATTGTTAAGGAAGGTACTGATATGACAGTTGATATGGGCCCTGTTTCGTTGGTAAGTTATTTGAACACTCAAATCACATTATAGTTTAACAAAATTATCTGATTCAGAAACTGTGGCGCTAGTGTCTTTGTAATTGTGTCCACAACTCTAGTTCTAGTAATGATATCTAGTAATGATATCTTAGTTCCTATTTTCCACACCGGGACAGATAAGTTTGTAGCACTTTAAGTCTATAACAGTCTTGAGAACTTGTCGTATCAAAGTTGCCCCTTGTCACGCAGAAACAGTGATCATAATATTGTCAATAGTATTGGCGAATGGGCGTACCGTACGTCCGTATCTTCAAATAGGCATACCTACCCATGGATTTATATAACACCTACTATGAGAGATTCAAACATACAAACTTTCATAACATTTTCCGTACCGTATCATACGCGGCGTTTGACGCATTCCGAACGTCCGTATCGAACGCGCGTATGGTACGGACGTTGCTGTTTTGTATGAAACGCGCGTTCGAATGCGTGACGCAGCGTTCGCACTGAAACAGTTTCTTATAGCATACATATTGTATTTAAAGTAGGTTAAAAATTAAGCTTGTAATTATATCTTTTATTTCGATGGAGATAAGTTTTTTAATAGAATTTTGTAGACTTTATACAACCTTTTATTTTCCGCAACACTTTTCAATGCATTTCTTATTAAGTTTTGATCTATCTTTTCTTTAAATCTCACCTGAGAGAAAGACTGAATATTAAATATAACAATAAAATATAAATAAATGAAATCCCCAGACAATCACACCAACTACATGGCCTCAAAGTAAGCAAAGCTTGTGTTATGAGATACCTTGTAGCAAACTAGAATATAAAAGACATATATAAATAAACGCTTAAACCCGGATTTTTTTTCTTGAGCCGTGCAGGAAACGAACCTGCTACCATTGGCGTTTGAGGCAGACAGGTTTACCCCATCTCCAAACTTTAATGATCAAGAACTTGGTACAACTTTAATATAATAACCAACTGTAAATAGTAAAAATAAGTAGCCATTTCGATATAGACCCCATTTTGGAATCAAATATATACTGTTTATAAGAGTAACGCTTCAGAAATAAACTATTGTAAACTTGGTATGGAAATAACCAACGAAACTTAAGAAACATAAAATTTTTCAAAATTATTATAATTAAATTTAAAATGTAGTTAAAAAACTTGCTAAGATCTTCTCTAGTCAAGTTCAAATATTCATTCTGTTTTTTGTAATAATCGTTTCTGACTAAGGAGTGCCGGGAATTGGTTTCACGCTAACTTTTTCTCATCTTCTATGTATTTTACGTTTTTGATGTTGAATTCAAAAATTAAATTAAAAATTTGTAAAAAAATGGTTACGAGTAGCCTTATTTGCTATTAATAAAAGTGTTTTATTTAATAGCAAATTAGAAATTAATAAAATCGGAGACGAAACTGATAAAAGACTACGTAAAGTTTGAAATGTATCAAATAAACTAATGTCGAGTCGCGTGGGAATATCGGACTAAAAAAATTTCATCCCAATCCGTTGAGCCGTTCTGCCATGATTGAGGAACAAACATCCATAATACATCCATTCAAACTCACAGATATCCAAATAACCACAAACAATGAAGCACTAAGTAAATAAGCTAAAATTTTCCCTTCCCATGACGCGTTTCAATACTTGATCACAGAACTGTACCTATAAAAAATAAAGATCTCACCTAACTTCATAAAAAAATAACACAATTCCAAATACAAATCCTAGTCCACAACACCACAGACAAATTCAAACTCGTCTCCGGCAGACTTGACACTCGTGACATTTCCTGCGATGACGTGCCGGCTGTCAACTGTCAAACGCACAAAGAATGACAATTAGTTGAACTCGACCGACCCGGGAAAGCTTTGTGGGAAAATGTCGGTTGACATGGAACGGATCTCGAATGTTCCACGTTATATTTAAACATTAGTAACGGAAAATTTCTGTTTACATTTTCATTGTTTTGAGATATTTTAGTATTTGAGTTTTCAATAACTTTGTAAACAGGAAAAGTATATTTTAAGATGTTTTGGACCGAATTTTATCGCTTTTGATTATATTTTACAGTATAAATCGATGTTTATTTGTAATTACGGCACCCTTGTCACGGGTAGCCTACGTGACAGCCGTCAAATTGACCGATATGAAAGCAATTAATCATCCCCTAATGTTGCTAGGGCTAAGAGAAATCTTGCTTCATTGCATCGACTATTATTTTGTATAATAGATCGCAAAAACTAATCATGATCTTAAAAACCAGTACTTATATGAAAAAAAAAAATTGATATAGAGAGGCTATTGCAGTGACAGGGGGTCAGCCTATCGCCAACAAAAAAGCTCCGATAAAGCCTCTGTCCCTTAACTGACTCTTACAGTATGCTCAGGAAAAAAAGCAGCTGGCACATTCTATGATTTTCCTTTGCTCCCAGTACATTATGTTAACCATTATGTTTAACCATTATGTTAAAAAATATAATTACATATTATCCGACGAGAATATTCAGATAAAGTTGTTCGAAAACGAAACTGTGAATAAGTTCTGAAAAAATATCGTTCATCCGTAAAAAATGTTTGAGATATATTTCACAATGACTAGAAGTTAGAAAAGCTATTCAAAAAGGACACTAAGTATAGTTTAAAAATATCGTTTTCCTGATAAAAATGTTTTAAATACATTTATTTCACAACTAGCTGTGACCCGCGACTTCGTCCGCGTAGATACCGTTTATTAGAGTTGGATAAATACTATTATTATATCCTCCTTGAAGTTAAAACTTACCTTATTCTACGTCAAAATCGACTCAGTAGTTTAGCTGTGAAAGCGTTACTGATAGATAAACAGACAGAATTACTTCAAAAACTGTTACAACAAAACAGTGATCCGCAGTTTCACCTAGGTTTTGTGAAAAAGTATAGGTAGGTAGGTATATTACATAGATGATGCCCGCGACTTCGTCTGTATTGAATTAGTATTTCGAGTAGGTTATTTTCTTCTCCAAGGTCCTAACTATCTTTGATAACAAAAATAAAAATGAAGAATCTTCGCCCATATAATATGTATAACTCCTTACCACAAACATAGGTAGGTAACTATATATTAGGTACATTACAAAGGCACATAGCGTTATAAACAAATCGGGTGCCAAAGTGCCTTAAATTTTAATATTGTCTTAAGTTTTCGCGATAACTATTATGTTTGACTATTAAATAAAACACTTTTTAATCGGATTTATCGCGTATATTTACATTTTAAATTTTAACAGTCGCTCGTGACCACTGGGGGTCTGCAAAGACACCGAAACGTCGAGTTAAAATGTAAAATATAAAATACGCCATTAATCCGGTTAAAAAGAGTTTTATTTAATGCCTTCAATTTTACTTAATTCATGCAATATCTTCATTAATTATACTTAGCTTATAGTTATTCTAGGTAAAGCTAAGTAGTTTTTGCGTGAAAGAATAGCAAAGATCCATCCATCCAGCCATTATCAGTGTACATACAATACTACCTATAGTTATGTATGGCTGCTTTTCACTGCCAAACGGCTAAGCCAATATTAATGTAATTTGGTATAGTAGTTAACACATACTTACGATACTTTTTATTCCAAAGAAATCTACGGTTTCTGACTTCCAAGAGGCAGAAACGATCATGAAATAAACAAAACCTTGATTCATTTTATCTCTGTATGTACAGAAGGCAGTACATCAAGCGTTACAAATCTGTCAAAATTTTTTACTTGAATTTGAACTCTATGCCCTCGATAATAAGTTAAAATTGGTTGGGGAAATTTGACAGGTAATGTAACGCTTGTTCCTTCTGTACCTACCTATATTAAATCGCGCAAAAGCTTGCGCTCACCTCCCGTCTTTTTATACCCTACCGCCGCGAGCCGCGTCGAGCGCGGCAACCGTTACGCAAAAATAATCCCTATATCATTCAGTATACACGCGCGAATCCGCGCGATGGGTTATTAGCGTATTTCATGTATAAGTTTGGTGTTTCTATACCGATTTCTATGATACTTTTTTTATTGAATAGGTAATAATGTTAATTTTTTTTAATTAGGGATGAGTGAGAGTATTATAAACGTAAGAGTAAACAAATATAATCAGAAAGCTCCAAACTGCTAAGCTATCGGGATTTACACGTGTTATTGTGAGTCAACCATAAAATATAGACATATACTGTTGTGGGATATTTTTTATATAATTTTATGAAAAATATTTCTGTCTTTAACCATTAAGGCTGCACACGCGACGGAAGCTTAAAAAATGAAGTAACTTCTCCCGTTTTTTCAACATTTCCCTTCACTGCTCTGCTCTTATTGATTGTGGCGTGATAATAAGTATACTATAACCTGCCCAGGAGTATGAAGAATAATTTTACCAAGTTTCGTTAAAATCCGTCGAGTAGTTTTTGTTTCTATAAGGAACATACAGACAGACAGACAGACAGACAAAAATTTTACTGATTGCATTTTTGGCATCAGTATCGATCACTAATCACCCCCTGATAGTTATTTTGAAAAAATATTTCATGTACAGAATTGACCTCTCTACAGATTTATTATAAGTATAGATAAATGACTACGTTTCTAACTTGTTTACAATTCTTCATCTTAGCAATATCAATTTGCAACTAACTATTGTGTAATTAACTTCGTTTCTTTATTGCCGTCGGACTGGCGGCAGCGGCGTCGGCGCGACGACGGCGCGACGACGACCTCCTGACGGCGCCTTCAACCATTATTTTACTTAAAGTTAACAACGCGCTGTACTGGGAGCAAAGGAAAATCATAGAATGTGCCAGCTGCTTTTCTTCCTGGGCATACTGTAAGAGTCAGTTAAGGGGCAGAGGCTTTATCGGAGCTTTTCTGTTGGCGATAGGCTGACCCCCTGTCACTGCAATAGCCTCTCTACATCATTCTAATCCAAATTGGTCAAAAATTACATTAGCTGGTTTTATAACCTCTGGTGTTCTGCCTACCCGTGAATTTATGTATGTATGTAAAAAACATCTTGAGAAACGGCTTCTGTATATGACATACTAGCAGCTTCGCGTGGTTTCACCCGCGTACCTTTTGATCTCATGGGATTTCTGGATTAAATATAGCTGATAGCCTTCCTCAAGAATTAGACTATCGGATGCGAATTCAGATTAGCCCGGTAATTACAGAGATTAACGCGTTCAACCAAACAAACAAACGAAAAAGTATAGAAGTTAGCACTTGGCGAAAATCATGGGTTTTACAAGTGTTAAAAGTGTCTATATGTGGTAACAGATAAAGCGACGCGACGGTTTCAAGCCGACTTTAAAAAAGTTCTTATTTCGACTGCATTATTTTCTTTTTGTATTTTTATTACGCGTTTATTTCATTAATTTTTATAAAATTTCATCAAATTTGATTCAGCACACTGTAAAAAGTTTGCTCTTTTCACAGTGTGAACAATGTATCTTGATACATTTCATGATTAAAAATGTATCATGAAAACTGTTCAATGTGACTTAGTTAAGTAAAAATCGAATGCAAATGTAAAGAAACATATACTTTGTCGAAGTTCGTTGACTAGACAACTAGACTGACTTGACTATATATCAACTCATCACATTTACGTAGTACAGTCATGTTTATTTATTTCTGTGGAAATATGTTATTTCGTGTGACATTCGTATAATCATAGTTTAGACAAGACTGCTATTCATACTATAAAGGATCAGGGATTTGGAATATGTATAGTCACAGAATTTGTACTGTACATTCAAACATGTGAAGTTTATTTTTCTTTTAAAAGAAGTTTGTTTCTTCGCTTTGGTAACAGAGCATAGTAAAATGTTTTTCAAAAATATAGAGGTAACTGAACTTATTATTTTTTAACAAGCTTCTAAGATAAGATAACTTCTTACAATAAGACGTTGTGCTGCATTACCTGTAACAAGAATAAAACATATAATTAGCATGTTTGAGAAATATATAAATTATTGCTAAAATATTTTTTTCGGTTGCGTTTTAACCAAGTGGTCTACTTTTTTTAATTCGATTTTTAAAGTCGAATTACGGGTACAACGTTCATTAGTTATATGTCATTTATCTAGAGTAATAAAATTAAAATACACAGTACAAACAGTTAAAAGATAAACAGATTTCAGAAAAATTTACAGCTAGGTATGTACAAAAATAAATAAATAATAGGTAAAGGGGAAAAATAGAGACTTATTCTATATCGTTTTCTACTAAAATACACTTTACATGCTAAATAATAGCGCTACCTGGTTCGTACTTTCAGCATAGCTCTTAACATGAGATAGTGATGTTGAATATAACATTTAATACCCAATTTGAATGCTTGCGGAACGATGGTTATTGCGTAGTTTAGTAGTGACATTTTAGCCACATGTTTGCCAAGCCTCAGCAAGCTTCCACAAGCACAAGCAGGTGAACGGATGGTTTAGCTTGCCACGATCTGGGCTAGTGTCGAACGATGAAACTCTGGCCTAGAGGCACATAAAAGTGAACCTTCCATATGCAAGGACCACTTTGACATGTCTTAAGAAATATCTATACATATATTCAAAGGATATAGACCACAAAGATTAAGAAAAATTAACATCCACCATCTTCTCTACCTAATTCATATTTTTCTTTGTTTTTGCTTATAACATAAACTTCATGACTTGACTACCAATATCTGCGTTACAAATATCCGCCGCCACCGGGATACAATTACAAACCCGTGACTTCCTAGCATAGAAGGCAATGTATGTTTTAGTCTGGCTAACGAAAGTCGACACTGGATTTTTTCGCAAACTTTTTATAGGGTAGTAGGTAGGTACTAGCATAAATGTCAAAGTCGTTTTTTCTGTTGTCACTGTTGTCAATCTAACGGTTGTTGGTACAGTCCGACAAGGCTTTTTTGGTGCTTGGATGTTTTTTTTTTTTTTTCCGCCAAGGAAAGTCGTTTGGCACCCACTAAAACCAGCTTTAACCAGTAAAGCTAGCTTTAGCGGGAGGAGGATGAATCCTATTACGGACGAATGGGCATTCTATAAGCTGTTAACCATAAGTGGCTGATGGCAAATAGAATGCCCAGACAGTGTGGAGACTCTCTCAGATAGGCTGAGCATACCCACTAAACATCCCCCTTTTGACTCACCTTGATTAAGGTCCTTAGTCATCGTCGGAACGACAGCCAATTGGAGCGAGAGGCTGCGTAGTGAGCGGCATCCAGACGGCTGCCACCAAAAGGAACTGAAAGTAAGAAAAACAAAGCTAAGATTAGCAGAAATGACAAAGCTGAAACTAAGATATTATCTTGAGTGATCAGACTCACTCAGAGATAGGAATGCTGGAAAGAAGGACTACGTTTAGAAACGTTGAGCTTGCTGGAGTTTCCTGATAAGGGGAGCGAACTTGGTTAAGACCGGGAGAGCACCGTTGAAACCCTCTGGGCTGGCGTCGAGAGCGGCGCCGAAAGCCAGGATCTCGTCGATGGGATGAGCTGGATCCAGAACGGCATGCGGTCTTGAGACCCTTTTGCGTTCTGGCACTGGGAAGCCGATTTGGCGGCCGGTTGCGATTGAGTCGTAACCCGGCTGCGCTGACCTGAAACGATAGGAGTAAAGGCCTTGGGGACCTTTGAACTGACTGGAGGAGCGTCCGAGCTAGGCTGCGGTCGCTCTCTCCAGTTCTCGATGGGCTTCACGGTAGCCCTGGCAGCACGCGGTGCCTTGGAGCAGCCGCAAAAGTTTGCTGTGTGGCCTGACTGGCCGCACAAGACGCAGGACGGAGCGGTGGGGGATTCGGGAGTGCGAGAGCACTTCTTAGTCCCATGCGGTTCTAGGCACTTGACGCACCTAGGGGAAGCAAAACAGTTTGCCGCCGCATGACCATACAATTGGCAGCGGTGGCACTGACCTGGGAAACCACGCTTGTGTGGAGCTTCGACTCGGATGTTGGAGAGACCGCACACGGTGAGCTTGCCTCTGAAAATGGACTGCCCTTGCGGGCTCTTTGCTAGGATTACTAGCGCAAGTGGGAACTGCTTGCCTCGGCGGCTGTGCATTTTGTGCACAGATTCGACGGGGAAGCCTTGAGAAGACAAGTCCTCTTGGATTTGCTCGTTCGAGAGCTCGAACGGCACGTTCCTGAGGACGGCACGAATCTTACGCTCCTCAGGGAGGGCGTAAGTGTGGTACTCGAGCTTCTTGTCAGCAAGAAGCCGAGTGAAATTCCTGAAATCAGAAATTGAGCAGACAACGACCTTAATAGAGTCACCCACATTAGATGCCTTACTATACTGGATCTTCGGGGAGTGCGTTCCGCAGAGAGCTGAGACCTCGGTCCAGCGGCTCTTGTCCCGTAGGAAGACGGGGGGCGGAGACTTGACTTTCGGCGGAGCCGAATCTGATTGCGACGCAGGCTGTGACGCCGGGATCGCTGAAACAAAAGGCGCAGGAGCAGACGCCGGTGCGACATTTTGCGGAGCAGGAGCAGCGGCTGGAGCAGCTGGAACGGACGGAGACGAAGTCGAGGAAGCGGATTGCTTCTTCTTCTTCGATTTCGATTTTTTGCGAACCTCGGTGAACGGAGCAGAAGGTTCTGGAACCAGAGGAACCGAGTCGGAATCACTACCCGGCGGGGTAGTTTTCCGTTTGCATGCGGTGGGGTCTACCAACATGCGATCTGAAAGAGGGTCGACGTACTCAGATGGATCTGGAGACGCCGGAGAAAAGGAGACGACCTGAGGGCGAGCGGACAATTGCTCTTGTAACGACTTGATTTGAGCGAGAAGGGCAGACTTCTCGGCTTCCAGTGATTGTTTTTCGCTGGACAACTGACTGATAGTAAACTGACTGATAGCAGCTGAGGTACGAGATGCCTGCTCCAGTTCTTGAAGTTTGAGAGATTTCTCTTTCTCGAGAGCCTTCCAGTGATCCTTATTTTTTATTTGATATTGAAGTTCATCAAAGACCTGATCGTAGTGATCGCAATGAACGCAATCATCGCAACCATCGCAATCCCCGGAGCACCCAGGGTGAGACATTATGCTGGGCTGAAAAAAAGTCTATCGAAGACAAACTGCGTTGAAAAAGAAAACGACCTAGTACGGACCTATTGCCGGTGAACGGCGGACGATCAGGCTTCGTTGGCACGGTTACGTATCCACCTGACCAGCGATGCTTCGGCCGGCAGCAGTCGGGTCCGCCCTGAAAAGGGCAGATGAATTAGCCCCGACACCACACAGTCTTCACAAGAGAAAACTTTCCGAAAGAGCTTAACTTGGCACCTGAACCGCACGAGTGCGGGGGAGGGTACAAGGGCAGCGCAATACGAACACTCGGGAGCGGCCGCAGACACGACCGTTCGGGAGCGAACGCAAACGGGAAGTGTGTTTTTGCTTGGATGATGACGTCAGAGATGTGTTATAAGGTTTGCCATTCAGTATAACTTCCCTCTTCTCTGGGAAAAATATGTATGCATAAACTTTTAGTTTTTTCATATTTGAAAACAGAAATCATTTCATTTTATGTATTACAAAAAGGCAAGTCGCGTAAACTTTGAGAATAATGTTAGTCGCACAAAAACACAGGGCTTAAGATATAAATAGAAGATTAAGACAAAAAACTCTAAAATCCGAAGAACCTTATAACACTTCCCAAGCGGACCTAAACAGTACGCTTATATTCAGCATTTAAAAATCATTTGAGTTCTTCAAAGTAACGTAGTGTAATAAGCCTTTAACAAAAGCCTTGCACGTAATTAATTACAAATTCCAGTAAAACTTTTAACCCTTTCACACATCTAGGTCGTACCGGACACACGATTCAACGCGGAACCGAGAAAAAACTAGCCGTCCTACTCTATTGTACTATAGCGCACTCCAGACATTTACCACTCGACTTTATATCAAAGTAATAAAACTTACTTTCGAAGAGCAGTCAACGTGTGAAGAGCGTAATTGTGGACAAAGTACGTACTTGGGATGTAGTTTTACAATTCTTTGTGAAGTATAAGAAATGTAGGTGGTGATGTGGAAAATTTTTGCGGTGTAAGTTAAGATGACTCCCTGAGTTTATTATTATTTGCTACAATGTAGATAAAATTTTTAATTTAAAGCTTTGTCGCACTGCAGGGCGTTTAGTTGGTGTTATAAATAAATAAATAATAATAAATAAATATTTCTGACACTCACACAACATTATCTAGCCCAAATTAAGTTTCTTAAAGAACTTGTGTTATGGATACTAGATAACTGATATACTTAAGAAATATATAAACATACTTATTGAATTAATACATATTTTTTATTATAATAAACTTAAATAAACATATAAACATCCATGACTTGACGACTAATATCTGTGTTCATCACACAAATATCCACCGCCGCCGGGATTTAAACCCAAGACCTCTGGCATAGAAGGCAATGTATGCTACCGCTACACCAGCCGGTCGTCTAGCTTATATCTAGCGTAATAGCTTCCTGTTTTTTTTTAAGAGGCTAAGTCCTCGTTTGAACTCAATCTCAATCAAAAAGTGAATAATTATTAAATATAGTAATAATATCCTATAACAATGCAGTGAAAGTGTTAGCAACTGAAATGTTCCAATATAACAATAGATAATACATATTTTGTTAAACAGTGCTATTAAACATATAAATAAACATTTACGGTGATCAAAACATCTAATATACAAAAAAAACTAAGAAGTGAAGTGAAATAAATCAAAATAATAATTAGTTTATTAAAAACAGTGAATAAACTAGATATTTTGAAGTGAATCAGTTACTAAGTCATGAACAAAGAAACACTAACGGCCACAAATATATGAGTCATCATTCTATAGTGAGAACCGTAAATTCGTTCCAACATCTTAAAGTCGTAGCGGACGAGCGGTAATAGAAGCAGCCTCTGATACCAGAGTCCTGAGTTCGATCCTCGTGAACAAAACTTCTTACATTTGTTTTTTATTTTTCTTTGCCTTTATAAATTTTCTACTAAGAAATAAAAATGAATGAGAGCATAACAAATAATATAACGTACAGGAATAAACAAAATACAAAAAGACGCAGAACTTTATCAGACTCCAATATAAATTTATCTCATTACTTAACTGACGATTCGGATGATTCTTTACAAGCTATAAATAGAAGTTTAACAGCAAGTCCTATTCTCGAATCATCGATGATGCAAGATTTAAAAGAAAAAAATGAAAAGCTATACCGAGATCTTAAATGTGCTCATAATGAAATCGGAGTATTAAATATCGAAATTAATAAATTGAAAAAAAACTTGGAAGATAAAATCAGAACAATCGAATTACTAAAAAAAGTTACTCTAACACCCTCACCAAGTAAAAGTCTAGATAAAAGCTATATGAATAAAATACGGGCATCATCCTCGCCTATTATGAATAAAACCCTAATATTCAAGACTATAAACACACCTAGATTATCACCTTTAGTTCTGGATAGAAGGGTTTGTACAAACCTGCAAAACCGCTTGAGCAACTCAGTCAAACAAACACCTAAAAGCACAGAAAACAGACACTATAATATTCAAACATCTTCAATCTCAAACAAACATGTAAAAAAGACGAATGAAAGGAAACCAACGATTTACATTTTAGGAGATGAACAAGTACGGGGCCTTTCACTAAAGATACTGAACAGCAGAAAAGGTACCTGGAACGATAAATATGATGTGTCTTCAATGGTCAAACCCTTTGCAAGTAGCTCACAAATACTGACTAGCGGTGTATATTTACAAAAAGAAATAAGAAAAGAAGACATAGTTATATTAAGTGTAGGCAAAAATGATAAAAACCCTTACACTTTGTTTTGCGAAATTAACAATAGCTTACAATTATTAAAAAAATGTAAAAAGATATTTTTACTAGGAATATTAAATAATAAATATCTAAATGAAGGATTGCTTAACTTAAATATTAGAATGTTATCAAATAATTATCCTAATTGTAATTTCATTGACATATCTAATTATATGAAGAAATTTAAATTGACAAAAGGCAAACCTGGCTTTAACAACTATCTCTGTTTTAAATTAAACGTAGAAATAGATCTTTTACAATACACTTCTACTTTTGCGAAAAGAATGATACCTAAATTGGTTACAACCATTGAGCAAGCTACTCTAACAAACTCGGGCAACGGTAGGAGTCTGCAAGTACCATCTTCACCGAAACAGTTTTTTCTCTGATAATAAACTTAACGTATTTCACCAGAACATAGCCGGTGTACTAGGGAAGCGCGACTTACTTCAGGCAGCATTATACGAACTTTCAAAAAATATCGGTTCTATAGACGTAGTATGTCTTACAGAGACTTTTATAAAACGAGGATCAGAATCAAACCTTACATTGGAGGACTATAATCTAGCAGCATACTACTCACGTACACAACAACGCAGAGGTGGTTCTTGTATCTTAATTAAAAAAAAGCTCCAGTTTGAAGTCATCAAAAACATTCAACCCATAAGAGACGTGTTTGAATGCTGTGCTATAGAAATTACCACCTTTAATATAATTTTAGTATGCATCTACAGAACCCCAGCCTCTTCAGTGGATAGATTCCTAATCGAATTAGAAAAATTGCTTCATAAATTATTACACAATAAATCAAACAAAAAAATCATACTCAGCGGAGACTTCAATATCGATATTTTAAAAAATAACTCTTTATCAAAAAAATTTCAGGCTATCCTACTAAATAATAATATAAAAAGTCATATCTTAAAACCAACGAGGAAAAAAGCCTGTATAGACCTTATATGTAGTAATCTTGAAAAATCTAAGTCTGAAATACACTATTTAGGTCTATCTGACCATGAAACGGCACAAACTGTGTCTATTAAAGTTAAAAAAGGAAAAAATGTAAAGAGCAGTCCAAAATTTTGGTTTGAAGAAAAAAGGGACTTTTCAGAAGACAACATACGCAAATATATCGAATGCATATCATCATTATCATTCCAAGACGTGTACTCTGAAAACGATACAAATAAATCATTTAACATTTTTCATGATTACTTAATGTTATTTTTTAATTTATGTTTTCCTATTATAAGAGTTAAAATTAATAATAATAATACCCCGAATAGACGATGGTTGACTAAAGGCATAAAAAAAAGTTGCATTAATAAAAGACGTTTATACTTAAAATACATTCTAGGTAATAGTAATAGAAATCAGAATAAAATATTGTACAATAATTACAATAAGGTTTTAAAAAAATGTATGACCACGTCCTTAAAGTCATGTAACACCGAATATATTAATAAGGCGAAAAATACTTGCAAAGCATCATGGAATATAATAAAAAATAATAATAATTCAAACATAAATCGAAATGAAAACATTGACATCATTAAATTTAATGACATAATCTATACCAATCCTCAAAATATATGTGACCAATTCAATAATTTTTTTATAAACTTGACAAATAAAGCTAATTCTGACATTTCTAATTATAAACCACTTATTCAATCGTCAATGGACCACTCATTATTTCTTCTACCAACTAATATACATGAAATTGATGTAGTAATTAAAGCTTTAAAAAACACTCAAACAACGGGGTATGACAATCTTACCACAAAAATAATAAAAAAATGTGCTACCGCCATAAAGGCACCAATGACACACATTATTAATTTATCATTAAACCAAGGCATATTTCCTGAACGACTAAAAAAATCAATAGTCAAGCCCATTTACAAAAAAGGTGATCTAACGGATATGACAAACTTTCGCCCAGTAGCCCGGATCCCAATAATATCCAAAATTTTTGAAAAGGTAATATCAATCAGAATTAAAAATTTCTCAAAAAAATATAACGTTCTAAATGACCAACAATTTGGTTTTCGAGAAGGAAGATCAACGAGTATGGCTTGTTTCTCATTAGTTAAAGAAATATCGGAGAGTCTAAACAAGAGATGTTTTCCTGTGGCTTTACTACTGGATATGAGCAAAGCATTCGATTATGTAGATCATAATATTTTACTTGAAAAATTAAATAAAAACGGCATAAGGGGTAAAGTTAATCAATGGATTCAAAGTTATCTACAAAATCGAACACAATGTGTAGAAATAAGTTATTTTAATGGTAGATACAGAGAAACAATGCGTTCACCATATTTACACAATAAGTACGGTGTCCCCCAAGGCAGCGTAATAGGACCTCTCTTATTTTTGTTGTATATAAATGATCTACCAGAGGTTATGGGAAATCAAAAATGTATAAATTTTGCAGATGACACAACCCTAATAATAAAATCAAACAATAAAGAAAATTTGAAAGCTGAAACCCAAAAAATACTGACTCACGTAGTGACATTTTTAAATAACTTAAATCTTAATATTAATTTTAATAAGACAAACTTAATACAATTCGAAACATATAATTCAAATAATAATAACATTGACATAACATTTGACGATAAGAAGATTAATAACGTAGAAACAGCAATATTTTTAGGGATTCAAATTGACAAATACTTGAATTGGAAAGCGCACATCGAAAGGCTTTGTCAAAAGCTAGACCGATTTATTTATGCATTAAGGAGATTGAAAGAGGTAGCGGGAAGAAAAGCTGCTCTACTATCGTACCATGGCTACGTAGCCTCCCTCTTGCGCTACGGAATAATCTTATGGGGCAACTCTGTTGAAATCGATTTATTATTTAAAGTACAAAAAAAATGCGTTAGATCATTATGCGGTGCAGGATATTTAGATAGCTGTAAACCAATATTCAAGAACTTCAGAATTTTACCGTTGCCTTGTTTATATATTTATGAAGTGGGCTTATTTGTTAAAAAGCACCCACACTTGTTTCCAACCAATCGGGAAATGATTTCTGGTCGCATGAGACATGCAGAAAAACTTTATGTACCTGCCCAAAGGTTAACATTATTCCAAAAAAATATTGTATGTATGGCAGTTAAAATTTATAATAAACTACCAACTAAAATAAAAAATTTACCATTCAATAAATTTAAATCTAGTCTGTTTGAATTCTTGCAATTTAAATTATATTATACTAATAATGAATTTCTAAATGACAAATATATTGACTAAAAATTATAACTTTATATAAAAAAAATATTCTGAATATAACAATTAACTTAAACATGTATTTCGACATATCTTAAATTTAATATTTTGCACACTGACACTTGTCGGTAGGATATTGTGAAACTTTAATCTATACATTAAGACCTCCAATGTACCAATTTCCATGCAAATAAAGATTTTATTATTATTATTTATTATTAAGATTTTATAGCCTCTCGTGTTCTGCCTACCCCATAAGGAATACAGGCGTGAATTTATATATGTAAATTTTAGTTTTCCTATACACACAGGTATGATCCGTAGAATAGGTAGAAACACCTCTACACTACTTCCTAACTTAAGTACATCAAAGGAACGTGGCCCTCAAAATGAAAAGTTCTATTTCAGCCCTCACTGAGCCACTAATTAGGACTCACTCAAGCCCCGTTTGAAACTCGAGTCAAAGCGAATAATTCTCTTCTCTATTTCGAGGAAGGAATGAAAATTTCAATTTCAAATTTCGAAGTTCATGATCGGAATATGCAACTTATGATTCTGTTGATTTTTTCTTTTTATGAAATGCTTTTTTGATTATAATTCGAATTTTAAAATGTTTTTTTTTTAAAGCGATTACGCTTTTTATTTTTATGCAACATCGGATTCTTTTTTTATGCTGTTCCTTTTGGATTTTTTGTAGATTCTATCAGAGTTTTTGAACGGTGTATGATTTAAGACTTTATATTTGATTTAGATTTTTGTATTTCGAATACTATATTTCTGTCCGCACATTATGACATGTTATCGGGTGTCAGCAGTTTTACACAATTGTAAAAAATAACCTATTAACTTTGCATACCATCAACATATCAACTACCTTAATATTATCATTTATGTGCTCAATAACGATAATTATTCCGAAATCGAGGATTTTATCAAAGCGTCTTCTAGAAGCAGCTAAACTTTTAAGATTGCTAGCGACCTGCGGATATAATGTCATCGTATAATTGAATAAAAGAGGAGAGAAGAAATCAGTTGGATAACGAATAAATAAAAATATTGTTTTCAAACACAAATGAAAGGAAAAAATATCTAAAAACTTACTTAAGACACAATCGAATCATTAGTTAAGCACTTACTACATGTTACCCTCCCGCATAAATTTACCAAAAAGGTTACTAAGTTACCAAAAAGCTGATTCTTATGGGCGTCACGTAGGTTATAACATGAAAAATAAATATGAGGCTTTTCATATTTTTCCTTATTGCATTTAATGCTGTATATAAAGGAAAAATAAAAAAAGAAAAAGCTTTGTGGAATAAAACTACTTTTAAGAATAAAAGTGGTTTTATTGCTAACTAGCTGTTTCACGCGGTTTCACTTGTGTTTTTCCTGATGTCTTTGAGTGAAATAATTTATTTAGCAGTATTTGACAGTACCTCCATTGCTTTAACTGAAGAAGCATACAATCATCTTTATCCTACTTATATTACAGGGTGACTGGTGGCATATTTTAGATATTGAAGAAGAGCACTCTGTCATTGATTCTGATCATAATTATGTAATAAAAGTAGGTACTAAAATTTTCACCAGAATTCCCTATACATAAATAAAGAATTTTACTAGGTCGACGACCATTCGTTAAGCCGTCTGTACCTACCAATCTGTGTGGATAGCGCCGTGCGTACGTCCGTACCGGTGTAACCATGCGTTACATAATGAATTCTTTAGCATTCGGTTATGTTTACTCAGTAAATAATTAATAAGTATTTATTTTTTATTATTTTTTCTCTTCAAGTATGATCTCAAACTATCACGTCCTCGAATTTCGAAAGTGACCAGTCACCCTGTATAATCGTTTATAGGTGACTAATGCAACGGCTAAAGAAACAAAGGGCTCGGCATTAAAGTCATTACTTTTAAATATATGGGCGTCTCTTTTTAACTCAAGAATGTGATCGTACGTAAAAAACGACAACAGTAGTTTTATCATTGTCTTCAATGACAACAATGCGGCCAGTCGCCATGTTACGACACAGCCAACAACAAGTACGTCATTGTCATATCGACTTGCTATTCGCAAATTTTGAAGAAAATTTAAGTGTTTTTATGTAAAATCGTTATTGTTTATAGCGCAGAACTTTGCATAAGACTGCCATTACCATCATGGTTAGATGCAGTGTGTTAGGCTGCCCCAAGAAAAACTATAAGCACTACGGCAAGCCGCCATCTTTGCTTCTGACTAAACAGGCACGTGTTTTCGTAGTCATGTACTCTTTTTTCCTATTGTCGATGGATTAATGACAGCCACGATTATGAAATGGACCTCGATTAAGAATACGTGAAAAATAACGAGCATTGAAGAATCCTGATAAATCTCGTCGTTTGGCATTACGTGTGCGGAGGGCTGTTCTATTAGAGTAGTTACAAATGATAACTGAATACACGTTCATATGAAATCCACGTGGTTCGCCCATTGAATCTATAGAAACACGAACAAGATAATGAACGCTACTTCTGATAAAAGCCACGCATAAACAGATTGATTTTTTTATTTATTTATTCACAAAATCCACAGCTCTGAATAATACATAAAAAATATAGATGATTCTGATAGCCATTTATGGATTTACATTATTTTAGTGTGTCTTCTAGACGACTAACAAATTATTTTGTATTTCCGTACCCAAAGGGTAAAACGGAACCCAAAGAGACCGCTGTCCGTCTGTCCGTCTGTCACGAGGGTGTATAAATGTAAGTAAAAATAAAGCAAAAATCGGTTTATTGTGACAGCAGTATTTACACATAAAAGTAACAAAAATAAAAAAGAACATATAGTAAAATAAAAATAAAAAATACATATATCAAAAAAACTTAAAATAAACAAGAGCTTAAACGTTGTCAAACAATTTTTTTTTGTATAAAATACTGCTGAAACAAAGGCCCACAACTCAGCATGTGCTTTATTGCGTATGGCAAAAAAGCGCTGATTTTCAGTTGTGTCCTAATATTTGGTGACTGTCCTCAGTTAAATTAAATAATAAGTATAAAAATTAATAGAGTAATTAATATAATATAATATAGAGATAAATCATATCATATAAAGACAAATTTATACATATATAATTGACAAAAATAACATATATACGGGAAGTCGTTGTGGCGCCGTGGTTACTGTGTGAATCATACGATATCACAGGTTATGCAACGTTCGGCGCGGTCGGTACTTGGATGGGTGACCGCCGACCATTCATATCTCACGACGACCTCCGTGCTTCGGAGGGCACGTTAAGCAGTCGGTCCCGGGTGCTGTATACTTGTATATAGTAGTCGTTAGGGTTTGTCAGAAGCCATCTAGGCGCCCTAAAAATTCTGGCATCCACCACCCAGCACTGGGCCAGCTTGGTGGATTATGGCCTATACCTCCTCTTCACCCAGGGGAGAGACTCATGCCCTGCAGTTGGCTCATTACAAAGAGTTGTGATGATGATGATGAACATATATACATACTACAAATCAAACCTCCCAATCACAAAACCGCTACAATAAAAAAATAAAATAAACATCGAGCCACTGTCTTTACTGCGGAACACACTGTTTATTTAATAAAAACAATTTATATTTTTTATTGAAGGTACTTTTTGTGTATCTCATGAACCATGATAGTTTAACAGTTGATATTTTCTGTTACCACTATAATAATAAATATTAAAAAGTACAAAAATAAATGGTACATAAGTGGAAAATATAAAACAGATACACAGCAGTTTTCCATCGTAGTTATTAGATAGTATATTAAAGCGCGTAAATGCTTATCTAATTACTATGTCCTACAATAACAATGTCTTAGTGTCATTTAGCCGGATTTGTGTTTAGCCATGAGAAAATCTGTAGGCAATAGGGGTAATCGAGATTCATAAATGTCGATGACTGATTAACGAAGATTAGAAAACATAATTTTTAGGTAAGAAATAAAACCGTACTTTACAATTTTATTGTACTTCCAAGCTGAACATCGATGAATATTGATAATCCCTAGTGGGTCATTTTTAACCAACTTCAAAAAAAGGAGGTTCCCAATTTGACCTGTAAGTATTTATCAAGATTTTATGGTATCAAAAGTTACGCAAGTAAAACTGCGGCTGTTACTCGAAGTAAACAATAAACAAACAAAAGATATATCCTTTTCCGCCTTCAAATATTTAGCATTATAATTTATGTAATCCTGCCAAGCTTGACCTCCATAAAATTACACTATCATTAATTCACATGTCCCTTCGTATCCCTTTTCTGCAATGGTAATATGAACGAAAACTACTAACTATACGTAGCCCTTTTACCCTAAGGGAGGGATGATCTTAGTTGACGATCTTCTAATATAACCCCTACGTATCTTAACAATATCTAACGTAGGCAATTTAGTTTGGAAATTGGCATAAATCATGTTAATATAAATTGGTGTTGGATGGGATAGAATAGGGCAGTTTTGTAATTAGGGAATTTTTGTTATAAGGTTTTTAAAAGGGACTTTTAAAAATTTTAAAATGTGTTTGAAAGTTTCCTGGTTTGACGGTAACTAATTAAATAAAGTTGAGACATTGCATACTTCTTATAAACAAAACAAACAATATATATATAGGGTCCGTCTATGATAGTCCATAATATTGAGATTGATGAGTGAGTTTTGCTTCCATGCTGGACTGGAAGCGAAAGAAAAACATAGAATGTGCCAGCTGCTTTTCTACCCGGGCAAACTGTAAAAGTCAGTTAAGGGACGGTGGATTTATTTTCGTTTTTGCGGGCGACAGGCTGACCCCCTGTCACTGCTATAGTCTCTCTCCATCATAATAATACCTCCAAATTTGTCAAACGTGACATTAGATGGTTTTTATAGCCTCTGGTGTTCTGCCTACCCCATTAGGGATACAGGCGTGGAGTTATGTATGTATGAGTCTAAATAACGAAAGAAAAAATATTTTAAAATATTTTCATTCATCAAAATTCTTCTCAGTACTTAGTCAAAATTTCATTTTAATCTGTTGTTTCTGACTACACAGCAAGTAATAAAAATGTTTCCATCTCATTGTATGTAGTCATAAAATGTAGATTCTATAAAATTTAGATTTTACTCAAAAAGTAGAATTTTTGAAAAACTTATGAAAAATATTTCAAAAAATATTTTTTTTTTCGAAATTCAGGTCGTTCTAAATCTGCCATTAAAATTTTATTGACTATTATAGATGGACCCTGTATATCACTAGCCAATCAGTTTCTATTTTAAAATTAGCGATATACTAATATGAGACATTAATAATTTAGGTAGGACCATAAAGGAGAACTTTAAATTCAGTGAATTTGAAATAACTTAAAGAATGAATCATTTTAAGAGTTAAAAGAACACAGATGTAAAGAAGCCGTACATTTGTAGACTGAGAAACACCTGGAAACCATTAATTGCTTTGATATAAGTCAATTTATCGTTCTAACTTTCTTGCGTAGCGTACTTGATCAGCGTGGCTGAAAAGATATTGCACTAAATGCACTTTGGAGAATAAAATAAACTTTTACAAACCTTCAGTTGTGTACGTGTTTATGATTATCACACCCAATTTCACAATTATATTCAATATATTATACGAGCTTCTGGATATTATTTTTACACAAAACCGTGCTCCATAAAACGAAACGAAGCTTGTAGTAAAGCAAACTGCAAATAAAATACTTAAACACACTCTAAATCAATTGATATAGTACTTAGCAATTCTCTAAGACTAGTACTTGATATTGGCTAAAGTTTTCACGAATCAATATATTAAAAAAATAAATAAAATTGATTTAATCAGGCGCTACTTTTTGGAAATCTATAACAGCTACTATTACTAAGTTGCCTTGCTAATTCCGCGACTCGCACTTGCACCAGTGATGCATTTTCGTGCGTCGGTTCACCGCCCTCCCTCCCTCGAGAAGCAAGGAATGCGATGAACACACACTTGGAGCCTATAACCCGCAGTACAAGCTACACCGACACATGTTTCGCTTCAACCAGAAGCATCCACAGGGTGCAACAATTCGGTGATGGTCGTTGCACCCTGAAGATGCTTCTGATCACTAGTGCAAGTGCGAGTCGAGGAATTAGCAAGGTACTACATTGGTTGATAAGTTCGCGGCCTGGCCATTAAAAAAAAAATTTTGTTATTTTTTCTGCCGTCATTTTGAACTGTCATTATTCAATTGTCAGCCCGCGAATTTTCAATTTGATATCTTGTTTAAATAAAATTTTACGAACAATATAAATACGTGTGTAGAACAAATTTTCACTAATGGGGAAATTTGAACAACGTGCTGCGATTAAATATTTGTTTAAAAAAAGATTAACACCAAAGGAGATCCATGATGACATGCAAACAACATTAGGGGAATCTGCCCCGTCTTATACCACTGTGAAAAAATGGGTTGCAGAATTTTAACGTGGACGAGAGAACATCGAAGATGACCCTCGCTCCGGCAGGCCAATGACGTCTACGACCGAAGAAAACATCAATAAAGTGTGTGATCTCATATTGAAAGACCGTAGATTGACTATCAGAGAAATTGCAGACACTATAGGCATCTCATATGAACGAACGCAAAACATCATTGTCCATGAACTCGGCTTTTCTAAGGTTTCGGCTAGGTGGGTCCCCAGATTGCTTTCAGTAGAGCAAAAGCGAATTCGACTCACGATTTCTCGCGACTGTTTGGAGATGTTCGAGGCTGATCCACAAGGTTTTCTTGACAGATTTGTGACAATGGATGAAACCTGGGTTCACCACTATACCCCAGAATCAAAACAACAATCCAAACAATGGAAAAAATCAGGTGAACCAACTCCGAAAAAAGCAAAGGCAATTCTGTCGGCTGGCAAGGTGATGGCATCGGTTTTTTGGGATGCTAAGGGTGTCATTATGGTGGACTACCTTCCAAAAGGCGAAACAATAAACTCTGCGTACTATAGCACCCTTCTGCGCCGTTTACGTGAAGAAATTAAACAGAAACGCCCAGGATTACTGAGAAAGAAAGTGTTGTTTCACCAGGACAACGCCCGAGTCCACACGTCTGTCGAGTCTATGGCTCAAATTCGTGATTGTGGTTTCGAATTGTTGCCACATCCAGCTTATTCTCCTGATTTGGCACCTTCGGACTTTCATCTGTTTCCAAACCTGAAAAAACACCTCGGTGGGCAGAAATTTTTAACGAATGAAGAGGTCGAAGCCGCTGTTAACCTGTATTTTGAAGACCTTGAGGAATCTTTTTTTAAAACAGGTATGGAAGCTCTGGAAAGCAGATGGAAGAAGTGCATAGAGCTAAATGGAGATTACGTCGAAAAATAAAAATATTTTTGTATGTACTTTATTCTGTTTTCTTGACTAGTCCGCGAACTTTTCAATCCACCCTCGTAACTTAGTTAAAGTATTTAAATAAAATACTTTTTTACCTCTTATACCTTTTTATGCTTGTATACAAAAGTATAAAATACTCTTGAAAAGTCTAAAGACTATATTGAAAAAAAGTATCCTCCTGATGCAGCTTAGTTGCATCACTTTGAGTATTCGAACCTGCATGGTTTTTCAACGATAGGCTATACATAAAGTTATACAATATTTTCACATTTTTAAATGTGAGCTTTTTATTGACAGGCATTAGATGTAATATAGGATGTTATGTTAAGAACAGTTCTGTTGTCATTTATGAAGTTTTTACAATAAAACACTAAGGATAAATATTCATGAAATCTGCCTGCCGACCACTATGTTATAACCAATCACTATATTGGTACCTCGACCCGGCGCGATGCAATCATTTGTTCGAATGAACATATTTTTTGGCAATGTTCCTGACGGACTATGTATGATATGAATGCATATATTTACATAAAAATGTAACTTTTACACAAGCTATTTGTTTGCGTAGGTACTCTATACAAATAAATAAATAAATATTTCTGACACTCACACAACATTATCTAGCCCAAATTAAGTTTTTTAAAGAACTTGTGTTATGGATACTAGATAACTGATATACTTAAGAAATATATAAACATAAATATTGAATAAATACATATTTTTATTAAAATAAACTTAAATAAACATATAAACATCCATGACTTGACGGCTTATTTCTGTGTTCATCACACCGATATCCGCCGCCGCCGGGATTCGTACCCCGGACCTCTGGCATAGAAGGCAATGTACGTTACCAATACACCAGCTGGTCGTCAAAATGTAACTTTTACACAAATATATGAAGAAAAGAGAAAATATTAAGAGCCGTTACAGACTCCGTTGGTAACCGCAAAGACCTCGAAACGCCGCCGAGTTAAAACATAAATATAATTAAATTTTAACTCGATAAAACGGTTAAAATGTAAATCATTGAATCATAAATCATTGAACCTATTGAATGAAATAAATAAAGACAATATTTAAAAAAATGCAAGTTTTCGCAAAATAACAGTGTCGAAAGCTCGATGACTCAAAATACTCAAATAAAACATTGTAAATATCCCGCTTTTAAAGTTAATATGAATTAGTAAAGTAGCTATTCTAAAGCAGTTTCAAGTTAACTAGTTTGAAATATGATCTTTGTTCAAACTCCTATGTGAACAAAACCTCAAAAGTTCATATTCCAATACTCCATCTTTTAGAGCCGTAAATATCATCCCTTAAAGTTAAGAGAATACTTTAAAAATATAACTTATTCTTACTTAAAAGTTCTCAACTTAGAGCTTTGGTCACGTGCGGCGCTTTGATAAAGTTGTTAACTTAAGTTCAGAGCTCTCTTTATCGCAGATGTATTTATGATAACTTATCTGCAGTTTCAAGTTGAAAAGGTTATCTCATGAAATTTTGAGGTTTTTATTGTACTGGAGTTTTTTTTATGAAAAGTTGTTAAAATTAATAATTTGGATCTTAAAATTTTACGATTTCAAAAATAATACAGAATCACGTTCCATCAACCGCGTACGAGTTACTATTTTAGTTAAGAGTTTTATTAAGTTAAATTTAAATAAAGAACAGTAGAACAAGACAGTACGGTCTATAATAAAAATCAAAGATGAAAAAAATATTTTAATATCGTCTCTTATTTCCACTAATATTAAACACATTATAATTTTTTTGAGAATGACATAACGATATGCTATTTTTCAATGCTTAGCGAAATAAGATAGGTACCTAATTAGATTCTTAGAAATGTACACAATTTCCTGGAATAATACATACATTTTGATCATCTATCTATGCTACATTAATATATAAAAAATATCTTCAATTTGAATTTATTGAATAAACCCTAAGAAAATCAAGTACGATTTTAAAATTCTGTTGCTGTAAGAAACCGTCAGTCATGTATTTAAAACTTTGTTTGCACTAAATTATGCATTCAAAAAAATGATTTCTATAACTATACACTGGACTGGCTATTCCTTACTAAAGACAAATAAAATGTGTCTATTTGAAGCGCCACCCGTGAGTGTACTGTGAAGTTATTAGATTGCAAATGGCCGTTGTTTGTCAAGTTGTATCTCTGACTTAAGTTATTTGTTAGTTATTAGTTCCTAGTACACTCACCACTGTTTTCAGCGCCAATATGGCGATCTTATCAAATAGGATCACTAAATTCCAGTCCAGCATATAGGTATAAATGTTAGTAATTCAAAATCTCACATTTGACAGGATACACAATGTAACTAAATGTTCATCAAGTCATTAAGTAATCAGAATCCATACTATAGTATATAAGTATGTAGGTACTTATAGTCATATATGTTATGAAATCACAAAGTATTAGGTACCGTACTTGTAATAGTATATTATGTAACAAGTGAGCGAAGTTGCTAATTACAGTCGAGGCTGTGATTTGAGCCCGAGCCGCAGGCGAGGGCTTAATAATGAGCCGAGACTGTAATTAGCAACGCTCACGAGTTACATACGACGTTTTTCAACACACTTGTGAGTAAAAGACAGACATACGAGGTCATAAAATAACAAACACATTTGATAACAAAGCTGTGAATTGTGATTGAAAAATGGCGCCGAACCTCGCGCATGCGCGTAGGTTTTTTTTTCTGCCAAATGTGTCAATGTCTGTATAGCATATACATACAGCCTATTTTAAGTGAAAATGTATAATTTGGAGTGGTAAATGCAAATATTTTAATATTTTATAACAAATTATTGTAAATTGTGAATAATTTGTTTGATATACAAATTTGTTTTACTAATATAAGGCGCAAACATCTAAAAATGTATATGGATTTGAAGTGGTATAAAACCTCTTTGTTGTTTCTGAAAATATTTAATGTATAACCCGGACCAATAAAATATGCTCTGTTTACTCGCATGTAATTTGCACAAAGGTACAATTCAACTTTGTAGGATTCATTATATTATGCACTAGGGTATAATATATTATGCACGCGTGACTTATAGCCCAGTTTATAGTTCTAAATTCAATAGAATAACGCTCACTTTACGAGCAAGTGTGTTGAAAATATAATTACATATTAGATAACTACTATTACTGGCTATACTGATGAAATTCCACCTATTCAATTTCGATTCTCATTATTACCGATAAATTATTGAGCATCGCTGATGACAGCTAATTTATAATGCTGCGAAGTTGGGAAGGTCCGAATTTAGGCCATTAGGCGGGTAATTTAGGGAATAATTAGAAATGTTAGGCTATTTGCTAAAAGGTTAAATTAGGATCTGTGGAGTTCCGCTAGAATTATTTCATGTGATGAATTGTGTGTGAATGATTGTCAGCCGATTTTCGTGTTATGATTTTCGCAACATATTGGTTAATGGTTAGTTTATGGTCTTTATGTTGAAATATGTAACGATAGAGATTGCGTAGAAGTACAAAATAATATAAATATACTTAATAACTGGTGCGTGGATAATTACATGACATTCAATATAAAAAAATGTCACGTTATTTCGTTCAGCAAAAATAAAAATCTCATATTATATCCATACAACATAAGAGGAAATATACTAGGTAAAGTCTCTGAAATTAATGATTTAGGGGTAGTTTTTGATTGCAAACTTTCTTTTCGCAGCCATTATGATTCGATTGTTACAAAAGCACATCGTATGTTGGGATTTATATTACGAACGACAGTACCATTTAAGAAACCATCCACCCTTATTTTGCTGTATCAATCATTGGTTCGTTCGATTCTTGAATACTGTTCTTCAATATGGTCACCTATTTATGCAGTTCATACTGATCGCATTGAGGCTGTGCAAAGGAAACTGTTAAGACACCTTGTCAAAAAGATAGGCAAAAAAAACACCTTAACTTGCTATGAGGACCGCCTAAGCTATTTTAATTGTAACACTCTTGCATTGCGGCGAAGTGTTGATTCTTGTGTTGTTCTTTACAAGATAGTCAACGGTCACATTTATGGAAATCTCTTACAAAATATAAGTTTTAAAATACCTAGGCGAACAGTTCGGCGACCACAGCTTTTTGATTTACACTTGACAAACAACAATGTATCATATAGTAACCCTTTAAATAGGATGTGTAAACAATATAATGAATTGCCAGAAAATGTAGACATATTTAACCAATCGCTCTCAGTCTACAAAAAATCCGTAGTTAGTGCCTTGCAAAACGTAAAGTGATCTTTTGTAAAAGTTATTATTATTATTCTTTTTTTAACATATTGTGTTCATTATTAATATATATGTAGTGTAGATGTAAAATTTTAGTAACATTTTTTGAGTTTATTCGAGTTAAATTCTTTTCTCTTTTTTAGTCAATGTAACCTTATAACCTACCATATTATGTCAAATTTGTGTACAACTTTTATTGAATTATTGTTATGCAATATCTTAATTTAAGCATACATATAATAGTTATAAGATAACAATAATTTGTTGTTGTACCTAATAAATAAATAAATAAATAAATGAAAGGTTAAATATGGTTTAAAATAAGTACTGCATTCCTTTTTATATTTTCATGGTTTTCACGTGTTGGTGTAACAAAGATGGAAAGATCTTTACAAACTTATTCATTTTTAATGTAAGTGAAATATCATGATATGACAATTCTTTTATGCAATTATATAAAGTTTAGGTACTTGTTATTTTTTCCTGAATTTCATGATATGCTTTTCATCTTTGAAGCAAACAGTTTAGAATAATAGAATTATTATGCTTAGGAATAGCGCTACCCCATTTCTTCCCGTGGGTGTCGTAAGAGGCGACTAAGGGACAACAATGCAGAGGACGGGCAGCAGCGTCCTTCTGCGTAGTTACAACACCATACTGGGATCGCTAACCCGCCTGCCAAGCGTGGCGATTACGGCATTTCCCCCCCACCCCCCATTGACATGAATCAGGCCTCGGCCCCAGGTCTCCGGCGATCAAGGTATCAACAGGATCAATAGGACATAAATCCCGTTAGGTTGGTCCAACTTTTAGAAAGAGGTCAAGCGTCGAATCAAACTCGGCTGGGTAACGTTCGGGAAGCTCCGTAAAATCTCGTCTAAAATACCGCAGTGTCTGAAGACAAAGGTTTTTGACCAGTGTGTGTTGCCAGTGATTACTTATGGTACTGAGACGTGGTCGCTTAATATGGGCCTTATAAACAAGATGCTCAGTGGGCAATGGAAAGGACTATGCTCGGAGTTTTCCTGCGAGATCGAATCAGGAATAAGGAGATTCGTAGGCGAACCAAAGTCACCGACATAGCCAGAAGAATTGCAAAGCTGAAGAGGCAATGGGCAGGGCACATAGCTCGCAGACAGCCGTTGGGGCAGAAAAGTTCTCAAGTGGCGGCCACGTACTGAGAGACGCAGCGTAGGCAGGCCCCCCGCAAGATGGATCGACCAAGTTGCCGGTTAATGCTGTATGAGAGCGACGCGGGACCGAGCGAAGTGGAAAACTTTTGTCCAGGGGAGGCCTATGTCTAGCAGTGGACGTCTTCTGGCTGATGATGATGATGATGAATTAAATTAAATTCTAATTTAGTTTTAGTATTAATTACCATGTTTCGGTGCGTTTTCAGACACCGCGGTCGCGTTTAATGTCAAATTTAAAAGAAAAATTGATTCCAACGCACCAAAATTTGATTTCTAACGATTTTCAAATGAGGCTAATTTCATAGGATTTATTAATGAAATATAGTTTATTTTCAAAACGAAAAACTAAAGCTTAAAATGTACGTTACAAATTTGACTTAACTTACTAATTAACCAACATGCTGTAAGGTATACAAGGTAACATGCATACAGGGTAAATTTTGTAGTGAGTTTGATTTGTAAGTAGGTACCTACTTTGTGTTATCTACTTGTGCTATAATGCTGTACGGTTCAGCCGCACATACCTATCGCCCGGTCAGCATTTTTACCTTAATTTCATAATTTTATTAATAATCGAATCAGTTCACGCATCATCATCAATCAGCGCGTTCGTGTACTCATTAGCTATTAATTATCAGCAATATATTTTTACTTTTACCTAAAGTACCATCTTTTATTTATTATCAGCAGCAGCAATTCAAGGTGTAACGTACATCTTTTTGGTCCTTCGAGCTTACCGTTAGCGGGACTTAAATCGCGAGTGACCCTATAGTTGGATTGCAGTGTATTAAGGATCGCCACGTAAGCAACCAGCAGCAGCTTTGGTGAGTCTACAGCTCTCTATCATTATCACTGGTATCTACATCATTTGGAAAAATGGAAGATCTTCTGGTTAACCAAACTCAGCTCATGGAATCTATGAATCAGCTTTTGATTAACTTCAAGAAAGACGGTGCCGATCGTAAGACGTCGGCTCATATTAAAAAACGACTTAGCACGTTAGAAAGTTACTGGCAGGAGTTTCAAAATAACCATTTGAGGCTTTGCGAGTCTAGCGATAAATCAAATGAATATTTTACTAGCAATTACTATCAAAAAACATCAGATTTTTATAACGAAACGCGCAGCTACTTACTCACGTTTTTACCTAGCGATTCTAAGGAAAAAACCTTACTCAGACCAGCTACCCCGTTGCAAATGCCCAACTTTTCATCTGTACCGTCGCCCAGCGGCACCATCCGTCCTGTGACGTCATCCGAAAAAGAGGCTTTTCGAAACCAAGGTAACAGCAGTAGGTTAGAGGAAATGTTGAGAAAGCAAAGAAGTAATTTTAAGGCTTTTCAGCGTACTATCAGCAGCATCGATCTCGACAATGTCTCTGAAAAATGGGAGTACGAGGATTTACTGAAGTCGGTTCAATCACGTTGGACTATCATAGACGCATTGCACTGGGAAATAGACAGCGAATTATACGAAGATAATGTAGAATATGAAGATATGTTCAGAAATTAATAGCTTATTACGATATGGATCCCTATTGGTACGGAACAAGAATATTTAACACTTATTTAAATCACCTACAAAGTTTATGCACTAATACTATAAGAAATAAACATTGCGATATAATATTACAACAGCTGAGACACGGGTTCAACGAGCTACAATACTATGACCGCATGCTGCTAAATCAGCACTTTGATAATCGGAAGCGCATGCGCCGTGGCCTTGTAAACGGCGTAGGTTATATCGCAAATACTTTGTTCGGTGTGTTAGATGAACGATTTGCAGATCAGTACGAAAAGGATATTAGTTTAGTTCGTTTTAACCAAAAACACTTATCACAACTTTTTAAAAACCAAACATCGGTCATAGAAGCAGAGAATAATGTTTTAAAAAGAATAGAAGTCACGATGGAAAGTCAATACAAAACGTTCAATCAGCATTTAAATAGTTTAGAGAAGGAGTCGAATACGATCAAGGCTGAAATTTCGCAAATAGAAATCACAAATGACTTCACCCTATCGAGTATCATAGCCAATAATGTCCTAGTAAATCTCCGTAGTATCCAGGACACGCTCCTAGATACTATTACCAACCTCCAGCACTTCAACGTCCATCTGCTGTCTCCTACCCAGTTGCAAAGCGAACTAAGTTTAATCTCCAGCCAGATAACAAAAGATTTATCATTACCTATCGATAACGTACAACTTGATTTATCCAGCCTATATAAAATTTTGAAGGTCAAAGCTAGAATGACGAAACAATATTTCATCTTTGAAATCCAAATCCCTCTTACAAGTAGAGACGACTATGAACTTTATAATGCAATACCGCTTTATCATCAAGTTAACAAATCATCACTCTCTATGTTTAATCTTTTACCGATAGCAGATCATATAGCCATAAATTTGAAAAAAGATACCTACATACCTGTTACCTATAACGACTTTCAGAGCTGCATAGAATACAGCACTACTATTTTACCAAATTATCTTTGCCAGCTTCAAACTCCAGTCTATGATAGACAGACGGACGAAAGCCTTTGTATTAAAAATAAACAATCAAACAGCTGTAAAATTATAAGTAGCGCGTGTCAAACTACATGGAAGAAGCTTACTAAGCCTAATACATACTTAATAAACTGTTGCGGGCAATGTACCTTCCGATTCATATGTAGAGATCAAGTTACCGTCGAACAGGTGACGGGAGTAAATATTATAATTCTCGGTACCGATTGCGTCATTCGGGGAGAATCGCTAGTAATAACGCCTCATACACAAATGGTTAATAAGATCAATATCGAGCCGACGATCTTTGCACCAGAGATCGCACCTGTCAATAGTATTTTTAACTTAACAATACCTATCCACCTGATGAACATGTCGGATAGTTTCGGACAAGATTTAGACAATATCGACCATCGGATTAAGCAGCTTAAGTCAGCTTCAGAGAGCGTAGACAATGAGGCCGACAGCCTTAATTATCACGACGTCCATCATTACGTGGTCACCTACACGCTAGCAGCGGCGGCGCTGGCGGCGGCGAGCGCGGCGTGGCTGCGCGCGAGGTGCCGGCGCCGCGCCGCCCGCGCGCGGCCCGGCGGCGAGCAGCAGCAGCGGCAGCAGCAGGATACTACTGCATAGCATGTGTGTTTTAAAAATGTGAAGTGTGAAAGTGTGAGTGTAAAAAGCCAAAGTGATCAAAGTGTCAGTGTCGATCGAAATATTCAAAGTGAGCCGTCTCACTCGGAAAATAAAAACACTTCCCCTATTTTATTAAAATGTAATTTTAGAAGTACTCGTTAAGTAAATAAATGTCGGTTTCATAATGTATATTAATCGTTAAGCTTTTATGTCGGTATCATGTTTGTTTTAGTCTAGCTCACATCATCCTCATCTCATTCATCTTCTCGCCCGGGAGCATGTACGGTTCAGCCGCACATACCTATCGCCCGGTCAGCATTTTTACCTTAATTTCATAATTTTATTAATAATCGAATCAGTTCACGCATCATCATCAATCAGCGCGTTCGTGTACTCATTAGCTATTAATTATCAGCAATATATTTTTACTTTTACCTAAAGTACCATCTTTTATTTATTATCAGCAGCAGCAATTCAAGGTGTAACGTACAAATGCTGTCTTGTTGATATGATATAAAAGACAGCATGATATGATAACAAGATGTGTAACCGTCGTGACCGTCGATCATTTATATCGCAGGACGACTTCCGTGCTTCAGAGGTCACGTTAAGCAGTCGTTCTCCGGCGCTGTATACTTGAATACAGTAGTCGTTAGGGTTTGTCAGAAGCCATTTCGGCACCTTGGAAATTCTGACATCCATCAACCATCAACCAGCACGAGGCTTTGTGGATTACGGCCTAACCTCCTCGTTACCCAAAAACAAAAATGGAGAGACTCATAGCCCTGCAGTGGGCTCATTACACGAAGTTGTGATGATGTGTGTCTTACACACACATATTTATCTTACTATAGTTGAATTATTTTCAAGTGGTTTTTGTGACAGTTCAAAATTGACAATCTTTGTGACATTGCCGTAATGAAATTGTTCGATCTTCCATTCGATGGCTTTGACGTATCCAATCAGCTGGTGAAAAAAATGCATACAAACTTTCGACTATAAGATGGCCGCTCATATTCATCGATTCAATGTCAATTCAGTAGTGTCAATCACTATCAACTGAACGTTCCGTTTTTTGAATCTGTTTACTTAAGATGAATATTTTTATGACATTTAATTAATTAATATACAGTTAATAATAACAATTACACCTTATTAAAAGTTCTATTTACTTATAATTTTAAAATAAACAATTTTATTGACATAGTTTGTATTTTCTTAACGCGCCAATTTATATTTTCTTAGTTGTAAATAGTTTGCGCGTAATGCAAAATGAGAAGCGTCACGAAAATCATTCGAAAACAATTCAACTATAATAGCCATTATATTACTACTAAAACCACTATCTTGAGATGTTTGTTTAACAGACAGCCTTTATTACAAAGTCCATCTTACACCACACACACGAGGCTCCTTTCACGCGTAATGTAATCATTCACTTACCAGAAGAAGGTCATAACAAAAATAAACACTGTTTTGATGTACAGACAGACACACCCTCACATATAATATCCTCATAATTCGAGCCTACCCTTTGATGTTATTCGACTTGAAAGGGCATTGCGTAGAAGCGTAAAATAATTATACGTTCAACATGAAAAGGAGCAATGTAATTATTTTGAACACTTTCCTCTTACTTGATGACTTTCTAAAAGTATTAAATAATTGTTTTGACAGTTCCTAATTTAAAAAAATGAGGAATTAAAGTTTGTGTTTTGTCTGGTCACAAAAGTCAAGAAGAATCTTTTAAATGTAGAATAAATACGGCCCCGTTTGGTGCACTTGTTACGTTTATTATTCATCCAATTGCTATTATTTATTTATATGTACTATTTGAAAAAGCACTTATCATTTTCATTTTCATTTGTTCTCTTTGAAACTTTATACTTATTGCACGTTAATGACTAAACTCCAGGCATAATAAGTTACGCCGATAACCAATAAAGCACTGTTGTAGAGAGTATAGATTTAAATATGCGAATGAACCTCCATGAAATCTAGTTTTTGTGAACATCAATGATTTAGCTGTTTATATTACAAAGTTCATTTTTGCAACACCTTTACTAATGAACTATTAGACGTGGTAAATATCCCAAAAAACGTAAATCTTAAAGGCTTTACTAAGTTACCATGTTGCAGCAATAATCTCACCGTTAATTATGCAAACTCGGTTTCGTAATACATTTGTTATAGACTCTAGAGTAGCCTTAAATTCATACTTTACATACATCATCACAACTCCGTGTAATGAGCCCACTGCAAGGCTATGAGTCTCTCCTCTGGGTGACGAGGAGTTTAAGGCGTAATCTACAAAGCTGGCCCAGTGCTGGTTGGTGTTACAGAATTTTCAGGGTATCGAAATGGCTTTTGAAAAACCCCAACGACTACTGTGTACAGCTATATAGCACTCGGGACCGACTGCTTAAGGTGCCCTCCGAAGCAAGGAAATGTCATGAAAAATAAATGATCGGCGGTCACCCATCTTAATACCGGCCGCGCCGAGCGCGCTCAACCTTCGATATCGTTTGATATACACAGTAACCACGGCGGCGGCGCGGCGCCACGACGACTTGACATATGATACGTTTTAATTAGTTTTTACCGACTACGGCGAAGCAAAAAGGAGGGTTGAAAACTGAACTGGGACTGAAAACTGCTTTTGGGACTGAAAACTGCTCGCGTCCGCAAGGTTTAGCCCTCGATGCCTTGTACGTGGTCCCTGGGTGGCGCTAAACGAGCGGTAACATCTGGTGGTAGGCTTCGGCCGCGGCTTGTCACCACCCACTAGACAAAACCATGCCGCCAAGTGACTTAGTCGCGTTCCGGTATGATGTTTAGTGTAGCCATTTAGGAGGGTAGGTCTGAGTAATCGTGCTGCATTGGAGAACTGTTTTCAACTCGTAGGATAGTGACTCACCGGGTAACTCGTTTTGGAGGGTAGCGGGATCCGAAGCACGGTGCACCGCTGGCCGACCGCAGGTAGTAGGGGGCCCAAGTAGCATGCCAGCCACATGCGAAAGGCTGCCCCGCCACCTCGCGAAAAATCCCGGGAGGCTCCATCGTGCCGGTTGGCGACCGGTTGGAGAGGACCCGATGGCGACCTCGGGGGGGTTCGGGCGTCCCCGCAGTCTCCAGGCGAGTTCCCCAATGGTGCGTTGTTCCCTACGAGTTGCTTGGTTCCATTTGCAGCGCTTCACTCAACTTCTATTCTCCTCCCTATTCACTCCACTACCAATCTACAATGAAAGGTCCTAAAAAGAGTAAGGTTCAACAGCGGTTGCACTTCCTCTCCCTCAAAGTGCACTTCTGTAACATCCGTGGAGTGCACTCCAATCTGAATGATGTCCACCACCATCTTGAGACGGAGAGACCACACCTACTCTTTCTAACGGAGACGCAGATCTGCGATCCGTCAGACTCGGCATACCTTGGTTACCCAGGCTATATCCTGGAGTCTCTATTCCGCCCGCACGCCGGGGTGTGCATGTATACCAGTGACGCGATCTGTTATCAGCGTCTCCGTTACTTGGAAGTGCCGGACCTTTCAGTCATGTGGGTTCACATAGATACTGGCCTAGACCAAGTGGTTTACGCCTGTATCTATCGTTCACATAGCGGAGATCGGGAGACAGCGAGGCTTATGGAATACCTTGGCAATACAGCAGATAAGATTCAGCAACGTTTTCCCATGGCGCAGTTGGTGTTTCTGGGGGATTTTAATGCTCACCACGGGCAGTGGTTATACCCGTATCAGGACACTGACCATGCTGGAAGAGAGGCTTTTAAGTTTTCGCTGACTTATGGTCTCTCACAGCTTGTTAACGAGCCTACGCGCATCCCCGACGTTGCTGGCCACACTGCGTATTGCTTGGACCTTCTGCTGACAACTGATCCTGACAGATACTCGGTGTCCGTCACTGCACCTTTAGGGACATCCGATCACTGTATGGTGAAATCTGTATCGCTGTACTCGCCACCTGACACCCGCCCAAAAGGCTCCAGGCGAGTATGGCGTTACAAGTCAGCAGATTGGGATGAAATGCGACATTTCTTCGCATCTTATCCATGGCGGCAAACTTGTTTTACATCAACCGATCCATCGTGCTGCGCTGATGCTGTCTCAAGTGTGATAGTTCAAGCAATGGAGTACTACATTCCCCACGCTGACCTATCCCTTGAAACCAAAGCTTGCCCATGGTTTAATAGTGCTTGCCTTACCGCTGAAAAGCGAAAGCGGGAAGCATACAAAGCCTGGGCAAATGCTCGCAGAAGCAAAGCCCTGGATTCGCATGAACTTAAGAAAAGATACAATGCTGCCGCCAAGTCCTGCAAAAAGGTGATCAAAAGAGCTCGTTTTGCCCACATAGGCCGTATCGGAGACAAAATAGCAGCATACCCTTCGGGAAGCAAAGCTTTCTGGTCCCTTGCCAAGTCGGTCGAAACGAACTTTTGTCGCCCGTCGCTGCCTCCACTGAGGAAACCCGATGGTTCTCTGGCCCACACTGCTAAGGAGAAAGCAGATTTATTTGCTAGTATCTACGCGGAAAATTCTCGTCTAGATTGCCAAGGAAAAATCCCACCTCAATTACCTCAGTTCGGACCTACAATGGGTACCGTTCACATTCGCCAAAAGGAGGTTCTTAAATGCTTGCTGCACCTAGACGAGAACAAAGCTAGTGGTCCAGACGGTATTCCTGCAGTGGTCCTAAAACGCTGCGCAGCTGAGTTGTCTCCCGTTTTGACGCGCCTCTATCGACTTTCATTGGAATCGGGTAAGGTCCCCAAGTCCTGGAAGCTTGCTAACGTACAGCCAATACCGAAGAAGGGAAGCCGTGCCGATCCTGTCAACTATCGACCAATTTCAATCACCTCCATACTTTGCAAAGTCATGGAACGTGTATTGAATAATCGACTCCTGGCATACCTCGAGACCAACGAGCTCCTAAGCGATAGCCAATATGGTTTCCGCAACGGACGCTCGACCGGCGATCTTCTCGTGTATGCCACTCACTTATGGAGTGAGGCCTTGGAGGGTCATGGTGAAGCAATAGCTGTATCCTTAGACATCTCCAAGGCCTTTGACAGGGTCTGGCACGATGGTCTCTTAAGCAAGCTTCCAGCATATGGCATACCAACCGGGCTCTGCGACTGGATATCTGATTTTCTGAGGGAACGGTCGATTCGAGTAGTCTTAGACGGCTACTCCTCTGACCTAATGGCAATTAATGCCGGGGTACCTCAGGGATCTGTTCTCTCTGCAACTTTATTCTTGCTGCACATTAATGACCTCCTAACACCAGGCATTATTGGATATGCTGATGACAGCACTGTTGTTGAGAGATATATATCCAATGCGCGAACGAGCGCCCATGAAATCCAGGTTTTGAGAGAGTCTATGATTGAGCGCGTTGATTCGACCTTGCGGAATGTGTCCGATTGGGGCGAATCTAACCTGGTCAAATTCAACGCGTCCAAAACTCAGGCGTGTCTATTCTCCGCAAAAAAGAGCACCTTCACATTTACGCCCACTTTCCAAAATGTATCTGTCCCCATCACTGACCATCTAGGGCTTTTAGGCGTAACTTTAACATCCGGTTTAAACTTCGGTCAACAAATTGAGTCTATGGCAAAAACGGCTTCCAAAAAATTGGGTATCATCTCGAAGGTCCGGCGGTACTTCAGCTCTGAACGGCTGCTCAACTTATACACAGCCCAAGTGAGGTCGTGCATGGAGTACTGTAGTCACCTTTGGGATGGTTCTGCAAAATACCAGCTCGAAGCGCTAGACTCCGTTGACCGAAGAGCCCGTAAATTAATTAACGACGTCGACCTTACAACCAAAAAACTGCAGACCTTAGAGCATCGTCGTAAGGTTGCGTGTTTAACCGTGTACTACAGGATACATTTTGGTGAGTGCGCCAGTGCTCTGTTTGAACAAATTGAACCCTCACCCTTTTACCATCGGACTACTAGACGCAGACAGAACTTCCATCCGTATGTGGTAGATATTCCGAAAAGTCGAACTAAGCGCTTTGACAGTTCCTTTTTGATACGGGTCGCCAAGGTTTGGAATGAACTGCCTGCGTCTATTTTCCCTGACCAGTATAGTCCTAGTACTTTTAAGCGTCGAGTGAATAGGTTTCTCGTGGATGGACGTGTAACACCTTAGTCTTCATGTTCACTTAACATCAGGTGGCATGGAAGACAAACGTCCCATCCATAATTCATAAAAAAAAAAAAAAAAGGTTACGATTTTTACCTGTATGTATGTATGTGGGTATAGATGTTCATCTGTTCCCTCAGAACTTCTAAACTAGTAATCAATATATATAAAACTGAGGTACTGAGTGACTGAGTGACTGACAGACAACGTACAGCCGCAACTACTAGGCGTAGAGAGCTGAAATTTGGAACAAACATTCTTTAGGGGATGTAGGGGTGCACTAAGGAAGGAATTCCTGAAATTCCCACGGGAACGGGAAATATAGGACTTTTTAGTTTGTATGAAAAATCTTATTCCTTGAGTGCACCGATGTGATACTTGATATAAAGGTTCCTTAATAAGTGTCTGCTTGTATTATGGAAGGAATTCCCGAAATTCTCACGGGAAGGGGTTGGACTTTTTAGAATGTATGAAAAATCTTATTTCATGAGTGTACGGATGTGATACTTGGCATGAAGGTTCTTCAAAGAGTGACTGGTTGTGCTACGAAAAAAATTCCCAAAATTCCCACGGGCACGGGAAATATATGATTTTTAGTTTATATGATAAAAAGTTATTCCTTGAGTGCCTGGGAGTGATACTTGGTATAAAGGTTCTTTCAGTGGGTGTCTGGTTGTATAGTTTCTGAAATTTCCACGAGAAGGGTAGTTAAGCGCATACGAAGTTGCGGGATAAAGCTAGTCATACATAATTGGACAAATGATGTCGTTGGAAGCCTCTTCATTGTCCGCTGATGATAGTCAATCATAATTCATAATTCAAATCATAATCAATTATAACATTTGACTTTCCGTATGTTTGTGTTTGTCGTTACATATGCATGTGTGCGTGTGTGTGTGTGTAGTGAGGTGAACATTTGTGAGCGATTGTGTGTAATTGCAGTGTGTATGTGGGTACTCAAAGTTTATACGCGCTTCAATTTAAATTGGGTATATAATAATACGATAATAGGCGAGGATAAAGCATATCTCATACGTCATAAGGATATAGGTTTATCCTGTACCCTGTATCATGTTATAAAAGGAGCTGAAAAAGTAATGCCTTGTACAGTCACGTACAGTAAGATGTACACACTTCGCAACTTATTCGGTTGTGATAAGATTCAAATTCCAATGAAAATGTATACATCTTGTTAACGTCTAACTGTACGTGAAAATTATAGCCGCGTAGGTTAGGCTTAGCTACTGTTCCTGTTTAAACGTATAAGGGTGACTATTTCTTCTCGTCGATAGGACCTCCTTAGTCTGGCTAACAATCACCCTTCATATAAAGTCTACCACTAAATATTGTGTTAGGAAAGGTTTATGAAGACTTGATTCACTTGGGGGATTAGAATTTCTATCTTCATAAGTAATAACTAATAACTTTTTGACGACTACTTTGGCGATGGGGTAAACCTGTCTGCCTCAGACGCTCCACTGGTTGCGGGATCGATTCCCGCACTGTACAAGAAAAAAATGTTCCGTGTCTGAGTGTTTATCTATTTATGTATTTATATTCTAGGTTCCCCCCTATTTCGCTACATAGTATTCCATAACACAAGCTATGCTTACTTTGGGGTCATGTAGTTGGTGTGATTGTCTGGTGATTTTATTTATTTATTATAACTTTACCTAACCATTGTCTATAAACCGCCAGTTTTTTCCCTCTCTACCTCAGTTTTTCAATATCAATTGCTTTTAAAGACCTGAATGATATCTATTGCCTTTTCTCATACGGTGCTTACACACAAGCGAGATTCGAGACCTTGGCCATCCATCGCTACAAATGGCATCGTTAAGCTTACTCACAGGAAAAAGTGCTGACACACGCGACAATTTAATGTTGTGAATGAGAAATTATACTTCACATTTTTCTGAGAACTAAGTCTTGGTTGGTGAAGTTGATAAAAGTAAATACGAGGGGTTATTAGTTATTACATAAAATAAGTGTAACGAAATTTAAAACTTATTAAAACACTAAAAGTTTAACAATATAAAGCGATAAATACGGTTTTTACTGGATTTATCGCGTTTAACTTTATTTTACACTGTAAAAATAATATATAATATAAATAGTTTATTTCAGACAATTATAGCCTCTGAAAAATCGGTTAATACGTAAAATTGCCGTCTACGCGATAAAGCCGGTTAATCGTTTTTTTTAAATAGTGAAAAGTGAAGACAATAGATAATGTAGCATTAAAAAGCATCAAAAATATAAAAATTGTTACATATTATTGCAATGCAAATGTTTAGTATATGTCAGCGTGAATTTACTTGAATGGTTCATGTTGAGTTCGTAAAGTAATTATATGCATATATTAACGGCATTCTATCTAATTCAATATTATATAATACCTAGGTAATGTATAGAATGCTTAAAACGTGCAGATAAAGTATGAAATATTATTTATTTTATAATTTGCCAAGTGACTCTATACAATTCCTAATGCACAGCCGGCAATGTTCGCCTTCGCCTGCTGCTACGCGGTACCAATAGTCTCGGGAATACCGTTCCGGTGCTGAAGCCCACTTTGTATTTATATTTATACACATTTTTTTCATTTTTTTTTATATTGTAAGGATAGGACGTTTGTCTTCCATGCCCCCTGATGGAAAGTGCGCATGAAGACTATGGTGTTACACGTCCATCCACGAGAAACCTATTCACTCGACACTTAAAAGTTCCAGGACTGTAGTGGTCAGGCAAAATCGTTGTGGATCGAAAAATTATTGAATATTTTAATTTAATTCGTTCATCACAACGTTTTAAATTCCCCAGACAATCACATCAACTACATGGCCCCAAACTAAGCAGAGCTTGTGATATAGGAAACCACGTAGCGAACCTAGAATATAAATACACATATAGATAAACACCCAGATACGGAACATTTTTTTTCTTGTTCCGTGTGGGAATCGAACCCGCAACCACTGGCGTCTGAGGCAGATAACATTTCCCCATTATCTTATCATTATCTCGTATGGGGTAGACAGAACACCAGAGGCTATAAAAAATCTGATGTCACGTGTAACTTTGGAGTTATTATAATGATAGGGAGAGACAATGTCACTAATACTTTGTTCAGATATCAACGATGTCTCATCTGGGTGACTTTATAATCAAAACGCAGGTTTAATCTCAATGAAAAAAAGTAAAATCACCCAAAGCAAATCGCAGTCACAAAAACATGGTCCCATTTTTATATTTTATGGCCAGTTAGACCCCGAATGTGTGCCGTGACTTGACTCCAAAGTCGCATTAGAAAAGTCACAGGAACGCCATTTGCTTTTTACTACCGAACGTCAAAATGGACGGGTGTAATTTTGCGTTATGAAAATAGATCGCTCTTAAAATCAGCCTTGGTGGCACTGTTCTTAAGGGATTGTGCCAAAAAATGTAGGTCAAGCCCTTTGGAGCTTCCTATTTTTATTATCTTTTAATGGAAAGCGTGAGCGATTGTTTTTGAAATTAAGGAGGGTTTATTTAAAAGGACTGTTTTTAAATGATATTAGTGGTGCTAATTATGTTCCTTAAATGAGTTTTGAGTTGTTTTAATATTTGTTTAAATTATAGTAGAGAAACAGTGAAGTTTATTGAGTCACGAGTAGTAGAATTTGGATGATCGATACGTAAAACATGCGAAAAATTGACAAAAAAGTTCCTTACTTAGCAGCATAACATTAAGTGTTATAATGTACTATCGAACCAACTAAATCATGAACCCACAACAACCTCATTTTGGAAAATCGTCGAAATGCAAGTAGGTCGAAATTTTCTTGAAGATAGGTTTCCTTGGTGACGAACTTGTTATCATTTCATTCGACACTGACATTTAATGAGTACAGAATTCGTACAGTATCTAAAAAGTCATAAGTGCACTAAACGCGATAGACCTTACAAGTTTGACAGTTTCAAACGAATTTTCAGCAAAATGAGTCTTGATTCAGTTCGTTCGATGGTACATTTCAGCCTGATAACCTATGGGATTATACGATTAAAAGATCAAATTCATTTATGTAAAATTAAATTTTCTTCACGAATATTTGGTGAGACAATCGCGGTTTTAAACAAGTCTTCTGTATTTTAATAATATAACTCCTTAATATCTTATAAAAGATTTGATTTTACAATTTTACAGAAATCGACAACTAGGCGGTGAAACATTGTATGAACTCATTTTGTGTTCGATAATTTAATTTTAAATTCTAAAACCTTTAAATGGTGTTTAGTGATTGTTTTTGTTATTTGTATGTTATTGTATCACTGTTTATTTTCCAAATAAAATAAAATAAAATTACATAACATATTTTTAACAAAATTAGAGTATGGCTAACAAAAGTAGACAATGGGGGTTTTTGCAAACTTTTTATATGGCAACTTATTCTTATGTCACTGTTATCAATCGAACAGTTGTTGGTGGTTATGGTAATTGAGATTTTGGAATTTTCATATTTGAAAATGAATAAAAAAAATATAGATTCATAACCAATTTAGGAAACAGCGATAACAGTGACTCTGATGATTCATTCCATATAGAATTGCTGGATTCAGATTTTGATTGCAATGAACAAAAATAATTATTGTTTTATTTTTAAGCCTGATTAATACTAATACTAGTTGCCTATCATTTTAATTGTATCATTTTAATTGTATACTTCTCATCAAAACTTCCTACGTTTAAAGTGGTTTTTCCAATAGTACAACTAATGAATTCGTAAATATAATGATTCGGTTATCATCCTACACTTAGTTTTTCAGATGCTAGAACATAATGAGTACGAAACTGGCCGTGGGACAATCCACCAAAATGAAAAAGAGGACACAAAATATTATTTTAATGTAATAAAATAAGCTCGAAATTAGAAGTTCTTCCTTGTCCCAGGCTGGCAATAGTTAACCTAATTTAAAAAGATCCATCGCAGCCACTGTCTTGTGCATTTATTACTAGCTGCTTTTTCGTTTTACCGGATTTAATTTCTAATCCCGCTTGAATTGGGATCATCATCATCATCATCATCACAACTCCGTGTAATGGGCCCACTGCAGGGCATGAGTCCCTCCTCTGGGTGACGAGGAGGTTTAGGCCATAATCCACCGAGCTGGCCCAGTGCTGGGTGGTGGATGTCAGAAATTCAGTGGAATTTTCACCCGGGACCGACAGCTTAACGTGCCCTCCGAAGCACGGAAGTCGCCGTGAGAAACGAATGGTCGGCGGTCACCTATCCAAGTACCGACCGCGCCGAACGTTGCTTAACCTGTGATATCGTAAGATACACACAGTAACCACGGCGCCACGACGACTTCTATTTTGGGATAAAAAGTGCTATTCCAGACTGTTCACTATCACTCAGTAGAGCCGTTCTGCCGTGATCGATCCATTTCCAAACTTTCGCATTTATAATATAAGTAACATATGATTACTGTAAGATATGATACTAAGATATACGTAAGATATGATTGCTTATACTGCTAACTTAGAACTAACTTAGTCTTACTTGTTAAATAACTGAGCTTTACTGCAGTTACTTTTTTAACAAGGAACTTTACAAGTTCTCGGTCAGTAAAATGAAATATTTAAAATATATTTTACTTTTCAGACTGAAATGGCGTGGACGTGAAAGCAGAATGGGGTTAACGCTGACAGTGCAAACTTTTGAAAGCAAAAACTCACAAGTTATACTCGTTGACTGGTGAAATGTTACCTGTAAATAAAAAAATACTTTGTTAAAATAATAGAAAGTTAAATTAAAAATTATAATGTTGCAGACATGGAATTGATTTCTATATTGATCATAAATTCTTATCCAAGATTCTTACATGTAAATTTTCGATTTTAGCTGTCGTGGCAATATTAGATTACAATGTACGCGACATTGTAATCTATTGTTTTAATTTTTCCATGCTGGACTGGGAGCAAACAAAAACATAGAATATGCCAGCTGCTTCTGTTCCAGACCATACTGTAAAAGTCAGTTAAAGGACAGGGGTTCTACTAGAGGTTTTTTTTTGTGGGCGATAGGCTGATCCAACAGGCAACAGCATTTTTCCGCCATTATAGTGCCTCCAAATTTATCAAACGTGACATCAGATAGTTTTATAGCCTCTGGTGTTCTGTCTACCCCATAAGGGATACAGGCGTGAAGTTATTTATGTATGAATATATGTTTTAAATCTCAGATTGAAGATTGAGGATAAAAGATTGAATAGCACCATGCGCCATTTAAAAGTAAGCACATATCATGAGAGCAGCGATTACCATATTAATAGTTTTTTTTTAATTTATTTATAGGATTAAACATCAAACATAAATAATACACCTAGACTGATTATCTCTACATCTAAATAATCAGGTAACATCTAGGTAACCTTCAGAACTACTAAACTTTGACAAAAATTTTCGCATTTAATCACGTTTTACAATCGACGGAAATAAATTTGAAAAGCGACTTATTAACTTAGCACTACTCATTTTCATGTCTCAATGCAGTTTTATAAATTTCTTACAACTTGAAAGTACCTATGCATTTCCTTGTCGTAAAATAACACAACATTTACTCGGCGAGAGTCAGGACATTTACTTCGGGCGAATCGGGACTCTTTCACAACGAACAAATAGCTTGCAATAAAACTGCAGACCCACCGTGATTGCATGAGAAGCATATTTCTATGAAAAAACTGGATAAGTGCGAGTCGCACTCATGCAGAAAGGGTTCCGTACCGCCCACATACAACAAGTGTAAAACACACTTTATAAACGTTAAATAAAACACTTTTTAACCGGATTTATCAAGTTTAATTAACGATCGCGCAATAAATCCGGTGAAAAAGTGAAAAATGAAAAGTTTTATTCAATAGTATGAATCGCGAAAACATAAGACAATATTGAAAAAAATGATTTTATTGATTTGAATATCACTTTATAAACACTTTACATAAGATCATAGTAGGTACTGTGATGACGACAGTAAATTACTTTTTACGATTTACTTTATTACCCTATTTTAAATAAACACCTACGCGTTTTATTTAATTTAAAGTATTAAAGTATCTGGTGAGTGCGGTAGGAAACTGTCCATAAACGTACTGTAGGTCTATTGTACGAGAGTCATTGAGTACATAATGTACTAACGGTATTAATAACTTAATGACGAGAGCCCCTATGATTATTTATTTCGTTCTATTTTGTAGTATATTACGGCAACAGAAGTACATCGTCTGTAAAAATTTCAATTATCTATCACGATTTTTGAGATTCAGCCTGGTGACATAGGAAGAGACGGATGGACAGCGAAGCCTTTGTAATAGAATTCTGTTTTAACCCTTAAAGTAGCCTTCTATATTATGATATACCTACACTCATAATAAAAAAATCTAGGAGTTAATTATAATTATCAGCATTTTATTTTTTCACGGCAAGCAGTTAATGAACAATCTTCTTTTAGTAAAAGATAAAAAACAGCCGTTACTTGTCAAAACTTTGACATTTTTGACATAAGTTCGACGACATGCCGCGTAATTTAACTGTTGTAAATGTAAACCCATTCATAATTACTTATAATCAAGAAAAAAATGTGATTTGTTTTTAACACATGTAAAATTATTAGTAAATATGTGCTTTTCTTTAATAAATCTGTTCATAACTTTATTGTTTTTCTTTAAAGTTAATCTTTATAACCCTAAAAATGCATTAAATCAATTTTGGATGTGTTAAAATATTGAATTTAAATCTTAGTTGATATATGTAACTGTGTAGGTCTGTATATCATACTATACATTCTATTTTTTTTTATTTTGCTCATTGGCAATGTATAGTATAATCTACGCCAAATATCTCTAAAACTAAAACAGTAGAATTTTTTAAATTATTTTCACCATCATTCTTACATATAGGTACTTTATTGCAGTAAAATGTTTTTTTTTTTTACTTTTACATGATCAGAAGTCTTGCGACGTTAAGGGTTAACCTTTGAGAACGCAACCCTAAAAATGACAATTTGTGCTCACCAGTGACTGGGGATTTCAAGAAATCTCAGACCATTCTTATGATTGAATTCCATTTGAGGAGATCGAGTTTGTTGACTGATGAAATACGTTGCTTGAATTTGGTTAGTGTTTGCGTTCAATTTTCAGTTTTCTGCATGTAATAGACAACTGTCTGCCTTTCTTCATATGTGGTTATAACTAACGTTGTATGCTGATTTGACTTTTGTTATATTCTTTTATCTCAAAAGCAAAATTTTACCGATATATTGCTAGTGAAATCTTATTTATTGAAGTTGAGTGATAGGGTGCGCAATTGTGAAATAAAAAAAGAAAATATAGTACCTAACTAAGATTGAAAAGGGTATGCTGCGGTGGTTTGGACATTTAGAAAGAACGAGTAAAGGTAAATTTACGAAAGTGTACAGAGCACGAATGGATGGGGAAGTTGGAAGGCCTGCCCTGTATATTTTATTTTTTCACGTTAGACCGACTATCTGACCTGCCATCATCCAGGGAAATCCCAAAGGCCTTGACCACTCATCTCACGGACGAGGCACCTTGGGCAGCCGGGGATCAAGGTAATTTTTAGAGAGGATTTTTTCATCGCAGCCGTTGGGCTCCAGTACTGTTTCTACCCAGGATTATGGATTGGCTGGCAACTCGGAAGCCAAATCAATCCAACTCTATAGCAGCTGGTGGCTCCAAAACTGCCTGGATTATAATATGGCAATATTGACGTTCCCTAGTCTCTACCTACCTCTAAGGGAGGCGTAAAGTTGTGTGTGTGTGCATTTCGTTAACGTAAATTGGCAAACAATGTGTCACAGCTTATGCCGAATTTTATTTCCTCGATGGTCATAATGAAAATGACAGCTTTATGATAAATCTGAGAGTTTCATCAATTCAAAAATAAACCTTTTTGTGACTTTACTGGATATCTCAAAATGTTTACTGTAGTTGCGTCTTACGACACGCTATTTATAGTCAACCTTACACTGTCTTCAATTTCAGTACATACAACTAATTAATATACCTATTCAGACATTGCTAAGCATACGTAAGACATAGACTGTCCCTCAAAATTAAATTAATTAAATAGCAGCTGTGCTTGAACATAAACATTTTAGAACAACGAAACAAACAAGTCTGTTTGTTTGTTTGTTAGTTTGTTTGTTAGTTTGTTTATCATCCTGTTACGTCTAAATTGCTGGACTGGTATTAATTAATACAAGTACACTAAAGTTTTCAGACAACGTCAGCTAGATTGTGATTAGTAATTAGTGTAAATGCTAGTATTACTCAGTTTCGTCTACGTTGCATATTTATAATTTATGATTACCAAAATATAACAACATTGAAACTATTTCGATTTATTGTTTACCTTACTTTAATATTTAATTTAAGTACGGTACAATGATATATTAAAGCAGCTCAGAAACAAACAAATTCAAAAAATTATGACTAGTCACGGCTACGATTAGAAAAACTCCATAAGAGTCCGAAATTAGTCAGATACTTTCTACAATAACGTATGAGTAAAAGCCATATTAGTATATTATGTAACAAGCGAGCTAAGTTCTCGGCTCATTATTAAGCCCTCGCTCAAAAGCTCGGGCTCAAATCACAGCCTCGACTGTAATTAGCAACGCTCACGAGTTACATACGACATTTTTCAACACACTTGTGAGTAAAAGACAGACATACGTGGTCATAAAATTTATTTGAAGCAGCTGTTGAAGGTACAGTTAACAAACTTATATTCTACATTATTATATGAAGTGCCAGCTCGTCCTGAGTGTATGTCGGCGACATAGACAAATCACTGGAATGATTTGGCATTAAATAATTAATTCTAGATGTCGACGGTTGTGGTTCAAGGCCAGGACAAAACGTCTTCGTCTTCGGCTCTAAGTTAATGCCACCTGGACGCGCGCGATCAGTGGAGCCCCGAGCGCCGCGCCGGTCAGTAGCCCTGTCCCATTACACGTACACACGCTATTGTTGCTTGGAGGCGCTGTACGTGCCACTGCTGTTGCACGCGCGCCGCCTGGACGCGCGCGCTCATATATTTAATGTATAACCCGGATCAATAAAATATGCTCTGTTTACTCGCATGTAATTTGCACTAAGCTACAATTCAACTTTGTAGGATTCATTATATTATGCACTAGGGTATAATATATTATGCACGCGTGACTTATAGCCCAGTTTATAGTTCTAAATTCAACAGAATAAGGCTCACTTTACGAGCAAGTATGTTGAAAAATATATTACTGCTTTATAACGTATATTATTAAATACAGGATAACTGGTTACAAATTTTATATATTGAAGGAGAGCAGTCTATACTCGATTCTGATCATAATTATGTAATAAAAATGGGCACTTAATTTTTCACCAGAATTCCCTATAAATAAATAAAGAGACATTACTATACCTTTCCCGATGCGCTACCTCAGTCAACACGCACACAGTAGTTTTCTCGCCACACGCACACCACCACCCGCTAAGTGTCTATTGTATTACGCTTATGTAACCATGCGTTGCGAAATGAATTCTTTAACATTCGGTTGAGTTTACTCAGTGAATAATTATTATTTTATCTTTATTTTATTTTTCTCTTCATGTATGATCGCAAACTATCACTTAATCGAATTTCGAAAGGGACCCACCAGTCACCCAAATAATGAAATCCCATAATACAAGAATAATGCGCGATAATCATCTTCGTGAGCCGAGAGACGCACACTGCTGGACAGAGGCCTCCTGCAACAAGATTCTCCACGTCGCTCAGCCCTCATCTACCGTTTGACGTTCATTAGGTGTTTTTTTGTAAACCTATAGTTAATAAAACTTTTTTAATTTGAATTCCCAACACGACTTGTCTCTGCGAAGTCCCAAAAATGTACCTATAAGAGTGAAAATAAACGGATTAATAGCATAATAAATAATGTAGTTATCTAATTATAATAATTTCTCCAGAAATTGTACCTTTGTAGATTTTAAGCGAATTTTTATGTTGAGTGTATTTTCCTATAGTGTGAACACACATTTTCAAATAAACAAAAAGTCAAATCTGTATGCAATAAGTTTGTTTTTTTTTTGTTGGAAAGAGCTAATATCGGATGGTTCCATTAATATTTGTGAAAACCGTATGCAGTCGTAGAGCCCAGCTGTGGGGGGAGTATGTCGAATTTTATCAAGAAATTCATACATACATAACTTCACGCCTGTATCCCTTATGGGGTAGGCAGAACACCAGTGGTAAGACCATCTGATGTCACGTTTGAATTTGGAGGTATTTTAATGATGGATTATTGCAGTGACAGCTTATCGACCACAAAAACGATAGTAAAACCTCTGTCCCTTAACTGAGTTTCACAGCATGCCCGGGAAGAGAAGCAGCTGGAACATTCTATGTTTTTCCTTCGCTCCCAGACCAGGAATTCATACAGTATAAAATATTACATGAATAAAACTGCGTTCGACTATTGTATATACGTATTCAAATAATCCATATACATACAGAACCACGTTTTTTCCTCTTTCCCTTTGCGTTCCTCTGAACAGGTAAACAGCCAAACTTTCAATATCATATGAAAATATTTTCGCGATTCGGGAATGTAGATAAGAAGGTATTGTATGTATATGCCTAGAAACGAGATTTTCAAAGAAGGTTACATTTGTATTTGCATAATCTTTTGGGAATAAACAGGATTGTTTTTTATGGGCTGTCACATACCTATATAAAACTGTTCCGTTACTGACTGAGTGACTGACAGACAACGTACAGCCATAACTACTGGGCATAGAGAGCTGAAATTTGGAACATACATTCGTTAGGAGGTGTAGAGGTCCACTTAGGAAGGAATTTCTGAAATTCCCACGGGAACAGAAAATATACGACTTTTAAGTTTGTATGAAAAATCTGATTCCTTGAGTGCATCAATGTGAAACTTGGTAAAAACGTTTTTCAATGGGTTTCTGGTTGCCATATGAAAGTAATTTCTCAAATGCCCAGGGGAACGGGAAATATAGAACTTTTAATTTATGTTTATGCGCGTACGAAGTCGCGGGAATGCGCTCGTAAAAAGAATAATCCTGGATGATACCCCGTTCATTTATCGCTTTAAATATCATAGACTAGTATCTAATATCATATTCTACATACTCACTAATATCATAGAATAGTTAAACGGTACTTCTATTCAAAAGTCTTTGAGAACCAAAAATAACTTCACATAATCACAGAATAAAGTGCTATAGGTTTTAATTCTTGTTGCATTCTTTATATCTTTCCTGCAAATCGGTCTAAAATAGCTTCATTCTGATGATAAAAAGCTAATAGACTATTTTTCCCTGCTATCAAAAATACATAAGAAAAAAACATGCTGCACTGGGAGCGAAAGAAAAACATAGAATGTACCAGCTGCTTCTCTTCCAGGGCGAACTGTAAACGTCAGTTAAGGGATAGAGGTTTTATTGGCGTTTCTGTGGGCGATAGGCTGACCCCCTGTCACTGCAGTAGTCTCTATCCACCATTATAAAACCTCCAAAGTCAAACGTGACATCAGTGGTCATATTGCCTCTAGTGTTCTGCCTACCCCATATTATGTATGTTTGTATGTATGTATCAAAAATACATGAATACTATTTGATGGTAGAGATTACCAAAAAGGTACCTACGCAGATAACCTCAAACTCCTCAATTACCAGAAATAGTGCCTACGCATATGATGGGCGCAGTTGACTCTTCAGAAAGTGTTTAAAATTAAACCTAACATTAATTTAAATCTTCAATGACCAAACTTTTATAAACTACAGCTATTAGTTACCACAATGGTGTTACCAATTCCTCAATAACAAATAAATCACAGACTGAATGAACCACAAAAGAAACAAGCAGAAACCAATTTCATTGAAAAATAAACCAATTGGTCGAGCAACGCCAGAGTGTAATTAAATTTATTATTACCTTTCATAACATTAATTACCTTTCGTTTACTTCACAATGGATAGTCACACTTACTTTGAGAAACTTTTAGATTGTTTCACAATTAAAACGGAAAGTTACTGAAGTATAAAGAACGACTGAAAAAGCTTTGAATTTTTTGTGACATAATTCGTTTTTAATTTTTCTGTTACCTTCTTTTTTTTTCCTTAATCTCATCTCAACAGTACACGGGTGGAAGAAAAAGTTGCAATAGTAAAAATAAATGGTATTTAAGTGGGTATATTAAATACCTATATATTTTTCATAGGAAAATCCGCTATCTACTTTTAATAAGACCCATCCCCAATAAACCTGAATTTTAGCTAGACATTTTATAAATCAGAGAAAAAAAACTAAAAACTTTTCCCTTAAAACTTTTATTTCCTTCCCCTTTTTCTCCACGTGTCGAAAAAAGTACCAGGATAACACAACCCAAGAGTAGATTGCTTGCGGCGAGGCGCCTCGTCGTCGCGTCTCTGTTTACACTACGTTAATATTGATTCTATGTAATAACATGGATGGAGAAGATTGCTTCATTTTCTAGGAAAAATACTCTAGGCTTATATGAGCGCCTAGTTATGATATACTAATAACGTGTTTTATAAGTGTTGTCAATATTGTTTTTTGAGAATAAAAGAAAATATAACATTGTTGTAAGGTTTAAATGTTGAGCTGTGTTAAGGTAAAAGTATCCTATTGGTAATTTTAGGCGTTTTGCAAAAAACATTCAATTTTTAAAAAAATGTATCAAACATTCAAAAGTTTGAGGAATTGACAAACTCCTCACGATATTTACAAAACAGACATATGCATCTTTAATATATAAGCTTGCAACTTTCATAATTTCCCCCACAGATATTTTACCTTACAAGAATGCATTTCAAGGGAATTTTAAAGCTTTCCGCTTAATACTTCTGCAAGTTACGTTACAGTATACTTCAGTACAGTCAACACCAAAAGTATTTCTTTTTGGTGTTGACTGTACTGAAAAGGAAAAATAAGTTCTGGATTCATCTAAGTAGCATGTTGTCTTATGGACATCATTAATTTTAGATTATAAGATTAATAATTGGTTGCCGGCATTTTATGTATTAGGTAGTTTAGAGAGCCTCATGGATCTTTTTATAGAGATGGCTAAACTCGGTTTGATCACCATTTAAAATATGGTTTTCTTAAGGTAGCAGACACAGTCTATTCCTCATGTCAAAGCAGGGTAATTACTGACTTTAGGTACTATTAATAAGGGTATTAACTACATAAAGTATCTACAATGGCATTCGGCACTGTGGACATTGTGACCAAAGTTGACTTTTAGTGGATTAATATTCTTAAACGGCTCTGTGAATCCAGATTTCTCACAAAAATGATTTTTTGTTGTCATGCTTGTACATTTCAGTGTTTACAACCAACGATTTAGGATTTTGATTCAATATAGGGATCCACTATTGGAAAATAAAAGTCCAGCTTGCATGGCAAATTCTTGGATAGAAAATCGGTACCTACTGAAAATTCTTGAATATTTGTTGACTCCACTATGGCATATATTATAACATGTACCATAGTGTCTTTGATGGTAATATGCAGACTGAAATAAGTTTATATGAGCTACTTTGTAGGCAGATAATTCGAAATTTTGTCGAACATTGATGCATATCTCGCAAATATAATACAGAATTTAAGGATTTATTTTATTCGGGTTTTGGGCGTTTAGATATATTAATTTTTAGATATTTAATATTTAGATTTTTAATTTTAGATACTGAAGTACCAGAAAGGAGAGGACTCTGTACTCGATTCTGATCATAGTTATGTAATTAAAGTAGGTATTGAATTTTTCAATAGAATTCCCTATAAATAAATACTATAATGTCACTATTTACTTTCATACAACTGAGTCGATCGCGGCACGTGACCTGCCGCGCGGATAGCTGCAAATGCTATCGTAACCATGCGTTGTATAAGCAATTCTTTAACTTCTGGTTAAGTTTACGCAATAAATAATTAATATATTTTTTTATTATATTTTTTCTCTTCATTTATGATCTCAAACGACCACGTCCTTGCATTTCAAAAGTAACCCACCAGTCACCCAAACGATGAAACCTGATAAAGTCTTGTGCTTATGAATCGTATAATCTCATATTTATACAGAATCTTACTTTGAGATTAAAAAAACATCCAAATTTCAATAAAAAAGGACAGTTTCAATGGGCACATATGTCAAGTGCTTGCGTCACGGTGGAAAAAGGCTTTGGACAAAGTTAGTATTGTAAGTCGAAACATTTCATTGTTATAAGCTCAAGTGCGGGTAGTCCGTAGAGTCTCCAAAAAAAGTATTTGTTAACAAAAAGTGCCCTTCAGAACTGAGCGAGGTACAACGTAAGTGATTTAAATATACTCGTGCTCTTATTTTTTTGGTCATAGTACATAGATAGTTGGTGGACATATATTCAAACAACGCCATCTAGTCCTAAAGTTAATATGTAGGTATGTATGTACAACCGATGAACAAATATACTCCATTTTTTATACTTGCGTAAATAGTTATATCAGAGGTACATAATACAGCCAGACCAAAACAACTGCATACTGGACTACGAGCAAAATAAAACCATAGAAAGTGCCAGCTCTCTTCCGCGCTTACTGTAAAAGTCAGTTAAGGGACAGAGGTTTTGTTGGGGTTTTTGCGGCGACAGGATGACCACCTGCTACTGCAATAGTCTCTCTACATCATTATAATACCTCCATCAAACGTGACATCAGATGGTTTTATAACCTCTGCTGTTCTGCCTACCCTTTAGTTTTGAGGGAGACAGTGCAACAAAAGCTAGTTTTGTCTTTTATTAATAAACGAACTATGTTACATACATACATTACTTCACGCCTGCATACCTTATGAGGTAGGCAGAACACCAGAGGCTATAAAAACCATCTGATGTCACGATTTGGAGGTATTGCAGAGATGGAGAGAGACTATGCAATGACAGGCGGTCAGTCTATCGCCCACAGAAACGTCAATAAAACCTCCGTCCCTTAACAGACTTTTACAGTATGCCCGGGAAAAGAAGCAGCTGGTTCATTCTATGCTTTTCTTTCGCGCCCAGTTCAGCATGGAAGAACGATCTGTGTTTATAATCTTGTTACATATATATACGGGATAACGGGTATGGTTGTCACACGGGTTGATTGTCACAACTGTCACTAAACAAGCGCCGAAGAAGCGCAAGGGCGACACCTCCCTGACACCAGATACTGAGGTGAAGCGGAGACCTTCTTCGGCGATTGTTATTGAACTGATTTATTCGTTTAGTTTTGTCTCATGAGTCATGACAGTTGTGAAAACCAACCCGTGAGACAACCATACCCTTTCTTCCCTAAGTATTTAACAGATCTAGTAATAACAAGCTTTGACCTCATTAAACTCCCTCACGTAAATACCCTTTATTGAAAAGGTTTCTATAAAGGATATTAACTATCATAATTTTCCCCACAGATATTTTACCTTACAAGAATGCATTTCAAGGGAATTTTAAAGCTTTCCGCTTAATACTTCTGCAAGTTACGTTACAGAATACTTAAGTACAGTCAAACAGAACTGTACTGAAAAGGGAAAATAAGTTCTGGATTTTTCTAAGTAGCATGTTGGCTCATGGACATCATTAATTTTAGATTCTAAGATTAATGATTGTTTGCCGGCATTTTATGTATTAGTTTAGTAAGACGGTTCCTGATGGATCTTTTTATAGAGCTGGGCAAACTCGGTTTGATCAAAATTTAAAATATGGTTTTAAGGTAGCAGACACAGTCTTTACCTCATGTCAAAGCATGTTATTCAGCGCAATTACTAACTTTAGGTACTATTAATAAGGGTAATTAACTACATAAAGAAACAGCTGTTACATTCTATGCTTTTCTTTCGCGCCCAGTTCAGCATGGAAGAACGATCTGTGTTTATAATCTTATTACATATGTATATACGGGATAACGGGTATGGTTGTCACACGGGTTGATTGTCACAACTGTCACTAAACAAGCGCCGAAGAAGCGCAAGGGCGACACCTCCCTGACACCAGATACTGAGGTGAAGCGGAGAGCTTCTTCGGCGATTGTTATTGAACTGATTTATTCGTTTAGTTTTGTCTCATGATAGTTGTGGAAACCAACCCGTGAGACAACTATACCCTTTCATCATCATCATCATCATCACAACTCTTTGTAATGAGCCCACTGCAGGGCATGAGTCTCTGCCCTGGGTGAAGAGGAGGTATAGGCCATAATCCACCAAGCTGGCCCAGTGCTGGGTGGTGGATGCCAGAATTTTTAGGGCGCCTAGATGGCTTCTGACAAACCTTAACGACTACTGTATACAAGTATACAGCACCCGGTACCGATTGCTTAACGTGCCCTCCGAAGCACGGAAGTCGTCGTGAGATATGAATGGTCGGCGGTCACCCATCCAAGTACCGACCGCGCCGAACGTTGCTTAACCTGTGATATCGTATGATTCACACAGTAACCACGGCGCCACGACGACTTCATTTTTTTCACCCTTTATTCCCTAAGTATTTTAACAGATCTAGTAATAACAAGCTTTGACCTCATTAAACTCCCTCACCTAAATACCCTTTATTGAAAAGGTTTCTAGATAGATAAGGGTCCGCTACAAACTAGCTGACGTCAAATTATCTTTGTTTTCTCCTACCAAAACTTGATGTTAAACTTAATTAACAAACTGTGGGTTAGGTGTCGATTTGATTGAGGTTAAGTCGAAGTAATTATTGTGGGCATTGTATTTATATTGTATTGTAGTAGTTTATTAGTGGGTTTTACTAGTTGGTCGGGAGTAAATAACTTGAAAGGTTTGTGTTAACTTGACACAAACGGAAGCTATCGACTTTTATTTTTTTATCGATTTTTTTTTATCGAAGTATTTATGAGCTTTACAGCATTTATGACTCCATACTATACGAACATTTGTTAACACACGAGTCGATAAAGTTTTGTGATTGCACTATTGTATAGCAAAGAATCAGAAAGATTATAATTTAAGTATTTGTTGATAACTTACGTTGGTAACAATTGCTGCTTAATTTACGTCATATTTCCACAACCAATTTTTAACTTAAAGCTGAGGGCATAGAGCTCAGATTCAATTACAATTTTTTGACAAGTTTTTAATGCTTGATCTGCTCTTCTGTGCATTATTAAAAAAGAAAAACTTGATTTTACAAATTCAAAAACTCAATCAAATAATGTTTTTAAGCAGATTTACTCGCGATTTTACGTTTTTACCTCGACGTTTGATGTCTCTACTAATATTTAGGTCATTATGTCTGTATGTTAACTATCTTCTCGTCCCGTAATGTGATTCAGTGCAGGCTTAAAAATATTTAGTTTCTCCCTAAACCTGTAAATTTGAATTCAAAATTCAAATTCAAAAAAGTTTTATTCATCATGGGTTCTATACAGAGCACTTAATTACATCAACATAATATACTTCGGCTTTAACTAGTTGTTGATTTTGTTAAATAAGATATTACAGTAGACCAAGAGACCCGAAAAAACCGGCGGAAAAATTTCTCAGCACACTTTTTCAGTCAGAAATTATACAAATCAATACAAATTGGTACAGTATTCATTGACCATGACATGAAAAAAAAACAAACACAAGACAGCTAATTGTGAAAGACGATGTCATGCCATAACCAGATTTTATGATTTTATATTCAATCCCTTATTGTCAGATAATATTGAGATCAAACGATTTTGTTTTAATTAACAAAACCGCCTTCAGCCTTATAATCACTTATTGTCGGTGTATAAAAGACCAAAACTAGGCTTAGAAATTGTTATTCAATAAACTGTAGACGTGACAATACAGGGTGTTATTTTTAATCAAGTGACGTGACATGTTTTGTTAAAGTTCAGTCGCTGAGTCTACGTACATACAGGCCTCTACATTAACATAAGCACTCCAGTAACATTTACATAATTCCTCGCTCGTTAACTTGCGACCTGGTTTCAACCGGTTAAAAGCGCTTCAGACGAACTGAAACGGTTACCGTGGGTTGTTAAAACAATTAGAAAAAGTTATGCTCGCTTCGTGTACACCCTGCATGTAAGATGTTATTTTGTCCTCGTACGTGATAATGAAATGAGTAGGAATTTAGATGTAAAGAGAAATAAAAATGAAAATTTGGCTGCTACCTTATGAAAAGTATTATTGATATCGTCATTAGCCGGATCACGTCTACTTATGGATAAAGGCCTACTTTAACGATTGCTACAACGTTATTTTTGTTTATTAGAAACCTGAAAACTGTTTGTACAGAATCGGTAACAAAATCGATTGCAATAGTTTTTATACCATCATCATCATCACAACTCTTTGTAATGAGCCCACTGCAGGGCATGAGTCTCTCCCCTGGGTGACGAGGAGGTATCGGCCATAATCCACCAAGCTGACCCAGTACTGGGTGGTGGATGCCAGAATTTTCAGGGCGCCGAAATGGCTTCTGACAAACCCTAACGACTACTGTATACAAGTATACAGCACCCGAGACCGACTGCTTATCGTGCCCTCCGAGGCACGGAAGTCGTCGTGAGAAATGCATGGTCGCCGGTCACCCAACTAAGTACCGACCGCGCCGAACACACATTAACCATGGCGCCACGACGACTTCTTTTTTCTGATATACCATAATATATTTTAACTCAATAATCTCTACAGATCCTTAAATTATGTACACACTCACTGGCATGGATGCAAGTAGGTACAGACAACCTTTTCAAATCTGTCAAAAAGTTGAAATTGAATCTGAGCTCTATGACCTCGATATTAAGTTAAAAATTGGTTGAGGAAGTTTGAGAGGATTGTAACGCTTGATCTGCTACCTTCTGTACCTGCGTCGCATAAGGGCTAGATGGCGCTGTGTGAATACATACTTCCAACAATATTCATTTATTATTGAAAAGGAAATTTGTTCAGCATTGAAGAATGTGCTTATCTGTGAAAACTGATTAATGGCCTTTTTTTAACTTATTGTTTTAACTATATGAAAAACCTAGCTGTAAGTTTTCCTGTAATATATAAATAAATAAATACTTAGCTCAGTTAAAGAGCGTCTCAGTATTATACGAGATAGAGAAGTTCACTCTATCGAGTATTGCCGAGCATTGTATAGCCAAAACAGATCTGGTTTCGAGTTCAGTTCAGTTCACAGCTCTACGGTTTCTCAAAGAGTACATTGCAAAGTACTTTGCTGGTTCTTTGTATGTTAACTTTGCCTGGTACAGTCGCGTCTAATGAAATATATTTGAACTTTAAACCTAACAACTGAATAAAAAGACTGAATGTACATCAAATCCGTCTGCGTAGTTGTCCTGTACTACTTTTTGGAGGTAGAGAGTTTTAAAACTTTCGTTATAATCTGGATAGAAGGGTAACATAGGCCGTTAAATAAATGACACCTGATTTATTTATTTATTGTATTATCAAAAAGCCAGAAGCGTTTGAGAACTAATGTAACATTAAGTAACGCACAAACTTATTTGACCCTTATTAAATAAAGAAGGGTAATCTAAAACAACGTTGTTCACACAATAACTATTTGATTTAATTGTTTCCAGTGCAGATTCCATGAATATAAAAACATATAATGTACCAGCTACTCTAAAAGTCTGTTAAGGGACAGATGCTTCATTGGTGTTTTTGTAGGCGATAGGACTGTCACTGCAATAGGTTCTATCCATCATTATAATACCTCCAATGTAAAACTTGACATCAGATGGTCTTATAACTAGCTATCTGCTTATCCTATAAATAACGGATAAAGGCGTGAAGTATTGTATGTATGTTGTTTTGGAATATTAAGGTATAAAAGAAGAAGTTGTTGTAGAAAATGAGTATTTTCAAAGTTTAAGTTAAACTATAAACTTTTTCTGATAATACCACGGCATAGTACAAAATTGGAGAATCTAATCTTCTAAATTATTTTGACTTCTTTAAATAAATATGTAAAATAATTTAAATCTAACCTGAATTCTGCTTTGTTTTTTTATCACTTACTTAACCTTATTCTCACATGGTGGTAAGTGCACCTAGCGAACACAGGTAGATGATAGTTACCTGATCAAGGAATTTACACTTATATTTTTCAAGATAATTGTAGCTATTATTTTTGAAGTGTTTTGTTTAAAGATATACTTACACACTAGATATAACAAAGTTTTATATAAACTTTTTTTTCCACACTTGGGTCTGATTTTTCATTTGTCGGATAAAAGTTATAGTTGTTTAACGATTTCTTATAATTGTATGACAATGACATAGAATGAAAAATAACTTGAGACGAACTTGAAGCTGTCGAGTAATATTACAAATTAGATAACTTTTATCTGACCATTGAACAATCGGGCATTAAATAAATAAAATATTGAACTTTAAGAATTCCAACACCTAAAGAGCATGTGACACTAAAAAGCCATTGACGACACGGCATAGAAAAGTTACTCTATCTTTGTGAGGTGAAACTTTAGCTAAGGTTCGGATCATATTTTTGAAACTGATATTTTATTCTCAAGAAGTTTCGAAAATCTTCTACTACGAGGGAACAATAAAACAAGTGTTTCAAAAATCCCAATTGCTGAAAAGTTTACAACTAAAGACTTTTATGTTTCGATACATTATAAAAGCCTTTTTTACAGAATTTTTGTTTTATATAAAGTATATTTTAATTTATCGAAGGGCTCATCTTAAATAATAATTGTAAACTTAATATACAGGATGAATGGTGGCAAATTTTGGAAATTGCGTTATGAATTGTTTAATTTTCGGTTAAGTTTACTCAGTAAATAATTAATGTTTAGTTTTTATTTAATTTTTTCTCAACTATCAGGCCCTCGAATTTTGAAAGTGACCCACCAGTCACACTGTATAAGCTTTTGCATCCTTTCAGATAACGTCTGACTAGTGAACACCCTTTATATAAAATCAGTCACCAGAAATAACCATAACCATGGTTCACTGCCGAACTATTTTATTAAGAGTCACCTCTTTTCTCTCATCCCCATCATCTATATGCTATTTACCATTTTTGGTCTCGTTTACCAAACAGATATAATCTATAACATATGTTAGGTATTATTAACTTTTCGTTCGTAACTACAGGGTCAGCGAAGACAGCGAAAAAAATGTAAAAAATAAGCGATAAATGTGTTTTTTTTTTCAATTCTTTTGGCATATTTTCTACGCTCAAAGTATGTATTTTGTGTGTATTTTTATGTATGATATAATATGTAGGTATATATTATATTTCTTATGTATGTAAAATTTGTTATGTAGGTTTTTAAATATATATTTTATTAGTATAAGTAATACATTCGATTTATATTTATACGTCCACACTATTATTGCATTTTAACCAAACTTTCCAGTCTCAGGTCTGCTGGAAGAAATTTCTTTAGAAATAAGTTGACCCTTGTAACTTTATTCTATGTTTATTTTCAATTTTCTTTCATCATGTGTACAAAAAATGTTAAATAAATAAAGGTTCTTATACGCATTTGTAAGCTTATTGCTTTGTAATGATTTAGTCCTCGTTTTTGTCAAATATGTTTCATTTCATCTCATAAACAGAATTAAGCACGAACGCACGATTGAGAAATCCATATTTTCTCCGCATTTCTCCCCCTTTCAATATATAAAAATAAAACACGCTCGGTGACAAGCTTAAACCATTTTGTTTACGGTCTGCCTACTGGAGCGTGTAATCGTTTTTCTGTCGCTTTCCAAAGCGTTTATGGTATAAGTAACGTTCCATTTTTGGCTTTTCCTGCAGTAAATCATAGAACATAAAATAGGAGACGTAATAGAATTTTATTACGTCGTCCTGAAGCCTATCAAATTATTGTCTTGTGAGCATTGTAGTAAAAGTAAAATATAAAATAATAATTAAAGGTGAAAGGCGTGTAGTCACAAGTATGCGTGATAATAATAATAATAATTCTTTATTCATGCCATACAAAAAATTTACAGAGTTTACAATTACCATAATATTATGACTTTGTTACATATGCCACAGATGCTGTGTTAATATTGAAATTATAAATACTAGAGTTACTAGAGCCCTAACTAAACTATTTAATACAGTCTGTTCTAAGAGCCTAGTCCCCTCTCCCCAGAAAAAGCCTTCTCTAAGTTATTGTGAAAAGGTAGTAAGTAGACACAAATTAATTTGCTTACACTTCAATACATTTCAATGAAAAAACAAAAACAACAGCACTGACAAAAAAATACTCATTAAAATTTTTCTTTTACAGAAATATACAGCATTAAATTACAATACAAATATAAAATACAAAGTTTCAAAGTTCACTACAGTAGCAAATGGACACACAACTCAGCTTGTGCTTTCGGAGTCTGTAAAGGCATCTTGTAAAAATGTAATGTATAATTAAAAGTCTTATATTTTCCGTTCCCGTTGGAATTTACTTGATGACAAAAGAAGTAAGTAACATGAAAAATTTCAGGATTCTTGTTTAAGCGGTTTGGGCCGTGTGTTGATCTTTGATATGTCAGTCGGTCACCGCCCGCTTTTATACATAGATAACAGATAGGTAAGGAAACAGTAGCAAACATTTTAAATTCTAGGTTTAATGAGTAGTTACATACATAAATAACCTCACGCCTGTATCCCTTATGGGATCGGTAGGCAGAACACCAGAGGCTATAAAATCTCAGCCGTCTGGGGCTGCCATTGAATGAATTCGTTTTGTAGTTTTATATTGAAATTTAAAATATTGATGGCAGCCCTCGACGGATTTTCTTGCTCTTCTTATAAAGTTCATAGGGAGTTGAATACCTATGCTATTGCGAAATCTACATCTTCGAGAACCGAATAGGTAAGCGTAGGGAAGTGCTATGAAAACAAATAGTATGTTGTTCATAACATGACCGACTCTGTGTGAGATCAAGTGAACTTTTAAAAAAGCTTTTCACGTTAATTATCTCTCCTCACATAAATCATTTCAGTCGGGGGATTTTAAATTATTTTATTCTTTTTCAATTACTTTTTAACCGTTGCGTCGTGGGTTTTTCAAAAATTTTATTTTGGTTTTTATTTCAAACTTTTTAAAGAGCATACCAAAGAACATGCACCAATCAAACCCAAAGCGATCACTGAAAGCCACATTTAAATCGGACCAATGGTTTTGCAGAATTAATGGTTGTTATGACAAACAAATGTTTAATGCAGCGCCCCCTGATGAGTTGTTACCGTTAAACCTATTTAAGAACATTATACCAATCAAATCCAAAGCGATAATTGAAAACGGCATTCAAATCGGACCAATGGTTTGCAAACAAATATTTACTGCAGCGCCCCCTGGTGAGTTGTTACCGTAACACCTATCTCAGAACATGCGCTAATCAAATCCAAAGCGATCACTGAAAACAGCATTTAAATCGGACCAATGATTTTGCAGATAAACGGTAACATTGGCTTTTACAAACAAATGTTTACTGCAGCGCCCCCTGGTGAGTTGTTACCGCTACACCTATCTAAGAACATGCTCCAATCAAATCCAAAGCGATTACTGAATACCGCATTAAAATCGGACCAGTGGTTCTGGAGATAAATGGTAACATTGGTTTGCACAAACACCCTCTCACCCCAAACGCATATACCGTCTCCGTTCCGTCGTGGGTAATAAGAACATGCTCCAATCAAATCCAAAGCGATTACTGAATACCGCATTAAAATCGGACCAGTGGTTCTGGAGATAAAGGGTAACATTGGTTTGCACAAACACCCTCTCACCCCAAACGCATATACCGTCTCCGTTTCGTCGTGGGTAAATATGGAAATAGACTACATGACTATATTAGTTGTTATAGTTATATTTTGGCACGGGTACCCATAGATAGAATTAACTGTGTGTATTGTGAAATTTTATTAAGAATTAGCTTATGTGCTATCCAGACTGTACACTATCACTATGCCAAATCTCATCTAAATCCATTGAGCCGTTCTCCCGTGATGAGAAACAAACATCCATACATCCAAACTTTTAAATTTATAATATTAGTAAGATTTAGTGAATAGTTTAACATCGTTAGATATCTTCTTATTCACACTGATAACTTTAGACGAAAATAGAGAGTTACTAAAAACTTGTTCATTTTGTTGCAAAAGTTTACATTCCCATTGCCTTTTCGAGTTCGAAAGGACTAAAGGAGAAGCAAATAAACAAGCAAAGACGAAATCCCAGTGTATATTTGTAAAGGATGTTTGAAGATTCAAGTCAATATTCCGACTAAGATATAACAGAAAAGTATGATTTGTATATATTGCAATGTGTTAACATCAGAGTAACATTTGTATTTGTTCGAGTGGGATTAAGAAAATATAGTCCAGTCATTTATGGATAAGCGTGTCATAAGTTGCAACTGAAGTCGTCGTGGGAATATGGCAGGAGCTATTATACCACGTATATAGTATCTAAATATAATAGTAGACTCCAGAAGATCAACTCGTTCATGGGTCAATGTGTACGCTTCATCTAATATATGAAATTCTCTTGTCACAGTTTTCGTTGCCATACTCCTCCGAAACGGCTTGACCGATTTTGATGATTTTTTTGTGCTTATCCGGTATCTATGAGAATCGGCCAACATCTATTTTTTTTTTATATGGCAATACAACGTTTGCCGGGTCAGCTAGTTTTATAATAAAATCCTAAAATATTTAAGATTAACCCTTTGATAGATTTAAGGATAAGTGTTGATGTGAAAAGTTTTACTTTAAGATATCCGGATGCAAGAAGTTGGTATTCCCTGGCTGTAAATTGTTATTATGTATTTTTTTTCTCTTATTTTTAAAAGATGACTGCTGTTGAGTTTCTTGCCACTTCTTCTCAACAGATCGACTTTCCGAAGTGGTGGTAGATTCAGTTCAATTTGTAAATTGTTTGACTTATTTCAAATGTATTTAAATACTTACGAAATAAAGAATTTTTGAGTTTGAGTTATATATACAGTATTCCAAGTGTGGGTTCATTGTATTGCTTGCTTCTTGCTTGAGGGAGGGAGGGCGGTGAACCAGCGCACGGAAATCCTGCATCACTAGTGCAAGTACGAGTCGCGGAATTAGCAAGGTAACTTAGATATAGTAGTTGTCATGGATTTCCGCAAAGTAACGCCTGATTCAATCAATAATAGTTAAAAGGCCTTTGTCCCTTACAGTCAAGGTGTTATGATTAGGGCAACCATCTTGCTGAAACGTTACTTTGATTTTTGTAAACCTTGTAGTGAAGTTTTCAAATTAAATTATTTAAACAAAATTAATTTGTTATAAGTGAGGTCAAAAATTTTAGCTCTTTAGTGCTTTTGGTAGCTTTTTTCCAAAGATACGATAGCTACTGTCGTAAATGTTAACTTAAATGAAAGAACAATTGCCAAGCATATTTAAAAAATGATTTAGGTATATTAGTTTTTTTTAATCCATCCCAAAAGAAACATTTAAATATTATTTTTCATACTTTTTTTTTATCAAATCCCTTCAGTTTTCTTCTTGAGTCGCATATGTTTCAAATTACAGTGACATTAGACAATAGACAATCTAAAACAGAAAATAAAAAGTACTGTTAGGGATTTCATGTCAAATTTTAGAGTATTATTGGAAAAACCTTAAATCTTTAATAAAAAAAACTATTACACATCATCAAAGACAAGTGTGGCTCAAAATGTTCTAAATAGTCTATTACCTGTCCTATATCTACCTTCTTCCAGCTTTTCATCCTGTTACTAAACACCCTCTATGTTTAATAACCACGAACCAATTCTGCTACACTATCGATAATTACCTGAAAGGAGATAAAAGCAAATATTAATTTTAAGAAAAATAACGATAAATTTTCGGCATTAAAATGGCGCTCAAATATGCAATAACTAATAATGTAAGAATAATATAAGAAATTAAACATTAAAATGGGACTAACAACAATTTGCAAGCCACATATTCATAGGAATCACAGGAAACGCTTGAAAATGGGAATAAGAAACTCTCTCATTGTAATAGTAAAACAAAAAAAAACCGTAATTTCATTAGGCAAGTGAGTTGTTTATTGGGTTATGGAAAGTGCATAAGAAAATCATGTTCACAATATTCCATAAAAAATATAATGAACATGCTTCTCTTATACATAATATTCCTCAAAAAATCACCCGCCAGGGAAAGTTTTGTCTCGGCCAATTTGGAAGTCCCTAAACAGACTCCGGACCCAAGCTAGCCGAACTAAAGAAAACTCTATGAAATAGGCGTTCAGAGTTGACGGAGATGAGCATTATTTGTGCGGCGTGACTACACAAACAATGTTACACCCTCTATCCTGGCCTATGTACTCGGAAACCTGCACTACCGAGGACCTTGCACCGAGGGGCAAGTTTCTGGGCGGGTAAAATATACAGCTTTAAATTTTTTGACTTCTCAACGATACGATAAGAAGAATAATATTATAGTCTATGCCACATTATTAACCTGATTTTACAGTCTATGCATTCAAATAAAGTCAGCGCTACATAACGCTCCGGCGATGTATAAAATATAAAAGTACAAAACACAACAGATTTAGATAATGCGGAAAGGCTTATAAAGTTTTTGTACATAGATATATACATAATTTCACGCTTGTATCCCTTATGGAGTAGGCAGAACATCAGAGGCTAGAAAACCATCTGATGTCATGTTTGACAAATTTGAAGGTATTATAATGATGGAGAGACTATTGCAGTGACAAGGAGTCAGCCTATCGGCCGCGAAAACGCCGAATAAAATCTCTGGCTCTTAACTGACTTTTACAGTATGCCCGCGAAGAGAAGCAGCTGGTACATTCTATGTTTTTTCGCTTTTCCTCTGTGTCCAGCATAGGTGGAATTTTGTATATGTTAGTCATTATTTAATATACAAATTTCGGTTCAAATTAAGTCAGTTTTAAGTCATGTGGTTGTAATGCAAATATTTCACGAATAATAGTACCCTATGCCACAGAAACGTATCTCCAAGTTATTCTATAAATAAAATAAAATTAATAATAGATATACTGCGATATTTATGAAATTCACAAACAAAATTGAAATCCATTTTTGCCTGAATTTGAATAAATATGGTATTTAAATTCAGATAAAATTTAAAAAAATAAAATCCTTATCTCCGAAAAATATCAGGCGTAATCTTATTTAAAAACCAATTTTAACATACGTTGTGAAACGGTTTTAAATTTCGCAGAATATAAAATGTTTGTGTATTTAAATCAATTACACTTTTCCAGGAAACAAAACTCATACAAATTCATATTTTACACATCACAGAGAGCTTCATAATTACACATTTTAATAACACATTGAATTGAAATTGAATATCAAATTGCTAAAACACTTTCGGATAATTTGTTGCTGTATTATACGTTAACTATAATTATTATATTCAATAATTTTTCTAAAGATTTAAACCACACTTTTACATTTGTATTTGAGCAATAAACACTCTTTTTTATTTTTTTTACCAATTTATGGATTTTTTTCTTCTTATTAGCATACATATATCTTGCCAAAGATCATTCTTAACTGCCCTGATTAGTTTTAAGAGCACATTAGTTTACGATGCTGTAAACAATAGTCATCAGAGTCAAAAACCATTTCATTGTTTCAGAAATTCTGACATTTGGACTTTCTTCCATGCTGGACTGGGAGCGAAAGAAAAACATAGAATGAGCCAGCCGCCTCCCTTCCTGGGCATACTGTAAAACTCAGTTAACGGACAGAGAGATTTTATTGGCGTTTTTGCGGGCGATAGGCTGACCTCCTATCACTGCAAGAGTCTCTCTCCATCATTATAATACCTCCAAATTTGTTAAACGTGACCAAAGATGATTTTATAGCCACTGGTGTTCTGCCTACCCCATAAGAGATACGGGCGTGAAGTGATGTATGCATGTATGTAATATGAATTATTTACGCCAAAAGTTGCGTCGAAATTGTCGTTAAAATATAGATATTTCTATGGTCATACCTTTAAAATTAATTATTGCGACCATCTTTTGTCTTAAATTTAAATTTAACGAGACCCAACATTACTTATACTTAGTTTTTGGTATTTGACATCAAATTGTGAAGTTACTTAATACGAGTATGTATATGGGAAATAATGAATTGCTTAGTCTTAGTAACGCGAATAAAGCGGTCTTCTACAGTATGTTTTAGCTTCTGTTTTTCCTGACCACTACAGTCGTGCTTGTTTTGAGTGAATAGGTTTCTCGTGGATAGAGGCATGGAAGACATACGTCCTATCTTTACTGTATTAAAAAAAAAGCGTGACATCCAAAGAGATTATTGGAAATAAAATAATTTAATTACTTTCCAATCAAATTTGTTTTGTATTGGCATCAATCGTATTTGCTAAAGTTATTTGTGTGTTTCGATTATCATCAAATTTGTTTTCTATTGGAATCAATTGTATTTGGTTAAGTCAATTGTCTATCGCCGGATTCTGGTTCAATAAACATTTTATTTGTTTCGTGAAATGAGTTGTTTTCAGAGTTAAATGGGTTGAGAACCAAGTAATATATATCAAGTGGAGTGGAAAGTTTATTTTCGCAGCAATTTCATGAAGAAGCTTATTAGAATACGTATTGTTTTTTCGAATCGTATTGAGGTAAATTTATACAATTATTTTTTGGTAGAAAATTGTAAAGTTATATTTTAAAGGTTCAGACGAAATTTTATAACATAATCTACTGCTAGTCGCGGGACTAGATATATTAACTTCACATAAGGCTTAGGATATCCCAATTATCTTCAAATAAGACTGATAGTTTTTTTTTGAGGTTTACACGTTAAAACAAACAAAACTCCCTTTAATTTTATGAATTTCGTCGAAATTCCGTTTCTATTTCCAAGTGTCGAAAAATTTTCGGAATACTTTGATGCTTTACTCAGTTTTTTCGACGGTAAATTAACAAATCAACGCAAAATATGCAACATTTAACTATACAGTTTAAAAAAGTCCGTGCTGAATCTGCAGACAAGTTTTTATTATTTCACACATTAATTTAACAAACTTTTCCTTAAGTCCTCTTAAACAAATTCATTTTTTTTTATGTGTAAAGACCTACTTTTGCAAAGTATTTTACTGGGCAAACTTTGCTGTAAAACATAATTAAAGATCAAACGAACGTCTGTAGCAAAGTTCAACCCTAATTAAGTTACCACCTAAGTGACAGTGTCTCTTTAGTTCATAAAAAAAATATATTTTAAAATGGCAAACATTTTAATATAAACTAGCTGGTAATTTTTGACTTTATTGAGAACTAGCTGCTCAGCTGTTAGTTGTTGTTTGAATTTATTGTTTTGTTGTCTTAACCGTTACAGTCTTATTAACCTTTAAGTACACGCGCTTTTTAAGGTAATTTTCCATCACGGGCGGGGTCCAGAAGTACCCAATATTAAAATTACTTTGGTATAAAGATGTTTGATTTTTTTCATTTTTTTTATTCAGTTTCTAAGAAAATAATAATAAAAGTATTAACTGAAAAAAATGTGTTAAATAAAAATCACCCGACCAGGACTCGAACCTGAGACCTCTCGTTTGCCGGACGAGTGTTGTTTCACTGAGCTATCGGGCCTGGCTGTACGCCTCGAAACTACTTAGCACATTTTTATTTTTACGTTACATTTCTAACGTAGCCCCATCTAATGGTATAGCAAGGCGGTATTTGAAGGCGTACTAAATAAACATATGATTTATTTGAAGCCGCAGATTAAAAAAGGCATGGCAACCCATCTGATTTAGGGTTTTAAAAAAATAAAAATAGGTAAGAAAAATAATAAGTTGGCAGCTACAGTGAAGTAAAATTTTAATTATAAAGTAGCAACTTTATATTGAGTTCTAAGATTTGTTTAAATTTAAATTGGCAGTGATTTTTTGGTGTTGCAACCTTATTTGAATCATCGTTATTTCGATGTCTTAACGCTTGACTTTTTTGACCATGTCGGGATTATCCAGGGTTGACTATGATAGCCGACCTGGCTTATGGCGCTTCGCCGGCCGCTGCAGCGGCACCGCTCACGCATGTATATAATTTCCTATTGACAAGAACGTGTTTAAAATAAATAATTTCTACTAAACTCGAAGTCGTCGTGGCGCCGTGGTTACTGTGTGTATCTTACGATTTCACAGGTTAAGCAACGTTCGGCGCGGTCGGTACTTGGATGGGTGACCGCCGACCATTCGTTTCTCACGGCGACTTCCGTGTTTCGGAGGGCACGTTAAGCTGTCGGTCCCGGGTGCTGTATACTTGTATACAGTAGTCCTTAGGGTTTGTCAGAAGCCATATTGGCACCCTGAAAATTCTGACATCCACCACCCAGCACTGGGCCAGCTCGGTGGATTATGGCCTAAACCTCCTCGTTACCCAGAGGAGAGACTCATGCCCTGCAGTGGGCCCATTACACGGAGTTGTGATGATGATGATGATGATGATGACTAAACTCGGTGGTAAGTTTGTTAACCGGAGCTTCCCAAGATTCGATGAATCATTTTGATTTATTTCATCATGCTTTGGAACGGAACACACAGGGTTAATTTAAATTAGCTCATCACCTCTTGCAGGCGGCTTCTTCACATCAATCCCAACAACATTTGTTCTTCAAACTTTTTAAAATTTTAGTTTTCCCATACAGTACATATTTATAGCCTCTGTTTAGGGCCGTAACTCTATTTACTCAGAGCGTAGGTATGACTCGACCCTTGCGCAGTAAAATATCGCGTCTTAATAATAATAGGTATATTAGTAAAAAGTCGTAGAACAAGTGTTGTTGGGAGGCTGGTGATGCGTTAATAAAAATGAACTCTATAGTTTCTAAATATTTTAAACCTAAGTTAATTTTACATATACATTGAGCTCAATTCCAAATTCCATTCTCCGATTTTAGGTCAAATAAGAGGATTTCAAATTACAAAAACTTATTTGATTCCTTTTGAAGCTTGACATAAGATATATATTATGCAGTGCAATCTGAAATACGGCCCATTGTGTAAATTGTTGAATTATTTATAAGGTTGTTTTTAATCGGAATATTATTTTGGAGGCGACCAACAACTTATTAGGCGACTAACTACTTGGTGACAAAAATAATGGATGAGGTATTAAAAATAATACCTTGGCAGCTAATATTAACAGGAAGACGTAGTCGGTACGGTTAGGCGCGACTACAAACGCAGCGAGAAGGTGCATGTTAGGTTGCATATAGTTATTGATGCAATTGCTTGATAGGTTTGCTACAAAGGTTTTTTACCTCGACTTAATGAACTGATCATATTTAAAATATTTCTCTCAAAGCAAATTTTTTCACCCCAAATTTTATTTTATGTAAAGTTACTTTTTATAATAGCGTGAATAAAATAGATGACCAATTTTAATAAGAAACAGTTTAATAAGAAACTGATGCATAAATTAATAAATTCACCACACTTACCTCGAAAGTAGATACTATGGTTTTAAAATATTCTGAATATTTAACATTCTGGAAATATTATATGCAACGGTGGACAGTACAATATATGTTTAATAACTGGAACGTGCTGTTCATTTGAATAGAAACGTATAATTGAACACTGTTAAGATTTAAGTTAAAATTTTCAACAAATATCTAATTTTATACCCCCCAAACAAAATAAGAACAAAAGAGACACATTCAAATTCTAAATCTAACCCATCCGTGCTACAACCCAACAAAATTAATGCAAACTTTCGCAACCACAACAGTAACCCACCCACACCGAAATGAACCCAAATGTACCCATATAAATGTAACAGAGCAAATGAACGCACGAACTCCCAGCGGACCCGTAAAAGAGCTAATTTAGAACTCCTGAATATTTGACTCACACACGAATGCTAAATTTTATTTTGTCCTACGTGTATTTGTGCGATTGCATTTTAGGCTGAGAGCTGATGTAGAATAATTTAGATTTCATGTGGGCTTGGTTTAGTTTCTTCCATGCTGGACTGGAAAAGCCAAGAAAAAACGTGTCAAATATGTCAGTTGCTTCTCATCCCAGGCATACTGTCAAATTCAGTTAAAGGATAGTGTGGGCGATAGGCTGACCCCCTGTCAATAGTCTCTTTCCACCCTTATAATGCCTCCAAATTATTTGTAAAACGTGACATCATATGATTATATAGCCCCGGGTGTTCTACCTGCCCCATCTTCTATGTATGGTTACCGACCTAATTATGTATTTTTTTTTAATCCTAGTTACCTTCAAAATTCTCACTATAATGGTATAAAGGGCTCTGTTACAACTGTCCTTTAATTTTAAATTCATAAATGGCTGAGATAATTAATTGAGAAGTGATCTATAACAAATTTTTAGTAAGTCTTTAGAAAAACAACAATAATGGCTGCGTATATCAAAATGTTCAATAAGAAAACAATTCTTGAATTTCTACAATTTAAAAAGGAACATTCATGATTTATATTGTAAGTTTTTATCAACATGAAATAAAGTTGTCTGTGGTTTTAACAAAGGAAAGTATCATTGATTAATTGAAGGAATAAAGAAGCAACTAATAAAAAAATACAATCTGCTTTACAAAAACTACGTAGCATTTACTTTTAACATGAAATTAAACTATTTATTAAAAATATTGCATTAAAATAAGTTTCCCGTCAGTATTAAATTAAGGAAACTATTAAAAACTAAAATTTTTTTTTTTTTTTTTTTGTTTTTCCGCCACAGAAAATTTTGGGCACCCCCTAAAACAAGCTTTAACCAGTAAAGCAAGCTTTAGCGGGAGGAGGATGAATCCTATTACGGACGAATGGGCATTCTATAGGCTGTTAACCCCGGTGGCTAACGGCAAATAGAATGCCCAGACAGTGTGGAGACTCACTCAGTGAAGCCGAGCATACCCACTAAACATCCCCCTTTACGACCTACCTTAATCCAGGTTCTTGATCATTTATCGGAGCGACAGCCAATTGGAGAGAGAGGCTGCGCAGTGAGCGGCATCCAGACGGCTGCCACCAAAAGGAACTGAAAGTGAGAAAAAAACAAAGCTAAGATTAGCAGAAATGACAAAGCTGAAACTAAGATATTATCTAGAGTGATCAGACTCACTCTGAGATAGGAATGCTGGAAAGAAGGACTACGTTTAGAAACGTTGAGCTTGCTGGAGTTTCCTAATAAGGGGAGCGAACTTGGTTAGGACCGGAAGAGCACCGTTGAAACCCTCTGGGCTGGCGTCGAGAGCGGCGCCGAAAGCCAGGATCTCGTCGATGGGAGCGAGCTGGATCCAGAACGCCATACGGTCTTGAGAACCATTTGCGTTCTGGCACTGGGAAGCCGATTTGGCAGCCGGTTGCGATTGAGTCGCGACCCGGCTGCGCTGACCTGGAACGATAGAAGTAAAGGCCTTAGGGGCCTTTGAACTGACTGGAGGGGCGTCCGAGCTGGGCTGCGGTCGCTCTCTCCAGTTCTCGATGGGCTTTACGGTAGCCCTGGCAGCACGCGGTGCCTTGGGGCAGCCGCGAAAGTTTGCTGTGTGACCTGATTGGCCGCACAAGACGCAGGACGGAGCGGTGGGCGATTCGGGAGTGCGAGAGCACTCCTTAGTCCCATGCGGATCTAGGCACTTGACGCACCTAGGGGAAGCAAAACAATTTGCCGCCGCATGACCATATAGTTGGCAGCGGTGGCACTGGCCTGGGAAACCACGCTTGTGTGGAACTTCGACGCGGATGTTGGAGAGACCGCACACGGTGGGCTTGCCTCTGAAAATGGACTGCCCTTGCGGGCTCTTCGCTAGGATTACTAGCGCAAGTGGGAACTGCTTGCCTCGCCGGCTGTGCATTTTGTGCACAGATTCGACGGGGAAGCCTTGAGAAGACAAGTCCTCTTGGATTTGCTCGTTCGAGAGCTCGAACGGCACGTTCCTGAGGACGGCACGAATCTTACGCTCCTCAGGGAGGGCGTAAGTGTGGTACTCGAGCTTGTGATCAGCAAGAAGCCGAGTAAGATTCCTGAAATCGGGAATGGAATTGACAACGACCTTAATAGAGTCACCCACGTTGGATGCCTTACTATACTGGATCTTGGGATTGTGTCTACCGCAGAGAGCTGAGACCTCGGTCCAGCGGCTCTTGTCCCGTAGAAAGACGGGGGGCGGAGACTTGACTTTCGGCGGAGCCGAATCTGATTGCGACGCAGGCTGTGACGCCGGGATCGCTGAAACAAAAGGCGCAGGAGCAGACGCCGGTGCGACATTTTGCGGAGCAGGAACAGCGGCTGGAGCAGCTGAAACGGATGGAGATAAAGTCGAAGAAGCATCTTGCTTCTTCTTCTTTGACTTTGACTTTTTGCGAACCTCTGTGAACGGAGCAGGAGATTCTGAAACTAACGGAGCGGAGTCGGAATCACTACCTGGCGGGGTAGTTTTCCGTTTGCATGCGGTGGAATCTACCGACATGCAATCTGAAGAAGGATCGACGACGTACTCGGATGGATCTGGAGACGCCGGAGAGTCGGTTTGGAACCCCTGTGAAAAAGAGGCAACCTGAGGACGAGCGGACAATTGCTCTCGCAATGACTCGATTTGGGCGAGAAGGGCATGCTTCTCGGCTGCATGTTGAGTTTCCAGTGATTGATTAACTCTGGACAACTGGCTGAAATCAGAAGACAACTGACTGAATTCAGAGGACGAGGGGCGTTTGGATAATTCCCTTTTCAGGGAGTCAATCTGAGCATGAAGCTTAGCTTCCTCGACTTTGAAATTTCTTTCAAGAACATAATTGGCCATTTGTGCATCCAATAATGGATCGCTTGTGGCCGGATTAGACGGACGACGGCGAGACATGTTGTGGGGCTGAAGGAACAATAACCTGGATGGATACTGCGTGCCGGTAAACGGCGAATTGGCTACACAAACTGCGCTGTAAGAGAAAAACGACCTAGTACGGACCTATTGCCGGTGAACGGCGGACGATCAGGCTTAGTTGTCACGGTTACGTATCCACCTGACCAGCGATGCTTCGGCCGGCAGCAGTCGGGTCCGCCCTGAAAAGGGCAGATGAATTAGCCCCGACACCACACAGCCTCCACAAGAGAAAACTTTCCGAAAGAGCTTAACTTGGCACCTGACCCGCACGAGTGCGGGGGAGGGAACAAGGGCAGCGCAATACGAACACTCGGGAGCGGCCGCAGACACGACCGTTCGGGAGCGAACGCAAACGGGAAGTGATTTAAAAACTAAAATTAACAACCAATCATTATAATTTTGACATCAGCTCCTACGCTATAAAATCAGCAAATGATATCGCGAAAACGATCAAAGCGCCACCTAGCGCCCTAATGAGCACATTCATGCTTCATTGGAATCAATGAAATTTTATCGCTTATTTTCGGTATGCTGATTACTTTGGAAAAGTTGTTTGAAATATAAAATATGATAAATTAATTTGAATCTTCTGACTTTGAACACAGATAAGTTACTTTCAACGAGGAACATGATCACGAAATATTTTGTAGGCACAAGGATTGCTTCACATCAGCTAAATTAATCCAGTTCTGTGTCAAGATTTGTCTTTAAAAAAAGCACTGCGCTGGTAAATGTGCTTTGACGTTCAAATTCAGCGACCAACTTTTAGATCCCAAGGTTATTATTGTTTTGTCCTTAACTTGAATCAAATGTTTCTAACATTCACACCACATAATCTAGCCTGAATTATGATACAAGAAAATGGATAAGTAATTTTAAGAAAAGTGCAAAGTCACAAATTTCAAACAAACAAAAACAAAGACAAGAAATAAACTCAAATAAATTTACAAACATCCATGAATATAGCAAACATCTGTATAATGTTTTTTTAAGTTTTAAGGTGCAAACTGGACGGCAGGGACAGCGACGCGGGGAATCTGGGCCGTTCTCGACGCCAGCGGGCGCTCGAGCTATTTGTCGCAGTCTCATTATATCAAAACTCAATACTTTCTATCGTGTCACGGAAATCGCTGCCCGCGCCGCTGTCGCTCTCGCTGTCGCTGTTGCTGCCGTCCAGTTTGCTGCCTTAAGCTAACCTTTTATTTTATTTAAGTCGCTTGTAACTATGGTGGTAAAGAAAAAATCGAGTTAAAATGTCAAAAATCATTTAACGCCATTGTATGCGGTTAAGGAACTTTATTATTTAAACATTAGCAGTTTCTAAACACGTAGTTTTCTACACATAAAAGCAGCATAAAAGATCTTACACCAAGAAATCTCTTAATTTAATATACTTTAATATACTAATTTAATATACTTTATTATCTACATTTAAGTAGTGATAGTACTAGTAAACAATTGTACTTAATCACTAACTGCTCCCCCAAAACTTTGCAATTATAAACTTTGCAGTGAACAAAACATTACGCTTAAACCCAACTACCTGGCTTTCAGAAATTTCTAGAACAACAATATATACCTACACTTGAACGTAATTGGTACTTAATTCATGTTTTAATTTCACTTTACTTTGCATGAAATTTAATAATTTCTGGTGGTTTTCGTCTTGAAGTTCTGAGTTTAAATTAGGCTTTCGGTGAAAGCGTGGGAGAGTTTTGAAATATTTTTATAAGAAAAGGTTTAATATTTTATGAGGTTGGTTATTTAAGATCAAATGAATTTCGTAAGTAAATATCAATAAAGATTAAATGAACAGATTCATTCGAAAATTTTACTTTAACTAGCGTAATGTGTTATAAGCTGCGAGGATCGGCTCTTGAAATAGCCCTTCCGCAGCTGGATAAGCGTGTCATAAAAGGTGATAAATCCCAGTGAAGCCCACCTTGGTACCTCTTTGGGCCTCGTCGGGGTTTGCCCTGATAGCGTCCACCCTTTTAATGAAAACAGCCGCCAAATATCACCTTAAATTCATCTACAGAACTGAACATTTACCCATCAAAATTTAGTTCAACACCGAGGTTTGAAATTTAAGATTGAAATAAGTTGAGGTTTAATTCCAGATACTATCGAACCAACTTAATCATGACCCATTTTGCTGGTAATTCGTTTGAAACTGTCAAACTTGTAAGGTCTTCGCGTATAATGCAATTAGGACATTTTAGATACTTCACGAATTCTGTACTCAGTAATTGTCGAATGAAATGATAACAAGTTCGTCACCAAGGAAACCTATCTTCAAGCGAATTTCGACCTACTAGCATGTGTAGCGGTAATATACATTGCCTTCTATGCCAGAGGTCCTGGGTTCGAATCCCGGCGGCGGCGGATATTTGTATGATGAACACAGATATTAGTCGTCAAGTCATGGATGTTTATATGTTTATTTAAGTTTATTCTAATAAAAAATATGTATTTATTTAATATGTATGTTTATATATTTCTTAAGTATATCAGTTAGCTAGTATCCATAACACAAGTTCTTTAAGAAACTTAATTTGGGCTAGATAATGATGTGTGAAGAAATATTTATTATTATTTATTTATTATATTTGGACGCTTTGCCAAAATGAGCTTATGGTGGGTCATGATTCTATTAGTACGAAAGTACATACATTCACAAAAATAAATCATTTTGTAAGTCCTTATAAAGTTTGAAAGGTGCACAGAACCTACGCATGAACTCACAAGAGAACCTTAAATTCACAAAACAAACTTAAAATTCAATCTTGAGTATATTATCATACAATTCATATTCCAACAAATTTTGCGAAAAGAAAACCAAAGCAAATGAAGCGCCGCAAGTCAACAACTCTAAATAATTCGGAATTTAAAACTCCAAAGGTCCAATTCTCATGATTGACGTCCTCGCAAATCAGAAATAAATAATTAAAGTGAATTCTCACGACATTTTCCCTAAAATTTCTGGTTGGGTATTCCACAAATGAACTCCAGGGCGATTTCTTTGGGGCTTCTACTAACTTTTCTAATTATTTGGATTGTCCCCGAAGGAAAACGTCTTCAGCTTCAGAAGAGAATAAATTAAAATTCATCGTGAAAGTAGGGATCTTATTTCTGAAATTTATCGTCAGTATTTAATTTCGACAGAACCGCAATTAGGTTATTACTTTTTTTTATGAAAAATAATGTACAAAAATAATAAAGTTCTTTATCATGGGAATATTGGCTTATTATTAGTACTTTATAGTAGTATAAAATTACATTATATTCAAGTTTCAATTAAAGAAAAACAACATGATAAAAACATATAACAAAACACGAGACGAAACGCTTGTGATCATTTTTTTCGGCGATGGGGCCTCATCTGCCTCAGACGCCAGTCTTTGCGGGTTCAATTCCCGCCCGGAATCACAAGAAAAAATAATATTCTGGATCTGAGTGTTGATCTATATATGTATTTATATTCTAGGTTCCCTCCTAGTTCGCGACATGATATCTAATAACACAAGCTTTGCGTACTTTGAGGCCATGTAGTTGGTGTGATTGCCTGGGCATTTTATTTTTTATTTTACTTAAACAGCATGATTTACCCTCAATTCCAGCTATAGCGAGCGTGACAGACACTCTACAATATCAAATATTGAGATGTTTGATCAGTTTTTCAAACATTTTTGTTAGTAATTTTATCTTAAGGTTTAGCGATTCATACTATTATATAAAACACTTTTTACCGGATTTATCGCGTATAATTAAATTTTAAATTTTAACTCGACTTCGGTATTTTTGCGGACCCCGTGGTGACGATAGAGTCTCAATTATACGCCATGAATCCGGTTAAAAAGTGTTATATTTTTAGATCTTGATTTTTTAGGAATATTGCAAAAGCCATGATCACAACAACAACAGAACGAAGATGCGGGTTCATTGTTTTTAATCAAAGCCAGAAAAATCTATCAACCCGCTTTGTGACGCTCGTAAACCGTCAGTTACCTCTAACGTAACGTCTCAAAAAAAACATGACATATCCCATTACCGGAGATAATTGAAATCTTTGTTAACATATTATAAAGACTGGGAGGAATGTCCAGCTGCTTCTCTTAACGGGCATACTGTAAAAGTTAGTTAAGGGACAGAGTTTGTTTTGGCGTTTTTGTAGGCGATAGGCTGACCCCCTGGCACTGCAATAGTCTCTCTCCATCATTATAATACCTCCAAAGTCAAACCTGACATGAGATGGTTTTATGATATCTGTGTGCTGCCTACCCCATAAGGGACACAGGTGTGAAGTTATGTATGTATGTATGTTATGTATGAACATTAATTATGTTCAGAATTTTCACAAATCGCTTTAAATGAATCTAGCTTCAAGCTTAGCAGACTGTAAGATATGAAAACTTAAACTTATAAATAGTTTCATAATTACTTACTTATGAAATATTTTGTATATAATTTTGATCGAACTATCTCTTTGTAGTATGTTTTGTATGCTACATGTCAAATGAACAGTAGGTTTTTCAACAAAGACGCAGACAGAACTTCCATCCCTGTATAGTGGATTTACGAAGAAGTCGAACAAAACGCTTCGATACTTTTTGGTTTGGGTTGCCAAGGTATGGAACAATCTGCCTGCGTCTGTTTATCCTGACCACTACAGTCCTGGAACTTTTAAGTGAGAGAATAGGTTTCTCGTGGATGGACCTGTACCACCAGTCTTCATGCGCACTTTCAATCAGATGGCATGGAAGACAAACGTCCTATCCTTACTACGTAAAAAAAAAAAACAGAAAACTATTGAGACAAATGATTGTATCGTTAAGTGTTGTATAGTAGGACGAACTAACTGCACCTATCACTCTCCATATGTATAAACCTCTATACTTCCTTTATAGCCGTAATAAGAATACCTAAATTTTTGGTCACACCTTTACCTTTACTGATACCATTGAAGAAGATAGAGGTACCCTCTATAGCTACACAGGGTTGTTTTTTAGTCATAGGCCAAATTCTTTTTACACATGAAAAAGGCATGTATTTTTTACAAGAAAATTAATATTTTCACTGAAATATTAAGCAAATCATGCGCCACTCTGAATTAAGAATGAATATCATTAAAATAAAGACGACCACGCGCTACAACAAAACATCTTGTAGTACTACGTCGTAGTATTATCAATGGAATGCCGCGTCGTCGTTCAAATGAGCATATTTCTTTTGGAATCTTAGAATTATAGTATCTTGTGAATTCCAGAATTTGTATACAGAAAAGAAAGTTCAATGAGCTAGGCCAAAATAAAAGGATGAGTGCTGACATATTGTACTTGTAATAGGTATAATATGTTCGTAATGTAAGTAAGATCTATTCTTTATTGATATTTATTTATTTTGTCTTCTAGGTATAGTCAAAACAAAACTGTATACAGGGTCCGCCTATAATAGTCAATAATATTTTAATAGCAGATTAAGAATGATGAGTGATAGTGAATTTGGAAAAAAAAATTAATATTTTTAAATTTCTTCTAAGAGAGTAAAATTTAAGTTTAATCTTCATTTTACATTTACATACAATAAGATGGAAACGTTTTTATTACTTGCTGTGTAGTCATAAGCTACAGAATAAACTTAAATTTAGATCACTTAGAAGAATTTTGAAATTTTTATTTATGAAAATTTCAAAAAAGAATAGTTTTTTTCGAAATTCAGACCCACTTATCATTCTTAATCTGCTATTAAAATATTATTGACTAATAGGTGGTGACCCTATATGAGTAAATTTACACAAGGAACAGCTATAACATGAAGACAAAGAGTGCCCAAAGTTTACGTAATAAAACACAATTTCAAAGCTAGCGTCATTTCAGGCTCATAACACGTTTTAAAGTAAACTTTATTCAGGCTAGATAGTTGGCAATATATTGTAAATGATCTTTTTTCTAAGTATACGTTTTAAACCCTTAGGTCTATGTATTAAGTGTCATTTAAATTCGATTAAAAATACATACACAACTTCACGCCATCCTTTATGGGGTAGGCACAGTGAACAAATTTGGCATTATAATGATGCAGAGAGACTATTGAAGTGACAGGGAGTCAGCCTGTCGCCCGCAAAAACTCCATTAAAACCTCTGTCCATTTACTTGACTTTTGCAGTATGCCCTACCAAATTGATACATTTACTTATCAACAAATCAAAAAAATGCCTTTATAAAACTCCCCTACATACCTAAATTAAAACCAATTTCAATTAAACTACCCTACAAACAGTTTATATAACGGAATGATTATTTCAAACCACAGCTGCTGCAAACTGCATCGAATCAATTTAACCAGAATCCAGTACAAACTTTGGTTAGGATCATTTTATCGCAGCCCCGAAGTCTGAATAATAATCTCACATAGACCGCAGCACAGATATTATTTATCAGTAAATATAGACTAGTTCTGTACCGGTTTTGCTCGTGTTGGGATTGGATTATGATAACGTGATGTTATGGCGTGCTGATAAGATTAACGCGTGCAATCGGCTGATATAAACTAGAGTACCTACAGTTACGTGCATTAATAAGTACACACTTCTCAACTCATTCGGTTGTTATAAGGTTCAAATTCCAATGAAAATGTATACACATTATTAGACGTGGCTGTACTTTAGTAAAGCTGAAGTTTGTTTGTTTGCTCGCAATTATTTCTGAATCAACTTTTAAGAAAACATTTTAATTCGTAAGACAGGTCATAAGATCAAGAAAAATCAAAATCATAGTCAAGCTATATTTCTTCGTTTAGTATGGGGCGAAAAGTTACGAGGGTATAATGGTGTGAATCTTCTTCTTAAATAATATTACATAGCTCGTACGGAAGCGGGCTCGTAGAATTAACCTGGATAGCAACCACTTCTATGTATATAAAACCTTCCGTTAAGTTACAAATAATTTCAGGAATATTTTCGCATGAATCCAACAAGAAATATTTTTTTGAAAACTTAACTCCGAAGCTGTTGCACGCGAAGTGATGACAATCAATAACAATGAATTACATCATTATCATCTTCACAACTCCGTGTAATGAGCTACTACAGGGCTATGAGTCTCTCCCTTGGGTGACGAGGAGGTTTAGGCCGTAATCCACCAAGCTGGCCCGGTGCTGGTTGGTGGATGTCAGATATTTCAGGGTGCCGAAATGGCTTCTGACAAACCCTAACGACTACTGTATACAAGTATACAGCACCCGGGACCGACTGCTTAACGCGCCCTCTAAAACACGGAAGTCGTCGTGAGAAATGAATGGTCGGCGGTCACCCATCCAAGTACCGACCGCGCCGAACGTTGCTTAACATGTGATATCGTATGATACACACATTAACCATGGCGCCACGAAGACATAAACATACACAATTAGAAACAAACGTAATACGTAAAGTGCTAAATTTTAAACACTTACAAAGAAAACAAATTAAGAGAAAGTAATAGCAAATTAAACGTGTTCATTTCGATTTCCGTAATAAGGAAGTCATTAAGCAGAAAAAACATATAAATACTTCCGTTTCCGTTTCTTCCCATTTCACAAGGATGGTTACTAATCTATTTTCTCTGACCCCACTCAATTCCTTAAATCAAAAGAGACAAAAACAATAAATGAAAAAAGAACATTAATTTCCAGAAACAATTATTTTAATTTGTTCATTTTAAAAACCGATTTCCTTTATAAAATATGCAAGTAATATTTACAAATGATCAAAAAACAAATGAAATTGATTGCTCTATTTAATAAATACAATGATTTTATAGAATAAAAAATAAACTTTATTAACTGACATGTTTACAGACATGTACATATTTTATCACTTATAAAATTAAAATATTTTTATTTCGATTTCATATGTATGACATTTGGGTACTTTTGAAGGAAAAACTCACAAATTAAAAAGCACCTAGAAAGCCTTTTATAAAAGAACCACTGAAACCGTATTTTTTATCTCCAACAACATCTTGACTTTTGATCATTTGACTTTGTGATGAACGTTAAGGTCACTTAAAAATCAATAAAAATGACACTGAATTTAAAGAAATATATCCCATATAAAAACCACGAAATTTAGAGAGAACAAACGAAAGCTACATAGTAATTTTGGTTCGAACTAAATTTAATATATTTTGTGCACTAAAGCTAAATTTCAAAGTTTCGCGTCTAAACTGCATAGAACAGTCTGCAGTAAATCATATAGTTAGCAAGTTTTGATGTTTATTATTTTGTAGAGTTTTAGAATTTTGTCAAAACATAAATACATACATATATATATAACGTCACGCCTGTATCCCTTATTGGGAAGGCAGAACACCAGAGGTTATAAGACCATCTGATGTCACGTTTGACAAATTTAGAGGTATTATAAAGATGGAGAGAGACTATTGTAGTGACAGGGGGTCAGCCTAGACCAACAAAAACACCTTTAAAACCTCTGTCCCTCAACTGACTTTTACAGTATGCCTGGGAAGAGAAGCAGCTGGCACATTCTACGTTTTTCTTTCGCTCCTAGTCCAGCATAGAAGCTTTAGAATTATTAAGTTTTAGAATTTTGTTAAAAAATTTGATTGTTTAAGTTTAACTTCCATTAAAAACAAATACTTAGTCAAACTTAATACTGACGACCGGCTGGTGTAGTGGTAACATACATTGCCTTCTATGCCAGAGGTCCTGGGTTCGAATCCCGGCGGCGGCGGATATTTGTGTGATGAACACAGATATTAGCCGTCAAGTCATGGATGTTTATATGTTTATTTAAATTTATTCTAATAAACAATATGTATTTATTCAATATGTATGTTTATATATTTCTTAAGTATATCAGTTATCTAGTATCCATAATACAAGTTCTTTAAGAAACTTAATTTGGGCTAGATAATGTTGGGTGAGTGTCAGAAATATCTATTAATTTATACTCAAGTGACTATTTTGAAACTTTATTGAAAACTCGTTTGAATGTATATTTTTAAGTATAGGTATTTATCTTTCTTCCTATTTTTATATATATATATATATATATATATATATATATATATATATATATATATATATATATTTTATAGTATAGATGTTTCATGGCTCCTTCTGTTAAGTGATCATGAAAAGTAAGATGGTACGTCCATCCTCGAGAAACCAATGAACTTGACATTTAAAGAACAGGACTATCTATACGTATAATAAAATGGTAGGAAAGTCAAAACTGTACATTGAATATTTTTTTAAAAGAATACTTGGGGTATGATCTACAATCGAAACAGAAACTAAAAATATAGTTTTTAGAATTTTTGTCTGTTTGTCTGTTTGTCTTTCCGGGATAAACTCAAAAAGTACTGCATGGATTTACTTCAAATTTGGCATGAAGATAGTTAAGAAGTCGGATCAACATATAGGCTACATATTATCACGCTAGCAGTGTTATAATCGTAGGTGCGTTTGGTGCTGCATAGCGTTCACGCAGACGACGTCGCGGGCAGCAGCTAGTAGGAAATAAAAACGTGACGCAGGAAGTTAATTCAAAACCTTGGCGACTGGTAACAAACAGGTAATGTCAAAGCGCTTAGTTCATCTTTTCGCAATATCCATCACATACGGTTTGAAGTTGATTATGATTACTTTTTAACTTATTATGAATGTCTCTATAAAAAACTTAAACACACACCTAATCACCACAAAGCCAGCTTTGACAAGCCTGTATTAAGGACAACAGCCAATGGAACCATCTTAGAACAGTTACAGTAATTCACTTCATACAAACGGACGAAACGCGAGCTATACCCACGCGGCTCCATTTCGGCAGGGGCTCGGCATGCGGCCAGTCGCGAGTGTCTGCGTGCCGAAACAATTGTTGATTGAGCTTCACGTTAACATGCGAATTGTTTAAAAGTTAATAATATATCTTTTCGTGTATTCGCAAGTATTTTTCGATCGCAAATTTATAAGACCGATTTGTTATTCAAACGTAAACATGTTTTTTTAGACAAAACGTATTTTTGTTGAACACTTCCTATTAAATTTACAAAGTATTTTATTTGTTTATATAAAGAAAGTATATTTGTAGCCACAAAACTAAATGGAAGTAAACATAAAGTACGCAAATGTAATTTAAACGTTAAAGGCGGGCAGGCCTATCACATGTGAACGGACCGCGGCGCTGTAGGCATTTATTTTAAAAATTGCGGCCGAGTTGAATTACTGTAGATATCTGTACTGTGGTACTATCGACCTTAGATACAAGTGTCATAAAAGGCTAGTTACTAATCCGAGTTGTTCGTGCTTGGACGTAGGACTCCATGAGGGTTCGACTGGCTAACAACCATCCTTCAAAGCGCTCCGACGGTGAAGTGTTTCCGGGTAATATTTTATTAAGAGCCAGTTCTTTCGTTAGCCTGTGTGCTTTTTTCTTCGAACTTATCTTCACTTATCATCAGGTGAGATTGAGGTCAAACATGAGCTTAGTCTATAATATAATAAAAGATAAGGTGTCTTACCCAGACACGGGCCAGTCAAATAAAGTTTAATTTTTGCTGGAACTTGAACCTAAGGCAATACCAATGGCAAACATTGTACCAAAACTCAACATATGCCAATACTACTTTTGGACTTCCCTATAAATAAATTACATATTACAAGTTCACCCTTGTCCATAGCTAGAACTTTCTGGAAATAGTTATGACGTTTGTAAAAGATTAACTAGAGAAGTAGGTATTTGATATCTGACAAGTTTCCTGTTATATTTATTTGCTTGATAATTTATTGTGTATGTTACCGGAAATGTATGAAAACAATTAATTGCTAACATTTCCTAGAATTTTTATATAGCTCCAATATCGCATTAGGAAAAGCATAAAGTGAATGTTTTCTGTAACACGTTGTTGAAATAAGAATATAACTTATTTGCGATGAAAAACATTATGCGTTATAACTAAATAATATGCTTATGTAAATAAACTATCAAACCTGCTATCCAGGCGTATTCATTGATATCTTAAATTTACACTTCCAATTGCTATTTAGGAAATGTATTGGTTTTCTGGGAAATGTGTCATATTTATTTCACACATTTTCAGGCGATTTAAGGCATTACATAAATTTCCTAGGAATTGTATAGAATGCCGATTTCAAACATTTTCATTAATACATTATAGACTAGAAGCAATTTAGAATAAATATAAATTGAGGAAATGTAAACAACAGAAAAATGTAAAATGTGTTTACGTAACTGAATTTCTATAATAAAGAGTTTTTCTGCAGACCTATTATTTATAGTACATATTTCCTTCATATAAATGTTTGTGAAATGATAAATTAGAGGTGAATCAAAGTCACACAGAAAGGATTTTATATTGCAGAGTGCGCTGTATGCAATGAATGACCGAGTTGATTTATTGTTGTAACAACACAAGTTTATACAGGGAGACTGGTGGGTCACTTTCGAAATTCGAGGACGTGGCAGTTTGAGATTCTACAGGGTGACTGGAGTTAAATTTTAGATACTGAAGGAGAGCACTCTGTGTTTAATTCTGATCATAATTATGTAATAAAAGTAGGTACTTAATTTTTCACTATAATATCCCATAAATAAATACTACTATGTTACTATTTACTTTACATAGAACTGAGTCAATGGCAAACGCGGATCGCTGCCAACGCAACGCTAGGGTAACTATGCGTTGCGTAATCAATTCTTTAACTTTCGGTTAAGTTTACTCAGTAAATAATTAATATTTATTTTTTTATTTTATTTTTACTCTTTATGTATGATGTGACCCGCCAGTCACCGTTTAGATGAAGAAAAACATTCATCACGCAACGCATGGTTACACTAGCGCACATACTACTTTTGCGGCGGCGCGCTGGCCACTACTTTGATGCGGCGGTTTGCACATGAAAGAACACTTTATTTAGGTATAGAAAATTTTGGTGAAAAATTAAGTACCTAATTTTATTACGAAATTGTGATCAGAATCGAGTACAAAGCTCTCCTTCAATATCTAAAATTTGACATCAATTTACATTAAAAAAAATTCACACTTGCAAAGAATTTACGTACTGTGGCGTTTCTTTTTTTGCTGTTTTTTATTAGGTATTTAAAATATTGTGCTCCAATTGACGATATACTTTAAAAAGGTCTAGTTACAAAAATACCCCTAACCGGCAATCATGTCTGAAAAGATTAATGAACTTGGAGGAAGCAATTGAGGGATGCCTGGATCCTAGACTCTGTCTCCCAGAGGGAGACAAGCGTGGAGTTATGTATGTCAACCATTTTTTTTCCTTCTTTCTTTCAAAAATAATAGCAACGTTTGAAATTACCAGGAAAGTGGTACCAAAGCTGCTGAATACGTTTCACAAAAGGGCTACATACTACAACTAGTAAAACTACTTTTACTAAAGTTAGTGTACTTATACAACTTTGTTATATTAAAAAGGAAAAGTTAACATTCATTTTATGAATAAGTTCACTTATAACTTACTTTAAAAATTTTAACAACTTTCGCTAAATATTCCGTTTATTCAAATATCGTCTTGTTGGTGAGCAAAATAGTATTTTTACGGAATATTTTGCCCCGCGTATCTATTAAACTATTGCGTCATTGCCTCTCTAGTCACCTTAGCTTAGGTATAACCACAAAACATTTAAAAAAGGTTTTTTCTGTGGTTATAACCTTTTTTAACTGTTCTGTGGGTATAACGGACCAATCGATCGAGCGACGGTTCTGGAAGCTTAAAGTGGTCGACGGATATTGTTCGACTAATCAATCGATCGAAGGCCGATGTACGTTGATTGGGTAAACCCGACTATATGGGGTATTTTTTATGAAGATCAAAATATTTTAGGTAAATGTTGATGTGTGGATTCAATTAATGAAGAAAAAAATTTTTTTTTGTTATGTAAATTGATATTTTATAATTCACATAAGTTAACAACATTTTATTTTAATCTGTTATTTACAACTAAATAGCAAGAAATAAAAGCGTTTTTCTACCTAATTCTATTAAGAAATACGTTAAGCCCCAATTTTTCAATAATCACAAAAATTTGGTCACTTAAAAGAATAGTAAAATTTTATATAATTTTTTTGTCATTAATTGAATCCACACATCATTCTTAACCTTCTTCTAAAATATTTTGACCTTCATAAAAAAGACCCTGTATTGCTTTGGTGTCTGTCGAATCGCCCCTCTAATCGCACAGCTCGATCGGCGCTCTCGATCTACGATCGATCGATTGGTCTGGTAGAAACTGTCAATCGATTTCGACTAATCCATTTTACCCTCGCGCGACGCTCTGGATTGACGATCAATCCATTGTTGTTGTTACACCCTTTTAGTGTTGACCTGGCTAACAACCCCACCTCCAATAGACAATATCAAATAGCAACGCTCCAGCCCTGCCAGAGGTCCTTGGTTTCGAATCACTAAGTAAAAAGTTACTAACTAAGTAACCGTTAAATTTTGGGTTTATTTGTAATATTTGTTTGGTGATAATATATTTCTTAAGCTTATTTATTTGCTATCTAGTATCACACAACATAGCATAAAAAACAATCGGATTTAAGTATCGACTAAAATAATTTCCTACATAAAAAAACAACATGAAAGCATAGGTACTTATTATGTTTCAATTTATTATGCCACTAACAAATAATTTTCTATAGTGAACCATTAGTTGTCAGCTATTTTTAAAACACCCTGTGCCACTTCTAGCAATAGCATTATATTTTCGTTGTGGTTAACATTAAAATTGCTAGTAACGACCACGGCGACGAAAAATGATATGACTAAATGGGCCATTTTTGGAATATCTCAACTTGAAGACGTAGTTAAGTATAAGTACTGACACATTCAAGGTCGGTTTTAGTCCGAGTTCTACAGCATTATTTGAAATGTTTCATCATACATAATTCTTTGACATAAACATAAAGAACAGATATATGTCAAATGGCGATGGGATAAAACTATTTGCTTTAGATGCAAGTGGTCGTAGGCTTAATCTTCGCACAATGCAAATATTTATATGCTAGAATATTTGCTTTTGAATTTATATATTCCATATGTATGAAGTTTATGTATAAAAGATGATCATCATCATCATCATCCACAGACATAGGCCTCCCCCAAGGTCTTCCACGTCGATCGGTCCCGCGCCGCCCTCATCCAGTGTTTTCCATCGAGCGTGGGGCCTGCCTACGCTGCGTCTCCCAGTACGTGGCCGCCACTCGAGAACTTTTCTGCCCCACCCGCCATCAGTTCTGCGAGCTATGTGCCCTGCCCATTGCCACTTCAGCTCTGCAATCCTTCTGGCTATGTCGGTGACTTTGGTTCGCTTGCGAATCTCCTCATTCCTGATTCGATCCCACAGGGAAACTCCAAGGATGGCCGTTTCCATTGCCCGCTGAGCGACTCTAAGTTTGTTTATATGGTCTCAGTGCCGTATGTTATCACTGGCAACACACACTGGTCAAAAACCTTTGTCTTCATTTTAAATTCACTTGTTTTTGATTTATTACAGTTTCGATATTTCGGCAGTGTTATAAGCTAACCTACATAGATGTCTGATACCTACCTAAAAGAAAAGCTTATTAGATGCCGCCATGTCCAAACATGTCCAATTATTTATTATTAGATAACTTTTGTATTAAAAGGGTATTTTTCAAATACGTTACTTAAACTCATATCTATACTACCCTTTCATGATTTCTGTACACTTACAGTCGTCACTTACTTACCATTAATAATGAAAAAAAGAAATTAGTTTAACATAGTATTTACCACCACAAACTATAAAACTTACAAATCGATACAAAACTATTCAATTTTTACATGAAATCTATTCAATGAATATTTTAACCTCACATTTTCACGAAAACCCTTATTTTTACATAATGGGCTTTACAAAAGACTTTCCTCAAGCGGAGAGGTTATAAATTTAAAAACGCCTTCACCGGAAACTAACCTTGCCGGCAGCACGCACTTCCGTGGAACAACTTCCGGTAGGTTAACCCGACGGGTTTTGTTACGGATATAGTATAAGAATAACAGTGAGCTAATGTTAAAAATTATAATCGACAAGCTTTTGCCCGCGATTATACAAACTAATACTTTATACTAGATTATACTAAGCGCGCTCGGTGCGGCCGGTATTAGGATGGGTGACCGCCGACCATTCATTTCTCACGGCGACTTCCGTGCTTCGGAGGACACGTTAAGCAGTCGGTCCCGGGTGCTGTATACATGTATACAGTAGTCGTTAGGGTTTGTCAGAAGCCATTTCGGCACCCTGAAATATCTGACATCCACCAACCAGCACCGGGCCAGCTTGGTGGATTATACCCTTAACCTCCTCGTCACCCAGAGGAGACTCATAGCCACTCATATAGAGACATAGAGACTCATATCTCCTTTCATAATGCAACTAGATTTTTTTGTGATTTATCAAAGGCCTTTTTCTGAGAGTTTATTTCGGGCTCGAATCGATGTAACTTAAACACAGGCACGCATAAGTTACTTATTAAAAATAATTTATAAAAAAATAAGGATAAAAAAGTGGTGCAAGTCTAAATTGCCTTTAAATTTTTATTAAAAATAAATCAAAATGTTACAAAATTATGCCTATCTCCAAAACTATAAACTAAACCCAGAGAAAGTAGGCTGTAATGTAGCAAATGATCTAATCTACACGCTCTGTTCCTATAGCGGGTCATGTACCAGTCACTCTGTATATGATTCATACTCAATGCGCATCCGAATATAATACTACCTTGCCTTAAAAGTTGACCGAGACCAAAAAAGGCGGAGAAAATAACCCTCCGCAATCTTTTGTCAAAAGTGATCAGCATGAAAATTGTCAGAAATATTATACAACTCTGCTAAGACACGAATGAAATAACAGAAGACAGCTATGCGTGCTTGCTAATGTCACGTCACAGCTAAGCTGCTTACATGGTGATATACATTTAATACATACATAACTTCACGCCTGTATCCCTTATGGGGTAGGCAGAACACCAGTGGTTATAAGACCATCTGATGTCACGTTTGACAAATGAGGTATTATAATGAAGGAGAGAGGCTATTGCAGTGACAGGGGGTCAGCCTATTGCCCACAAAAATGCCAATAAAACCTCTGTCCCTTAACTGACTTTTACAGTATGCCCGGGAAGAGAAGCAGCTGGTACATTCTATGTTTTTCTTTCGCTCCCAGTCCAGCATGGAAGGAATATACATTTAATCTTTAAAAATAACCTATTGAAACATCTTGTATCACCTTTTCAAATTTTGGTGACTCTTGAGACTACTTGTATAAGAGCTTACTCAAGGTCAATATTCTTTTACCTGCTATTTAAAAAATACTGTCTCTAAAACCTAAAAGCCCCCGATTCCCTCGATATTAAACCCAATACCTTACCAAAATGGGATTATAAAAACTAACCTGCATTATCATAAAACTCTACTCTGGTCCTAACACCTCAGTAAACGCCACTTTTCCGATCCCTCATGACATTCAAATAAACTTAAAACAATGTCGCAAAAGCTAAATCTCGTCCCTGTAAAAACGATATAAACATTAAATTTTAACTGTAAGTCATTTCAGTGAAGTCATTCCGGCGAAACGCTCTCTTTTGCTCTAGAATAGTACATAGTGCACTTTAACGCTGATTCGGAATAAAATAGTAACGACATTGTAATTTTACAGATGTAATAAAACTTTCAACGCTCTAAAATCCATTTTATAAAGATCTATTTCGAATAAAAGACGTTTTAGCCAGATTTTAACGTTTTAAGAATGATGACGAAATGCGTCTTTTAAATAAAACTACTTTTTAACCGGATTAATCGCGTATAATTTATATTTTACATTTTAACTCGACGTTTCGGTGTCTTTGCAGACCCCGTGGTCACGAGCGAATCGTGAAAACTTAAGACAATGAAATGCGTCTTGATATCTTAAAATAATACTTAAAACTTTTTTTTTGTTTATGGGCCAGTTCTTTGGGTTCGCTTTTGCTTCATTCTTACCTTTAAAATAAGAACGCAGGTTTATGAAAACTGAATATCCAGAGTTTTGGAAACTATCATCGGCCGAGAGATGAACTTGGTGGGAGAGCACAATTGCTTTTTAAAACTTTTATAATATTAAAAATAAATATAAGAAATTTGTCGTTCACTTCACGTAATGCAAAATGGTCTTGGAGAAGAGAGTGTTTGTTACACCACAAGAAACCTATTTACTGGACAGTTTAAAAAACTAGGTCTATAGTGATTTTGAATAAAATAGGGTTTTCATAAGTTGATGTTACAGTACAAATAATCAAAATATAATCGTTGAGCTTTTGTAAATACACTATGTCAAGGTAGCATTGTAGGGGTTATTTTACGACTACCCCACTTTTACTGTTGTTTCTGAGAAACCCACATATAAAAAGTAGTTGCGGTTTTACTAAGTTTTGCAATAAAATACCTAGGTACAATCAGCGTCAGACAAAACAATATGTGAAAATTTATTGATGATTTCAGTTTGAAAACACCACCAAAGTCCTTCAGTGGATCCAATAAAAAAAAACAATTGATGATGATAAAATATAAAAAGTAATTATGCCTTTGACTAAACAAAATATTGGGGATATAAACGTACCGTCGTCATGGCGTCAGAGGCAAAAGAAAATGACCGTTACTTTTATTGCTGGCATAATAAGGTTTGTGATGTCCTATCTTTTCCCGTGGGTGTCATATTAGTCTACTAAGGGACCATAAAAAAGTACATCTTATTTTTATGGTTCTTTAATCGACTCAGAAGGCACAGGGTTGGGTAGCATGGTCGCTATTTTGGGAAGATAAATAGGTTACTTTGTTTTGTTCGAGACTGCTCATCTAATGCAATTAGTAATAACACTTAGGGCGTGGATCCATCTCTGCGGCACCGCACCGTGCCATGGCGTCGTGCACGGCAAAGCGATCAGCGCTTCATAGTTGCTCTTAAAATTATCTCCATCATTCATTATAGATAAAATTTCATCTGACGAACAATGTTATTTACTCAACGGAATAAAGTTGTTTTAATTTTTTTTATAATTCTTTGACAATGACACAGATTGACAATAAATTTCGGACGAGCTTAAAGCTTTCGAGGAATGCTTTATTAATTAGTTAGAATCATTGAAAAATCAGGCCCTAAAGAAGAATAAACAGAAATAGTTGTTAAAAAATTTTATGCATTTATTTTTGTAGTTGACTGTACTCTAAATTGTCAGTAGATTTTGTGCGGTTCAGGTGTTTTCGTGTCTTTGTTACAGGCAAGCGCGTAATGGTGCGAACATAGTAAAATAAAGGTCAACGGCGGCGTCTTAATTTTTCAAGTGAAAAATTTGCATTCCAACTCCAACTCTGCATATATTTTTTTGAAGTTCTTAAACATAATATTTTAAGTGACCAAGCTCACTGAAAACTTTAAACATAGAACCAAACCCGATAAAATCCTGTTTAAAACGTAAATTCTCTGATTGAATATATCTAAATCGACTCTTAGGGATGTATTTTAAAATCTTAGTTTAGCGTTGATCATAACTCATGGGAAAAATTGCTAGTAATATTCAAAGAAACAAAAGCTCTAAATAGATGTCGCTTCGTACGCTTGACCCATAACAATGAATGAGTTGCAATCGAAGTTGCTTATTTAGTTTTCCATTTGCGGTGAATCTTAATATATTAATTTGTTTTACGATATCAAAATGTTAACTTCACGTGGACCATACAACATTTACAGAAAAGTTCAAATGAAATGAATCCACAACATCCGGGATCCACCGCATATACCCTCAGAGAAACTGTGGTAACCATTTTCAATAAATCTTATGGCTACACAATAACGACTTACAAATTTTTATATCACTATAAAATTTAGAATTACTGAGATGACAGTTTTCTACCTTATTTACCATACATAAAAATTCTGTCCGTGAGTCCAATTTAAGTCTAAACAGCCTTACAGATATTATAAATAAATGAATTCCCAACTACATCACTCCAAACTAAGCAAAGCTGTGATTTGAGACACCATGTAGCGGCCTAGGTAGGAAGCTAGGATAAAAGTACGTATATAGACAAACATACATAATGTTTTTTTTTCTTACTCTTTGAGGAGATCGTACCCGCGACGATCGTAGTAACGTATTACACCACTACACCACTGCGCAATGTCATCTATAGATTACAAGGCTTAATGCCCCTTGCAAAAAGTTGTTAATATTCTTAAAGCGACGCTACTCCGCTCGCTTACACTACGATATAAACAACTTTATGACTATATGGTCATAAACATCGACATTATTAGTTTAATATCCGGAAACTTGGATTCAGCAACTTCGGCTATATAGCTTAAAGTCGAGTCAGCATAAACTGCTATAAGCTATAAGAAACGATATATGAGCAACGATTTTAAAGCCACTACGCTTTCAAAGCAACAAGGACATAGCAATTGGCAACCATGCTCGCTTTGACCGCAATACAACTTTCATTGAGTTTGGTCGCCAATAAAGACATCTAATAATACTTGTTTGCACTTATTACTTAACTTTAACTTTAACATTGCAGCTAACTTTTCCTTGAAAAAATTTCGACAACTATACGATTCTACTAATATCACAAATGTGAAAGTTTGGATGGATGGATGTATAAATAAATAAATGTAGAAATGAAATCCCCAGAAAATAATGACAAATAACATAGCCTCACAGCAAGCAAAACTTGTGATATAAGATACCATGTAGCGAACTAGGGGGGAAACTAGAATATAAAATTCATATATAGATAAACACCCAGACCCGGGACATTTCTTTTTCTTGTTCCGTGCGGGAATCCGGGACCTCACGATTGGCGTAGTAGCGTCTATACCACTTCACTACGGAGACTCTGTTCCTCAATTACAGCAGAACGGCTCAACAGATGTGGATGAAATTTGGCATAGTGATAGCGTATAAAATTAACCGTTAAACCTTCTACATCATATAGTGGAAATTGTATCATGATCAACATATATTTATTACATATATTTTAAATTTTTAACTTATTATGTTTCGGCTCCTTTATATTAGATACAATTGTAATGTTATGTGACGAACTAATCTATATACAAACCGAAAGGTTAATAAGGTAATAAGGAGTTGAGTTCGTTTGATAAAAGATTGTTATTGAATTTACTTAATTACTTATTTTTTTATGAAAACTAAAAAAATAATAGTTAAGTGAGATTTAAAAAGTACAAGTACAAAATTGAGAAGTAAAAAATTGTAGCGTCATTAAATAACTATTCGATTGTCTTAACTTTTTGACTTAAATTTGAATTTTTGAATTGAACATAGACCACCAATAAAAATGAATTTATCATAAAAAATCTTTCTTCTTTCTAATAAACTTGCCGAACTCCATTAGCTCACAAAAACAGTGGAATTAATACTATCAAGGTTGAAACGCAAACCAATAAATCAGTGTTATCTATAAGGGGCCTCCTAAGTAGTTAAGTAGACGTTGAAGGACACACCTTTATTACGTTTAGTAGATACTCGAAGCTCTGGATCAAAGTTCTGGTTTACCTGTAACATGGAAAACGGTTTCCTTAGTATACTAATTAAGATTTGGTTATTTCGAATTGAGATTACAAAGTTACTATGTTATATGTATACAGGGTTAATTTTAATTAGCGTTCCACCTGCCGACAACTTCTCCATTTGTTCTACAACTTTTTATAATTAACGAGCGTTTGTCCGCGACTTCGTACACGCATAAACTCAAAAGTCCTATTTTCCGTTCCCGTGGGAATTTCGGGAATTCCTTCCATTATACAAACAGACACTTATTGAGTAACCTTTATACCGAGCATCACATCCGTGCACTCAAAGAATAAGATTTTATCATACAAACTAAAACATCTGATATTTCCCGAATTCCTTTCATAACACAACCAGTCTCTTTTTGAAGAACTTTTATGCTAAGTATCATATCCGTGCACTCAAGGAATAAGATTTTTCATACAAATTAAAAAGTCCAATAATTCCCGTTCCCGTGGGAATTTCGGGAATTCCTTCCTTAGTGCACCCCTAAATTCCCTAAAGAATGTATGTTCCTAATTTAAGCTCTCTACGCCCAGTAGTTACGGCTGTACATTGTCTGTCAGTCACTCAGTCCCTCAGTAACTCAGTCAGTAACGGAACAGCTTTATATATATTTATAGCCGCTGATTAGAGGCGTAACAGCCCGTTCACACATGATGCGTTTTACTGGATACCTTTTTGTATCGAAAATAAGTATACTGAATACTATGCCATATGTGAAGTCGCCCATACAACTCCAAGCGCCATCGATGAAAAAACACGTATCCGGTAAAACGTATCCAGTAAAACGAATCGTGAGTGAACGGGGGGTAACTCTACTCTGAGCGTAGGTATGCCACGCACCTTGCGCAGTAAAATATCGCTTCAAAATAATAATAGGCATTTCTTACAAAATCACTTAAACTTTTTTCAAAACTTTTTTGTTTTTATTTTTTGTGTTATTTAACAAGATTTTTTAAAAGTCGTAGAACAAATGTTGATGGGATGGATGTGGAGAGGCTGCCCGCAAGAGGTGGTGTGTTAATAAAAATTAACTCTGTATATTGTATCTTGGTATACTTAATTTTTTAACACCATTTGAAAATTAGTTCCAATATAAAAGATACTATACAGTACAACAGGCAGTCATATCGCTATCGAGCCATTTTTGAGACAGATTTTTTTGATTAACATTTTTTTAATAAAAACATGTTTAACATATTGTTTTAATAATAATAATAATCATTTATTGACACAAAAACTTACAAGGTATAACATATTTTTTTTAAAACAAAGAAGTGTCAAAAGGGCACTTTCAGCTAAGTGTTGCCCGAGAATGCAACGCTGATTTCCAAAGTACCCTTACCCATAAAGCAGCAATTAAATATTTTTGTGGGCATTAAACAAAATCCATTATTAACCAAAACAAATTAAACAATTCCGAAACTCATATCCTATCAATGAAAAAATAATAATTTAAAATTAAACATAAAGAAGTATATTCTGAACTAAAAATAAGCCATGAAAAATTATGTAAACTAGGAAAATTCAAATGATTTGAATGATAATTAAACATAAGAGATACAATAAAATATATGAATACACAACCTTACGCCTGTATGCCTTATAGGGTAGGCAGACATCAAAGAGGTTATAAAACCATCTGATGTCACGTTTGACAAAGTTGGAGGCATTATAATGATGGAAAGAGACTATTGCGGTGCCTGTCAATGGTCAGCCTATCGCCCACAAAAACCTCAAATAAAACTAATGACCTTTAACTACATTTAACGTTTTTCTTTTGCTCCCAGTCCATGTGGAAGAAAATATAAAATATAAAAATCCTATAAACATACACTTTACACATACTTAAATAAATGATTAAGTTAAAAAGTTGAAAGATTCTTTTTAAATTGTCAGTTTTTAATACCTAGCCTCTGTGCATGCGATAACTAACGACATTATTTTTACCAATTTTTTATTTAAAATTTGGATTAAAAAGCTTAAATTTGTTTTGCTGGTTGACTAAAAGTAAGTTTAGAACGCGATTGTTAGATGGGGTTCGCTAAACTAACTTAATTTAACTAAAGGGCAAGCATGCGATTTTGGTAGTTTGCAGTATAATTTTGTAGAGTTAATTTAAACTCGTATAGTAAAGTTTTTTTATAACTCAACTTTTAAATTATGTATTTTTGGTTTAAATTATATTAAATAGATGGAAATTCGATTCTTTCACGACTTGCGGGGCTAGCATGCGACTATCGTCAACAATAAATCTGGCAATATGGCATTCAGAGTAAGTATTTTTTAAGAATATGACATCTTTGGTTCAGTGCGTTTAATCATAATATCGAATAGAGTAATTACATCTTGTTATGTGTTATGGTGCGCATGTTAGCTAACATGATAGGATAAAATTATACAGGGTTGATTTGTAGTCACCAGCCAAATTTAAATGTTAGTTTCTTTGATACGATATAAACTTACCTGCATATTTATTTTAGCGTCGCTCAGTACAAAAATGTAGAAATATGGAAACACAAACTAAAAAAAAATTGTCGCTGTTGATGAACATACCTACTACGAAGCGACATTTCATTGATAATACTACGACGTTGTGCTACAAGATGTTTTGTAGTAGCGCGTAGTTGCCTTTATTTTAATGGTAATTTAGAGTGACCATGGTTTGCTTAATATGATAGCAGAGTTTGCTGCATATGCGCTTGGTGGTAGGATCCCTTCTGGGTCCGCCTGGCTAGCGAGCACCCTTTATATAAAGTCTGCCGCAAAATGTAACCGCTCCGGCGGTAATGTGTTCCGGCAATATTGTATAAAGAGCCAGTTCCTTCCTAAACCCGTGTGTTTTCATCTTCGACCTCATCGTCACTTACCATCAGGTGAGATTGAGGTCAAACGCGGCTTTAGTCACTTATAAAAAAAAAAAACATATACATTTTTTTTCAAAAATATTTTCTACAAATGTTACTTATTTTGTAAAAAAAAAATTGACTTGTACCTACAAATCAACCCTGTATTTATCTTATCGCATACTAGCCCTTCTGATCGAAAAGTCACCAGAATAACCCGTATGAAAAAATACTGATAGGATTTAGAACGATGAAAAAAGTTATATAATTAAAACATTTAAATAAGTTTTCTAATAACTATTTTTTTGTCAAAATATATCTGAATTTCACACTAATAAAAGCTCATCATTACGTATTCTCCTATCATAAAATAGTCCCCTTACAAAAACATAACACAAGAATATATTCCACGGATGTACAGTCACGTCTTATAAAATGTATACATTTTCATTGGAATTTGTACCTTATTACAACCGAATAAGTTACGAACTGTACACATTTCATTAACGTGACTGTGCGTCAACAAAGTAGTGCCGCAAGTATCTACTTTGATCTGCTAATTGGGAGTAGCCAACTAATTCCACGCTGCACGTGACCAGAATCTACAGAGTCGACGGTTTTCCATTCTGATCGCTTTGAAACTTCAGATTAGAATGGAATATTGTAATAATATATTTATTTGAGATTTGACAAATAGAAACTTGGTCAGAACTATTGCGTTGATATTTGAGGTGCTATTAAAATAGTTTTTATGATATTATCAAAAATATGTAGTCCTGTAAGACTGATACGTCAGTATGAACTAATACTGTAAGCATAAGACGTATGAGTAAGTCTAAAGGAATAGAAGGGATGTCCGATGTAAATAAGAACGATAGCTACAGAAGATAGCGAGAATTAGTTGCATAAACGGTGTATAACAGTTCTGGAGATTTTATTAAAGATTGATAATGTTATATTCTATATATTACGTTACCATTGTGTTAACTTGTTTTTTCTACGTTTCCAAATCATAAGAAGAAACATGAATCGTAAATGACAGCCAGAAAAATATTCAAAGTACTAATCAAATTGACAATTAATGTATAGATTTGACAAATATTGCCCAAACCCCATAAGGGTTACTTACATAAGGGTTTTTTAGAGGCGACTGATCCGAATGAAATCCGCTTGCTCGAAAGTGAGATGAAAGTCAAGTCTCCCGAAGCAAAAATAATAACAATGAACATTTCGCCTCAGGTAGATCAGAACGGAACTATCAGACAGAATTATCTGTACTGAAATAAATATCGAGATTAGTGTTGTAGCAAAAACAATAGGTATTGCGCTTCATGTGTACCGACAGCAAAAACTTGTTTGTATTCGGATCGACTAGATTAAGTAATTTAATTAATTAGTAAGAAATAATGCTTTGTATTTGAGTAGAGAGATTGGTTCATGGAATTTTTTATTGAATATTGAAAATATACTGAAAAAATGAAACCAACTTCAATATTGAACTAAAAAGTATAAAATAAGGACGATAACTTCTGTCTTAAATAAAGTCACTCTAATATACCAACTAAGTATTTTTTGAAGTCGGTAACTTTTAACGATTGATTTGTATAAATTTTGTTTATAAATTGATTTGTTTAATTGCATTACCTACCCTTACTTCAATTCGGGCAGGCGCCGACTTCAAAGAATACTTAGTTGGTGTATTAAAGTGAGTTTATTCAAGACAGAAGTTAAAGTTTTTATTTTTTTTCTTTTTAGTTAATTTTTTTAGGTTTTTTTTTTCATTTTTTTTTTAACTTAAGTTGTAATGTAAACTAGGTAAAATCCACAAAGGCACCTGATATTGGTATGGTAGCTATATTTTTCTTTGGTCGGTTGAAATTCCCTATCTTGAAAACTAATGAACCGATTTTGATCGGACTTGTAGTTCCGGAGATATGCGAACACAAACATAAAAACATACAAACATTTGAAATTTAGCACATTTGTTCAGTCGCTGATATAAACTAACATATACGTAAAGTGGTCAGGAACTGGAAATATTACATAGGTACATACGGATCAAACTGACAACCTCATTTTTTTTGGTCGGTTAAAAATATGATAATATGAGTAAAATTACATAAGGTTTCTCACTCGTTTGAATCAAAGCTAATTATGGTAGCCCTATCTTCATTAGCAAAACAAAAGGTAAAAGCATTCAGAATCACACAAAAACTTTGTCAATCTCCAAGTTATCACACATTTCACAGTTCGCACTCATAAAGTCAGAATAAACTGTATAACTCCAAGTGTTCCCGACTGCGAGTCCCCATCTCCCTGAAACTAGGTCGTTGCAATTTGGCAACACCATTTGTCATAAGCGCCATCTGTTTGTTATTGTATACGATCCACTTTGGACTATTTGATTTGTGTTTTTAAACTATTGAGCTTTGTAGGTTTGTTGTTGACCCAAAGTTGTGAAAAAGGTTTTGCACCCCTTATCTAAATATAAACAAATTTTGGTAAACGCTTGAAATTTACAAGTAATTATAATTTCTTTTATAAGTAAATCAAAATTCTTCATATAATTTCTGAACATTCATTCAAAAAAGGAACAACAAATTACGATTGAAATTATATAACTTATCTAAGCTAAATATATAATTATAATATAATTTATCTAATTTATTTATTTTAAATGAGATTGTTGTGCTGACCTTTAATTTAAAATCATTTTAAAAGTGTTTAATTGTGCAATTATATTGAAAATGTTTGTAAGATGTATTTTAGTTGGTAAGCCATAAATAAATAAATAATACACCCGTACCCGAGATAGTTCTGAATAGATTGTTGTAGCCAAAGTAACTGGCTGGAATTCTAACCTAACACCTCTCATGTGAAGACGCAGGTGAAAACTCAACCAATGGAACATAAAGGTCGCAAAATTTAATTTATGTGCTGGATTATAAAGTGGACAGAAGAAAAACATAGAATGTGCCACCTGCTTCTCTTCCCTTCCCGAGCATACTGTAAAAGTCAAATTAAGGGACAGAGGTATTACTCTGTAATTTTACTTTTTAAACTGTGTGCATGTAATTTCTCAACAAAAAAAGGTTATCTATCTTATTAACGTTTTTGTGGGCGATAGATTTACCTCCTGCCATTGCAATAGTGTCTCTCCATCACCATAATACTTCAAAATTTATGAAACGACATCAGATGGTTTTAAAGTTTTTGTTATTCCCCCCTAAGTTATGAAGATTAAATGGTTTATGACTAATTACCGTGTCGCAACTTTTAAGCATGGTTATATATGCATATACAGGGTGGACCCAGTTCACTAGAAGTTAGCAGTAGTAATAGTTTCAGACTTCCTCATACTGATCGATCATTATGGTCCACCCTGTGTAATGAATGAGCTACGCTAAGTAGCTTTAACTAGATACCGCCAATGCGATTGTTAAATGCTTAATGAATGCTGCGCTGAATGTGGAAAATCCGAGTTCGTTGCCCGGCAACCACTGTATGACGTCACTAGGTAATAGTCAATTCACACTGAGGTATTGAGTGGCCCAATACTCGGAACTATTATTGTTTTATAGTAAAGCGAAATTTAATCAAAGGGCACAGTAGACCGATGTTTAACCTATTAGATTAACTTAGAATAAAGGAATGTAAAATGTGAGTTATTTATAGAATCAGAGCCCCGAAAGACCTTTTAACCAGATTTTCCGCGTTTATTATATTTTAAACTAATGGCATCGCATGGCATACCGGCGATTTTTTTGATTGAATGCAAAAAGAGTAATTTTCACGGTCCATAGTCTCTGACCTGTCAAACTACTTATTGTTAGGTATGTGGATGTATAAATATGATATTGTCATTGAAATGTTGCCTGTTTATATCTAAACTATTGGTTTAGACTTGATTTAATTTCTTAGAAACGATATCGGGATTTTCATTTCAAGTGGATGATAGTAGTAGTCTATTGAGTAACTTGAGAGGGTAAAATATTAAAATCCTTGCTGCGGTTTCTAATATAAGTAAATGATTTGAAATTGACCAAAGATGAGCTATTATTTGCACTAATCTCATTTTATGAGTTGTCAAAAATCTGACAGGTCAGATATGAACATTACTCTTTCATTATAGAATTAAATCCTAAACCTTAACCAAGGCAATGAAAAACACCTTTATCGCGTATTCTATTTTCCATTTATTCGATTTTTTAGTTTAGTAAGTTTTATTTTAGATTATGAATAGCGAAAATTTAAGACTGTATTAGTTAGGATATATAATATATATCAATATAATACGGAAGAAATATTGTTTATTGAACAAACACATGCAAGTATTCTTATGTGGATTTTACGCCGTTTTTTGTTTAGTGAAATCTATAAGATTGATGGCTGAATCAAGTTGTAACCATCTTTTGTTACCTATCCTTTGGAAAACTAATAAGATTCTAATAAAAGTTAATAATTCAAACAAATTAATTTATGGTGAATATTATTACGTTAATTCATTAATTGTTTTACGGTTTATCGGGCTTCGTTTTAATTTTATTGTGTTTACGTGTACATTTCACTTTGGCGTTATTTTTTCTTTAAAAAAATACCTTGTGAGTACAAATTATACAGGATGCTTCGTTCACCTCGTTAAGATATTTAATTTTTCAACGCAAATATTAAGATTAAGAACGAAAGGTCGAATGGTACAACGAATCTACGTTTGTGACACTATATTTGAGATGCAGATATACTTCTTTAATATGGTTATTAACAAAATACTGGGATATAGGCCTACTTTTTATTACTGCTATGTTATGCATTATTTTGAAAAACTTGATCCATTCTTAGCAATTAAACGTCTCACTTATTTAGGTACTTATATTATGTTAGGCTGTGAAGGTTCAAATATTATTTTATCTATTAATGCATCGCTTATATTTCACCAACATTTGGACTATCTGATTTGTCATTTGGTATTCAGAATAAATTATTATTATATTACTTATAGTTATATTTTGAGTTTACTTTTTTGTTTATTGAAAGATAAGTTTCTTATGCTGTTCGGGCGCGATTTTTATTGTACGGGTCGTGCTGTGCGTTTCCAAACTAGATTTTATTTTTATTTTTTTATATGCGATTTTCTTTTTTATTATGTGTACGTATATGTACAAGATTGCATACAGTTTTACTTTAACTTAATTTAATAATGTCTTCTATTAGTATATATTATCAAAATTCTCGAGGGCTCCGTACGAAAACCCACTGTTTTAAACGTAATTTACTTTTGAACTCGTATGATATAATATCTTTGACGGAAACTTGGCTCCTTGATGGAATACATGATTGTGAGCTTTTTGATGACCGATACCTAGTGTGGCGAAGGGATAGAAATTATACAAACACTCAACAAAAATACGGTGGTGGCGTTTTATTGGCTGTACGCAGGGAATTCCTGGTCACGGATCGCCCGGACTGGACTTCCTCAGCAGAGGATATATGGCTTACTGTGTCTTATAAAAATGATGAAAATATGTCCTGTAAATTACATATTTGCACTATTTATTTGTGTCATGAAGGGCAAGGTAATTCCTTTAACATCCAATTACGAAATTTCACAAATAGGCTCTCTTTGTTAGTTAACTCTAACCCTAATGATGTTTTTATTATAATGGGTGATTTTAATCTTGGTAATATTGAATGGTCCAGTGATGGAAGAATACTTCAACCATCAAATATGATTGGTGAGACCCAGCTTTACTTATTCGATACCATTTGTGAATGTGACTTAAATCAATTTAACTACTGTCGAAACATAAATAATAGAATATTAGACTTGGTATTTAGTAACGCTTTATTGACTATACGTCCCTGTACTGACCCGTTAGTGCCTGAAGATGACCATCACAAGTCCCTACATATCAACCTGAATATCGAATACACAAAACCACTTAAGCCTAACAGTAGAAAAACATATCTCTATAACCGTGGTGATTATGGGAGTATTGAATCGTACTTAGATACTATAGATTGGGATAATTGCTTAACAGATGGTTCAATAGAAGATGCGGTCAACATTTTTTATAAATGCCTTTTCGATGCCAGGGAAAAGTATGTGCCACATAAATTTTCTACCCCTAATACTTTCCCACCATGGTACACCTCACCTCTGAAAAAATTTTTAAAAGAAAAGCGCAAGTTCCTATCAAAATTCCAGGTTTATGGCAACACTGCAGATTATATTAGCTTCTCCTTGCTTCGTAAGAGGGCAAAGTCTTTGGAACAACAAAGTTATCACGACTACATTAAAAAAGCTGAAAAGTCAATTGTTGACAATCCAAAACTATTCTGGTCTTTCATTAAGTCAAACAAAAAACATGCTAATTCTTTTCCCTCAACCTTATTGTATTTAAATGAGTCGGCCAACTCAGGAGACGCCATATGCAACTTATTTGCGAACTATTTTGATACTAATTTTCTTTCCCCAGAATCACAATCCGTCAATCCGATAACTGAAAATATTCAGAGTAGCTTGGGCCTTAATGAAACTATAGCCAAGATATTTATTGATGACGGTGAGGTTAACGCATTGCTAAAGGCTTTAGATTTAGCTAAGGGAGCTGGTCCAGATGATATACCTCCCATATTTATCATAAAACTTGTAAAATCCATTACAAAACCTCTCGCTACCCTTTTTAGGCGTTCTTTAAATGAGGGAATTGTACCCAATATATGGAAAGCTGCATTTATTAGCCCAATACATAAAAGTGGTAACAAAGATAACGTGCAAAATTATAGGCCAATATCCAAACTTTGCATCTTTGCCAAAGTGTTTGAGAGAATTGTTTTCAAGCAAGTATACCATTCTCTTTCTAAATCATTTATTCAAGAACAACACGGATTTCTTAAAAATAAGTCTACAACTACCAACATCCTTTCATTTCTAGATCTTGTTACAGCCTCTATGGATTCAGGCGCGCAGGTAGATTCGATATACACCGACTACAGTAAAGCGTTTGACCGTATCGATCATAACATACTTTTAAAAAAGCTTTCACTTGCAGGTATTCACGGTAACCTTTATAGATGGTTTGCGTCATATATAGACAATCGCTCACAATCTGTTGCGCTGAATGGGTATCGGTCTTCATGGCGTTCTATCCCCTCAGGAGTGCCCCAGGGGTCATTGCTCGGTCCGTTGCTATTTAATATCTTTATTAACGACATCAGTTCCTGTTTTCTTAATTCAAAGTTTTTGCTTTACGCTGATGATATGAAAATCTTCCGCGAAATCAGAACCATACACGACTGCATTTCTTTACAAGAAGACTTAATTAGATTCGAAAAGTATTGTGTCAATAATAATCTAGATTTAAACATATCCAAATGCACTTCAATAACTTTTACTAGAAAATCATCACCGATTCAGTTTTCGTATCTTTTGAGGAAACAGCAACTTGAACGAGTAAGCGATGTAATGGACCTGGGTGTTAAACTTGACTCAAAAATTACTTATGAAAAACACATTGATCATATTGCCAAGAAAGCCAACAAAGCTATGGGATTTGTAATCAGAATGAGTTCACAGTTTGACAGCATCAAAATAATGAAAACATTGTTTTGTAGTCTGGTGCGCAGCTCTCTTGAATACTGCTCACAAGTTTGGAACCCGCAATATGACGTGTATATTAATAGACTCGAGACAATTCAACGCAAGTTCTTGAGATACTTACAGTATAAAACCCGCATATATGACAACTGTTATGAGTTAAGATGTAAAAGGCATCATATACTACCCCTTGTTGAGAGACGCAAAATTGCTGACGTTGCTCTCTTAGTAAAAATTGCACAGTCAAGAATAGATGCCCCTTGTCTTCTCTCAAACGTTAACCTTCATGTGCCCATAAAAACTGTAAGGCGTCCAGTATATTTGCACATTCAGCATAGCGGCACTAACTATAGAAAACAGTCTTTCTCCATCAGATCATGTCAGCAATTTAATACACTAGTCGATTTACAGGAACTAGACCTATTTAATGACGATCCTTTAAAATTCAAGCGGTATTTATCCTCAAAATGGTTTGACTTAATATTTTAAAGTAAAACTGTTCTTTTATTTTTCTTTTTCGTTTTTGGGCGATTCCTCTAGCTGGGCACTAGGTATTTTTTTTTTTTTTTTTTTTGTTTGTTCAGTTGCTCAGAGTATTTGTATTAAGTATTATTATTATTTTTATTTTTTTTCTGTTTTTGTTTTTGTTTTCTTTTGATAACTTTATCATTAATCTGTTTGTATTTTTTTTTGTATTATTATTATTTGTGTGTGTGTGAGACAGTCAAGTGCTTTGTGACTTATAAGTGGTAACATGTAAATGGTGTCGAGATTTTTAAACTTACTTTTTTTTTTTAAATTTTAATTATATCACTGTTTGTTATCCAACAATGTTAAAATAAAATAAAATAAAATATCAAATATAAAAAATCTTCCTTTTCAGAGATTATTTTATCAAAGAAGATTATTTAAAATAAGAATAGTTTAATTGGCTATTAGTAGGATCGTCTTTTTATTTATTAAGCTTCTATATTTTAAAAGTTCAATACACTAAGCTAATTTAACAAAGAAGTTATTATTAGATCAGAAAATAAAGCAGAAAAAAGAGTTTTCTATTTCAAAAACATATCTCGTTTGAAGCTTATTTACTGAATTAACTTAAGTGTAGTATACTGTTACAGTTTTATTTCTATAGCAGTATTTTAAATATTTATTGTATTACCTCTAGAAGTAAACAATTGAAACTTTTTTTGATTCAAAATTAAAAAAAAAAAACATAATCAACGAATGCAGAGCGTAAAAAAAAAAACCGCCTTCACGTTAAAACTTTGGCTAAAGTATAAGGTCGTCGATGTAAGTATTCTCCGTACTCATAGAAATTAAAAAAAAAATTACTCATCATCGATTTTGATGAAATTTATATGTTATACCTCTGCAATATCTTGTATCATATGAAACTAGAATATTCAAAATCGATTCATAAATTGTCCAAACAATCGTGTAACAAAGACACAAAAAAACATACACACGAATTGAGAACCTCTTCCTTCTGGAAGTCAGTTGAAAACTGCAACTCTATCAACATCATGATCATCAGCAGCAGCCTGTAGACGGCCTCCTACAATTGATTAATGTTAGGAACATGCTATGAATATTTGACAGTTTAACGTAGCAATTTAATTTACATGACACTCAGTAAATTAAAAACCTTTTTATTTTCTTAACGTATTATACAACTGTCAAAACTTTGGCTGAGTTGAGAATGTCATCAACGTAAACATTCTCCGAAATCATACATTGGTTTGAATATACATAGTTTTTCATAAGTTTGAATTTTTCAATGAAGTACTCAACTGATTTTGATTAAATTTGAATGGGACCAACTATGAAGTATCCTCTATCATATAAAACAGCAATTATCAAAATGTCGTGTAACAAAGACACAAATAAAATAAAAAACATACAGATGAATTGAGAACCTACTCCTTTTTTGGAAGTCGGTTGAAAACTAAAGAGTTTAAACTAAAGCGTATCAGTAAGAGACACATATATTAATTTACGTAATGAACGTCTTTTGTTTCTTCATCTGTATTCATCATCACAACTCTTTGTAATGAGCCCACTGCAGGGCTATGAGACTCTTCTCTGGGTGATGAGGAGGTTTAGACCGTAACCTACCAAGCTTGCCTAGTGCTGGTTGGTCGATGTCAGACATTTCAGGATGCCGAAATGGCTTCTGACCAACCCTAACGACTATTGTAAACAAGTATACAGCACCCAGGACCGACTGCTTAACTGGCCCCCCGAAGTCCGGAAGTCGTCGTTAGAAATAAATGATCGGCGGTCACCCATCCGAATACCGGCCGCGCTGAGCGCGCTAAAACCTGCGATATCGTTTCATATGCACAGGAACCACAATTATGAACTGGAATGTAACTAATTGGATCAGAACAAAACTGACATTCAATTCTACAATTCTGTAACCATTAAAGCTATATTTGAATGGCAATGAAACGTCAGCAACATTGCAATGATGTTCGATTTGATTTAAACAAATCATTCGTTCAGTAATCTGCTGTATATTTGTTTCATTTAGTTTACATAATGGTACAGTCGAGGAAAAAAATTGCTTCTCGAGTTATTAATTCCAGTGCATAAAATTTTAAGTTTTAATATAATGTGTTATAAGTTATTTTTTTAAATATCTATACTAATATATAAAGCTGAAGAGTTTGTTTGTTTGAACGCGCTAATCTCAGAAACTACAAGTGGGATTTGGAAAATTCTTTTTGCATTTGATAGCCCAACTCTTGAGGAAGGTTATAGGCTATATTTTATCCCGAAATTCCCACGGGATCAAAAGTTACGCGGGTAAAACCGCGCGCGGTGTCTAGTAATGAATATTTGTAGAATATGTAATTGTAACTGCAATATAAAATTAAATCTTTTTTAGCTTTAAATCAAAATAATGAACTGCTAGTAAATTTTCTATACATATATTTAAGTTGAGGATTGATTTCATGTTTAATTTCCTACTCACTTAGTTACAACATAACAAGATTGAGCAAGTGGGTTGAAGACAAACACAACTTCTTCTTTCTTGGTTATAAAATCAATATTCTAATATTGGATTTCGTCCTTTAATCTTGTTTTCAAATCGTTATAGTACATTGATGTATTTCTAGAGAACATTGATGGTGAGTGTACTAGAATTTACATCGCATAGTTAGCAGAATTTAATTTATACCCTCTGATAAATTGAATGCTTCATCAATCAGTACTAAATAGTGATTGAATAAATTTAAATGAATAAGAGAATTCGCACAGCTAATTTACTATTAGAAAAAATGTTAATGCATTGATAAAAAGCAGGATAATATTATTTAAAAAAAAAATTCTATGCTGAACTGGGAGCGAAAGAAAAACATAGAATGTGCCAGCTGCTTCTCTTCCCGGGCATACTGTAAAAGTCAGTTAAGGGACCGAGGTGTTATGGAAGGCTTTTTTGTTGGCGAAAGGCTGACCCCCTGTCACTGCAATAGTCTCTCTCCACTATTATAATGCCTCCAAATTTGTCAAACGTGACATCAGATGGTTTTATTACCTCTAGTGTTCTGCCTACCCCATACGGGATACAGGCGTGAAGTTATGTATGTATGTAAGAAAATAAAATACACACAAATCAAGACCTTGTTAACCTTTCATTTATAGTCTTTCGCCATATATCATCCCTCAAAATGAAATACTATTTTATAAATACTATTACTAAACTTGAAAGCACCACCTCTGAACTATGGTAACTTCTATACAATGCTTCACGCGTACCGTGCGTCCGTGTCGTACAGTCACTTCGCAACTTATTCGTTTGTGATAAGGTTGAAATTCCAATGAAAATGTATCCATATTAAAAGACGTGACTGTACCCGCGTACGGCAAAAATTTATTAGTATGCTAGTACAGTAGTGTCAATGGAATCTATATACTAATATATAAAGCTGAAGAGTTTGTTTGTTTGTTGTTTGAACGCGCTAATCTCAGAAACTACAAGTGGGATTTAAAAAATTCTTTTTGCATTTGATGGCCCAACTTTTGAGGAATATTCCAAAAGAAATATTGAAATTCCCACGGGATCAAAAGTTACGCGGGCAAAACCGCGCGCGGCAGCTAGTACCTAATAAATCTTGTGAGGTTATGTATGTATGTAAGGAATTGCATAAAAACTCGTCGGTAATCGTCTACGTTTCGATCGATAATGCCTTGTTTACTTTCCGTAGATCGTATATTATCTAATACGATTACTACGTACACTCTGCAACAGAATAATGTATACCACCCCAGACGCACGCACACATACAATATGCATTCGCGTTGTATGTGTGCGGAAGACTCAGAATAACGTTGACCACCAGTCGTACGCACACAACTAAAGATCAATTCTAACTAAGCTAACCAACTACATCGTGTCACAACAAGAAATAATATAACTACACGGATGTATAGATCTTTAGTTTCAGTACTTCGACGAGCCTATGTCAGCCGTATAATGTGCAGATTATTGATTTATATTATAGAACTCTGAAAGGTCTGCATTTTTTTTCTCCGTCGCTATATTAATATGTCTTTTTTATTGTTAAATTATTGATTGATTGTTAAATTAATAATGTTTAAAGATATATCTTCAATATCTTTTTTTTTGTTCAAATTTATTGAAGATATATTCATCAATAAACCATAATATATATTCATTTAAATTAAGAAATATTTTAATAATTTATTATAATTTAAAATGATATAAATATAATTTTTATGTCCTATATTCTAATTATATTTATATTGTAATTAATCAATAAATTAAATATAGTGCAAGCAATCGAAAAATAAGGTGCAGGTAAAAACTACTAATTAAAACAACACAAACTTTTCCAGATAATTATTTATTTTTTGCATTTCACAATATGTTGCGTCTGACTAGGAATTTTTATTTCACAAATTTATTAAACGATTAATTTTAAAAACAATGATAGTTTAGGTAATAGTTGTTATTTGAAAGATTTGAATGACAGTTCTCACTTAAATTTTTCTGTCACTTGGCGTATGAACTTATTATATAATTGAAGTAATAATTCCATTGTAAATATGAATCAACATGTTATTAGCCAGAAACTATAAATAAGCTAAGCTAAGCTTATTTCTAAGCTAATCAACAATAACATCATTCACTCTGGATTATCTACTTTTTAAAAGACAACTATTACCTCACTATTTTATTAATAGCTAATTTGAGCGCCGTCGGAGTCTATGACTTGCTGCAACCGAGATCTCATACTGTCAACTAAATTCCAGCACAAGGCAGATCCTCTCATCATCTCCCAAGTTGAAATGACCCGCCCTTCTAATTTGGCTCTGGACCTCACTTGTGATGAATCCCAATTTGAAATCATTTGACCCCACAAATTCTCGATGGCGTTTAATGCGGCCGCTTAAACTAACAGGTAGGGTGTTTCGAGCATCATAACGTTGGCATTTTCTCCTCCATAATATTTTACGGCCATCTTTGTCCGACTTGAATGTCGTTTATCCGTAAAAATAACTACATTGCTAGACGAATCAAATTCCAAATATTGCTTTCGTTCATCAATATCTCTTTTGCTAGCCTGTAAATGAATAAATAAACTTAAGTTCCCTTGAAGTTTAAACAAATTATATTGCATGCATAAGAAAGTTAATTCATTTTAAGTTATAATATATTGTATATCTAACGTCGGATTATATACTTCTTTATTTACCTGTAACAATATATGTTGCTTGCTTTCAAATGTCGTCACACAGTTTGCAAACTCACATCATATGTGGTGGCCGTCGAACCAGTGGGTAAAAATGGATATATCCCTCGGTTCCTCTTAACGACGAACAGATAGTTGCACTGTTTTTCTCTGAAAATAAAATTATCAACATAGAAATAACGATCACGTTTAATACAAGGATTAAGTCAGAATAGTAATTAACTTAAAACTTACAAATATCATCAATCGACGTGCAACTCCCCTGATAGAAAAGTATTGATTGAATGAAACAATGATTTCAGCTCTCTGCAGCAATGTTAAATGATAATTCATTTTTAATTTCATTTGGGCACAACAATCTGATAGTAGTAACAAGTAACGACGAATGCAAACCATCTAGAAACACGTATACACAATATTAAATAATAGAGGGTAGATTTAACTTTTTTTTTCTAAAGATATGATAAGCTAAAAATAAATCTAGCAACACAATAAAAGATAATCGGGGTCTTCCACTTATTTTGTCTTAAGAAATGAGGCATCGTTGTTATTTCGAATAGTTACGCTAATAATAGCTACCTACTTCAAATTCAAACTTAATAAAAAACATCAAAAAAGTTATAATATATTTCTTCTTTCAATCTCTAAAAATGAATATGAAATCACAGTTTTTTGTGGGATTCGATACCTGACCTGTCCAGATCTCATTCCTAGACACTTAAACCGCTAGGCCATGGACGCTATGACTTGAAGTTGTGAAATTAGCATCATATTATCTTGTCTGCCTGCTATTCATCCATATAGCTCGTCATGTGAGACTTGAGAGTAGCTAAGAACGAGTTTAACAAATTAATGAATCAGCAGAAGTAAAGTATTTTCACAGTTTGCGTGTGTGCGTAAGCACGTCCACTTATTATGCTTGGATTGGTTGACTTTCGTGGTGTGAGTGAGTATGGATGAACGCGCGTGTGCGTGCGACGTCAGATGGTGGTATACATTATTCTGTTGCAGGCTGTACTACGAATTTGTCGTAGCTTGTATTTATCAAAGTTTAGTGCAGTATATAGATTTTTTTAAAGCATTTTATATTAAACAAATGCGTATAGCGTATCATTAATTCAATTACATTTTTATTCTTTATTCAATTGTAACAGAATAAAATCCTACAATTAACGCTACACAATATCTTATTAAATATTAGAGCAAGAAAGTATACGAGTAACTACTGTGAGCTTTTTTGTTTAAAAAAGCTGTTCTAAAATAAAAAAGTAAAAAGCATATTTCTCATAAACATAATATTATATTTAAGCTACTAACGTCACCACTACAAAAAGAGTTCTCAGAAAAGATCACAATAATTTTGAATGATTTTCAACTACAAATATCACAAAAGTTCGAGCTTCGAGCGACGGCCTATCTTCATACAACTCATACAAGTCCATCCAACCATACAATTCTCATACTGTTAGTTTTGCATGAAACTTCAATCAGTACTGAGTGCCTCGCAAACGGGTTGGGGTTATATTGTGAAAGACTTTTACTATTTTGAAATTTGGTTTGAAAAGTAGCTCATTTGAATTATGTTTAGAAACAAGATATTTCACGTTTATTTTAAAAGCTTTATTTTCCATTTTATAACGCTGAAATATAATTTTATACAGGACTAGCTGTTGCGCGCGATTTTAACCCGATTCCCGTGGGATTTTCGGGATAAAAAGTAGCCTATACGGATTCGGAAGAATCCCTCTAAGTATTAAGTAATGGTAAAAGAAATTTTGAAATCGGTCCTGTAGTTTTTGAGCCTATTAAATACAAAAATACAACGATTTCCTCTTTATAATATTAGTATAGATGACTGGTGACAATTTTTTGATATTGATAGAGAGCACTCTGTACTCGATTCTGACCAAAATTATGTAATAAAAGTACGTACTTAATTGTTCACCAGAATTCCCTACAAATAAATACTACTATTTTACTGTAGGAACGTGGTGTTTGCTCCTACACGCCTGAAAAGGCTGATTGGCCGCGACTCACGGCCCCTTTTTTTAATAAATTGTATAAGTTCTTAATCTAGTGATATTACAGAATAGAATGATGTAAAATGGATCAAGTAGGGTTTAATCGTCTTCATTGTAGAACCGTGATTCCCATTGCCCGAGACGTCAATACGCACAAAGTAGTGTTCCCGCCACACGAATTTGAACGAATTAATTTATTTGGCGGTAATATTTCAAAGATTTTCATATGTTTTTTTTTTAAAGTGTGATTCTTCCATGCTGGACTGGGAGCGAAAGAAACAACATAGAATGTGCCAGCTGCTTCTATTCCCGGGTATACTGTAAAAGTCAGTTAAGGGATGGAGTTTTTATTTGCGTTTTTGCGGGCGATAGGCTGATCACCTGTCACTGCAATAGCCTCTCTCAATCGTAATAATACCTCCAAATTTGTCAAACGTGACATCAGATGGTTTCATAGCCTCTGGTGTTCTGCCTACCCCATTAGGGATACACGCGTGAAGTAATGCACGTATATGTAAGTATTTTTATATGAAAGTAAGTCAGACGATTCTTGCAGGGTTCCTGCAACCTAGAGGCGGTCACTTGGACTAACTAATCCAGGAGTAGTAGGATGGCTATACGAGAAAGTCTATAAATCTCACAATTTAACGTGACAAACTTCAGTCAAAAGTGTATAGGGTGACTGGTGATAAATTTTAGATACTGAAGGAGAGCACTCTGAACTCGATTCTGATCATAACTATGTAATAAAAGTAGGTATTTAATTTTTAACCAGAAATCCCTATGAATAAATAGAGACCTTACTACACTTTTCCCGACGCGCTGCCTCAGTCAACACGCAAACAGCAGTGTTCCCGCCACACGCACTCCACCACCCGCTAAGTATCTATTTCATTACGCTTATTTAACCATGCGTTGCTAGTAAATTCTTTAACTTTAAGTTAAGTTTAGTCAATAACTAATTATTTTTTATTTTTTATTATATTTTTCCTCTGCATGTATGATCTCAAACTATCACGGCCTGGAAGTTCGAAAATGACCCATCAGTAACCCTGTATGATTATTATAAGACTATATTATTAAATACTTAAGGCACTAAATAGATAGAAGATAAGTAACATATTTTATAGTAATTCTCTTTCATTTCTAAGATCACTTATAATGTTCTTTCATAAGCACAAAGAAAACAGCAAATGCCAATTTATTCCACGAACTATAGTTCATAATCAACCAATCAAGTTTCTGTATACACTAAGGAAGACTTAATAACAGTGTTTGATCCAATCAGGAGCTGGTTATTATATTGGAGCGTTTTGATTGGTTCTTCACAATATCAAAGTCATATAATTAAGTAGAAGGTAATGTAATAAACATTGATTTTATTGGTTATTGTTTACTGTAGACAAATGATTAGTACGAATTTTATGTTTTTCTAAAATTAGAAAACGAATAGATCTTCAAATGAAGAACCATTTTGCTAAATATAAAGTAATTTAGAACTGAAATCAAACTCAATACTAACGATTCACTTTTATGACGAATTCTTTGCAACATGTCCTCAGGTGTGAGTCCCGGTTGGTAACACAGATGTTAGCAGTCGAGTCACGGACTTTTGTTTGTTTATTTTAATATTATATAAAAATAATATTGTGAAATTAGGTATTTCTATACATTAACTAGTAGGTATTCATAACACAAATTCTTTAAGACATTTAATTTGGCCTAGAAAATGGTGTGATTGTTACAAATATTTATTTATTCACATTTATTGCCATCAAAAATGCTAAATCTACAATATCACATTACATACATGTCATTTTATTTGAAAAATGGATGCGAATTTTGTCCTTTACCATATCGAAGAGAAAGAGTTAACAAAGACTAATATGTTACACATCCAACCAATAAATCTCTAGGCACAATTCTCGATAAAGAACTAGAACTATATTAGTCTAGTCTAGATAAACTACCAGCGGTTTATTCCACACATTCGCAATTCAAGTCAAACGGGAACGTTTGCTTCGGCAGTCCCTTCGTATCGAAATGGGACGCGATCCGGGTCAATACAATCCCATTGGACACATAAACCTGCCAAATTATTGGTTTGACGTAAACTTAGAAATTATTTGAAATATATCTCTAATGATTAACAAATTCAGATGATAAAAAACCGACTTAATAATGTTTTCAAGTTTTTTTGATGCGTTACCTAAAAGCGACGGCAAAACGTTGAGTTAAAATGTGAAATAAAACTTATACTCAATAAATCCGGTTTAAAAGATGTTTTATTAAAACCAATTTAACCCGAACTTTTGAAGCTTTGATGGAAACCACAGATCAATCACATTTTTTTTTCGAAATCGATTTATCGATTTTAATTAATTTATTTGTGATTATATCTGAAGTATAAATTTAAAAAAATCAAGTTAATTAACTATTGACCAAATAACTGCGTAACAAACCTATAAGAGTACTGAGAACATTTTAGCAGTCTAACTCAAACAAGGCTAGTATTTCCGAGTCGAAACAAAACAACAAATATTAACTACAGCAATATATACAAGTTAGTATTATAGCGACGAGGAAAGAATTCGGTATAATACCTTGTTATATAATAACGACAAACAATAAACTTTTTTAGGGTGAGTATGAAGTACTGACTTTCTGGGAAAAATAGTTCGAAATGTGATGCATGTTATGCTTATGGTTATATCCATGATATTTGAGTTGCTATGAATTTAGCGAAAATTGAATCACAAAAAAATTGATTAAATAAACTCTTGGATTATTATAATTGTGAGATTCACACAAGGATTTACAAGGGTGAAACCGAAGGATCAGCTAGTTTAACATACAATCTTCATTGAATGTGCGTTTTGATAAGTGTATATTAATACTCTATAACGTTGTTGTATCAAAAAAAAAACTATTTGCTTTTTCACGCTAAAAGGAAAAAGGAAAGATTAATGTTCATAGCTGACCTGTCAAATTTTTGACAACTCATGAAATATATTAAAACAATATATAGTGCAAATAATAGCTTATGTTCGGTTAATTCGTAAGGTTGCTTGTTTAACCGTGTACTACAGGATACATTTTAGTGAGTGCGCGAGTGCTCTGTTTGAACAAATTGAACCCTCACCCTTTTACCATCGGACTACCAGACGTAGACAGAACTTCCATCCGTATGTGGTAGATATTCCGAAAATTCAAACTAAGCGATTTGACAGTTCCTTTTTGATACGGGTCGCCTAGGTTTGGAATGAACTGCCTGCGTCTATTTTCCCTGACCAGCAGTGCTAGCACGGATCTTTTGTCGATCGTAAGTTTACGAATGCTCGTATAGTATGGAGATGGTTTTGCAAGCAATAATTGAAATCTATCCATTGCCGCACGGTCAGCTTAAATAAATGAGTTCCTTGTTAATTTTGAATGTTTGTTAACAGGTTCTACTCTTAAATAACTGTATAATAAAAAATTACATTGTTACTAAAAACTTGCAACCGACTCCATACTATACGAGCATTCGTAAACTTACGATCGACAAAAGATCCGTGCTAGCACTGCTGTATAGTCCTAGTACTTTTAAGCGTCGAGTTAATAGGTTTCTCATGGATGGACGTGTACCACCTTAGTCTTCATGTTCACTTAACATCAGGTGTCATGGAAGACAAACGTCCCATCCATATTTTATAAAAAAAAAAAACAAATCATTTACTTATATTAGAAACCGCAGCAAGGATTTTAATATTTTACCCTCTCAAGTTACTCAATAGACTACTAAGTAGTATCATCCTCTTGAAATGAAAATACCGCTATTGTTTCTAAGAAATCAAATCAATTCTGCACCAATAGAAAAGATATAAACAGGCAGCATTTTAATGGCAATATCATCGTTATACATTCACATACCTAACAAAAAGTAGTTTGACAGGTCAGAGACTGTATGGACCGTGAACATTACTCTTTAAATATGGTTTGATTGTAACTTTATTAGATTTGAGCCACTTTGTCTTCTTTCACGAGTCACTGCGGATTAACCTGCATATCTATTGATCCTTTATTGATATAGTATTAACTATTGATAATATAAGAGTCAATCTATTTATCGTATTAAACGTTTAAACAAATAAACAAACTCTTCAGCTTTACCATACTCGTAGCAAGATATCAGCTAAATTTCTCTGTACGATAATCCCACAAATTCACCATCAAATATGCACCCTACAGGGCAGTTATTTCCCCGAGGGTACCGGGTGGGTGTCGGCTGACCAAATCTTACACGGAAATAAACGAAACTAGAATTAGTTTTATTGCTGACCCAGTTTTGACGTGACCTGTAGACGAGCAGGAAGGAACAAAATTGGATAAAAATGCTAATCTACGTAGGTTTGTATATCTACACATAGTTTTTTGTTTATTTATTTTGAGAATTTAGAATGATGGTGAAGTTGTGATAAAATACACGTGGTTTTGGAAAAAAGTGCCTTTTTATGAAACTGCGTCCTACAGTATTAAACGCAAATTACCTTTGATAATCCCGTGAAACATATAGAAAGTGTTATTCCATTAAATCCAAAAAATGCTTAATGCTTAATTCATCGCCAGCTATGTAAATATCTATAAAAGAATGCTTAATTTTTATACCATTTATTTGACTGGTTCGGAAGCTCTCAGTTTTTTAGATTAACAGAAATTTATACTGATCCATGATACAGTTACCTGAACTAAATTGTGTTCCAATCGATCTAATAGTTTTTGTGTAGAAGAGTGTTAAACAACTCATCGTTTTTGTGGGCGATAGGCTGACCCCCTGTCACTGCAATAGTCTCTTTCCATCTTTATAATACCTCCAAATTTGTCAAACATGACAGATGGTCTTGTAACCTCTGGTGTTCTGCCTACCCCATAAGGGATACAGGCGTGACGTTATGTATGTATGTAGTGTTAAACAACTATAATTCCCCACATTATTTATTGTTTGTTACGTACTACCGCAAATTTATTTTTGGTTACCTTAGTTATTTGCAAAAACATATTTTCTAATCTCCCAGGTGATTTTAGATACGAGGTCATTCAAGAAACAAACAAACTTTTCTTAATTAAATTAAGTATAACAGTAGATATGATTAGGATTCCAGCAAAAAAATAACGTTGTTGTTCTCGCGTAAATCCAACTAAATCCCAATTTATCCAAACCGTTCTAATTCCGAAATCCAATCATATAAACAAAATAAAACCTTTTTGGTTTCACACCAAATCGAAAAAAGAAGTGAACATCAATTCTTTTTTTAAATCCCCAAACAAAAAATATTTTTACGTGTTGCAGCATTAAAAAAAGTTTGATTCAAATCAAATAAAAACGTTAATAAAATTGCCAGTCGAATAAAAGTTCAACTCCCTTGGATTTTTAAATACTTTTTCATGTAACGTGTAGGTAATATGAAAGCGTGTATGGTTTGTTAATTGGAAAATATACGGAATGGAGCGAAATGCAGTCCATTGTTTTATTTAGAGATACACAAAAATGGATGGTAAAGCGTATTTAAATATAAACAGAAAGCTGTATTCAAATGATCTCGAAACTGGTGATTTGTCAAAATAATTTCGTATATACAACTATTTTGTTGCCTGAATTCGATGCATAAATCATAAGCCCCTTAAAAGTTTAGTTTATTTATAGTTGGGACTCAAAATATGAGAGGACTTATACAAGGTGTTCCTGTTGATTTCCCATAACTCTAGGGTATTAATGGGACTAGAATCAAATAACATGTGGATAATAATTCCTGTGTCAATTTTATTTGTTTTTGCTTTTCATAGAAAATAATTCAATTACGTCAAATCATCTTATGTAAAATACCTTTAATGCGAAGTATGACAACGTGGCATTTTCTATCTCTTTTATTTTACAGGTACAGTTCGCAACGATTTGCGCTGTATATTGTATGCAACATTCCTCAACGTTTAAATTTTTTTGTTGTTGAATTAATGTCAAAGAGATTTTACAAGGGTGATGATTTATGAGCTCATTATATTAAGATATGTGATATATTGAAAATTATGCACTTTTGAACCACATTATTCCGTGGCAAAAAGTATTGTTTTTTAACCTTAAAGGAAATCAACAGGAACACCTTGTATTTACTTAGTCGTTTTAAAAGTAACTGCGGTTTCAAACCAACGTAAATAAAAGTATAAAAACGGTTTTTTTTTGTGTTAGCGCCCGTCAAAGGACAGTTATTATTATTATACATGGTGACTGGTATCAAATTTTAGATATTGAAGGAGAGTACTATGTACTCGATTCTGATCATAATTATGTAATAAAAGTACGCACTTAACTTTTCACTAGAATTGCCTATAAATAAATAAAGTTTTGTAACTGTTGACTTTACTTACGTCTGCTGCCAATGATAGTGTAACCATGCGTTGCGTAATCATTTCTTTAACTTTCGGTTAAGTTTACTCAGTAAATAATTCATATTCATTAATATTTTTTATTTTTATGTATAATCTCAAACTATCACGTCTTTGAATTCCAACAGTGACCCACCAGTCACCCGTTGTAGGACCTTAGAGTACAAAAAACAACTACTTGAAATACTATTCCTGTATAGAAGATGTCACGAGCACCGGCTAGTTCTTCATAAATTTATAACCCTATAAGAGTATGTCTATTCAATGAAAAAAATACTCTTTCACAAATATACCTCAGTTTTATTATTTGAGTATAGATTGATGACCGGCTGATGTAGTGGTAACATACATTGCCTTCTATGCCAGAGGTCCTGGGTTCGAATCCCGGCGGCGCGGATATTTGTGTGACACAGATATTAGTCGTCAAGTCATGGATGTTTCTATGTTTATTTTAGTTTATATCCTAATAATAAAAAAAATCAATATGTGGGTATATTTATATATTTCTTAAGTATCTATCTAGTATCCATTACACAATTTTTTTAAGAAACTTAATTTGCTGTCAGAACTATTTATTCATATTTATTTTATTTAGACAATAAGATCTATTGAACATTACAATCAACAATCCTTTGTGTTTACTTGACGAAGCTCTGCAAATGCTTTAAGTTAGCGCCGTAAGTTCCGAACTCTGCTTAACTAGAGTTTAGAATTCCACCGGGATGTTAGGGAATCCCCTATTGTTTGTTTATTTATCGGACAACTTGACTTAGCTTTGTTATGTAAGATATTAAACGTCTGGATTATACGGGGTGCTCGGATTTTGATTTTAAATTATTTTCATTTGTGTTATGTTTTTTTTTCTTTAGAAGAATTACTTTTACAGAATTTGGTGACAAAATAAAATATTTAACTATCAAATATTGACCATCAAAAAGCTTGGACATACGATGACACTCGCTTGATATAAAATAGAACTAAGTCATATGACCAAGAAATGTCAAATAGGAACATACTTTATTAATAAACGGAATTCAATGTGCTGTAAAATGGAAGCAGCAAATCATTATTTAAGTGCTCAAAATATAAATATCCTTATTTTTCATCCAAAAAAGTAATATTTTATCTTTCTAAATTACCTTTAAAATTATTTGAGAATAAAGCTACACACGCTCTAAAATAGTATGCGTAAAAGTTTGCTTTTTAATATGCTCAATACAAGCATGCCTAGGTGCAATTTACATTTGCTAGTTAAAGGAATGCTAGTTTTAATTATTCTTAAATATTTAAGTACGAACGACTGATTGATACTAGCATGCTTAATAAGCAAACTTGTTTAGACGCGCTTAAAGCACGCCCTCTTCCACCCCGCGCGTGAGTTCCAATGAGCATGCTAATTTCGAGCAACATTCCAGCACACATGCTCCTACGTAGCAAGTGCTCAATTGAAGCATGCTTTAGCGCTTGGAATGAGTATGTATAACAGTAAATTAAACTATAGAAAACTGATTGGTTTTATAATTTTGCAACGATTTTAATACATACACTCAAAAAAAAAAACAACCACCGTAAGTACGTTAAAAAAGACAACACTCATTTGTCACTTCCGCCTTCAACAAAAGACATTTAAAACCCGATAAGGTGCAAGTAAAAAACAAATTTCGAAACTTTCACCCTGTATATAGAGAAGCAAATCGTCCCTTCCCTTGTTTTGTTTATTTATCACTTCAGAACACCCTGTTTTGTTTTAAAAAAGAGCAATTATACAGCCCCTTGTAAGTCTTTTACACTTTTCTTTTTTAATTTGGATTCGTACCATTTCCTTTTGTTTTGGATGTTACTTGGAAATCTTTAAGAGTTTTTTGAGAGTAGAATTTTTTTAATTATTCATAGACTTAAAATTAGCTCTGTTTCCCCCATATGTTATTTTTATATGAATTCATTGGTGATTCTTGTATTCTTGTGTTTTGCTTGGTGGTAGGATCCCTTCTGGGTCCGCCTGGCTAGCGACTACCCTTTATATAAAGTCTGCCGCCAAATGTTACCGCTCCGGCGGAAATGTGTTCCGGCAATATTGTATTAAGAGCCAGTTCCTTCCTAAACCCGTGTGCTTTCATCTTCGACCTCATCGTCACTAACCATCAGGTGAGATTGAGGTCAAACGCGGGTTTAGTCATTTATGAAAAAAAAAAAATTGTTGTCCACTGGATTTAAAATACTAAAAATACCATCTAGTGTCAGGGTGTGAAATCCAACAAAACATCAAATCTTTCTTGCAATAAATCTCTCCCGTAAGAGAAATTAATTTGATTGAAATAAAGAATAGCCTATATGCTATTCCTAACTGTATACTATCACAATGCAAAATTTCATAAAGTTCCTTACATTCTGCCATGATTGAGAAACAAGCATACATAATACTCAAAACATTTTTAAGATAATATTGAAAGATCCAAAATAAAATCATACATCCAAACTTATACAAACACATAAACGATATTTCACAACCTGTACCACCTATCTCAAGATGAAGACATCAAATAACCGGTTTCTGAGAACCCGAGTGCGGTTTATAGGTTATTAACCGGTACAAACCGGTTAAATGGGTCTGATAAGTGCAACAGCATAGAGTACATCACGTCGGTTATTGGTCAGTCTAGATTCATGAGTGGCGTATAGAGTTATTGCGCTCTAGAGACGTGATCGATCGGGTAGCGGTGAATTTTGATAGAAAATGTTACGGTTTTACATTTTGTATGAAACATTTTGTAAGCAATTTTCTCGTTTGCAAAGATAATTTGTTTGGAGATTTATTTTTTAATATAAGGTGTTTATCGGCTGATATAATTAAAGCAAGAGGAGTTTCATGATACATTAAGTTAGAATTAATATATTATCGTAATAAAAGTAGAGTTCTTTTAGAAATGTTTTTCTCGTTTTAATATAAAATTACTATAAAACTAAAGTATGATGGCTTATTACAGTTAAATCCAAGTTTTCTGAGGCTGTAAACTGGACGGCAGCGGCGGGGTTGAGAGCGACAGCGGGTGTTGGCATGATTTCCGCAACACGATAGAAAGTATTAAGTTTGTATGAAGCGTTCTGGACGGCAGCGACGCGGGCAGCGGGCAACGAGCGGCGAGCGCCAGTCTAGCGGGGAGTGCGCGATCGAGCGGTTTTAGTTTAGTCTGTTGCCCACCGATATCGATAACTAGCCTCGTAAAATGTCGTTGGAATAAATTATTTCAGCTGTTTTATAAAAACCACTGATATAGAACAGTATACAAATAAAAAATAAAACTGACAAAATTTCAACCACAAAAATCGAAGTATAAGTAATAAATTATGCGACAGAATAAGAAACAATTTTTCTGCTGGAGATATTATATGTTTGTAAGTATAATCCGATCCTAATTCTGATTTAATATTCTCCAGGACATAATCTTATTTTTTCACAAATATTCTTGTGTTATCAAAGAATTTGATTGAAGTTCGTCTTTGGTCTTCGTAATTACGATGAAACTCGCCTCTTTGCTTCCTTTGTTGAAAGTGCGGATTTACGCCTTCTTTTGTCCATAGTAAATTGAACTGTGGAAGTATTCATGACGCGGTATCGACATTTTCGTTTGTTCGATACGTCTCTTAAAGGGCGACAAATCGCTCAAGCGCTCGCTGGCGTCGAGAACGGCCCAGACTACCTGCGTCGCTGCCCGCGACGCTTTCGCTGTCGTCCAGTTTACAGCCTGAAATTTTTTTTGCAGTGTCTTCGCAGACAGAATTTCAATAAGACATATATACATAACTTCATGCCTGTATCTCTATATGGGGTATATAGAACACCAGAGGCTATAATAGCATCTCAAGTCACGTTTGACAAATTTGGAGGTGTTGCAATGATAGAGAGAGGCTACTTCAGTGACAGGGGATCAGCCTATAGCCCACGAAAAAAAGCCAATAACCTCTGTCGATTAATTAACTTTTACAGTATGCCCAGGGAGAGAAGCAGATGTGTGATTCTTTCTTTTCTAAAATCTGTGGTGGTTAATAAAAATACTGGTAGGGCTTTTACGAACCTTAGTAACTAAATATTTAGAAATTAAGGTATAGAAATATGATGTCCTCCGAAGTAGTAGAGTATTCCGCTGTGGCGTGAGGTAGGTCCTGGCTTTGAGTCCCAGCCGAGCCAGTTTAGGAAACTAAATTTTCTCTGGGGTCAGGTCTGCGTGTACTATCTATGCCATAGCTCACATTCTCAGTTATAAAAATGTCGCTTAATTATTGCTGCAGCGCCGAGCCACGCCTCCTTCAAGATGTTGCCGATTAGGAAAACGATTTTTCTATTAATTGCAACCTGCACTTTGCAGCTTAGTGAAGATTTTTGATGAGACTTTTTACATATGTATTTTGTAAAAAGTCTCATTTGACAACCCCTGAGTAGCCCTGCCACTCCCTTTGGGGTAGGCAGAGACTAAGGAACGCCAACTGTTCCGATCTGTTCTTTAGTGTACCTAATATTTATTAAGTCGTTCTTTACAATACCTACTTATGCATATGTTCAATCCAAACTTCACTACATAGTATAAAACAAAGTCGCTTTCTCTGTCCCTATGTCCCTTTGTATGCTTAAATCTTTGAAACTACGCAACGGATTTTGATGCGGTTTTTTTTAATAGATAGAGTGATTCAAGAGGAAGGTTTATATGTATAATAACATCCATTAAATAGTAGAGAAGTACTGTTATTTTTGAGGTTTCTAATGTGATGTCGTAAATAATTAAATTTTTTCCGCTTACATTGCAAACGCAGGCTGAACCCCGAGTTTTATCAAAATAATGTACTAAGTATTGTACACATTGAAAAGGTCTACAGAAAAGTCCGTGATGGTATATGTCTATCTCTTATGGATAACCCACAATAACTTTTTTTTGTCATTTACTTTTTACGACAAATAATGGCTAATTTTTGAAGCGATTTTAACCAATACATTATTAATTCTTAACCAATTAAATAACTTGAATACATTGTTCATTTAATATAGATATATTTGGCCCTTTACACCGTATAATTTAAGTGAATATTTTCGAAGATATTACAGATTTAAAAATTGCGGAACGTAGCGTTTGCGGCGGTACCGGCGGGCCGCCCGGTGCGGCAAGAGCGTGTATCAGCATTGCACCCGTGCGAAGCCGGGGCGGGTCGCTAGTTAATTATAATTGTGAAAATTTTGATGGATGTATAATCACGGAACAGATCTTCATGAAATTAAGCCACTCTTTTATCCCGAAAAAATTCAGGTTTTTATAGGATATATTTGTTTAAATAATTTAATTTCACGCTTTGACAAGATGGCACTGTAATCACTCAAAAATATTTTCTGCGAAATATAAAAAATAATCGATCCCACGTGTACTTATGAAAAGTTAAACGCGAACGAAGTCTCGGGCAACACCTAGTATTTTAATAAACTAGAACAATATAGAACGATAAAGAAATAATTAATTAAATGTTATAAATTATGATGTGATACTTATCAAAGTCGTGTAAAACTAACGTAGATTTAAGTTTTAAAACTAACAAGTGGGCTATGTTGCCACAATAAAGAGATATTATTATATATTTAATCCCAGAACGTACCCTTCATTACGCACCAAATTAAATGCAAGAGATGCTTCAGTTTCAGTTTGTATATTAATAAACTTTTCAAACGCCTTTCGTAACAAAGCGAATAACGTTAAAGCAAACTAGGAGAATTTTTTATAGCAAAATGTGAACATGCAGTATTTCAATAAAATTGAAATTTTGTTCGTTGAAATATTATTCCCAATTTTACTTTTTTGGGATCAAATTACTGAACTTTTGTACTACGTGGTATTTGTGCTTTCAAATAAAAGCAAAATGAATGGAAAACGAAAAAATATTTGTAAGTTAGTATGAAAACATTTTTTTTTCTGGTTTTTAAATTTGGAAGCATAAATTTTTTTAATGAAGTGGAGCTGCATGTTTGGTTCTGGAAAATAGAATCATATAAATATTAAACATAGATTGATGCACACCTCGTATTATTCAGAATAACTCTCAGGTCTGGTGTCAAAAAAGTATTACTATATCTAATACATAATAAAATATATGAGTTATCTTTCAACCAAAGTTCATTAAATATAAAAGAGTAACTATTATTTTTCTTAACCCTTCCGATGAGTTTAATTTCTTATACAGAAAGAAATTCAATTATCGGTCTTCGCTAAGAATCAATTTTATTCCGCGCTCATTTTACAAAAGCAACCTTTCTGACAATAGCGCTAACAGAAACTTAATAAAAATATAGCAATTTTTATCCTTAGCTTAGATAAAGCAATATGGTCTTTATAAGATAGGATAAAGGATGAAATAAGGTATTTTTAAGAAACTACTGGGTTTAATAGCAGGTGTCAATTAGAAAGGAATTGGTTTTTTAGATTAAGTATCTTTTCAACCGACTTCCGAAAGGAGGAGGTTCTCAATTCGTGTGTATGTTTTTTTTGTGTCTTTGTCACACGATTTTAAGGACAATTATAAATCAAATTCAAATTAATTTATTGCTCAATGTATAGTATAAATAGATGTTTACAATTAATACTTAATGTCCTACATACAAAACTGGTCACCAGCATGCAATATTACAATATTATTTTAATCCGAGAAAAAGGTAAGTACATAGTTATACTGTCATTAAAAATATGTCATTTTAATTATGTCGGTACATGTCATATAATTTAAATTAAGAAGAATCATATTTTTTTGATTTAAATAGGTTATCTATCGATTTTGAATATTCTTGTTATAGAGGATACTTTAGAGGTGGACCCATATAAATTTCATCGCAATCGATTGAGCACTTTTTGAAAAAGAATATGTATTAATCCGGTGAATTGTACTGTAGTGTATGTATGTACTAAGTAGGTCGTTAAGTTATAGCAAATAAGTTAGACTAAGCAATTATTTATTATAATATCGATTGCGCATCGATACACGATGCATTCATGTAGAGTTAGCATTAACGTAAACATGTATTTAAATAACGGAATAAAAGTATATTAATATGAAGTGAGTGCTATATTTCCACCTCAACGTCTACTCGTCACTAACATCCCCACATGGCGACCCTTTGCCAGTCCTGGTTTGAAGAAAACTTCTGGTAAGATGCACAGTTTTACCTAATTTAACAATGGGCGGCTCATCGTCTAAAGAGGAAGTAATCCTCGCCCAAACTGCATCTGGAGGCAATAACCAGGCACAGCTAGAGCAGCTGCAGCACCACGTCAACGCGAATAATATAGTGATGACCATCATAGCCGTACTTATGTTGATAGCTGTACTTATAGGAGGGCTATACCTATACCGAAGGTGTCATAGGAGCTGGGTTCGCGAGGAGTTGCGTAAGCAAAATATCCAGAGGATCTTGGGTTTTAAAAATCCAGCATATGTGGAAACCCAGCCTTAGTGAGCAATTAAGCAAAAGTGAGTGTGTTATTTGGTGCGTAAATTATAAAAAATATAACTAATATCTTTCAATATGAGTGCGCGGGTGATTTGCTGAATGAGCGTTACAATAAAAGACAATGAACTATCGGGAGTGTGTTAAGTAATTATTAGGTCATAATGATATTTCTTTAAGTACTTATTTTAATAGTTATGAATTGATTTTTTTTTTCCTTTATTTTCTATTTTCAATGGCAAGTGAATTACTAGTTATTTATAGTAAACTGGTAGTTATAAAAGAATATATTTGTAAATTAGGGGAAAAACGACGTATTGGACCAGCTTACGAAGTTCGTGTTAAGGAAGCGAAAGAATTATACTCCAATTTTGAATGTCTCGTAAAATTGAGCTCATCGAGTAGTTCTAAAGATTTTTACGAGCTTAGTGAAAATATTGAAAAGGTTTTTTCCTCTATAATTAATTATTCCACACCGAAAATGGCAAACAAGGAACAATTTAGTTTGAAAACGGCAGTAAGCCTTTTGCCTAAAATGAACGGTAGTGAATCTATAACTTTAGAGTTGATTGATGCCATTGATCTTTATGATTCTATGCTTGATGGTGATAAGAAGCCATTAATTGATTTTGTTTTAAAAACACGTCTATCTCCCGGGGCTAAAATGCGATTAAACTCGGTATACCATGACGTAACTTCGTTATTAATAGATATGCGTACTCATTTACTCACTAAGAAATCGGACACAGCTCTTCAGTCTGAATTACAGCATGTAAGGCAAGGGAATAGATCCATAAAAGACTTCGGCGCCGAAATTGAGAGGTTATTCGTTGATTTAACGATATCTCAGGCAGATGGTAAAGAGGAGGCTTACAAAATACTGTCTCCTATTAACGAGAGGAATGCTATAAAGCGTTTCGCAGATGGGCTACAGAGTCCAAAACTTAGTACTATCATTACAGCGAGAAATTTTCATAGTTTAAAAGATGCTATTAGAGCGGCCGAAGACGAAACAGGTAGTTTCGAACCGCAAACTATGTCTTATACAAGATCCTTTTATTATCAAAATAAAGGTCATTATAATAGGAACAACAATGGTAGTTCTAGTAGAGGTCAATATGGCCAAAATTCTAATCTTACTTCAATTAATTATAATTACGCAAACCAGTATAGGTCAGGTCAACACCGACCGATGAACCGCACACGAGCGTCGACTTTCCGTGGTCAGCAACTTCGCGGTCGACAAACAAGTCATCGTACTTTTTTTAATCGTAATAAGAATTCGATGAATTACTTTACGTCAAATGAAGATTCATCAGATAGCCCACGGGATGAGGTGTCTTGCTCTCAGGATGCTCGTAACGATAATATTTTTTTTCGTCCCTAATCAGATTTTGACATGCGACAGCATAAACTATGTTAAGTTTAAATTAGGTATTAATTCTTTAGAATGGTTAATTGATACGGGGGCATCCATATCAGTTATTAAATATGAATATATAATTAGTTTAGGTATTCCAATATATGAGTGTAATATTAAAGTAAATGGAATAGGTGGAAGCTTAAGTTCGGTAGGATACGTTTATTTAGAGTTAGAATATCAAAATGAATATTTTAGGAATAAGTTTTATGTGTTTAAGAGTTTACCATGCAAAGCCATAGGCATATTAGGTCAGGATTTTATAAAAAGCCACCGAGCTATAATTAATTATGAAAATAATTCGTTAACATTAAAACATAATACAGTAAGTGTTTCAATTCCGTTGCAGTTTTATGACTACAACTTTTCAATAGCAATTGCACCAAGATGTGAAATAGTTCATTTCATACCAGTGAAAGTAAATTATGACTGTTTCATTGCGGCGAAGACTTTACAAGAAGGGGTGTTTTTAGCGAGTGTCGTTGCTACTCCCAAGGATGGAAAAATCCCTATAAGGATATTAAACACCACTGACGATAACATTAGCTTAGATTTAACAGATTTAGAACTATATAATTTAAGTGAATATGACTTTTGCAAGTTTGATAAACCTAGTATAACAGTAGAAAGGGTTAAGACCTTATTATCTCTTTTAAAGTTAGACTATTTGGCAGATGAGGAACGATTGTCAATCGAACAAATATGTGCTAAGTTTGCAGATGTTTTTCATTTGCCTGGAGATACGTTAACTTATACCAACGTGTATAAACAATCCATAACTTTGAAGGACAACTCATCTCCAGTTTATAGAAAACAATATAGAATACCTTTTGCTCAGAAACAGGAAATAAATAAACAGGTCAAGAATATGTTACGCGATAATATTATCGAAGAGGCGAGCAGTGAATGGTCTAGCCCATTGCTGCTAGTTCCTAAGAAAGCTGATAGATCTGGCGAACGCAAGTGGCGCGTTGTAATAGATTATCGGTTACTTAACGAGCAGATTCAAAATGATAAATTCCCGTTACCTAATATAAACGAAATATTAGATTGCTTATCAGGTAGTATGTACTATAGTCACTGTGATCTTTCTAATAGTTATTATCAATGTAATTTAAAAAAGGACAGTAGGAAGTATACCGCCTTCACTACGGACACGGGACAGTATCAAATGTGTCGTTTACCTATGGGATTAAAGATTAGTCCCGCTGCTTTTAGTAGATTAATGACAGTAGCCATGTCAGGGCTCAATTACGATAAATGTCTAATTTATTTAGATGACCTTGTAATTTTTGGTAGAAACTTAAACTGTCACAATAAAAATTTATTATCAGTCCTAACTAGACTCAGGAAAGTTAATTTAAAACTTAATCCCTCTAAGTGTGAATTTTTAAAGAGACAAATATTATATCTCGGCCATGTCATAAGTTCGGAAGGTATTTTACCTGATCCTGAAAAGATTAATGTGTTAGAAAAATATCCAAGACCGACATCTGTCGATGAGGTCAAGCGTTTTGTTGCTTTTGCAAACTATTATAGGAAGTTCATTCGTAATTTTGCTGAAATAGTAATACCTTTAAATAATTTATGCCGAAAGGGCATTACTTTTAAATGGACCGATAACTGTGAAAAATCTTTTTTGTCCTTGAAACAATATTTATCAAACCCGCCAGTATTGGATTATCCAAATTTTCAAGAAAATAACACCTTTATTTTACAAACAGATAGTTCTGGTTTTGCAATTGGTAGTGTATTGAGTAATCAAAACGGAAAACCGATTGCTTACGCTAGTCGTAGTTTAAATAAAAGTGAATTAAATTATCCTATCATAGAAAAGGAGTTGTTGGCAATAGTATGGTCGGTAAAATATTTCCGTCCATATTTATTTGGTAGAAAATTTATAATTAAGACAGACCACAAACCATTGCTTTATCTTTTTAATATGAATGACCCATCTAGTCGATTAACAAAGTTTAGATTATGTTTAGAACAATACGACTTTGAAGTAGAGTATATTAAAGGTAAAGAAAATGTAACAGCAGATGCTTTATCTCGAATACGTATTTCATCTGAGGAATTAGGTGAGATGTACGAGAAAATATCATGTGTCATGACAAGGGCACAGTGTAAACAATTAAAAGAGGTAGAAGTAGAGAAGGAATTAGACTCACGGGAGTCTACGAAGGTTAGGCCTGATCATCCTAAACTCGTAGAAATTCTCAAAAAACGCGTTAATGACATTGAGCTGACCTTAATGTCAGAACAAAATCTACGTAGATTATTATTAAAATTTTCCGGAAATGACGAACAACATAAAGTACTTTATTCTAATTGTAACAGAATGATATATTTTACTAAAAATCATTTATTAGTAATAAATCAAGACTCTTTATCGGGAATCTCGCGAGACGAATTCTTGAAAGACTTGATAAAATTGTGTAAAGAAAGTAATTTTAAGGAAATTGTTATTTTAAAAAATGAATGCAATAAATATTTTATTCAATGGCTAGCCAGTAAAATAAAAAACATGGATAATTATGATGGTCCTACATTTTGTATAATAAAGGACGTTCAAAGAATATTTTCCGAAGACGAAAAGAAAATTATTATGAATGATTTTCATTTATTGCCGTCTAGTGGACACACAGGTATTAGGAGGATGACAAATAATATAAAAAAATATTTTTTTTGGCCTAATATGGACAATGACATTAGGAGTTATGTTGCAAAGTGTAGCAAGTGTCAAACACAAAAATACACTAAGTTCATAAAAGAACCTATGCAAATAACAACTACAGCTTCCTCATCTTTTGAAAAAGTTTATTTAGATATCGTTGGGCCCTTAGATCGAGACGATTCCGATAACAAATATATTTTAACATTACAGTGTGAGGTTACAAAATATGTAGAAGCGTACCCGTTGAAAACAAAAAGTACTCAGGAAGTGGCAAAAGCCTTTGCTGAAAATTTCATTTTACGTTACGGTGTGCCAAGAGAGATCGCAACCGATAGAGGTACTGAGTTTATATCGAATACAATGAAAGATCTTTGTAATATTTTAAATATTAACCAATTAATGGCAACTGCTTACCATCATGAAAGTATTGGATCATTAGAAAATACACATAAATTATTAGGGTCATACTTACGTATACAAACAAACAATCAACCTAATTCATGGAGTTCTTGGATACAGTACTGGTGTTTCTCATATAATACCACAGTTCATTCAGAAACCCGCTACACCCCACACGAACTAGTATTTGGTCGATTATGTCGTTTACCAAGTAATTTGTCAAATACTACTGTAGAACCCTTTTATAATCACGAACATTATCCTTTAGAATTTAAATATAGGCTCCAAAGAGCACAAAATGATGCCATACAAAATTTATGTAAAAGTAAAGCTATAAGGAAATCTTTGTATGACAAGTGTATTAACCCTATAATTTATAAACAACACGATTATGTATTGTTAAAAAATGAAACCGGTACGAAACTCGATACATTATATACGGGACCGTATCAGGTTATAACTGACCTATCCCCTAATGTTAAGATTTTAAAAGATAATAAAGAAATAATAGTACATAAAAATAGAACTAAGCCTTTTGTTTGTAGTTTAATTTGTTAAAAAAAAAGTAATTATCAATTTTTTTTTTTTTTAGTTTTCGGGGGAGATGTAGTGTATGTATGTACTAAGTAGGTCGTTAAGTTATAGCAAATAAGTTTTACTAAGCAATTATTTATTATAATATCGATTGCGCATCGATACACGATGCATTCATGTAGAGTTAGCATTAACGTAAACATGTATTTAAATAACGGAATAAAAGTATATTAATATGAAGTGAGTGCTATATTTCCACCTCAACGTCTACTCGTCACTAACATCCCCACAGTACCTTAATGACCTAATGCTTCAACCAAAGCTTGTTAGTGACGTCGTTTTTTTAATGCTCTGCATTCGTTGATTTCATTGCTTCCGTTGTGATTTGCCAATCAGTAGATTCTTAGTCGTCGTCTCGGTGACTCCTAAGGCTGTAAACTGGACGACAGCGACAGCGAGAGTGATTTCCGCGACACGATAGAAGGTATTGAGTTTGTATGAAACCGCAACAAAGCGCTCGAGCGCCCGCTGGCGTCGAGAACGGCCCAGATTCCCCGCGTCGTCGCTGCCCGCGCCGCTGTCGCTCTCGCTGTCGCCGCCGTCCAGTTTGCAGCCTGAGTGTATAGTTCTATAACACAGACTAAACAACGTTCGGCGCGGTCGGTAAAGTATGGATGACCACCGCCGATCATTACTTACTCGCGTTGACTTTCGTGCTTTGAAGGGCAACATTCTGTCCCGAGTGCTGTATACTAGTATACAATAATCGTAAGTCTGTTCGAAATATCCACAAATCACCACTGTATCAGCATCGTAATTTATGGCCTAGCCGGCCTGTCGGACAGGGCATTGACTCATGGCCTAATGGGCTTATTACCAGAGGTAAAGTCAAAAATAGTTACAATACTATAAAGTTTATATATAAAATATTTTTACAAAAAAAAAACTTTTGTTTTATGAATTCACAATTAAATAACAAGCATCCTCACACAATTTCCACAATTTTAATAGTGAATTTCAGAACAAACTTTTAACTTCTTATCAGTTTCAGTAGTTATAATCTCCAAGTAGAGACGAAAGCCAAAGCTAGTATTCAAATAGAATTACATCCATTCAAATAGTTTGATACTACACAAACTGCTACTATCTTCTGTGATCCTAGTACTTTGATTTGCATAATACTCTGTAGAGGATAATGGGAATCTCAATCACTTGTAATCTCTTACATATACACTTCTTACTGTTAGACCACATTAAATTTTCATCAAATTAAAGCTATACCTAACGATTCCTGCGTTAGTCCAAATTAATGTTAAAAAACTATGTATCAGGGACAATATCTTGTGAGTATAAAAAAGAATCCAAAAAATAACATTTTTCGGTATTGCGTAAATAAATCAATGTTATCAATTGATGTTGTTGAAAATCCAGTAAAAAACGTTTTTTTAAATATTTTGACCTCGTGTAAAGCTATTTTCATATTTTTACGTACAACAGATATTTCAGGGAAATGTAATCTCATATTTTAAATTTTATACATATTTTAACAATGCCGTAAACTTTGAGTCCCATTATAGTTAGCTTCCAAATTATTTACAAAACCCAATCCGAAAATCCGAAAACGAAAAAAAAAAAACGAAAATCCAAAATTATATTTTGAAGAAAATAATATTTGACAGTAAATTAAATCTACCTACTAATAGTGCATAAACTGAATAATTTATGTACTTGGGATATTAATATTAGCTTAATAATATTTTGCTAACATGTTATTTTCTTTACAAAGAGGTCTGTAAAATGGATTAATTTTCCATTCGCATTTGCATGTTTCAGCGATTTACATAAAATATTCGAACAAACCGTGTGGGAAGTAGTTCCTTTGAAGCTTAGTCGTTATACAGGGTGCAGACGCGATATTTCCGAGAATATTTAAGATATTGCATAACTGATTATTGATCATTAAACTTAGTTTATATAAGAACAAGTCATACTGGTTTAAGTAGGGATTCCGATTATAACCAAAATTTCGTCAAATTTCAGGTTCTACATCAAGGAACATCGGGATAAGAAGTAGTCTATGTGCTATTGTACGCTATTATTATGTCAAATTTCATCGAAATCCGTGGATCGGTTCTGCCATGATTGAGGAACAAATATCCATTCATACATCCATCACATCTAAACTTTCACACTTATGATATTAGTATAAGATAGCTCAAAAAGCTATAAAAGCTTAAATACTATTTCGAAATGTTTACGTAGCGTGGGGTGACAAGTGAAAGACTGTTTTTCTATAAATCTTGTCGGTAGGAACTTTTTTCGTGGGTTGTTTTGATCGTGGTGTGCTTTGTTGATTATGTTGCACTCTTTACTTCATAGGTTTTTTGCATCGCAAAATTCACAAATTTTGCATCGAATTCTTATAATTTTCAGTAATAGTAACATGCTTGGTTATATTCTTAAGCTCTCTTCTTAAGCTCTGTCTTTATTATAACTTACTAGCTTTATCCCGCAACTTCGTATGCGCTTAACTACCCTTCTCGTGGAAATTTCAGAAACTATACAACCAGACACCCACTGAAAGAACCTTTATATCAAGTATCACACCCATGCACTCAAGGAATAAGTTTTTTTCATACAAACTAAAAATCATATATTTCCCGTGCACGTGGGAATTTATGGAATTTTTTTCGTATCACAACCAGTCACTCTTTGAAGAACCTTCATGCCAAGTATCACATCCGTACACTCAAGGAATAAGATTTTTCATACAAACTAAAAAGTCCAACCCCTTCCCGTGGGAATTTCGGGAATTCCTTCCATAATACAAACAGACACTTATTGAGGAACCTTTATATCAAGTATCACATCCGTGCACTCAAGGGATGGGATTTTTTCATACAAACTAAAACATCATATATTTCCCGTTCCCGTGGGAATTTCGGGAATTCCTTACATAACACAACCAGACACACATTGAAAAACCTTTACATCAAGTTTCACATCGGTGCATTTAAGGAATAAGATTTTTCATACAAACTAAGTAGTCCTATATTTCACGTTCCCGTGGGAATTTCGGGAATTCCTTCCTTAGTGCACCCCTACATCTCCTAAAGAATGTATGTTCCAAATTTCAGCTCTCTACGCCCAGTAGTTACGGCTGTATGTTATCTGTCAGTCACTCAGTCACTCAGTACCTCAGTCACTCAGTCAGTAACGGAACAGTTTTATGTACATCGATAGACTGATAAGGTCATATGTTTTAGTTGCTATTAAAGTTTGATAAATATTCTTATTCAAGTCACGACTAGAAGTGGATTTCTATATCGAATCTAAACTTTTAATCCAAATTGTTTCATATAAAAACAAATCTTGATTTTGGTTGCCATCGCAACGCTCATTAATGTATGAGGGTTTACAAACGAGGATTTTGGATATAGTTTCAATGCAGAAATAATTCAGGGTAAGGCTGCTGATCTTACCAAAACTACAAATAATATTTTTTTTTGTGATTCTCGACTTTATTACAATCATCAAAAAGTAACACAATTTATTTATCGACAAACAGACTTTATCTACTTTTAATACGCCCAATGGAGAACATAAAATTTCAAGTGCCGTGCCATCAGAGCAAGACTGAATAATAAAATCCATGACATTACCCGTAGGTATACGAAAAATAATAAAAACAGAATATGGCTCATAAAGTGCTCTTTCAAGCGGTTGCTTTCCCAGAAACGTGGGAAATCGGGAGATTCGTAGAATGGCAACACTTTGAAAGCTTTGGAAGTAACTATTGCGTACGACCAGCTGTTTGCTGTTTTAGTTTTGATGGTTTCTTTTTCCGAACAATTTTTTATGTTGTTAAATTTTTTTGTTATGGTCAAGTAATGTCGTGTAGTAGGATACATGTGTCATGGAATTTATAATACTACGACGTAGTACTACAAGATGTTTTGTAGTAGCGCGTAGTCGTCTTTATTTTAATGGTATTCATTCATGATTTAGAGTGACCATGCTTGACTTAATATGGCAGTTTCTATAAATGATACTTATTGTGAAAATAAAATTGGCAGGTGTCTAAAAAACCACCCTCTATTATTGGCAATAGAAAAAGTTTATTTACGTTATAAAGATTCATATTTTATTTCTTTGTTTATTTAGTAGGATTATATCTGAAACTACAAGATAGACTTTACAGATGATTTCTGCATTTGATAAATTGTCATCAGCTTATGGGTTAAGGATTATATTTGATTTCTAGCCGATCAAAAGCTACGTAGTTTAAACCACAATAAGCTTCTATTAGAGCTCACAAGTCGACCTGCCTTGCGTACAGTCAAGTCTAATAATATGTATACACTTTGCAACGTATTCCCTTGTAATAAGGTTAAAAGTCCAATGAAAGTGTAAACATATTGACGTGACTGCACCTCAAACTAGGATGTTTGATCAGCACTAAGTACGTTCTGAGTAAACGACCACTTTGGCGATGGGGTAACACTGTCTGCCTCTGACGCCAGTGGTCGCGGGTTCGATTCCCGCACGGAACAAGAAAAAAGAACTGTTCCGGGTCTGGGCGTTTATCTATATACGTATTTATATTCTAGGCTCCCCCCTAGTTCGCTATATGTTATCCCATATCACAAGCTCTGCTTAGTTTGGGGCCATGTAGTTGGTGTGTTTGCCTGGGGATTTTATTTATATATTATTATTATTATTTAGTTAAATAACTTTTAATTGGTTCCACCAGATTTCTATCTAAAGGCAAATCTAATAAGTTGAACTACTTTGTTTGTATATCATAAACGACATTGTTGGTCGGATTTAAGTTGAATTGATTCAAAAAGGTCTTGCCCCAAAATCATGTCAAGAAAAGTCGAAATTTATTGCTTTCACACAAAAATTAAAAAATATATTTTTTTCTGTAATTCTAATGGTTACTAGAATACTTCCGCGAAGGTATTATATTTAAGGGCTGGCGGGACACCCTGTATTTATTTGTCCGCGTAGGACAACTTAGAATAGCTATACCGCTCTGGATAAGCGTGTCAAAAAAAGACGACCAATCCGAGAGAACCCCTTTTGTGGCAATACTTCGAAATAAAGTCTGCCTAAAATATCACCACCCCGAAGGCTATATGTTCTTAACGAAGAGCCAATTTCCCAAACCTTTGCGCTGTCATCTTCGACCTCGTCTTCATTTACCATCAGATGAGATTGAGGTCAAATGCGGAATTAGTTACGAAAAAAATCATGAAAAAACGATTCGGTTAATTAAATTCGATTCGATAAAAAAGGAGGCAATCAATTCGACCCGTAGGTATTAAATATTTCCAGAATTGCCCTGTTTTTGTATAATATCTTAGTATGTATGTTTTTATGTTTGTACCCCGAATTATGGGAAAGTAAGAATAATTAAATTAAAGCATAGAAATTCATTCAACCAAACACGTTACCCCTCCCCGCAGAAATCCCCAACGTCGCGTCGCCTGAATTCTTCAGTCGGGCACAGACTTCAAAAAATACTTAGTTGGTTTATCAAAGTGAGTTTATTTAAGACAGATGTTATCGTTGTTATTTTTAACTTTTTAGTTCTGTTATATTCTTTTAAACATACGTAAGTAAGTTAGTTACGTCGGTTTGATTTTATTTTATTAAAATATTCTTTATTATATACTGCTTCCATGCTGGACTGGAAGCAAAAGAAAATCATAGAATGTGCCAGCTGCTTCTCTTCCCGGGCAAACTGTAAAATTCAGTTAAGGGACAGAGGTTTTATTGGCATTTTTGTGGGCGATAGGTTGACCCGCTATCACTGCAACACCCTCTCTACATCTTTATAATACCTCCTTTGTCAAACGTGACATCAGATGGTATTATGACCTCTGGTGTTCTGCATACCCCTCAAGGGATACAGGCGTGAAGTTATGTATGTATTCTTTATTATAGACTTGACACTTGTTAATTGATGGTAAAATACCCCTTCCGGAGCCTCGTTTATGCCAGGCCTTATCTTACCTTGGTGTTATTAAATAAGTCGAATTCGCCCAATGAAATAACCAGCGCGGTTAGCTTCGAGAGCTAATAATCAATTATCCAGTTAACTGAATCAAGCCGGTTAACCACTAACCAGACTAGATATACTCCGGTTAACGTTAGTTAAGTTTACTTACTGGTTTATCATTCACTGAGATATTCTAGTTAGTTTACACGCCACCCTGGGTCAAATAAAGGACTGAAGTCCATATTTATACCTTTATACCTTGGACACTTCTTAAGACAATACCTTGATAAATAAGTCAATGCAGTAAACTGACAGTTTGAAATGTCAAAAAGAAAAATAATGATACCTGTCAAAATCTTAGTAGTGTAAGGTATTGAATGAGAAAGATTGAAAATGAATGGTACATTTTCATTCGCTTAGTACAAAATTTGAAAGCAATATATAAATACTTAAACCGCATGAATATTGATTTTCTGCGTGGACACACTGGAACTATCATTTTACTACTGTATGGAATTATTTTCCAGGGTATAATTACGTATTGAGAGCTCGCGGGTTCAATCCCCGCTCGGAACTATAAAAAATGTTCAGGGTCTGGGAGTCTATCTTTATACATTACTATTTATTGTCCTTCTTCCTTTTTGCTTGGAGGTATTTCAAATTTCAAGCTGTGCTTCGTTTGGGAACATGTAGTTGTTGTTATAGTCTGAAGATTACAAATCTTTTTTCAACCGACTTCCGAAAAAAGGAGGTGGTTCTCAATTCGTCTGTATGTTTTTTTTTTGTGTCTTTGTAGCACGATATTTCGGACAATTATGTATCGATTTTGAAAATTCTTGTTTGATATGATAGAAGATACTTTCTAATTTTATTTTATTTTATTTTAATTTAAGAGTTTAAGAAAGTCAATGATTGAGCGCGTTGATTTGACCTTACGGAAAGTATCCGATTAGGGTGAGTCGAATTTGGTCAAATTCAACGCGTCCAAAACTCAGGCGTGTCTATTCTCCGTAAAAAAGAGCACCTTCACATTTACGCCCACTTTCCAAAATGTATCTGTCCCCATCACTGACCATCTAGCTAGGGCTTTTAGGCGTAACTGTAACATCCAGTTTAAACTTTTGTCAACAAATTGTGTCCATGGCTCAAGTAGCTTCGAAAAAGTTGGGAATCATCTCGAAGGTACGGCGGTACTTCGGCCCTGCACAGCTTCTTAACTTATACACAGCTCAAGTGCGATCATGCATGGAGTACTGCAGTCATCTTTGGGATGGTTCTGCCAAATATCAACTAGAAGCGCTGGACTCCGTTGACTGAAGAGCCCGTAAATTAATTAACGACGTCGACCTTACAATCAAAAAACTGCCGACCTTAGAGCATCGTCGTAAGGTTGCGTGTTTAACCGTGTACTACAGGATACATTTTAGTGAGTGCGCCAGTGCTCTGTTTGAACAAATTGAACCCTCACCCTTTTACCATCGGACTACTAGACGCAGACAGAACTTCCATCCGTATGTGGTAAATATTCCGAAAAGTCGAACTAAGCACTTTGACAGTTCCTTTTTGATACGGGTCGCTAAGGTTTGGAATGAACTGCCTGCGTCTATTTTCCCTGACCAGTATAGTCCTAATACTTTTAAGCGTCGAGTGAATAGGTTTCTCGTGGATGGACGTGTAACACCTTAGTCTTCATGTTCACTTAACATCAGGTGGCATGGAAGACAAACGTCCCATCCATAATTCATAAAAAAAAAAATTGATCCCATATAAATTTTATGAAATCGGTTGAGTACTTCATTGAACATTTTAAATTTTTGAAAGAATACGTATGATTTCGGAGAATGTTAACGTTTGTGACATTATAACTCAGCCAAAGTTTTGACGTGAAGTCGGTTTTTTTAATGCTCTGCATTCGTTGATTATGTAGCGGAATACTTCATTGAGATAAGGTGTACAATAAAACGCTAGCTCCTTCCTAAGCCTGTGTGCTGTTACCTTCGACCTGACCTTCACTTACCATCAGGTGAGATAAAAATAAAAAACCTCAGACAATCACACCCGCTAGATGCCCCCAAAGTTAGCATAGCATACCATGTAGCGAACTAGGGGGGAACCTAGAATATAAATACATAAATAGATAAACATCTAGAATATAACCCAGACACGAAACATAATTTTTTTGTTGTTCCGTGCGGAAATCGAACCCACAACCACTGGCGTCTGAGGCAGATAGGTTTACCCCATCGCCATAGTGGTCGTCAAAAGATTGAAGTCAAACGCGAAGTCGATCACTAAAAAAAATCAAACGTCAATAGTTTCTCTAATAGTACGAGATCCGGCTGCATATATAATTAATGAATAAACGTTATGAACGTATAAATGTATCGAAATCATACCTGTTTACACATGGCTGCGAAGAGGTGCGGCCAAGTGCGCAACAGCAACCGTGATTTTTTTGAATCTTCATATAAATTGCCGTGATGTAGACGTTATTTTATTTAAAAAACAAGTGAACGTAATTTTTTCTCAAAAATCAATTAAAAATAATTTAATTAAAAATACTGGCGGCCAAATTTTGATAGGCAACCTGATAAATATATATTCTCCTAATTATAAAAATACATAAAAATTCGGTTTTCTGCAAAAAACAGATGAACGCACTTATCCTGCAGCCGGATCTTAGACTATAAAGTATAGGATATTCATAAACAGTAGTGATTGATAGTCAGATATTGCACACACTTCGTTGCCTCTTTTTACCTCAAAATAATATAGACAGACGTTTTATTCCATAATCTCAAAATCCAATACGATTTTGTATCATTTCTAAAGAGAGTAAGGTTCTTTCAGTCGAAATATTACCTTATCTGGTACGAAAGCATGATATATTATTTTGCTATTACCGAATAACATATTTTTTTCTCTGCCAGCTCGTTTCGTATTGGAAAAGCATTTGTTCTGGGATTCTGTATAAAAATAATAAAGACCTTTTTTCTTTCTTCCATTACGTGGGTAGATTTGAAAGTAGTTTACTCGTGCAAAGCTTAGAAATGTATTTAAATAAATTGTTGTTTAATGCATGCTGCATTTAAATGTGTTGGATAGAAAGCTTCTATTATCAAAAAGTGTTCTTGTTTGCTGATGTTTTTTCGTTTATTTTATAAATAAAGTATTTATATTTATCATAGTACTATAATTTTTATTTAAGCTGAAATTTCTTATACATACATACATAACCTCACGACTGTATCCCTTATGGTGTAGGTGGAAAACCAGAGGCTATAAAACCATCTGACGTAACGTTTGACAAATTTGGAGGTATTTGGAGAGAGACTGTTGCAGTGACAGGGGGTCAGCCTATCGCCCACAAAAACACCATTAAAACCTCCGTCCCTCAGCTGTCTTTTACAGTATGGCCAGGAAGAGAAGCACATTCTATGTTTTTCTTTCGCTCCCAGTCCAGCACGGAAGAAATTTCTCAATACCTATTAAATTAATTACGTCGCCGTCTTTGCCACTTTTTAATTCGACAGCCTTATATAAAAAAAGCTTTCTATAAGCTTCTGAGGTTAAAACACAAAACCGTGCGAACTAGCTTACTGCAAAACAAAAGAATAATAAATGATTCAAGAATGAAAAAGATCAAATGCAAGCAAAAAATAAATTCCCAATCACAGATCGTTAAATCTGCGAACGACATGATCGAGAAAACTTATTTTAATCTTAGGCTCTATAGTAAAAATCTTGATAAAGCCTCGGAGTAGATCAGCCAAGTACCAGGGCCGTAGGGATGGCAAGGAGCCAAGCCGTAGTTTTGGCTGTGAGCCAGGATCGATCGGCAGGTCAACGGTCGTCGACAGGCTGGGAGTACTAGGGTAACATGTGTGAGTCGTAGGTTTTCTGGCTGAAGGTTTTGGGGCAAGGTCGGACGGGAATGGTGATTCGTTTTGTATTTCTGAAGATATTTTTATCCTTGTTTTGCGGAAAAAGGAAAGGGAAGAACAGTTATTCTGAGTATGTAGGATATTTTTGATTAAATTGTTCAAAGATATGTTTAGGGTAAAAAGCCTAATATGATTATCAAATTCTTTTCTTCCAAGATAATTTCACACTGCATCAGCTTACTGACATAAGACTTTATTGGAATCCTTATGACATAACCCTTATAGCACTGCTGTAACATGTATGTACAATGGGTAATGTAAATGGTTAAAATGAGCCCGATTGGACATTGAAATCTCCTATTTTAAATGTTTCTAAATGTGTGACAGAAAGAGAAAAAAATTATAAATTGTCACAATTGAAAACGTGACCTTTCTATTTTCCATACCTTATTTGTCAGAGAATTTCAAACAATTTTTGTAGAGCTTTATATGGACGTATTTACGATTTTTTTCAGAACTAACTCTCATCATAACATAAGTTCAAATTCAGAACATTCATAAACAAAAACAAAAGCTTTAGAAAATATAAACACTAAAGAGAAATGTAACATGAAGCTGTATCGCATCATTAGTGCCTCAAATTCTCTGCTCTACATAATATTACACGTTTCACAATATGCTGGAGTGGTCCATTCTCATATCTTGATGTCGCATCCTCTCGAAAATAACAATTTACATAAATATGACAAATCGTAGTTAGGAGTGTAGTTTCACTTATACAGACTTATGAGATTCTCGGACAAGTAAAATTCATTGAATACTTTTTCTTATCGAGTATTTTACATGTACAATAATAATAGCTGTTTATTTGCTTGCATATCGTATCAACGATATTTGAAAAAGAGGAAAATGCAATAATGAAAGAAAAAATAAAAAATAATGGTTAAAAAAACTATACATATGACGACCGGCTGGTTTAGTGGTAACAGAGGTCCTGGGTTCGAATCCCGGCGGCGGCGGATATTTGTGTGATGAACACAGATATTAGTTGTCAAGTCATGGATGTTTATATGTTTATTTAAGTATATTCTAATAAAAAAGATGTATTATATATTTCGTATATATATATTTCTTAAGTATATCAGTGTGTTATGGATACTAAATAAGTATCCATAACACACAAGTTCTTTGAGAAACTTAATTTGGGCTAAATGATGGTAGACAGCACTCTGGACTGCTGTTTGCTTTTGTAAGTTCTGTATGTTGATGTTAGTATTACAGTATTTTGTCGAAATTTTGCTTACAGTGCACGTGCGCCAACAACTATGGGAACATCTGTCCATAATCTGGTTATTTATACGTTTAGTGGATGGTATTATTCTTAGAGAACATATTATTATTATTTTTTTTATTTATTTTACAATTTATGTACACACAAGTTAAGATACAATATTAAGAAACATAGTCAAAATAAGTACAAAGGTACAGCTTATCTCTATTGAAATCTCTTACAGCAGACCTAAGACTGGAGAGTTTGTTCAAAATGCAATCATAGTGTGTACTAATACATAACATACTACAAACTATTTATATACATATTATATACATACCAATACATACATATAATATTATTACAACTTTATTTAGGTACTTAAAATACATACATAATACTCATTATAATAAATACATAATTCATACTATTGTTCATGTAAGTATAGTGGATACTATAACTTACAGTAGAGAAAAGTAGTGATCTTTGACTTTATATTTGAAACTAGATATAGTTTTACACTCACGAATGACATGAGGTAATGAGTTCCACAATCTGACTGCATGGACGGAGAAAGAGTAGGAATAAAAATCGGTTTTATGAGAAGGCATTATGAGAAGAGTACGCACGTGTGCTCTACATGGCGTATCTTGAGAGTGTGAGTATAAAAACCTTTCACGCAAATAGAGAGGAGTGAGTGGATTATTAAGGATATTGAAAAGGAGACAAAGGATTCTAGTGTTTCGACGGTAACGTATTGGTAGCCATCGAAGTTGCTTGGGATAAGCGGAGATGCGATCGAACTTCTTCAGGCCAAAGATAAAGCGAATGCAAAGATTTTGCAGGCGCTCCAACTTGTTGAGAAGTTCTTCGGTAACATCCCAATAACAAACATCAGCATAATCAAGGATGGGCAGAATAAGTGACTGTGCAAGGGAAATTTTTGTTTTGAAAGGCAAAAAACTTTGTAAGGCTTTTAGAGAGTGCAAGGAAAAGTGGATCTTACGACTGATTTCACTGACATTCGCGTTCCATGTAAGATTAGAATCAATTATGACTCCTTAATTCTTTGCAGTGTCAGTGAAAGCAATCGTAACATTGTCCATGGTGATTGAAGGTATAGTTGAGAAATCTAGACAAGCACGAACATAACGACTGCCTATGATCATGGCTTGTGATTTCTTGGGATTAATAAGGAGACCGAATGACTTTGCCCAGTCACTTATTCGACTCAGATCTGTATTGATTGCCCTTACAGCAGAATCAACATCAGAAATGGAAAAATGGCGGTAGATTTGCAGATCATCTGCGTAGAGATGGAATTTTGATGAAATGACTTTGGTAACTGAGTTGATAAAAATCGAAAAAAGAAGAGGAGATAAGACACCACCCTGTGGCACACCTGCAACAAGATCACACCAATGTGAGTGATTCTCATCAAGGCGGACCTGCTGCGAGCGGCCGCGAAGGTAGGACTCAAACCAAGTCAATGCCAAGGGGGATACATTTAGGGATTTGAGGATACCGAGGAGGATATCGAAATCAACAGCGTTAAAGGCATTGCTGAAATCGAGTAGGATAAGTAGGGTAAGAGATTTATTTTCCATGGCCCAACGAATGTCATCAGTGACCTGAATTAAAGATGAAACAGTGCTGTGGCCAGGGCGGAAGCCGGACTGGAATGGAGTGATCACCTTATTTTCGGAAAGGAATGCTGACAATTGTTTATGTACAATGTGTTCGAGAACTTTCGAAAGAAAAGGCAGGATCGAAATAGGGCGGACATGGGTGACGGCAGTAGGATTAGGGATTTTAGGTAAGGGGATAACGTGCGCACGTTTCCAGGCTACAGGGAAGGTACCAGAGGAAAGTGAGTGGTTAAAAATGTGTGTGAGAGTGGGCAGTAGGTAAGGTAATATTATAACGATCATTCTTGAGCACAAATTTTTTTAAATAGTCCACCGGCACATTAATATCTGAAAAGAGCTTTATCCGTGTAACATTTATAAAAAAGGATATATAATTTGCAGCACAAAGTTTAATAAAAGCAGGCTTTTGTTGAGCACGGTTCATCGGATTTAAGCCGTTACGAGAGATTTCGACCGATAAACGAACAGACTTTTTGGGTTCTGCTAAAACGGCTAAATAAATCTTGGCCAGGATTATAATCTTACAAGTACTTTTTTTTTCATTGGTGATCGAACTTAAATTTAACCAAAATGTCACCTTGTGGCAAGAGAAGACGAGGTCGATGATGTAAGCACAATAACCTGACTCTTCATAAGATATTGCTAGAACACATCACAGCAGGATCGGTAATGTTTCGCGGCAGATTTTATATGAAGAGTGGTCGCTAGCTAGGTGGATTCTAAAGGGGTCCTACCAGCAAGTGGATTTAGAGCACTCGGATTAGTCGCCTTTTACGACACGGTTATCCAGGGGCTTTCTAAGCCGACAGCACGCGAGCGTAATTACAATTGGATTACACATTCATCAAAATTAGAATGTCCGATCAAATACCGCTTAATAGTCAGTAGTTGTACTCGTATGTCTACATTAATATAATATAGATGCGAAATATTGAACAAAAGTAGTTATTTAAAAGAAGTCCCTTTTTAAAGAGATTCATATTGAGAAAATAATTGAATAAGAGTAAATTACACTACGAAATAAAATATTTCCAAATAATTATGATAATTTTCATTTAGTTAAATTTCAATGTTGTAAAGCATGAAGATAGGTTGAGCTGAAATTTTAGATACAACTGGAATACATACATAACTTCACGCCTGTACCTCTTATGGGGTAGGCAGAACACCAGAGGTTATAAAACCATCTGATGTCAAGTTTGACAAATTGGGAGGCAATATAATGATGGATAGAGACTATTGCATGGACAGAGGGTAAGCCTGTCACCCACAGAAAAACCTCTGCAATACACAGGATAAATGACATTCCAATATTTCTGCGTAATCGGGAGTCCTCTGTGAATCATTAGTCGAGTTTTCTTTCACCTGTAGTGTGAACGGCGTGTACCAAATGGCTGAGTCAATTTGTTAAAAGAACTTTTCTGATTTAACTCGAGTCTGTGTGTATACTAGGATACCTTTACTAGATTAAGTTTTAGGTTAGGCTGGGCGGAGGGTGGGATGAAGAAGGAGATGCCTTCTCCCTGTCGATAGCCAGCCGTGGCGGGTGAGGGGACCTACTGCGGCTATACAGGCTATGAGTGGGGAAATGGCCGCGTGTACTGGGCCATTTTCTACGTGGGTGGCGCACGGCTCAGGCAGAGCGCAATCCGCCGGGGCTCGCGGGCAATGCCACTGGCGATACCGTGCGCCCTAGTTATAGCAGGGGAGGTACAACTGGAGGTTTTTAGTGGGTCGGTTTGGCCTTCTGCCGGATCATCCCCACAGTTCCGCCTTAGGCGGTCGGGGACGTGACAGCACGTTTTCCTCCAGACAAAAAAAAGGATACCTTTACTAGCACAGTCTTGTCTCTATCATCAGCACAGCTCTATAATCCACCAAGCTGGCCCAGTGCTAGTTGGTAAATGTTAGAATTTTCAGGGTGGCGAAAGGACTTCTGGCTAACTGCTGAACGTACCTAACCTCACAAACATGGAAGCGGTCGTAAAAAATGAATGATCAGTGACAGTTACCCAACCTGTGTACCGATTACACAGGCGCTACTATGCAACGACTGCAACCATTGTTGTCATAACACTAGCTTATTTAAGCTAACTTTAAGGCTGAATTTAAGGTATCTATGTCAGCTTGGACAATCAATTTATTTTGCACACTTCTGGACGGAGGCCTCCCCCTGGATTCTTCATATAGCCCGGATCTGCGCCGCCCTCATCCAGCGTTTGCCCTTCACAATTTGTATAATAATACCTACTGTGAATAAAAGTTTTCATTTTTCGTTTTCTTTTAGCTAGAAAAGACTAATTTACTACTTCTTTACGATAAACAATTTAAATTAGCTAAATTTTCAGCTCATATTTCAGTTCAAATATTCACTTTGTTTATTCGTAAAACGATCAGTAAATTCATCAATTACCTTAATCCAAACACTTCGCTAACGGTTTTGACATTTACAAACAAAAGTACAAAGTAGCGTTACGTAATGTAACAATAAGCTTTTATGTGCTCTAAGTGTAAAGCCCTAGGACTGAAATTGCCACGTTTTTAATCCATTTCCATTAATTCGATACATTTTTAAAGTAAACAGTCGTAACAGTAATGGCTTAGAGCGGTTTTAGCTGACCTGGGTCAATAACATTAGCATTGTTGAGTAGTAGCGATGTAGTGTTGAAACAGAATTTTATAGTTACCTGATTTATTTGTGTTGTGTTCTATTTTTAAAACCAAAGCCCATACAAAAGAGGTTGTTTGAAAATAATCATAACCTCTGTGGAATAAATAAGTACAAGCAAGTAGCAATTGTGAAAGGATTCTTTAAGTAGGCTGTATAACGATGAAATTAATTAGCAATGAAAATGAAATGGATGTGAATGATGGTGCAAAGAAATAACTGCGAATAAACTCGCCTCGTACAATCGAAACCTCAAAAGTCCAGGAACCACAGTATCCTTGGATTGAAATCAGTTTATCTAGACTTGCCTACACAAATTTTCCTCTTACTCATCACAAACACAAACACAATATAATAAATAAATTATATAATATAATACAAAATAGGAAAAATGAGAATTAATTTAGCTAGAACGAAAATATAACGACGAGTTACTTGAATTTAAAACGGCGAAGTGAAGGAGGGAACGACAAAGTGTTACGACAAACAACACTATTTAATATCAAGTGTTGCCTGTGGAAAATTAAAACTACTAAATATTCAAACCTAAACAGACTTTTTTAAATATCATAATAGGTCGCTCTATAAATAAGTAACTCTATGCGGTGAACAAAGTTGGGTCATGAACAAGTGAAACGTAGAGTTAAGAATTAATAGAGTATACAACGAAATACAAGACAAAAACTTTTTTTGGTAGGTGTAGTTGGTACTTCTTTATTTTATAAACAAGGCTGTTTTTTATTTGGGCCCGCGTCTGTTGAGGGTTTATAGAGTAGGTCAAAATGAACCATTTCAACTATAGAACCATTCTTCCAGAATTAGGAGGGGTGGTTTTATAGTGAAAATGTTTCGTTTCAGAGATGTTAAATTGGGATCGAATTTTCAAAAGCCTATTAACTAATATAACGCTTTATCAATAACATGGTGTCATACCTGTTACCGGGTAACAGTCAAATAACAGTGAGAGTTTCTGATCTAGTTCGTAAAATGTACTATATTCATTCTATTATATTATTATAAATAGTTAGTATATAATAGAACATAATGATCATCGCGCGCTTTGATTGGTAAGTATGGCAACGTCGCATTTTCCCAAAACGCGATACGCGCGGGGGCGGGCCGCTCGTCGTACGATGACTGCATGCAATGCAACGTCGCTCACTGCTATTGAATAATATAATAAAGGAATGTTCGTATTACCGAATATAACATTTCTGCCGTGTACCTCTTATGTATAACTAATATGAATATATTAGTCACACCTCTAGTTCGTTTTGACCTACTCTACAACCCCTCAACGGATGCTGGTCCAATAACAAATAACCCTGTATAATAGGACTCATCTAATTGGTTAACATCATCATCTTTGGTTACAAGAAGGTTTTAAGTGCTTTTCTGTTTGTATTACTATCAAAAATACCTTAGCTAAACTTCCCAAAGGGAACCAAATTACAGAAAGCCTCATTTACGAAATGCACAATATGGGTTCCTCTAAAAGCATTGCCAGAACTGCTATAAATGTGACAACATCAATGATAGTCACATACATTAAAAGTACCGTTACCTTTTATTTGGAATATCAAATGAGCAATACCGTAACGAACACCGCAGCCAGGTTCGGCGTCACATGAAAGGCACTTTAGCCAATAAGCTTGACACATAGACTACATTGAAGTAGGTACTCCAAAAATGAAACAGAGAAAAAAATTGATTTCGGTTTTTTGTGCAGAATAAGCTTGAAAACTACCACATCAATTATAAAACTTATAACATTGTCAGTAAGCTACATTTTCTTGGAGTTAAGAACAATAAATCTTTCAGATTCCTACAATAAAACAATAATAAGAAAAATTATATCTCCTAAAACAAAGCGATGTTCCGAAAATCCAATCATTATCTTGTATCGTAATTGTGTAATAACTTATATCCCAAACTCAAGCAACAACAAATAAATCAATGTAGCGTTAAACTTTGTCCAAAGTTCTGCTTAAACTCGGATTAAATATCTTCCACCAAAACTCGAGCAAGTATTTAATAATTCACTTCGAGTAATCGAGTTTCGGAGCAAGTGGTTTGTTCCAAAAATTTACCAGTACTCGGATTATAAAACGATAAATCATAACGCCCAATCTTTTTCTGTTCCCTTGGTAACTGGTTTTTAAGGTTCCGTAATTCAAAAGAAATAAACGTAACCCTAAATCCATAGGGTTACTTTTCGTGATGGCTTCCGTTGTATATCATACGAGGAGTAACAGATCAAAGTGTATTAACTCCACCAACCGAAAAAAATAGTACGGAACGGTTTTTTTTTCTCTATAACAAACCTTTAAAATCATGTCAAAGTATGATTATGACGCATTAAACTACTTTCGACGTTATAAGCTCAGCATGCCGCACCGCTGTCTTATCACGTAACTTGCAAGAGCAACGCGATGGCATGAATTGAGCAAGATTTGCCAAAAATAACTTATTCGTATTACGTTACAGCAAAAACAAAGCCATAACAATCCGACGACTGCCTCTATCGTACAATCGATGTACTAAAAGTGCATATATAATCCCTTTGACTTTCATACGTTTCGTGTGTACTTTTCTGCGAAATATTAAAAGCAAACATCTGTTTCACATTTTATTAGTTTCTTTTTTACTACCAAATTGTTTTTGGCGCTAGTATCGTAGCAATCAATGCATTCTGCGATCAACGAACGATTGAACAGCTATCGCTTACATAATACGATGTAAAGCAATAGATCGTGCGTCCATGGCGTGATGACTGCGCCAATATAGCTGATCGCTAATATTTACGTGATAAGGCAGCGGATGTGTTCACACAGCCGCCGCCGCCGCTACCGCCATCGCCGCCTTTACCAACCGTCGCGTATACGCAGTCTCTGAAGCCGCCCCCGTGTTGACCAGAGCGCCCACCCGAACTCAACGAGCGCGCGCATATAGTATCGGCCCGCAGTGCGAGGCTAGGCCATAGAGAAACATAAATATACTGCTTCTCACGAACTTACAGTACAAATAAAGAAAAAAAATCTGGGAATTGTAACTTAATTTACTTGCGGAAGCCTCGTTGCGCGGGTCCGACTTGCAATTTATCGTCTTTCTTAGAAATATCGTGACCGAGATACATTTGTCGCTAGCGCGCTATGAAACGAGCAACGATCATAATATAATGGCGATTAGTGTTGTCTAACTTATCACGATTAATCTATATCTATCTATACTTATAATAAATCTGTAGAGAGGTCAATTCTGTACATGAAATATTTTTTCAAAATAACTATCAGGGGGTGATTAGTGATCGATACTGATGCCAAAAATGCAATCAGTAAAAATTTTGTCTGTCTGTCTGTCTGTCTGTATGTTCCTTATAGAAACAAAAACTACTCGACGGATTTTAACGAAACTTAGTAAAATTATTCTCCATACTCCTGGGCAGGTTATAGTATACTTATTATCACGCTACAATCAATAAGAGCAGAGCAGTAAAGGGAAATGTTGGAAAAACGGGAGAAGTTACTTCATTTTTTAAGCTTCCGTCGCGTGTGCAGCCTTAATGGTTAAAGCTACATAGAAATCCTGTATGACAGAAATATTCTTCATAAAATTATATAAAAAATATCCCAAAACAGTAAATATCTATATTTTATGGTTGACTCACAATAACACGTGTAAATCCCGATAGCTTAGCAGTTCGGAACTTTCTGATTATATTTGTTTACTCTTACGTTTATAATACTCTCACTCATCCCTAATTAAAAAAAATTAACATTATTACCTATTCAATAAAAAAAGAATCGTAGAAATCGGTATAGAAACACCAAACTTATACATGAAATACGCTAATAAATAACCCATCGCGCGTAAATACTGAATGATATAGGGATTATTTTCGCGTAACGGTTACCGCGCTCGACGCGGCTCGCGGCGGTAAGGTATAAAAAGGCGGGAGGCGAGCGCAAGCTTTTGCGCGATTTAATATAGGTAGGTTTAACATAGGAAGGAACAAGCGTTACATTACCTGTCAAATTTCCCCAACCAATTTTAACTTATTATCAAGGGCATAGAGTTCAAATTCAAGTAAAAAAAATTGACAGATTTGTAACGCTTGATGTACTGCCTTCTGTACATACAGAGATAAAATGGAAATCAAGGTTTTGTTTATTTCATGATCGTTTCTGCCTCTTGGAAGTCAGAAACCGTAGATTTCTTCGGAATAAAAAGTAACGTATGTGTTAACTACTATACAAAATTACATTAATATTGGCTTAGCCGTTTGGCAGTGAAAAGCAACCATACATAACTATAGGTAGTATTGTATGTACACTGATAATGGCTGAATGGATGGATTTTTGCTATTCTTTCGCAAAAACTACTTAGCTTTACCTAGAATAACAATAAGCTAAGTATAATTAATGAAGATATTGCATGAATTAAGTAAAATTGAAGGCATTAAATAAAACACTTTTTAACCGGATTAATGGCGTATAATATATATTTTACATTTTAACTCGACGTTTCGGTGTCTTTGCAGACCCCGTGGTCACGAGCGACTGTTAAAATTTTAAATGTAAATATACGTGATAAATCCGGTTAAAAAGTGTTTTATTTAATAGTCATAAATCAGGGGTATAATATCAAACGCGGCAAAGTCCAGTTAGAGTAATTTTGCATAATTTACAAAAAACGTCTCAAATTCAGATATATTATTTATTTTATGATGTAGTATTTTTTGTTACTTTTATATTTCATTTAGTATATTTTTAAGCTATATTTCAATGTTAAAACAAACCTATTTAATTAAAATCTTAAATATTGTGACGGACTTTGCCACCTTTGTTAGTAAAGAATGGACTTTCCAGTTTTTGTTATGAATGGTTACGGACTTTGCCATATTTGTTACAATTACATTTATATAGATAACTGAAATAATTAATCAGGGTTGTGAAAACAAAATTACAAAAATAATTTTAATGTTTATTAAAAGCAATCAAATAAAATATTTTAAGAATAAGAGCATTTTAAATCATGAGATTAGTATTTTCAATGCGAAATTCACAATAATTGTTTTCGTCAGAGTCTAAATTAGTACCATCTGCACTATTTTGATAAATTATAGTTTTATAATAATTAAGTTCATGAATATTTTGCCACTCCGGTCCATAATGTTTAGAAAGTAAAGTAGCGACGTCTTGAATTTTCTGGGGTTTTAGACTGATTCCTGATTTAATGTAGGTACTTACGTACTTGAGAATCAAAAACATTGAGCACAGCCCTAGAGTAAATTACTACAGACCTGCGTTTCTTTGCTTGATTTTGCTTCCAGTTTTCGGGATTAGCAGTTCGTTTTCTGGCTTTATTTTTAGGCACAACTGTAGGCCGGCGCTCCATTATAGTTATTTCACTTATTTTCATTTAAAACAAAACGTTTAAACACTTCTAAATTAGAAAAAAATAAGACATGCACCGAGTAGTTTCGTTAGAAGCGGCCATTGAAACTGCTCGTCTCTGATTGGTCAAAATGGACTATGCTACTTTTGTTATGGCGCTCCGGGACTTTACTGAGTTTGTTATATAAACGTCACTTTATAACTAGAAATCTACGGGATTTTGCCGGTTTTGTTAAAATCTCTCAATGTGGTCTAAAAAATGAAAATGTTGCTGTAATAAAAAAAACATAATCGATGTTTTGCATTATAAGGGACTTTGCCGCCTTTGTTATTATACCCCTGAAATAATAGTTAGCGCGAAAACTTAAGACAATATTAAAATTTAAGGCACTTTGGCACCCGATTTGTTTATAACGCTATGTGCCTTTGTAATGTACCTAATAGATAGTTACCTACCTATGATTGTGGTAAGGAGTTATACATATTATATGGGCGAAGATTCTTCATTTTTATTTTTGTTATTAAAGATAGTTAGGACCTTGGAGAAGAAAATAACCTACTCGAAATACTAATTCAATACAGACGAAGTCGCGGGCATCATCTATGTAATATACCTACCTACCTATACTTTTTCACAAATCATAGGTGAAACTGCGGATCACTGCTTTCTTGTAACAGTTTTTGAAGTAATTCTGTCTGTTTATCTATCAGTAACGCTTTCACAGCTAAACTACTGAGTCGATTTTGACGAAATTTAGAATAAGGTAAGTTTTAACTTCAAGGAGGATATAATAATAGTATTTATCCAACTCTAATAAACGATATCCACGCAAACGAAGTCGCTAGTATTTAATAAATGGAGAAACATGTCACAACTGAAAATAAAGAATAAGGCCATTCTATTTGTATCATTTAAAAATCTATCTAGCTTAAAACTAAATATATGTCTGTATTTATCTTGATTCTAAAGCTTATATAGGGGGTTTTAACCGACTTAAAAAAGGAGGTTTACAATTCGACCCATTTGTATGTAATATTTTCAGAACTGCCCAGTTTTCGAATATGCTAGTATATATCACCGTCTAAACAAATGTGCCAAACTTCAAAAGAGTAAATATGTATATAAATGAGTATATATGGTTAATTAACGGTAGGTAACGCATTTTTTACAATAATCATGATGTTTATTATTTCTTTGATATTTATCTGTGTTTTTGATATTGTATTGTATTTATGTATTATTACATATATTCTGTATTATTATTTATATATAAATATGCGCCGCACCACCTAGTTACAACATTTATATTATATTACATTTTAGTTATTCTTGTCCATTCTAAGGTTGCTGGAAGAGATAGCTCTTAGCGATAAGGCCGCCCATTGTACCCTATCTTTTTCTGTTTTTATTCTAATTGTATTCTTTTTAATATGTGGTGTGCATGAAAGAGTTTTTGTATTGTATTGTATGTATGTAAGTATGTATGTTTTTGTTTGCATATCTCCGCAACTGCAGGTCCGATTTAAGTTATTTTTTTTAAATATAATGTATTGTCCAACTTAGGGAATACCGTTTTCATCAAAATTGGTTAAGTAGTTTTTGAGATAGGGAATTTCATACAACCAAAGAAAAATATATATCTACCTACAATACCAATATCAGGTACCTTTATGGACTAACCCACATAGTTATTCCAACAACTTGAGTTAAAAATAAATAAAAAAAATCCTAAAAAAATAAAACCGACTTCAAAATTGAACTAAGAAGTGAAAAATAAAAACGATAACTTCTGTCTTAAATAAACTCACTTTAATATACCAACTAAATATTCTTTGAAGGCGGCGCCTGCCCGAATTAAAGTAAGAGCAATGCATTTAAAGCATACCAACCAATCGTTAAAAGGCACCGACTTCAAAAAATACTTAGTTGGTATATCAAAGTGAGTTTATTTAAGACAGAAGTTATACATACATACATAACCTTATTCCTGTTATCCCTATGGGGTAGGCAGAACACCAGACATTATAAAACTATCTGATGCCACGTTTGACAGATTTGGAGGCATTATAATGATGGAGGGAGACTCTTGCACTGACAGGGGGTCAGCCTATCACCCACAAAAACGCCAATAAACCTTTGTCCCTTAACTGACTTTTACAGTGTGCTCGGGAAGAGAAGCTCCTAGTCCAGCATGGAAGTAAACAAAATTTATAGTTTTTATTTTTTACTTATTAGTTCAATTTTGAAGTCGGTTTTATTTTTTTAGAATATTTTTATTAAATAATACACTTTGCAATAGCTAGGCAAGGGAGCTCTCAAAACTGCTTCAATATATTTTCATATATGCTAAAGTAAACAAATACTTTTATTATTTATCAGAATCTTAAAGAGTAATGTTCACGGTCCGTACAGTCTCTGACCTGTCAAACTAATTTTTGTTAAGTATGTGAATATAATATATAAAGATGATATTGTCATTGAAATGCTGCCTATTTATATATAAACTATTGGTGCAAACTTGATTTAATTACTTAGAAACGATATCGGAATTTTCATTTCAAGTGGATGATACTAGTAGTCTATTGAAGTAACTTGAGAAGGTAAAATATTAAAATCCTTGCTGCGGTTTCTAATATAAGTACATAAATGATTTAGAATTAACCGAACATGAATACAATACAAAAAAATCTTTATTGACATTAACTACATATATGTTGTTGTAATACTTTTAATGAGTTGTCAAAGACCTGACAGGTCAGCTATGAACATTACTCTTTTGGATTTTTTTTTTTTTTACAGCACATTTAGAAAACAATTACTAGTGCTGAAAACTAGACTTTATTATTCTTCTTTATTTTTTGATTTGTCCATAAATATTTCTTTTAAATAATAAGTTTATAAACAGCCATTTTTTTCAGCCACAGCCCCAAAGCTTAAAATCTCGTTAAACATCCCAAAAAGCAGCTTGGATGTAAAAAAACCGCAACTTTAGTTTTTTATCCGCTAACCTAAAAACTGTACAAGCGAAATATCCTAAAACCAAGTCAACTGGCAAACATTCGGTCCAACCAGAATATTTTGACACCCACCCATTAATAATTTTAAGCTATTCCCGCGAAAGAAAATGTCTTCTTAAGTTGGATTTTAGGGTGAAGATATATTACTGGACGGAAATTTGGCACCGGATGTAAGGAGGTTCCAACCAGAGCCTTTTTTGGTCAATAGTTGGGTTTGTTTTGATAACGGCCCATATATTCAAGGTATCATAGTTGCTATGATACGGTGAATAGATGGGCCTCAAAAGATTTTACTTACAAATGTTATGAAAGAAGCCTTTTGTACTACGTATTTGTAAGAGAACTGGATGAATATGAGATTGGTAGCTACTTTATGCGCGAATGAACATTTTTTGTGATATAACAAATATCCAATAGCAAAATATATTGTAATATTTGTCTATGATTATGTACGTGACCAACTCATTCTTCTTTTTCTTTACAATGAAAGACCTTGATAGTTCAATGATTACTTAATCATACCTAGCAACAAGGTTTTCGAGATTTTGAAGGCTATAAAATATTTCTAACAATCACAGCATAATATCTAGTCAAAATTAAGTTAATTCAGGAAATGGTGATATGGATTCGAGATATCGCATAGCTATAAGCTTAAGAAATATGTATTTTAGGAATTGGCGGTTATTGTAAGAGTTCACTACTCAAATATCCACCCCCACCAGAATTTAAACCCAGAACCGTTTGCATAGAAGTAAATGTTTACAGCTACACAACTCATCAATATACAACATTTACTTAACCTACAATACTTGCAGCAAAAACTGTTTACATTTTCTTACAGCGCAAAAAGTTTTCTATTAAAAAAAGTTGCGTCCTATAAAACAGCAAAGTTAAACACAGAATTGCAGTCAGCCAATTAACTTGCAGTTCTCGTTATGTAATTGCTAAAGTTTGCAGTCGAGCTACTGTTTGCATACATGGCTGTTTCTGATGCGTTGTGCAGAAAAAAAATGAAACGATGAGTGTAATGGCTTAGGAAAGTTTTCTGCTAAGAGCGGTAAAAGGTTGTTTGTTTTTTCATGTTTTAAGTAAGTTGTTATCTGCCTTTGAACAAGTAGGTATGCGTATTTTATGTTTGTATTTCGCAGATCCTTTTTCTGAAATTTTCTTTTAATGGACCGATCGTCGTCTAAAGTGTTTTTGGTGGGCATAACTATCTAGCATGACGAGAACCTCTTGAAGGCCGAGACCGAACAACAACGCAAGTACTTCTTTGATCCCAGCCACTTTGGTAAAACACATTGAAAGGCTTGGATTCGCTTCCAGCACGTTAGTATCAAGCCAAAAGCGGTTTTGCTCGTAACTACCCGAATCGTTCGTCGGTTCTTCGTCTCTTCTGCTCCAATCCCCGACTGTTCAGATTGTCGGGTTTTTTCCGCCAAAGGCTTTTTCTAGCTTTAAGGATACCTAATAATAATATCTAAGAGCCCCAACACGGATGCATATTATATAATAGTTAAGTGAAATACAAAATAAAATCATATTTTAAGAATGATAACATGCAACAAAACTGTTGAAAATTTCTCATATATCTTAAAAATCGGATATCCCGAAACGAGTAGGTTTCGGAGATAAAATAACAGGACTAAATTAGTTCTTCTTTTACCCCCCCCCCCCCCCGCACAATTAATAATTAATCAATTAACAATTGTTAATTGAAAATAAATCAACCGTTAACTGTGCGTTTTTCAATTAACAACTAATTAATTATTAATTGTTCCTGCAATTAAATTTAAACTTATTTAGATTACATTTTAATTCCATGAGGTATAAGTTTATCGTATAAGGAGTATAAAAGGCAAGTTATAAGAATTAATATTTGGCATTTCGATTCAGTGTAAGCGTTACTAGACAGACAACAAAATCATCCTAGATAACATAGGTAAAAAATAGGAACTCAACGAAATCAACGTAGGTAATATAGGTAATCATATATGTTGATAACAAACTCAACAATTTTTAATTAAATATTTAAATAACATGAACTATTTTTTTTTAAATTCAAATTGCATTTTAGTACTATTATTTTTTCAAACATGTATACATTTCATTACACGTGACTGTAACTGGCCTTTAGTGTGCGCGAGAGCTTACAACTATGTCAAACGCGGATAAAAAACGGACGTTTATTTAACTTTGGATTGAAATATTTGTACTTGTGTCCAATTTAGGAAGCAACTTTTTTACCTCAGATAACAATACATTTACAAAATAATAAATTGCAAAAGCTGTACTTATGCCTTTTTTAAATTTTTTCATCCTCTAGTGAAAATTACCAGATAACATTCATAAATCGAAATCAACGATTTGTCTTTTAACATGACAAAATTTAAATAAATTGATTGTAATATGCAATTAAGAGATTAATTACAATTACATTAATTGTGATTCAATTAATTGCAATTAATGTCTTAATCAATTACTAAAATGATTAAATTATTAATTGATTAATTTATTTATTTACCCTTTATTATACATAAAAACAAATCCAGAATAAAAAAAGCACACACAAATAAAAGAACACATTATGTATAAAGGGCGGCCTTATCGCTAGAACAGTTACGAAATTAGGAAAATATTGACTTTCAATATATTTTATTTACCCCAATAGCCATAAATATCCGTAACACGTCGCAGGCAACTTACAAAACTCAGCACACTAGAGCCCGTCATTTTCAAAACTTCCAGTTCGAAAGCGACTCTTTTTACACGTTATCGTCCATTGCCGACCCCGGTCACTGCGTGACAGTTGACACTTTGACAAGGGTGCAATGTATCTTAAAGAACTGGGACATTTTTGCGACACAATTCAATGTGTATTTTTAAACTGTGAAACATGGAATTTTGCAGTGGATTTTTTGTTAAGACAGGAAATTGTAGAGTTATATTTTTACTTTATTTGTTATGGTTTAAATAAAGTGAACGTTGAACAATTTAATTCAAATAAATTATTAACTGCAGTTTTAAATTGTAAACAAAAGCTCTATGATTTTTCATATTGTGCGTCGGTTGTAGAAATTCGCTGTACCTTTGTTTGCTAAAGTCGCACTATGTACCTACATTTTAGCAAGGATTTACATTTTAACTTCCATATTGTAAAATAGCCGAAAACGTGTAGTGTTAATGTTTATAAATATGTACATACATACATATCGCCACTCCTGTACCCCTAATAGGGTAGGCAGAACACCAGACATTATAAAACTATCTGATGTCACGTTTGACAGATTTGGAGGCATTATAATGATGAAGAGAGATTACTGCAGTGACAAGGGGTCAGCGTATCGCCTACAAAAAAATCTCCAGTGAAACCTCTGTCCCTTAACCCGTCTTAATTGACTTTTACAGTATGCCCAGGAAGAGAAGCAGCTGGCACAATATATGTTTTTCCTTCGCTCCCAGTCCAGCATGTATATGTATTGGTACTTTGTATAGGTACTTTATGTACTAAGTTTACAGATTTCAATTTCATTTTTAACCAACATCAAAGACTCATCTTAAAGTCATTTTCGATAATTACACTACAACATAAAAAAAAAACAAGTTTCTACATAAAATTCGAGGTGCATTTTGAAATGAGACTTCAAATATTAAAATGAAAATTCATGTATTCAACTTGGGAAGTATATCAAAGTGAAGTAATAAAAATATCATTTTTACCTTATTTATTACAGGAAAAAGGTGAGTGGAAGACCGTTGAGCTCCTGGAAAGAAAGAACATAGTTGATTATTAGTTTCCTGAACCAATATATTTATTCAAAGGTATTTCTTCAGCGTTTATAAACAGTATTAGAATCAACTTAAAATTATTTGAAAATTAGGCCAAAAAAGAAAAACACGATTAGAATAGAAAAAAGAAAACAATAATACTTATTAAAATAATTGAATTTCAAATTTAGTTAAGTGTAAATTGTAAGAACCATACAAAAATTATTGAAATATTGAAAATTAATTAAATACAAAGTATAATTCAGCAAAATATATAACACTTTCGAAAAAAACACATACAAGAATAATTACAATGATTAGAGAATTATAAAATTAAAAATATATTCTCATGAGAGAAAATCAAGAAGACATTTTTAACAGAAAAAAAAATACAATGAAAGTACAGAAATACAGAATAAGTACAGAATAATTTACAGAAATAACATAAACATGAATTCAATGGAAACGGAAAGATACTATTAAAAAGTCATAATGAGTTAAAGACAAAATAATGAAAAAGGAATAAAATTTTTATTTAGCAAATAATAATTGAAAAAACAAAACAAAATGATATGATATTTGGAAATGTGAGAGAAAAAAAGAATCAAAATTACATTAACCATATCCTAAATGGGTTTAGATTTATCCATTTGTGTGGGTGTATGTGTATATCTGAGTGTGCGTGTTTTATGTGTCTGAGAGTGAGTTAATGCTTTAACGAATGCCTAATAATTTGGTTTTAAAAAGTTGTTCTTGAGTGGAAAAATACGTCGATTAAGGAATAATGCTTATTATATAGACGGAAAATGCGACAGATCACAGCGTTGTTGATCTTGCAGAGTTGTAGCTTGCGGCACGTGTAGGAGAGCAGTATGGCGAGTTCGGCATGAAGGCTCAGAGAGCTGAATGGCATGCAGCAGCGACAAGCAGTCGCGCGCGCCATGCAGGATGTCGTGCAGCAACACCATGTCCGCCTGCTTTCGCCGTGCTTCCAGTGAGAAAATGCTAAATCCATTCAAGAGTTCCGGATATGCAGTGCTGTTAATGTGCTCTTTGAAATTTAAGAAACGCAGAAATTTGCCCTGGCTTTGCTCTATTCGATGAATATAAATAGTGTACTGGGGACACCATATAGGACTGCCATATTCCAGGATACTTCTCACATAAGAGAGGCTGCACAAGATTTCTCGGCTATATCGTTACACTCGTCATTATAATAAAATTTACTTGCGTAGCCAGAATTTTTATCTTTAAGTTTTTAACGTAAAACCAAACTTTTTTTGGGTCTTGTTTGATTGACGATTGAATATTCTTAATATATGCGACAAAACATTTTGTTTTGGATGTTCTTCTGTCTCGCGCGCAATATTTGGAATTCGTCATATTCTCGAGGATTATTGTGACGTTTCCAACGACGATGCAACTTTTTCTTTTCTTGTATTATTTTTTCAATGCTGGGTTGAACCATATTAGATAACTATTACGCGTTGATTGAACAGTACTAACAGGTACAAACTTTTTGATGCATTCGTTGAGTTTATCGTAAAATATATCTAGCATTTCGTTAACATTATTGGTTGTTAAAATAGTTTGCCATTGGATACTTTTTAAGAATTCGTTAATACCCAAATATACACACCGGCACAATTAGCGGAACAGAAAAAAAGCAGGATTTTAAAATCTTTTACTTAAGGAACTGGCCAGTTATGATATTTTCGAAACAGATCGATAGGAGACAGCGAATATGGAGACGCAAAATAGAACGCCACATACAGTCTAATTTTGATAATTTAATAGTTAGCACTATGAACTTTTTTATTATAATTTTGTGAGAACGGGAATAACAAGATCTGAGGCATCAATATTAAAATGATACTTATCAGGGGAAGGGGATCCGAGCTCACACATAAATCAAGCGGAAAGTCTGTGAAAATTAGATCCAAAATATTTCCACCACAATTTTTTTTAAATATTTGTTGAGTGAGGCCCATCATGCTGCAAGTATCTATTAATACTGTTGACAGCTCTTGCAACTCAATAGAGCCACGTTTGACATATGTTGCCCCCGATACCGCACCACTTTATATTAGGTAGGTTAAAGTATCCTGCAAATAGAAAAAATTCGTCAGATTGAAGGCTGTATATGTTATTCAACATTGATATTAAGGACTTTAACTGCGCTATTTGGTACGTATTTGGCAGAATATACACTAATCCTATGTGTAGTGAACGCGGTGAACGGGGCCCTAGGACTCGCGCCGGTACGGTCACCCAGACACACTCAATATCCCTATTTTTCCATTTGGACCGCTCAACGCCATGTAAATGCTATGATAGACCGATTATTAAAATAAATAAATTACCGTAATGCAAACAGTAACAAATAAATTACCGTAATTTATTAATTTTCAAAAAAAAAAAAATTAAATTAGTATATATAGCAATCTATCTTCATCCACATAATACTGGGTCACTTTCGAAATTCGAGGACGTGATAGTTTGAGACCATATAAGAAGAGAAAAAATTAAATAAGATATATCTAATAATAACAATATTACCTAATATCACAACCGCCACCGAGATAAGCGTAGAGAGCAATGTTTGTTAACATTTTTAATGAACTTCTTATAAAAAATTTATACTGTATATCCAACAAAGAGGTATTAATCGTGATTCGGGTCACTGCAAAAGGATTAGTATACTTGCTACACCCTATAAAAAGGGTACCACAGGCAGCAGATCGTCAGTAACAAACAGATGTTTGAGATCGTAAATCGCAGTTGCTAAGGAGTCTATTCTAAAACTTACTTACTTAGAACTCTACTAAAGATGCCCAATTTGTGTTTCTTGAAGAACTATCGAGAATGTATGGATAACGTTACAGATAAATAAACTTCAATAATTTACCTATTACCTACTGACTATAGGTTTCAGGGCCTGTATTTTTTATATTATTTTGAAAAAAGAACGTAATTTTGTTCACATTATACTAGTAGTTGTTTGCCGTTTTACTTGAGTAAATTTTGATCCCGTAAGCTTTCTTCGTAAATGATTATAGCAGTTAAAATATAACGTTTATACCTAGTCGCAAACATGTAGAAAATGTCAGAAGCCATTTTGTTGCCTAAAAAATTTCACATACACCAACCATCACTGGGCCAGCTTATAGCCCTAAATTGGCCTTCACCCATAGGAAAGACTCAATGCCCAACCTTTGGCTCATTCAAAATGGTATTTGAACATATTTCTTGTTAATAAATTTAGTGTCTAAAATACTTGCTCGGATGTCAAAACAATTCACGGCTTTAATTAAAAACACATAAGTGCTCTTTTAAGATAACCCTAAATACATCATCCTTTTGTAAGTAAACCCCTAAGAAGCCTAAGTGCCAAGTCTGACATGTAACAAGCGTATTATGTGGATTTAATTAAAACTTCGTATCTCATTCGCAACGTGACGCGCCGCATTTGGTGGATAGGGGGCTCTTACGTGCTATTTCATCTTTAATCTCACTGGAAACTTTGAATTACACACTTAAGAGTTAATAGCTTGGTGTCATATTTCCATGTATAGAAAAAAAATAGTAAAAGATTAACAGAATCCTTGTTAAGTTCATTTAATGGAATCAGACGTTACATACAGATATCTAAGGCATAGCTCTTGTTTAAAATAAAATAAAAAAAACTTTTTCAAGAGATTTCAATTTCTCCGGTTTAATCTCGAAAACCGGAATTGATAAAAAATTTACTCAAGTAAACCGCGCACGGATGCCAGTATTACAACATTTATAAAAAACGGTCTTTTTTATATGACGGTCTGTTTTCTAAATAAAATAAATAATTAAATAATATTTTATTAATTTTAATAAAAAAAATAAAATAATAATTGCTTGGTGGTAGGATCCCTTCTGGGTCCGCCTGGCTAGCGACCACCCTTTATATAAAGTCTGCCGCCAAATGTTACCGCTCCGGCGGTAATGTGTTCCGGCAATATTGTATAAAGAGCCAGTTCCTTCCTAAACCCGTGTGCTTTCATCTTCGACCTCATCGTCACTTACCATCAGGTGAGATTGAGGCCAAACGCGGGTTTAGTCACTTATAAAAAAAAAATATAAAAAAAAAAAATAGATACAAACCCTGAAACCTATAGTCAGTTTCAGATTTACGTATTCAATATGTATTTTTTTTTACATTACTTTATACGTTTATTTATATGTTACGTGTTTACCCATAGCATAGTCGTAAGTTCTTCACGAAACTTTTGGGCTAGTTCTTAGTAGGTAAGTTTCAGAACAGACGCCTTCGCAACTGCGATTTACGATCTTAAACGTCTGTTTGTTACTGATCTGCTGCCTGTAGCAGTCTGTAGCAAGGATGCTATACCCTGGCAAATAATTCAATACAGTAAAATGACTGCGCCCACTTAGAGAAGACAAAAAATAGTGATGAGGTTTAAGTGAATGAATTTTTTTTTAAAGGTAATAATATAGTAATATTTAGAAAAAAAAATCGACCAACAACATACTTTTTTATGATTTTTATGAGAAAACTTTAATGGAGAAGACGATACGAAATTGTATAGTACGTGGAACCCAGTGGTTACGACTGTCGTTAAACGAAAAATTAACAATAGTGGTGTGCCCGGTCAAAACCGGTCAAAACCAAAGGCGCCGTGCCGTTTCACGGCATACGGCACGCCGAGCACGGCGCACCGCTCAGTGCTCTTAGAATTATCTCCATTAAATTCAATTCAAATACTTTATTACCATTTGCATAGAATGGAGAAATATTAACATACAATAATATACAAAATACCATTTAATTTGCAATTTGGGCGGCCTTATCGCTTCTAAGCGATCTCTACCAGGCAACCCTATCTTAAATGAAATCATGTGAATTAAAATAAAAAACATGAAAATGGCATAAATAATTTTTTTTATAAATACTACTAATTAACATAAATAAACAGGTATAGTAATATAATATAAAATACTATAGAATTTAATAATACATTAAATTAACATAAATATATAAATAGACAGAATAATATATACAGCATGTAGGTAAAGAAATATATATTCTATTTGATATGAAACAAGGGTGAGAGATAGAAGTTTTTCAAATTAAATTTAAAGGAAACTATTGTTCCATCCATCATGGTTCATTATAGAAAAGTATGCCGTATAACGGCGCGGCGTAGTGCTGTACGGTGCAAATCAATGCTTTTCTATAATGAACCATGATGTAGATAATTTTAAGAGCAAATATGAAGCGCTGAGCGGTGCGCCGTGCACGACACCGTGGAACGGTGCGGCGCGGCGGCGCGCCGCGCCGTGCCGAAAAAATAGATCTACGCCCTGAGCGTGCTTTGCAAAAGTGACAATAATGTGAGTTCCAGTAGTAGCAGATCAAAACGAACAAGAAAGAGGGTAGATCGTTTTGTCTGCCTCTTACTGTCATCGCCACCTAGCTACATCTGCCGGTCCGCGATCATGGTGCTTGTAAGAGCATCGAAATATCGGACGCGCGAAATAAAGAATCCCGAAGGTAATAATCCTGTGAATTCATTAAATTATAGTAAAAATAATCACGATAGTTTAAAACAGTTATTATTATATACTGCTTTAAAATTTTATGCAAAACGAATGACAAAGATTAATTCATTATTAATCATCCTCATTCAGTACGAAGTTTTTAACTGGTATCATTATTTTTCTTTTTGACATTTCAAACAAACAGTTTATTGCATTGAATTAATTGCCAGGGTATATCCAGGGTAATCCTTTTGCAGTGACCCGAATCAAGATTATTACGTGTTTGTTGACTATTTTAGTGTTACACAGGGTGCAAATTTTTATGAGAAGGTCATTAAAACAATTTAATTTTTAAAACATCAATTTTTATATTGTATGTTTTAAAAATATTACTATATTTTATGATTCGATAATTATACTATATGGAAAATACATTTATTTACAATTTAGTGTCTTTAAAATATTAATCGATGGTGTAGTAGTAGATAAATTTAAGACGAGTTTATTTATTCACACTTTATTGCACACATTACAAAGGGAGAAAAAACATACAATGATAACGCAAACTTAAGAATATTACAATGTGCGGCCTTATCTTAAATAGAGTTCTTAGTTAGTAAATTTCAGAAAAAATGCCTTTAGTAACTGTAATTTACGATATAAACTGACATCGGTAAGTTACTGATCATGTAGGTACATCCTGTATCACCATGTAGTAAGGATACTGATCCTTTTGCAGTGACCCGAATCACGATTAATACGTGTTTGTTTGACGAATTGTTTACTCGAGTGATAAAGAGCCTTGTCAGCAATGTTAATCGACTTGCTACGAATGTCTGGTCAAATTAGTTAAGAGATAATATTGTTTTTACGTTCTCTAATGGATTCTGGAACTCTGTGGAGGATTTTTACTAATGATAGTTTTTACCTGGAAGGTTTGTGTGTGTGAGTCGTGAAAGTTTTGTTTGCCGCTGAATGATCGACGATCTTTAAGGCATCACCTTAGTGGTCCTATAGCAATAAATTAAAGATCGGCGTCCAAAAACATTTATTCTTATTCTAATATTCCTTCGAAATCGCGATTTTCCAAGAAATAAGAAACCAAAGGCCTCACCCAAAATTATCTTTGCTTACTTTTTTACCACGAAATAGATGCTGCGTGTCACTGAGCTCATAGATTGGCATGATATTTACGTGAATGGCGTGAAATTATGTATGAATTATGTATGGATTTTTTCTAATATTATCTGTAGTTTTTACGGTTCATTACTTTACAGAAACGACGAAATAGGTCACTATGAGACAAGAGATAGAAAAAAGCGATAAGTAATTTTATTTTATTCTTTGTATAAAAAACACATATTAAAACGATAACTTAGAATAAATAGAATAACATTAACTTACAGCTCGCAGAAAATTTCCAAAGAAAAACAAAAGTTTTATTAACTTTCTTAGTATTGAAAAATGAGTACCTACAGTTAAGAGGGAAATTATTCCGTCTAACTTTTGATTATTTTGCATAGAAAGAAGCAAAGTAATGTATATTCATAGTTTTATTATTAAATGTTAATGATGTATAAAATAATAATTAAAATTATTTTTGAAATATTGTCATTTTTTTTTTAAAGATTCATTATACTTTATAAGTTATTAAAGGATAATGAATTGATTTTGAAGTACGCGGCGTCATACCTCTCATATATATTAAATAAATATATACCTATCAGGACCTCTCATATATGCAAAATAGTATAAATAATTATAGATCACATTCTATATTGACGGCTGGCTGGTGTAGCGGTAACATACATTGCCTTCTATGCCAGAGGTCCTGGGTTCGAATCCCGGCGGCGGCGGATATTTGTGTGATGAACACAGATATAAGTCGTCAAGTCATGGATGTTTATATGTTTATTTAAGTTTATTCTAATAAAAAAAAAATGTATTTATTCAATAATGTATGTTTATATATTTCTTAAATATATCAGTTATCTAGTATCCATACCACAAGTTCTTTAAGAACTTAATTTGGGCTAGATAATGTTGTGTGAGTGTCAGAAATATTTATTTATTATTTATATAGGTACCTAATAAGGTAAGTAGGTAAACTTCATTATAGTCTTCCACTTATACAGCCTAATACATTCGCACAAATAAAACCCTATAGGATCCATAACGATACAAAGCTTTTAAGATAAAAAATAATAGGATATCAAGCAACTGAACAGCCCCTTGAGAGGGTCAAACAACGACGTATGACAGTACTTTGACACATACTGTGTAAGGTATTGGATAAAAGGTTTTCGTAATCAAAGAGGCGTGTCAAAGATAAACGATTGATTGTAGTTTCGTACTAGGAATATTTCGATTGAGGCCTTTTCGTTTAATTTTTTTTTAAGCTTTTTCAATACATACTAGATCGCGTTGAACAAAACTGAAGAGTCAATGTCAATATCGTATCCTCTTTGTTGACAGTTGACTGATCGTAGAGATAAAATTCTTGCTGATTGCCATAACCTTCAAATTAATAATATTACATTTCATTGTTTTTTATTCTCCTAGTTTGTTTTGCAGCGTTTTTTCTTTACTTGAAGTATATTAATAATTATTACACGTAGGTACGGTACTGAAATTGGTACTTGAGTTGACACTTGAGTTAGATCAGCGCCATCTAATGTTGAAAAGTTAACTACTTTTTTTTTTATCGTAGACTGAAAACTCCTCATTTGGCCCACGTACGTATCAGCAGTGCGATCACAGAACTTTATCGAATCGTATATTAACGAATGTTTACGAAGGCTCGTATAGTATGGAGACGGTTTTTAAGAAAAAAATGAAATCTATCCATTGCCGCAAGGCCAGCTTAAATAAATGTGTGCCTTGTTAATTTTGAATGTTTGTAAGCATGTTGTACTCATAAATATCTGGAAAATAAAAAATTACAATGTTACTCAAAACTTGCAACCGACTCCATACTATACGAGCATTCGTAAACATTCGTTAATATACGATTCGATAAAGTTCTGTGATCGCACTGCAGAATAGCTTTTTTTATTTTCAACTGACTTCAAAAAAGGAGAAGGTTCTCGATTCGTCGCGTATGTTTTTATGAAGTTTGTGACCTCATAACTTTTAACTGGGTGAACCGATTTTGATGTTTCATATGATAGAGGATACTTACTTATACAGTTGGTCCCATATAAATTGCATTGAAATCGTTTAAGTACTTCATGTTTTTTTTTTTTAATATGTATGAATTCGGAGATCGTTTACCATTACCACCTTCTACTTCAGCCAAAGTTTTGACTGCTGAAGTTTTTAATGCTCTGCATTCGTTGATTATTTAGAGGGATGGGTAAGAATAGATCTACCGTCCTTACATAAGCGTGTCGTACGACTAATGTCTGTGGCTCCTTAATGGCGTTTTGTTCCTTTGTCCACCTCATGCGACGTTCTTCGTCCGATTGCGCGGGTTGTTATTGCCGGTGCCAAGCTCTCTATAGTATGAGACGCATCTCCATTTTATTTATAAAAAAGCTACTTAAAATTTTAATATTTCGTCAAAAATATTTTTTATCGTCCCGTTTCCGCAGCCCTGACTAGGTCGCCATGCAAGGATATTGGAATCGGGAGCTCAAATAAAATACATCTCACTTATTCTGAATCAAATAGTATATTGAATCATATAAAATAAATACATATTGAGGAGATACGTTACACGCTACACCCTGAAGGTACTGTTGGTAAGGCTGGTGGTCGCCCTCCACCGAAATCATCCCAGTCGCAATATCCGCCAAGTGTCGGCTCATTCCACCTAAAAGGCGTGTAGCTTTTCATTTACCCAATAATAATATTATATTAAATTGTTTATTATTCAGGTACAGGTCCCATAGTTACAATTATAATCGTAATCACAGTTCATCTCACAACTAGCGAGTAGACTTAGTTCTGCAGCGTTCGTTAAAGAAAATTCGCTCATGGACTGATGTTAATACAGCGAAGCTGGTATATTTTAGTTATTTTCATATTATAATGTCCTATGGCATCCTACTTTGGGGCAATGCCGCAGATATTGACACGATATTTACACTGCAGAAAAGGGCTATTCGTGGAATGTATAAACTTGGAAACAGAGAATCTCTTCGAGAAAAGTTTAAAGAGATTGGTATCTTGACCCTTGCATCACAATATATTTATGAAAACATTATGTATATTTATAAGAATAGTAATAAATTTAAAACTAGGAAAGATAATCATGATACAAATTACTCTGTAAGGACTAGGAACGACCATAAGTTAGCGTTTCCTAAATTAAGGCTGGCTCAAAGCAGCAAATCATTTATTGGAATGTCAATACGTATATATAACAGAATTCCGAAGTCAATTCAATCCCTGCCATTTAATAAATTTAAATCAATCATTAAAGACACTCTATCTCGAAAAGCTTATTATAAAACTAAAGATTACTAAGATGATAAAAAGGCATGGGATTAAGCACAACAGGATATTTCTAAAAGTTTCTAATTACTTAATAATTTTGTTTACGGCTTGGCTGTGCAGTATACATATGACATACTGGTCACTGTCCCACTCACTTATTTTCTTGTCAAGACAACAGCAAGAACGTCATGCTCCCTCAGGCGGCATGGCTAGTGGTAGCGTCAGCGTCGGGTATCGGGTCACCCTCTTCCCTAAAATATGGTTGAGGAGGGTGTTGGCTGGTGATTGCGTTATACTCGTGAACGGGTGCTACTAGTGGTGCCAGGTCGTTTTGCTAATGATACTATGACTATTTTATTCCATTCTTGTTCAAATACTCTGGTCCCACTCTGTCATGTTCGTATTGTGCATCCATAGCTCATTGCACCTGCTATGTAAGCAATTTGGTTGTGGCATGGCATTGGCTCTCACAATTAGCTGTCTTGTGTTTGCTTTTTTTCATGTCACGGTCAATTTTTACTGTAGCTATTTGTATTAATTTGATAATTCTGACTGAAAAAGAGTGCCAAGAGTTTTTTTCCGCCGGCTTTTTTGTCTTTTGGTCTACTGTAATATCTTATTTAACAACTTTCAACAACTAGTTAATGCCGAAGTATGTGATGACTGACTTCATCAAGTGTTTTGTGAAATTCCTAAGATGAATAAAACTTTTTGAATTTTGAATTTTTAAAAACATTAATTGTATGCTTCAGGGTATGCCTAGTTTCAATATCAGCTTCCGGTTTGTGAAAATTTGGTTCCTTTCTAAACCCGAGTGCTTCCTACTTTGATTTTGTGTTTCATACCAACAGGTGAGCTTGATGTGACATTGCGGTTTTCGTGTCAATAAACAACTATAAAATGTGACATATCATAATGCGCCAAATTCAATATAACGAAAAATAATAAAACAAGAAAGAAAAGAGTATGATATACCATATTTCATGGTTACCAAATAAATGTTAAAAATAGTTTTATGTTATTCACAAATAAAAGTTGAAATATCTCTCCAGCCATAAAAAAAAAAAATCAAAAAGTTTTATTCATCTTAGGAATTTCACAAAACACTTGATGAAGTCAGTCATCACATACTTCGGCTTTAACTAGTTGTTGATAGTTGTTAAATAAGATATTACAGTAGACCAAGAGACAAAAAAAGCCGGCGGAAAAAAACTCTTGGCACTCTTTTTCAGTCATAATTATCAAATTAATACAAATAGGTACAAATTGACCGTGACATGAAAAAAAAACAAACACAAGACAGCTGATTGTGAGAGCCAATGTCATGCCACAACCAAATTGCTTACATAGCAGATGCAATGAGCTATGGATGCACAATACGAACATGACAAACTGGGACCAGAGTATTTGAACAAAAATGGAATAAAATAGTCATAGTATCATTAGCAAAACGACCTGGCACCGCTAGTAGCACCCGTTCACGAGTTAACGCAAGCACCAGCCATCACCCTCCTCAACCATATTTTAGGTAAGAGGGTGACCCGATACCCGACGCTACAACTAGCCATGCCGCCTGAGGGAGCATGACGTTCTTGCTGTTGTCTCGACAAGAAAATAAGTGAGTGGGACAGTCACCAGTATGTCATATATATACTGCACAGCCAAGCCGTAAACAAAATTATTAAGTAAGTAATTAGAAACTTTTATAAATATCCTGTTGTGCTTAATCCCATGCCCTTTTATCATCTAAGTAATCTTTAGTTTTATAATAAGCTTTTCGAGATAGAGTGTTTTTAACGATTGATTTAAATTTATTGAATGGCAGGGATTGAATTGACTTCGGAATTTTGTTATATATACGTATTGACATTCCAATAAATGATTTGCTGCTTTTAGCCAGCCTTAATTTAGGAAACGCTAACTTATGGTCGTTCCTAGTCCTTACAGAGTAATTTGTATCATGATTATCTTTCCTAGTTTTAAATTTATTACTATTCTTATAAATATACATAATGTTTTCATAAATATATTGTGATGCAAGGGTCAAGATACCAATCTCTTTAAACTTTTCTCGAAGAGATTCTCTGTTTCCAAGTTTATACATTCCACGAATAGCCCTTTTCTGCAGTGTAAATATCGTGTCAATATCTGCGGCATTGCCCCAAAGTAGGATGCCATAGGACATTATAATATGAAAATAACTAAAATATACCAGCTTCGCTGTATTAACATCAGTCAATGAGCGAATTTTCTTTACCGCGAACGCTGCAGAACTAAGTCTACTCGCTAGTTGTGAGATATGGGCGCCCCATTGCAATTTAGAATCTAAGGTAATTCTAAGAAAAACAGAGTTATCTACTAGATTCAATCTGTTCCCATTAAGCCGCAGATCAGACTCAACTTGTTTTACATTTGGTGCAGAGAATTTTATACATTTAGTTTTTTTTTATCATTGAACGCTAGATTATTTATATTGAACCACTGAACAACATTTGCGAGAGCATTGTTTACATCGTCGTAGTTTATTTTCTGTCTTATCATTTTAAAAATTAATGATGTGTCGTCAGCAAACAATACAATCTCATGATTATTGCCTACCATATAGGGTAGATCATTTATATAGACTAGAAACAAAAATGGGCCCAGAATTGATCCTTGAGGCACTCCCATTCTCACAACCGACCCAGCCGACCTTTTCCGGTTAACCTCAACCTTCTGAATTCTATCACTTAGATATGAATTCAAAAGTTTGAGGTCAGTGCCTTTGATGCCGTAGTGGTGGAGTTTCCTGATGAGAGTGTCATGCTGAACACAGTCAAATGCCTTAGTTAGGTCACAAAATACACCTAGGGCATCCTCCGACCTCTCCCAGGCACCAGTGATTATTTCAAATAGTTCAACGCCAGCATCAGTTGTTGAACGGCCCTTTGTAAATCCAAATTGTTTATTATGAAGTAAATTGTTATAGGTGAAATGGGCCAAGAGTTGATTAAGAAAAATTTTTTCAAAAATTTTACTACAAGTAGGTAGAATTGAAATTGGTCTAAAATTAGTAGGGTCTGTAGTGCTACCCGACTTAAATAAAGGGATAACCTTACTATGCTTCATTAAATCAGGAAACTCCCCACTAATAATACAGTTGTTAAACATCTATAATAGAATTTAATATTTCAACAGATATGCCCCAGAGATCAGTTGTCTTTTTAATATCAATCGTCTTAAATGTTTTAATAATATCCCCGGTGTCTATGGGTTGGAACTTGAAAGACACCTTGCACTCACTTACATGATTTTTGAGCAATGATTCAGCCGCCACAGGTGATGAGTCTAATGATTTAGTAGTTGAAACTGGAATGTCAGCAAAACAGCTCTCAAATGCTGTCGCAACATTTTCATCTGCTTTAATTATTGTATTGTCAATAACAAGCTTAAACTCACTACTGCGATTCTTAACTTTCCCAGTTTCCTTATTAATTATATTCCAAGTAGTTTTAGTCTTATTAGCACTATTTTTAATCTTTTTACCTAAATACATTGATTTGGCTGCGGCACAAACTTTTTTAAATAACTTTGAGTTAGTTATGACATAGTTGCAAAAGGTGTCATTTTTGTTATATGATTTCTCATGATAGAGATCATATAGGTGCTTTCTACTAATATGTATACCTGTGGTAGCCCAATCACTGAAAGATTTACAATTGTTTGGAGACACTTTTTTTGGAATAAATACAGTCTTATGTTGTTTATTAATTAAACTACTTAAATTACTGTATAGTAAATTTACATTATTTGAGTAGGCTATATGGGGCATATTGTTGATGACACCACATCTAAATCTCTCCAAACGGATTTTATTGACTGGAACAACCATTATACTCTTATTAACCTGTTTTTCCTTTGAGTATTTGAATGTAAATGGTATCAAAATCAATTTACAACCAAGGACCTCAATAATTGTCCATGTATTGGGATATTTAATAATACCCCTCATAAACATTTTTTCTTTACATATCTACTGTATCTCTCTTTATATATATCGAAGGTAAAATCTAAAAAAAAAATGTGTTCCTTTTTCTAAAAGCGTATACCATAAATGAAACACAAATGCCATCAAATAAATAGGTTATATAATATTACCACGTAGAGGTATTTATACGCAAAACTTTACGCTTTATAACTATGGGGAACGACTACGAAAGGGGATGGATAAAAAAAGAAAAACATTTCGTTTCTACGCCAGCGATCTTTCTTACGAATACTGATTGCGGTAGATATTTGTGTGATGAACACAGGTCGTAGCCGGCAAATCATGGATATTGTGCAAAAAAATCCCCGCAAAGACATTATTTCTTAGGTACAGAAGACCGCAGATCAAGATTTCTCAACCTATAAAATTTCCCGACCAAATTTTAACTTAACATCGAGGGCATAGAGTTCAGATTCAATTACAATTTTTTGATAGATTTGGAAAGGGTTATCGGCGGCTTTCTGTAAAGTGTTTACAAATTGAACTGAACCTACATGATATATTTATTCCATTTTTTATGGGATCAAAGGTTACGCGGCTAAAGCCATGGTTACCATTTCATTAATAAAATTAGGTTGAAAAGATTTCCTATTTATAAGGAAACACATACTCTTCTACATAAAGCTTTGTCATTATTCATTCTGCTTGGAAGTTCATAGTCTTTGTTCCATGCAGCTTTCTCAAGGACAAGCGTTTTTGTTTCAAACAATAGAATCTTGTATGCGTGTGTGTTTGTATGTTCACAAGATAAGGCTGTATGAGAATGCCAGCTTTTGCTTGTTCAGTTTTTAGGAGCCACTTTAAAAAAATAGGATAAAAGAAAATTTAGGAGTTTTAAAGGCTTTGATGATTTTAAATTGGAACAAGCAAAAAGGTACCTTTGTTTCTTCGTTGTAAAGGTTAGCTTTAAGTACTCACGCTTTTTAAGGTAACGTTTCGTTTCGGGCGGGGTCCAGAAGGACCCCAATATTAAAATTACTTTTGTAAAAAGGTCTTTGATTTTTTTTAAATACATAATACTTACTAATTACTAAATATAAGTATTTATTTTTCATATTTTATTCATTCTTTTAACTTTTTAATGAATAACATCTTGTAAGTAGTTTTTTATACTTACTAAAATTTAACAAAAAAGTCAACTTCTTACGGACAAAATTGTACAAAATCATAAATTTCTAAAAGAATGTTATAAAAAGCACGTCACTTTAAAGAAAAATAATAAAAACAACAAAAACAATCAAAATGACCATAGCTCAATATATGTTTTGTGCTCGCAAATGATTCCTTCCGTTAATTTGGCAAACAGAAAGTGATTGCTAGTGAATAAGGCAAGCAAGCATTATAGCAACATTTACAGAGAATAGAACTCTTCTTGTGCTTGTCTAGGACAATTATAGACGCTAAATTAATTAATTAATTAATTTTTACATTCGCTTAATTTTTGGGACACGAATACACTTCAGCTGCTCCTTTTAGAATAATTTGCACATTCTTGCTCTAATACCTTTGGTCTAGTTGGGATTCACTAGGAGTCACATACCTACATCCTGCTGAATTTGTGCAATCATATTTTCTGATAGCTCGTAACTCATTTTTGCCACATGATAACGTTAATTATGAATAGGATAACAAAGTAAAATATGAATCATGTGAAAAAAAGTACTACTTAATATCACGGCCGGGGTCCACAGGTATCCCCACGAATGTAAAAGACCTTTTTACCTCAGTGGAAGCAGTATGTAACTCCGGCCATCAACAGCTATTGCAGTCCACTGAGATTAGCCGAAAGCGCACGATTGTCAGTTTGAAAAAATATCGTTAAAACACAACGCGTGGGGTCTCCCCAGACCCCCCCCGTGACATTTAAGATTAAATAAACTCTTTAAGGTGCTATTTATGAAGGGAAATTATAAGTAAGATATTGAATATCCTTCTAAGATATAAACGTGAGCATACGACTAGATCATTGTTGTTATTCTTTCACGGCTAGACGGATTGGGATGAAAAAACCATTTACCCATAACATCAGATTGTTTTCTAGCCTCTGGTGTTCCTTACTCATAAGAAATATAGGTGTGAAGTTATGTACGTTTGTTTTGGATATAGAATTAAGATTTACTACAGAGCTAAGCTATACTAAAATATTTTTGCAAATCTTATCATTTAAAAGAAAAAAAACAGCTTTATAATATTAGTGTAGATATTACTTTTACGTGCGTATATAACACGTGTCACAACAGAACCCTTGGAAATATCTTGATAAAATACAATCTGTGTCCTTCCTCAAGGTCTAGACTATCAGATGCAAAATGGATTTGCCCTGTATCCTAGTTAATCCGTCCCAGTTTTTGCTAACTAGTAAAGCTATTGATATACGCCACACAAGAAATCCTACACAAAACTAATACCTTACCTATTTACCCTCTTCTTTAGAAATGTCAAAGTAATGATTCGAACGTAAAACCAATGATAAGGGTTCGATTCCGACACGTATGTAAATTAGGGTAATTATTTATGTATTTGGATATTCCGGAAGGTCGATATGGTTTGGGTAAAGGGGTTGATTTAGTTTCTGTGTTTTACCCGGCTGTAAGAGGTAGTGTTTTAATGGGTAAATAAATTAATGATAAATTAATTCTTCCATGCTGGACTGGGAGTGAAAGAAAAACATAGAATATGCCAGCTGCTTCTCTTCCCGGGCATACCGTAAAAGACAGTTAAGGGACAGAGGTTTTATTGACAGTTTTGCGGGCGATAGGTTAACCCTCTGTTACTGAAATAGTCCCTCTCCATCATTATAATACCTCTAAATATGTCAAACGAGACCTCAGATGGTTTCATAGCCTCTGGTGTTCTGCCTCCACGTAAGGGATACAGGCGTGAAGTTATGTATAAATTAATGAATGTCATTTGCTTCTGCGCAGCCTCGATCTACCGATTGGCTGTCGCTCCGCGTATGATCAGTGGCCTACACCAAGGCAGATGATTAAAAAAGGGGGATGTTAAGTGGGTATACTCAGGCGTTCTTAGGAGTCTTGTGGCCGCTCTTGCGGTCCCCACACTGTCTGGGTACTCTATACCTGTTAGCCACTTTTATTTCGGTTAGCATTACTATAGAATTCCTTTCGTCCGTAACAGGATTCATCCTCCTCCTACTAAGGCTTGCTTTAGTGGGTGCCAAACTTTGCCTTGGCGGAAAAACAAAAAGAAAAGTTATGTTAAAGATAGATAGTTTTGAAGATAGTTTTGTCTTAAACTTTCGTGATACACTAATATAATAAAAGTGAAATTTTGCATGTGTGAAAGTGCTCATTTTACACACATACATACACAACTTCACGCCTGTATCTCGTATGGGGTAGGCAGAACACCAGAGGTAATAAAACCATCTGATGTCACGTTTGACAAATTAGGAGGCATTATAATAGTGAAGAGAGACTATTGCAGTGACAGGGGGTCAGCCTATCGCCCACAAAAAAGCCTCCCATAACACCTCGGTCCCTTAACTGACTTTTACAGTATGCCCGGGAAGAGAAGCAGCTGGCACATTCTATGTTTTTCTTTCGCTCCCAGTACAGCATAGAAGCAGTGCTCATTTTTCAACAAATAATTGTTGTCAGCTATGTACAAGCTAGGTATCAAAAAAACAATACATACTTGGTTTTAGTTGTGATGATTTATTATCACAAAGTTTAATAAATCATCAATACAAGAACAAGTTTAGAAGTATCTTCTTTTATCTGGAAAATGTATAAGGGAGCACGTGCAAATTCGGAATTTAAATAAAACTACTTTTTAACCCGATTAATCGTGTAAAATTTATATTTTACATTGTAACTCAGTCGCTCGTGACCACGGGGTCTGCAAAGACACCGAAACATCGAGTATGAATCGTGAAAACTTAAGACGAATTCGGAACTATTAGCAATATTTAAATTATTAAAAGTTGAAATAAATATTTCTCTATTCACCAATAAGATGGTAATTAACGAGCACATTTTACTAATGCCTTCTAAGTCCTAAGAAAAATTATGTCACTAAACTTTTAAGTTGATAATTGGAACAAAAATATACCGGCCATCCGGCTGCCATTAAAGCGAATACCTATTTTAATATAACAATGCAGTCCCCATATCAATTACACATTTCAGGCACGCATTACCAAACGCAATAATAATCCCCATCATCATTCCCACCCAATTTAAATTTCGAACACCTAAAATATTTGTCTAAGCTCGCGTATGAAAATTTTCAATACGGCAGCCATTTTCCAAGCCAAAATATGGCGGGAAATATTTGCGCGCGTAGATATAATCCGCCGGATATGAGATGGAGTCGATGCCTTCCGCAATTGATGCAAATGCGCTACTTCCGAATTTAGCCGGTTTATTTATAGATAGGAAGTTTTTTGCCTGAATATATACAACTATATTTTGGTGCTGTGTTTGTGTAATAAAGGTGTGGTTGTGCGGTATAGAGAAAAGGATAGAGGTATTCAATTTTCATTATTACTGGAACGCAAACACAATTGTACGTAACTTATTTTTTATTTTATCTTTCTTCTTTATTAGAATACGACCAATTACCTGCCTTTTTATTATTTTAAACAGATATTAGACCCGGGTTGACTAGTCTCGCGACCGCTGCATAAACAGATCATAAGAAGTTTTTAATTCAAGAGGCCCTACTTGGTTGTAATACCACTTCAGGACCCTTCTGCCATTTAAACAGGGTGAATGGTAGCAAATTTTAGATACTGAAGGAGAGCACTCTGTATTCGATTCTTCTATAACTATAATTATGTAATAAAAGTAGGTAATTAGTTTTTCACTAGATTTCCCAAAAAATAAATAAAGTAATGTTACCATTTACTTTACTTACGCCTGAGTCAATCGCGGCACGAGACTGGCACGCGGATCCCTGCGAATGCTAGTGTAACCATGCATTGTTCTTTAACTTTCGGTTTAGTTTACTCAGTAAATAATTAATATTTAATATTTAATTTGTACCCTGTATAAAATTTTACGTCAAGTATGAGTGCTCTGTTGATGGTGTGAACCGATTTAGTGCGAGACTTGCAGCTGTTATTGGTAATACACTTATTACTTGTGATTTTGTAAACATTTCTTGATATAATATAAGCTATTCTTCCCTTTAATCTGAGATTTACTTGTTTGAACAAGCAAACAAGCTTCAGTTTTATTGTATAAATGCAGATATTTCAAAAATGATCAATGTTTTTCTTCTATCTCTCAAACTTTAATCCCTGCTTTGAAATCAACGTCTAACGAAAGTTTGATCGCTGCAAATACAAAAATTAAAAGAAAAATGCAAGTTTCTGCCGATATTTTAAAATAATGCTATTTTATTTTTTTTAATTATTTTAAAATAATTCTCTATGTAATATCGTACCTTCCAGGTCCGCAAGTGCCAGTCGCACATGAATATTAAACAAATATTGATTGCAGTACTGGCGCCACTTACAACAAATTTACAAGTCTTTCAGGTCTATTTGCATAAGTTAAAAACTTTTAAATGCTTTGTAAACAGACATACATTTACATAGATGACGCAAGTGGGACGATTTGATTTGTATATACAAGAAATGTAAAAAATGTTATTAAAATATAACAAACTGACACTTTTTTTTTATTTATACGTATAGAAGATTTTAAAATAAAATATGTGTATATGTATAAGTTTATAAACAATATAATTGCGAGTTAGATTCTCGCTCGAACTTACCATTATCTATGAAAACAGGAGATTATCATTTTTATTGTATTTTTATTGTATATTTTATATCCTTAAATATTTATAGATTCTTATAAAATTAAAACAGAAAAATACCAAGCCTTGTTTTTGTTTCTCAATTAGTTTCTTTCATTAGATTCTCTATTATACCTCATATAATAAGATCGGTTATCGCTACAACCAGACGAGGATGCAGCGTTTTTACGCTTTTTTCAACGTCATTATACCCAATACATGTTGTGTCTGAAGAAAAATTAACCATATAGCCAACCACTGTGTAAAGATAGATTTATGAAAATTGTCTCGATAAAAAAAAGTCACAAACATAACACTAATTTACCATTGTAAACGGATATTTCTATGAAATACCATTATAGATTCATATAAAAATTACATGAAAACATAAAAAGGACTTCTATTAACCGACGTGTAAAGCAAAATTGTTAAATAGTTATAATTTTTGAAAATAAACCTGTTAAACGTATTTTCGTCGGCAAAATTCGCTAGCTGAGCGGGAAGTATGGAAAAACGCACCGCGCTACAAGAGGCCCTTAAGGTAGGGTTGTCAACTTTCTTTTCTAGAAATAAAGTATGTTTGAGTATGAAAAGAATATTAAATAGTATTTTGGAAAAATAAACAGTATTCAATTTATTTAATGTTTTCAACACATATTCTTAGAACTTCTTGCACAATTTATTAATTAAAGTCTAGCATATAAAGTGTGTAACTTTATATGCTGAAAACAGTATTTTGTATTTTTCTACAGTAAACAGTATAATGTAGTGAAAAACAGTATAATACTGTTATTTTTCTTTCTTTCTTTCTTTCTTTCAAAAACATTATGGTTGTCAACCCTAACTTAAGGGGACCTATCAAGTGCACCAAGCAAGTGTGACTGGTTCCTTTTGAGACATGCTTATTCAGGAACTGTTCCAGTCCCTTCGAGACGAGTTCTTAATATATTGTTATGAAATTAGGATTGAAAATACGTTTAAACAAGTTCAGTATATTAACCTAAAGGTGGCAATGTCCAATAATTATTAGGCTGCAAACTGGACAGCAGCGACAGCGAGAACGACAGCGGAATCTGGGCCGTTCTCGATGCCAGCGGGTGCTCGAGCGATTTGTCGCGGTTTCATACAAACTCAATACTTTCTATCGTGTCGCGAAAATCGCTGCCCGCGCCGCTGTCTCTCTCGCTGTCGCTGCCGTCCAGTTTGCAGCCTAACGAAGCTTCTTATTCTGATAATCTTCGAGATGTAAATAATTTTACCTGGACTTGTTATAGTAGTAAATTAAGGCGGGTTTAGATTTTTGTAATGTAACATGAAATGCGATCAATTCTCATGATTAGACGTCTCGTGCGCACGAACTGCGCCTTCTTTTACTATGGATTGGTTGAATCGTATGTTACGTTATACCAATGCACGTTATATCTTAAGAGATCATCATCATCATCATCATCAACAGCCTGTAGACAATAGACATCCACTGCTGGACATAGGCCTCCCCCAGTGAGATAATATTGGGTATTTTACAGATAATGCTAAAGGCCGGTACACATTGGTCATTTACAAACTATGGATATCGACTTGCCTTATTGCATTTTATAAAAAATATGAAACAAAGTTTATATTTTCTGATATACCTACATCAATATCATCTTCTTCGATGATAAAACCTGCATGGACATAAACTCTTCTGATTATAAGATACGGTATAGTTAAAGCTTTATATTTACGTGTTTCCATCCAATTTAAACACAAAACAGAGATATTCTTTAAATATAACTTCTTTTTAACCGGATTAATCGTGTATAACTTATATTTTACATTTTAACTCAACGTTTTGGTGCCTTTGCAGACCCCGTGGTCACGAGCGCGATTAATCCGGTTAAAAAGTAGTTTTATTTAAAAAACTAGAGATATTCTTTTTTAAATCTCAGTTCTTGTTAAAAAGGTTTCCTATTAAAGCTGAACTGCGCAAATATTTGCATACATTGCAAACAGTACAGGCAAAGAGTAAAGATGCAGCGAATGAAGCATTATTTAAGAGTAAACACATTCCGCTAACAAGCTGTATTGGAACTTTGAATGTAACATGTGATTTCAAAAATATTGCTTTAGTTATGCAATAGCAATGTAAAACTGAATTTTCATAAAATGATTTCTCTTTGTGTGTTGAAATATGTGTTTACAATTGCAGTGAAAGTAATTTATTTAGACGATTGGTGATAAAATTTCTTATAAATATAGGGTCGCCACATAATAGTCAATAATATTTTAATAGCAGATTAAGAATGATGAGGGGTTCTGAATTTCGAAAAAAAAAGATTCTTTTTGAACATTTTTCATAAATTAAAATTTCAAAATTGTGTGCTTAATTCTTTTTTCAAAGTGAAAAAAATTGTAGCTCATGATTACACAGCAATTAATAAAAACGTTTCCATCTTATTGTATGTAGTCATAAAAAGAAGATTTTTTTCGAAATTCACACCTGCTCGTCATTCTTAATCTGCTATTAAAATATAATTGACTATTATATGCGGACCCTGTATATGTTTTTTAATGCTCCATAATTTTGCCAATGTAAAATCTATGCCAACCCTAGAATAAGCCCTACAACGCCTGCATAAGCGAGTCGTAACAGGCGACAGAGCCAAGTGGATTCTGCTTGGTGGTAGACCCCTTCAATGCCCGCCTGGCTAGCGACCACTCTTCATATAAAATCTGCCGCCAAATATGACCGCTCCTGCGATGATGTGTTCCGGCAATCTTACTAATGTGAAAGTTTGGATGTATGGATGTTTGTTCCTCAATCACTGCAAAACGGATTTTAATAAAATTTGGCATAGCAATAGAGTATAATCTAGAATAGCACATAGGCTACTTTTTATCCAGAAATTTTCGATACCGATGTTTTGATGGAATGTTTGCTAGAGCTTAAATGAGCGATAGCTATTTGTAAAAATAAATAATATCAATGTAATGGAGATAGGTGCAGTACAAGTAATACTGAGTCTCTCGGCTTTCACAAATTCCATAGAGCTGTATAAACTAAGTACATATGGAAATTTTTATGATTAGCATAAGATCTATGGTCCGACAAGGATCTTTTCGCACGTGGCACAAATTGGAACTAACCACCGTCTTAGGAAAAGTCACTTCATGACTTCTACCGCTCATACTTGTTTTTGTACTTTGAAATTCAATATTATGATATAAAATATACGTCAAATTTAAAAAAACGTTAAATTGGTTTTCAGAAAGAAAACCAATTTAACGTCTCAATAAATCGCTTTTTAAGAGTAAAGAAAAAAAAATTACGATTTCAGGAGAATTGTCTCCTTAGAAAGACCGTATGAAAAGTGAAGAAAGATAAGCTGATTTTTTACAAACCTTTAAAATTACAAGCATTTCTAGATACGAGTAGGTCTCTTATAAATTAAGTAGTGGTGACGAGCGTGACGAGGAAAACAATTTATCATTACAATGTGGCCATAAATACTTTTTCTTAAACAAAATTTATCATTATTTGGACACCTTCGAGCAGCGGCTGGCAATAGTTGTATGAAAATCCATATCTGTCGGGTTTTTTACTATGTAAAATCACATTTGTCGTGTAATTTAAAAATGGAACGATCTTCTACTCCGCAGCATGGCGACCAAAGTGGTAACTTATCAAAGGTTTTATTTGAATTTTGAACTGGCTTGCACATAGAAAAAAAATTTTTAAAAAATACTTTGGCGCGTAAAACACTATTGTTATTAGTTGTTCGTCAACCAACTACGTCTTTGGCTTTAAATACTTTTGTTTTTGACAAAATGAGTTCAAGTGAAGGCATCCGCGCATTATTTGAGAAATATACTATACAAGCCTTGGCCGTATTTAGCATTGATGGACTTACGTATGTGTGCCTCAGCTTCGTCTCGGCCCTCAATCACACGTTCGTCTATTAATGCCTCTCTAGCCTGCCGCTGCAGTAATGTACTATTCCCAATTCATCATAAATCTGTGTATAACATACATAATCATCACAACTCTTTTAGGGACACAGGTTTAGGCTTTAATGCCTCAAGCTGACCCCGTGCCGATTTACATACATACATACATAACCTCACGCCGATTTTCTATATGACCAAATTTTTAGGGCGCCGATATGGCTTCTGAGATACAAATACACAACATCAGGGGAGGACTGCTTAAAGGTCTCTTCGAGGCAATGAAATCGTCGATATGAATAACTTAATGATCGACGGTCACCTATCCTTGTAACGACCGCGCCTAACGTTGCTTAACCTGCGATATCAAATGATATGCACAACGACTACTATGCCACGTTTACGTCCTATACTCTGGCAAATAATTCAATGTAGTAAACTGACAGATCGAAAAATCAAATAGAAAAATAAAGATACCAGTTAATAACTTCGTAGTGTAAGCACTGAATGAGAATGATTGAAAACAAACGAGTATTTGTCATTCGTTATGCATAAAATTTTAAAGAAATTTCTAAATAATTGAATTTCAGGTGTGAACTATAAATAAGTAAATTTATATAAAGTAAATTTATTGAAAATAATTAATTACCAAACATACTTTGTGCTTTATAACGGTTACAGTAGAAGTAAAATCGTGTTTATAACTTCTTGATTTTGAAATTCGTTTTGTCGTTAAAAATGATATTCCAAGGATAGTTGCATTCGCTAACAGCACCATAAGAAAAGAAAAATCTTGTGAGCCAAAATTTTTTTTTTCCATGCGTAACGATATTATAATTTAAAAAATAATTACATTCATTCACTTAAACCACATCACTATTGTTTTTTCTTCCCGAAAGTGGGCACACATTATTTGCCAGGGTACATGTATACACACATAGGCAATGGTTCAGCGTAATTTAGTCTGTAGTCTGGCAAGCAGTTAATTCACCGAACTGCGCTGCCGTATTCTCGGAAATATATTGTTTTGGGTAAAACGATAGTTCTAGCGCAGTAAAGGGTAATCATTACACTATGTAGATACCATTATATTGACATAAACCTTTGTAAATATTCCTCAATCTTAGCTACAATTAGTATACAGGGTTAAATTTAATTAACGCAGTACCTCTTGCGGGCAGCCTCTCCACATCCATCCCAACAACATTTGTTCTATGACTTTTTACAAATCTTGATTGATAACATAAAAAATAAAAACAAAAATATTTTTGCTCCTTACTCTACATTTTGTAAAAAGTACCTATTATTATTATGAAGCGATATTTTACTGCGCAAGGTGCGTGGCATACCTACGCTCAGAGTAAATAGAGTTACGCCTCTAAACAGAGGCTTTAAATATTTTTTGTATGGCAAAAACTAAAATTTTAAAAACTATTAATTTTAAAACGTTGTAGAATAAATGTATTTGATATAATTGATTGAATCAGGCGTTACTTTGCGGAAATCCATGACAACTACTATAAAAAGTTATTTTGCTAATTCCGCGACTTGTACTTGCACTAGTGATGCAGGATTTTCATGCGTAGGTTCACCGCCCTCCAAGCATCCTCAGGGTGCAACGTTCGGTGGAGGCCAGGTGTGTGTTCATTGCATGTCTTGCTCTTGCTTGAGGGAGGGAGGGCGGTGAACCTACTACGCATGAAAATCCTGCATCACTAGTGCAAGTACAAGTCGCGGAATTAGCAAAATAACTTTTTATAGTAGTAAAATGTATTTGGGAGTGATGTGGAGAGGTTGCCTGCAAGAGGTGATTCGCTAATTAAATTTAACCCTGTATAATAAAATATTATTTCACACAAGGGAATCTAGGGAATACGTTCTTTTCATAATATTCTTATATTTATCTTGCATAAAAATAACTTTGTTAACTTTATTGATAACTGTAGAGATTATAAGGACTATGTCAAGCATGCCCGTTTGCAAATTTACATACATAACCTCACATCTGTCTCCCTTTGGGGTAGGCAGACACAAGGGAACACCAATTGCTGCGATCCAGACATACCTCTTTCGCTTCTTCCACGTTCATCAATCTTTTCATACATGATCGCCGGTTACGGGTACTTTTGACTAGGCCTTTTTTCAAATTGTCGCTAATTTGATCGACATACGTTCGCCTAGGCCGGCCCCTTTCAACAACATCATCCATTCTTGTTCTGTACACCTCTTTCGTAAATCTACTTTCACTCATCCTTTCCAAATGCCCAAACCACCGTAGTATACCCTTTTCAATCTTAATCAAATCAAATCATATTTATTGCTTCAATGTATGGTACAAAAAGGTGGTTATACTATGATACGTTCCTTATACAAAACTGTCTAACAGCATACCAACTTCTTAGTCACTACATCCTCTTTCAATCCGCATCTCTTTCTTATTACACTTTACAATCATTTTATTTATTTATAATAAGCTTTGCTGTATGTAGTTTAGAAAAATATTATTAGTATTGGACTTATTATCTAATGTCAACTAATTTCACATGGAGGATAGTGGGCACTTTATTTTCATTTTAAAACATACTTATAAATATACATTATAAGGGAGAATGTTCTCATTTAATTTTTTCCCTTCCTCTCTATTCTTTCTATTCTTTATTTGTAAAGTAGTTAAAAACAGTGATATTTAACTTCAAATACGAATTTCAGTTGACGTTTTTTACCTCGTTTCCCGGCGAGCCAAGAAAAAAAGGTATTGAAATAAATAAGCAAAGCGTTTAATTGTCGCAAATGAAGTCTCTTACAAAACAAGTTTGCTGCAGCATCAACATCTCTTGCACGAGATAATGAAAAGGTAATTGTTCTTCAAATAATTGTAAAGGTTGCAGACATCCTTTCTTTTGTTTCGTAGTTAAGTTGTGTCTCAATTAACAACTATTTACATCTTTTCTTTAGTTTTTTGTGATTATTTTTTTTCAGTTTGCGTATTTGAACTTAGCTGTTTTTTTAGCTTAATTTTGAAGTCCACGGGAATCTTGAGATATAAAGTCTTATATTCTGTAGAAAACATTTCAGTTACGTCATTCCTTTATAATCTTATTTTATTTCTTACTAATATTATAAATGAAAGTTTCGATGTTCTAACATCAAGTTGCGTTAGTTCTTCAATCACGACAGAACAGCTCAACGGATATCGATGAAATCTGGTATAGAGTTTGTGTACAGTCTGGAACACATAGACTACTTTTATCCCGATATTCCGATATTCGGGATTTGAAATAACGCGTGTAAAACCGCTCAAAACAGCTAGTATTATAAATGTGAAAGTTTGGATGTATGGATGTTTGTTCTTCAATCACAACAGAACGGCTCAACGGAGTTGAATGAAATTTAGCATAGTGATACAGTGTACAGTCTGGAATAGCACATAGGTTACTTTCAATCCCAATATTCCCGGGATTCAATTTTACGCGGGTAAAACCGCGCTAAACAGATAGTCTACTAATAATACCAACAACAATAGGCGCAGCGATATAAAGTAGGGATAAGTCACATTGTCTTTAGTTTTTACGATTGATAGTGAGATAAAGAGACTTTCTCTTTCTCTCACTGTCAACTCTTTCGAGTAAAATTATATTTTACATTTTAATTTTAATTCGTCGTTGCGGTTATTAGGGACTTGTTCCATTACTGGACTACTCAATAATTGGACAATTGGGATTTCATTCGACACTTGCACCTGATGGCAGGTCACGTGTGGGAGTTGCATTTATAATACAAATAGAAGTAGCTAACCAACACAGGATTTATCCCGAAGTGAAGTGAAATCCCCAGAACATCGTACGGTAGCCTATTAGAGGAATAAAAAGGTATGTGTTAATCCAGTGTACGATAGACCTGTGTAGCAAAGTTCGTAATAATCCGTTAAAAGGATTTTGCTTAGAAAAATATACAGCCTTCAAAGTTTGGAATAACTACCTCGTATAAGATATAGGTATCATAGTGATTGTTGCTTTTGAATTAAAATTGGGCGTATTTTTGGGCAACGAAAAATCGTAAATATTTGACGACCACTTTGGCGCTGGGGTAACACTGTCAGCCTCAGACGCCAGTGGTCGCAAGGTTCGATTCCCGCACGGAACAAGAAAAAAAAATGTTCCATGTCTGGGTGTTTATCTATTTATGAATTTTATTCTAGGTTCTCCCCTAGTTCACTACATGGTATCCCATAACACAAGCTTTGCTTACTTTGGGGACATGTAGTTGGTGTGATTGGCTGAGGATTTTATTATTTATTATAAATATAAATTGATAAAGTTCGTTTAGTTTTCTATATAATACAAACATACAAAGCTTCACGCCTGTGTCCCTTATGGGGTAGGCAGAACCCCAGACGTTATAAAATCATCTGATATCACGTTTGACAAATTTGGAGGCATTATTATGGTGGAGAGAGACTATTTCGGTGACAGGGGGTCAGACTATCGCCCACAAAAAAGCCTCCAATAATACCTCTGACTCTGAACTGACTTTTACAGTATGCCCGGGAAGAGAATCAGCTGGCACATTATAATGCTTTTCCTTTGCTTCCATACCAGAATGGACTATATGTTCTCTATAGGTAAGGTATTCATGTTAATTTTAGGTAGTTATAAACAATAACACAATACAATAACATTTGTTATGTTAATTTATAGTATAGGTATTAATTTTTATGACATTCCATTCACTTAAGATTTTCTCAATTTCAAGCCTGAAAAACCAGTGCTTCAGAAGAAGTATTTTAAAAATCAGCATTATGCGCAGGGACTTGCGTGCGTTTTTTCATTGCCAAAATATTTTCTATCACAGAATCAATATCACAGAAAACTACTTTACTTTACTTTTTTTGTTTTTTCATAAAACAAAATGTATTAGACATCAGCACACACTATTTAGTTTCCTTTGATATAATTGTATTCCATTGTTATTGTAAAAGTTACATTATATTATATTTCTGTAATTTATTTTGAGTATTTATGTATAAGCTTATTAATGGTCTACTCTGAGTGGTATAACTTTACAATATTAGTATAAGCAACCCATTCGGTTCTGATCATTCATTAGATTTATATAACGTTAAATATTTATATACTTAAATGTTGGCACTCAAGGTCCGTGAGTTGTACCTACTATTACTATACCATTACATTATCAGTATGACTGTCTGTTGCCACAATAAAATAAATAATAAAATAAATTTTATACACACAGTGATTTAAAAATATCGGACCTTTTGTTGAAGTAACTTGTATACACACCGCACGCGACTGTACAAGTACAGGCACGTATTTAGGTGGCTCTCTCCGTATTGGATTTCAGGGCCGCATTAGAAGCCTTCTAGTTTGTTGGCTTAACTTATTGGTAATCCATCAAGTGGAATCCTCTTCCGATTTGTACACTAGACTAGTTTTCAAGTTGTAGCCTAAATATTTTCTTTTTAATAAAGTTTAAGATATTATTTGTTTCGTCGAATCTTTGTTACAAGCAGTCTGATTTGAAAAAATAATTGTAGTATTTGATAGTGTAGACCTACTGAAACTGAATATTCGACCACTGCACCACCGAGGTCATCAGTGTTGGTACTACGAATCATCATCATCATCAGCAGCCTGTAGACGTCCACTGCTGGACATAGTTCTCTACGTCGTTCGGTCTCGCGTCGCCCTTATCCAGCGTTTACTGGCGACTTTGACCAGATCGTCGGTCCACCTTGCAGGGGCCTGCCTACGCTGCGTCTCCCAGTACATTGCCGCCACTCGAGAATTTTCTGCCCCAACTGCCATCTGTTCTACGAGCTATGTGCCGTGCCAATTGCCACTTTAGCATTGCAATCCTTGTGACTATGTCGGTGACTTTAGTTCGCCCGCCAATCTCCTCATCCCTGATTTGATCCCGCAGGGAAACTCCGAGCATAGCCGTTTCCATTGCCCGCTGAGCGACCTTAAGCCTGTTTATAAGACTCATAGTTAGCAAAACCCACTGGTCAAAAACCTTTGTCTTCAGACACTGTGACATTTGGGACGAGAACATTTTACGGAGCTTCCCGAACGCAGCCCAGTACTAAGCAGTTATCAAACTTGATAAGATAAGTACTACATCATTGTGCAGTTGTAAACACAAAGATATGTGTCGCAATTAATGATCTCTTGAAAACCCGAGTCTCTCTCTTGGGTGATAAGGAGGTTCAGGCCATAGAACACCAATCTAGCTCAGTGCTGGTTAATAATAATAATAAAAAATAATAAAATCCCCAAACAATCACACCAACTACATGGCCCCAAAGTAAGCATAGCTTGTGTTATGGGATACTATGTAGCGAACTCGGGAGGAACCTAGAATATAAAAATATAAATAGATAAACATCCAAACACAGATCATTTTTTTATAGTTCCGTGCGGGAATCGAACCTGCAACCACTGGCGTATGAGGTAGACAGGTTTACCCCATCGCCAAAGTCGTCATCATTCGTTGGTGTATATCATACTTTTCGTGGCGCCGAAAACAATTGAATTGAATTGACATTAATGGTCGGCAATCACCCATCTTTGTACCGACCTCGCTAAACGTTGCTTATCATATATAAGATCGTATAAAAACAAACTCAACAATACTTCAAAAAAGTCAATTCTGTTTCAGTTCCCTAATTCACGTAGAATAAAACCTCTACTATGACCTTTTACCTACTCAAAGGGCCAATCCCAAGCATCGATATTAACAAATAAGATTCTATTTTCCTCTAAACCTTTATTGCAGTCATCTAATAATATACAACCCAATCTGTAAGTGCGTCTTTATTCCTTTTAGGACGTTATTTATTAATATGAGCAAAAGATTCATATGTCAAAAGAAATCACATGAAAGTAGCTTATAAGTACCCGAAATAGACGACGTTAGATCCATTTGACCTCCGACTTCAATGCCCTTTATAGATATTTAGGAGCCGTGTCTAATTTATAGGCATGTGTTATTTGGGTTATATAAATTAAGGTAAATTTAAGTATTGTCTTGGTTTTAATGATACAAGATGTAATATAATTAAGGAATGCTGAGTATAACTGGTAAACACGATTTTGTTTACACTGTTTTACTAAAAAATAAAAATTTAGTAAATATTAAGTACATTCAAAATGTATTCCTATTTTTATTTTGTAAAAAGCACTTAACAGGATCACTTTTATAATGTGATCTATCTAGCAATATAAAAATCAATAAAGTCAAATAATTCAGAAGAAAAGCGCTCAGCAGACATGTAAAAAATCAAATGTTATATTAAATGACTTTCTACGTGGTGTATATGTAACTGTGTAACTAATTGCTATTTATTTACCTCCTTGAATAGTCACAGACTTTTAGAAGTTTTTTTTTTCATAAAATGCACTAAATTCAGAAAATGCACTTAATGTAAGTAGGTATATTATATTATTTTTATTTGGTATATAGTAGGTATGCCTTTAACCCCAAGCTACATTACTAATTTTCTATATCCATGATTCTCTGGTAGAGATCGCTTCCAGCGATAAGACCACCAATTGTATCTCAAAATTGTTATTTGTAATTGTTATCATGTATTTCCTTTTTTTGTACTTATTAATGGCATACAATAAAGTGTAAATATAAATAAATAAATTCGTTAGCACTTTTTTCCCAAAAAGTGCACTTCTATTTTATTAAACATACGATAACTTCTGTTTGGAAACAAATTAATGTGGTTTTATTGTTGTTTATTATTACCTGGATAAACTGTAATTTATTATTAATACTTTATATGCGGCCAAATGATTGCAAGCGAACTCTCCTACTTCACCTTAAAAAATCCGGTCTAAATACCAATACCACTGTCTATGTTTAACTCGATTTTTTGCATTTAAGTTACATAAGCACATAAGATACCAGTCTTATCAACCCCACAACACGATAATATACGATTAAAAACGTCTATAATTTGAGGTAAATTTTGCAAGTGTGTAAACATTGATCATATTTTCCATACAATATTTTACAAACAACTGCAGTTAAAAACCTTTTAAAATGTCACACTAGATAGTTACTAAAAAATAAGGCTTTTACAAGCGAGTAAGTGTGCTTTTAGGATCTATGTAAAATATTGCCAGAACACAATATACGAAGTTGCCAAAACATTTATATTAGCAGTGAAGTCATAGATGTTTATGAGTGTATTTCGGCTTAGGGCGTTAGACCCAATTATGAGCACTTTAAGAGTTAGTCCTTACCTAAGCCCGTTTATCCTATTAATGATTCTGTTTTCATCTGTTTGACTAGTTTTCTAGTTTCAAAACTTCACCAGTAAGATAATTTTAAAAAGAAAAATAGCTCATCTTTATTCACTTTTTGTTATAGGCAAGTGTAAAAAATGACCGTATCACCAATTACTAGCACCCTCACCACCAATTATCAGCACTGTGTAAGTGTTATTGAAATATTAATTAAGAGGTTATTACAAAACTAAAATTACATATAAAAGGTTCTTTTTATAAATATATGAATACATGTTCGATTTTCGAAGTCTGTCGAAATAATAATAAATGATAAATTAATAAAAATGTAAGCTGTTATTAACCGACTTCAAAAAGAAACTCTCCTATAGCCCACAAAAACGCCAATAAAACCTCTGGCTCTTAACTGACTTTTACAGTATGCCCGGGAAGAGAAGCAGCTGGTACATTCTGTTTTTCTTTCGCTCCCAGCCCAGCATTGAAGCTCAGCATGTTAAATGAAATTTTGAGACTTGTTGACGCCGTAAATATTTTTTTTTATTCTTTTACGCTATTGTACTTCAAAATCTCACATATGAAAACTTTTACGCGGCCGAAGTCGCGTGCTTCAGCTAGTAGAAATATGCTGTTTAGTTTTTGAAATTTCTCGTCGATTGTGATTGATATTCTTATAATAAGTGTGAAATAATTGGGTTATTTTGTGTATGTGTATGTAGATATATGTAAACGTATCTACGAAACGCAATCATTATTTACTATTCTGGAAGACTATAACGAAATAAATCCTTATGTCTAATTAATTAGGCAAGATTTATTTAAATGAACCGGATTAACTAGGTTATAATAATCCAATATAAATAACAATGAATAACTGTTTTAAATTATCGCGGTTATTTTCACTATAATTTAAAGAATTCACGGGATTCTTACCACGATTTCGGATTTTAATTTCACGCGTCCGATATTTCGATGGTGTTACAAGCACCATGTTCGCAGACTGGCAGATGATCTAATCAAATGATCGAACGCGCGAAATAAAAATCGGAAATCGTGGTAAGAATCCCGTGAATTCATTAAATTATAAATAACAATCAGTTTATGGGTATTTTAGTTAACTTTTCCAACCACTTCTAAAGAACTTTTTTTAAGCTATTGCATAGATTCTATCGCGGGCCTTGAGCGTGGGGACCGAATCCAGAAATTCCGTAACGAAAAAATCTGCGCTTTTATGCGGGCTTTAATAAACAATCAGCGCCATCTATCGAGAGGCATCCATTCTAGGCAACATGACAATTTTTAGAGTTGACAGGTAAATAAACAATAGTTGGCTTTCATAACAAATCCTTTATTTCGCTTATCTGAGTAAATCGATGAGTGGTCGAGTGGTAACGTCAAAAGGTTCCCGGTCAAGAGTTACGAGTTCAAGCCCTGATAAATCGCATTGACATGAATCCTTTTTTTATGTTTTCTTTTCTCCTTTTAAAATTATAAATTTTTTTTTTTTTTTTATAAGTGACTAAACCCGCGTTTGACCTCAATCTCACCTGATGGTAAGTGATGATGAGGTCGAAGATGAAAGCACACGGGTTTAGGAAGGAACTGGCTCTTTATACAATATTGCCGGAACACATTACCGCCGGAGCGGTAACATTTGGCGGCAGACTTTATATAAAGGGTGGTCGCTAGCCAGGCGGACCCAGAAGGGATCCTACCACCAAGCAAAAATACATTTTTTTTTAAAGTTTTTTATATTGGAAGCTTACTTTGTTCTAAGAGGATTAAATAAAAGAAAAGGGAGTTCCAAACTAATTGATTGAATGACTAAGTTAAACAGAAATGATGACACCAAAATACGACATTAAAAAATTTGACAAATGTTAAAAGAATATATTGAATAATGAAAACCTGAAATGTATAATGAATAAAATTATGAAAACCTAACCTGAAATTGTAAATTAATTTATCACATAGAATGCGAAAATATTTCGACTCAAAGGTTTTATAATAGGTACCTTAACAGCTGAGCACAAAAAAAAACTGATAATTTTTTCCCGATCAAGAGTTACGAGTTCAAGCCCTGATAATCGCATTGACATGAATTCTTTTTTATATTTTTCTTTTCTCCTTTTAAAATTATAATTTTTTTTTTTTTAAGTTTTTTATATTGGAAACTTACTTTGTTTTAAGAGGATTAAATCAAAGATTTAAATCCAATCTTTGGATTAAATAAAATAAAAGGCAGTTACAAACAAATTGATTGATTGACTAAGTAAACAGAAATGATGACACCAAAAAATGACATTAAAAAATTTAACAAATGTAAAAAGAATATATTGAATAGATAATGAAAACCTGACATGTACAAATTGTAAATTAATTTATCACAAAGAATGCGAAAATATTTCGACTCAAAGGTTTTATAATACCTTAACAGCTGAGCACAAAAAAATGGCAGTGCATTAAATGTATACGGAAGTGCTCCAAGCCAAGAAAAAAAAGATAAAGCTAAAAATAAGCCGGGTACATCAAATAGCCAGATAAGTACCGTCACTACTAGGAGGAAAAAGGCTTAAAACCTCCGGCAGCCAAGTCGCCTAGCATCACGCACACACATTCATGTGAATCCCTGGATCACAATTTGTCTCTATACCCGGCGCGGCGAACCTTGATCCCTATGACACTAACAGTAATTTTCACAACATAACCTTGTAGTGCCGTCACCGTTACATTAGAATCGTATTGGAGGCTTCTAAAAATGGCATTTATTTATTTTACGTAGCTATATTCCAATAAAATGATATTCCGTTGGAATTACAACAATTCATAACATTTGCAAGAAATTATCTCGAATTATCTCGAATAATCAAAGAATTAGTAACTTTTGCACAACGTAAACGTAAAGTGTGATTGAGATTGAGATAATTTCTTGCAAATGAATTGTTATAATTCCAACGGAATATCATTTTATTGGAATATAGCTACGTAAAATAAATAAATGCCATTTTTAGAAGCCTCCAATACGATTCTAATGTAAAGGTGACGGCACTACAAGGTTATGTTGTGGAAATTACTGTCAGTGTCATAGGGATCAAGGTTCGCCGCGCCGACTATAGACACTATACTCCCCCGCCTCTTAGAGAACTTCCAACTAAAACCACATTCAAAAAACATTTTAAATTATATATTTTAAATAGACAGAAACTTTTATAATAGTTATTGCATCGATTTTTAAGCCTTTCTTCTTCTTTATTGTTTTTGCTCTCGGCGAACCCGTGCTTTTGCGTTTGCTTTTTATATTATTATAAATCGAATTATTATATTTTTAACGATTGAACTATTATTTTATTATAAATTGAATTATTATTTATTTATTATTAATATTTTTTTTGATTTATCATTTTATTTTAAATTTAATCATTATGTTATTATAAATTATATAATTGATTCACAATATTGTTTTAGTTACTTACTTATATTATTAATTAGGTATGACATATTAGGTAGCTAGTGTAGGTATTAGGTATACTTAATTGAAATTGAAATCACTACGACTAATCTCACCTCATTGTTTTTTTTTCTCTTTTAATATTAATTTTAATTAAAAACCTTATTTCACTCAACACGTACCCTTAAGGTAATAGCTGAAAATCAATGATTTGTTCAGCTGAGCAAATATGAACATTGAGCTATGACCTTTTGCAATATTACACACACTAGTTAATATGAAACGTTACTTATGTTGATATATATATATATATATATATTTAAGATTCCTTAAATTATTGTCTTAGTAATTATTGTATAAGTGTTTTAAATGTCTTGTTTTTTTAGAGGAATTATTGTTTGTTTATAATGCATACTGTTTTGTTTTTTTAACTTAAATTGTAATTTTTGTGTGTATTAATGCAATAAACTGATTCTATTCTATTCTTCTACTATTGATCGTGAGTCTTGACACAGCTTCAAAAAGTTTTAATTTATCGACTGATATAAGTGCAGACCAAACTTGAAAAAATTAATTTACAGAGGCAGTTTGAAAGCACGTACCTACATGGAAATGGAGAATATTATAATTGAAAACATTGGCTTAAAAAAAGAAGTTAGTCAATTATCTCGACAAGTGCACTTACTCAAAAATATGTGCACCAAAACGCTTGAAACTAAAAACTCTACGAAACAAAACAAAAAGACAAAAAAGTCGTCGGCAGACAATAGCTAATACACACAATGAAAACGTAGAGTAATTACAATCATTGCCACCATCACCATCGTACTCACTATCATCACCATTGAAGGAGAGTAACAAGGATTGTCTACGAGTGGAACCGGAGTCCTCACTACTAAAAACAAAAAAAAATCTCCAGGCAGTGGAAGAGGATAAGGTATTGGTGACATCTAAGAAAAATAGACATGAAGAACACAGAATCTTTGTAATTGGTGGACAGCAATGCAAAGGTAGCAGATTAGTAAGATCAAGATTTAATAATCCTTACGAAAAATATGAAGTTATATCTTTTACTATACCTTACGCAAGCACTGAAGAAATATTGACGATGCTTAAGAACCAAAGAAAGAAAAGGACAAAATAATAATTTATTATTATTATTAATCATTTACTAAGTATCATATTAAGAATAAACATTCAAAGGTTAAAAAAATATACATTCAAGTGCAGATTATAAATATAATTCAACTACTACTCAGGGTGTAACTAAAAAGGGAACAATTCCGTAATACTTTTTAAAAATGACTGAAAATAAAATAGACATAAAAATTGGACATTAAAATGCAAACTATAAATCTCATCCGAATACTACTCAGAATATAATTAAAAAGGGGACGATTTCGTTCTACTTTCTTAAAAGGACAAAAAATAACTTGGAAAATAATGAATTAAATTTTTTTCGTAAATAAAGTAAATTGAAATAATAATAATGATAGCAACTCAAATCAACTAAAAATATTTCAACAAAATATTGCGGGTCTTTTGTCTAAAACTAACTTGTTGTAAATTACCTTAAATGAATTACGGAAAAATCACAATATGCCGAATGTGCCTACTTTGAGACTTTTGTTAAATTTCACAATAGTAATTTATATATGCATGCCCTAAAAAGGTAAAATATGTATGACCTATTTTTTTAATTTTAAGTCCTAAATCTGTACCATATTTTATGCAAATAAATGATTGATTGATTGATTCATAACTTTACATGCGGGCTTTAATAAAAAATCAGCGCCATCTACTAGGAACTTGTGGACTTCATATCAGATCAAACATTACTGCATTAATAAGTAAATAAATAATTATAATTTCATAAGTTGATAAAAAATGCTATGCAATAGCTTTACCGCGGCAGTCTCCGAGTGCCACACGTCTTTTTTTTTTGTAAATAAGCAGAATACAGACGTAAAATATCTACATTTATGAAATTATAACTTTAAGTTTAGAAAGGCTATTTGCATTTCTAAATTATAAAAATTATAATAAAAAAAATTACCGCAGACTACTTTTCCTTTCTAATTCGTCACTGTGTAGTTTCACTATCGTCCTATTCAATGCGTTAATTTATTCATTTGACCATCTGAATCCCTTTGTTGATTTGATCATACATCGCTTGGTCCTGATATATATTTTTTTTTACGATCAGTCTTTGATAAAAGAAATTTTAAATTCGCAATAAAAAAAAATATTTAACTGCTGATCTTAAATTTGATCTTTATTGATTTATTGAGAGGTATTGCAAAAAAAATCATATGCAGAGCCTAAAATACATTTGATAAATTAATTGAATGTAAAGAATTTTCATATTTTTTTTAGTTAATTTATTTGTATAATATTGAATCTCAAATGTAAACTTTGTGTCAAAATATGGCATATTAGCTGAAATAAATGATTTGAATTGAATTGAACAAGCCAAGAAAAAAAAAATATTTTTTAACATCAATTTTTATCGGTAGTGCTAGATACTAGATTTTACCGGCTAGTCAGCACTTACCTTAATGAATAATCTAACAAAGCTAGCTTAATAGTGTCGTACGGCATACATACGAGCACATACTATATTATACAGGGTGACTGGTAAGTCACTTTTGAAATTCAAGCACGTGATAGTTTGAGATCATACATAAAGAGAAAAAATAAAATAAAAATAAATATTAATTAGTTACTGAGTAAACTGGTTAAGTAAAGTAAAAAAATTGATTACGCAACGCATGGTTACGCTAGCGTTGGTAGCGATCCGCGTCCAGGTCACGTGCCGCGATCGACTCGGGCGTAAGTAAATTAAATAGTAACATAGCAGTATTTATTTATAGGGAATTCTAGTGAAAACTTAAGTATCTACTTTTACTACATCATTATGATCAGAATCGAGAACACAGTGCTCTCCTTCAGTATCAAAAATTTGTCACCGGTCACCCTGTATACCATTCTCCCAACTCATATGGTAATATAAACTTGGCAGGGTACTTGTAAGTCACAAGTAAGTAATATTTCGTGTACTGAAGACGAAGCAGTGATGGCATTCAGAACAATATTTAATTTAATTTTATCTTATCAGGCAAATAAGGATTAGATCCAATTGATTGCGGCACACTCAAGCCCATTAACATTAAGTATAGATAATATAAATAATTGTACGTTCATAATATGCTTATTACACGCAATGTGCTAATTCATAAAATAAATTTAATAAGCAAACATGGCTACGTACGCTATCGTAAGATGTCACGAAATACTTATAAAAATCGTGAAATAAAGTATCAAATAAATTAATTGTTGAACATACATACATACATAACTTCACGCCTGTAACCCTTATGGGGTAGGCAGAATACCAGAGGTTATAAGACCATCTGATGTCACATTTGACTTTGGAGAGAGACTATTGCAGTGACAGGGGGTCAGCCTAGCGCCCACAAAAATGTTTGACTTTTACAGTTTGCCTGGGAAGAGAAGCCGCTGGTACATTCTATGTACCATTCTATGTATGCTGGTACATATTGCCTTCTATACCAGAGGTCCTGGGTTCGAATCCCGGCGCCGGCGAATATCGGTGTGATGAACACAGATATTAGCCGTCAAGTCATGGATGTTTATATGTTTATCGAAGTTTATTCCTATAAAAAATATGTATTTATTCAATATGTATGTTTATATATTTCTTAAGTATATCAGTTATCTAGTAGCCATAACACAAGTTCTTTAAGAAACTTAATTTGGGCTAGATAATGTTGTGTGAGTGTCAGAAATATTTATTTATTTATGTTTTTCTTTCGCTCCCAGTCCAGCATGGAAGGAACTTGGTTGAACTTTTAAATAAAACATTGTATATCGTACTGAATACAAAAGGGTACCTTTATAATTAAAAAATACCGGAAATGGTTGCTTCGATACAGGCTACGGCCCAGTGATGCAACCACTAAATATTTGAGTGTTTTTTGTATATTATGTTTTTGCGAATTTTGTTTTTCGCGTTATGGCCGCGTAGGGTTAGTTTAGCATAGCCTAACCACACCGAGATAAGGGTGTTCCTGCAATGCTCTATTAAGATCCAGTTCCTTCCTAAGCCCGTGTGCTGTTATCTTCAATCTTATCTACACTTACCATCAGGTAAGATTGTGGTCAAATGTCAGTATCATCACAACTCTTTGTAATGAGCCCACTACAGGGCATGAGTTTCTCCCCTGGGTGACGAGGAGGTATAGGCTAGCCTACCAAGCTGGCCTAGTGCTGGGTGATGGATGTTAGAATTTTCAGGACGCCGAAATAGCTTCTGTCTGACAAACCTGACCTACTGACTACTGTATACACAGCACCCGGGATCGACTACTTAACGTGCCCTCCGAAACACAGAAGTCGCAGTGAGAAATAAATGGTCGGCGGTCACCCATCCACGTACAGACCGCGCCGTATGATACACTCAGTAACCACCATAAAAAATGCTCTCATGTTCATTTATTCTCATTAAAAACAAGATCATTTTGTAATTTTAGAATATCTAATAATAAAAAAAATTAAATCCCAATCCCATGCAATCACACCAACTACATGGCCTCCAAGTAAGCAAAGCTTGTGTTTTGAGATACGACGTAGCGAACTAGGGGGGAACCTAGAATATAAACACACATATTGATAAACGCCCAGAGGCAGTTTTTTTTTCTTTCCGTGCGGGAATCAAACCCGTGACCTCACGATTAGCGTAGTAGCGACTAGACATCTGCACCATGGAGACCGTCGAGAATATAAACGAAAAAAAACGAAACGATGTATCGTGAAGTCATCTAATATTATGCTTACATAGTTCTACCACATTCCAGAAAATAAAATTTGAATTTGAACATTTATCAGTCTACATGTTGAGAGTATCTTCGGAATTACTGAAAAAAATTAAATCTGGTGTTCTGCTATTGACTTTTAAACATCGCGGTTAAAAAAAAAAAAGAAAAAAAAAGTTCCGTGTCTGGGTGTTTATCTATTTATTTATTTATATTCTAGGTTCCTCCCTAGTTCGCTAAATGGTATCCCATAACACAAGCTATGCTTACTTTGGGGCCATGTAGTTGGTGTGATTGTCTGGGATTTTTTTTTATTTTTTTTTAATACTAGCAGCTTCGCGTGGTTTTACTCGTGCTACTTTGATCCTGTCGGAAATTCTGAATGAAATATAGCAAAAAACCTCCCTTAATGCTTAAAGTTTTTTTTTATGTCAGACCGGAAGATACAGATATTAGGGCATTCGACCAAAGAAACAAACTCTTCAGATTTATTACTGTGTGTTATAAAACCAGGATATAGATACACCCACCCTAGCTCAGCTGAGACGTCTCCACAACACAAGCCTATATCAGCCTACTTTATTTATTTTATTTTATTTTACTTTGCATAGTACATCAGTTTGGACCGTTTATTTATTTATGGATACACGTTGCCTAGTGCCTTAATATGTAAGGTCAGACTACAGTAATTGACTACATGTTTAATCATTACAATTATACATAGAAGTTAGTCAATATTAGTTATTATTTAGGCATAATATGGTGAATAGCTACTTTGAAAATTTCAATGTGTTCATCAACTTTTGATGCTGACTGTACCTATACATAAATACATTTCACAAGTATTTCCGCGTAGTTTTATAGACGTTACTTTGTTTTCCTGGGAATTTCTTAGTAGAAATATGGCCTAATTACCATTTCCTATAGTTGGACTAACAAAAGCAAAATTTGATTCAAATTCAGCTCGTAGGTAGTAACCGCGAAATTAGCGTGGTTAAACAAACAAACAAATTCTTCAATTTTATTATATTACTAGCCACCGCGCGCGGTTTTACCCGCGTAACTTTTGATCCCGTGGGAATTTTGAAATAAAATATAGCTTTTAACCTTCCTCAAGAGTTGGGCTATCAAATGCAAAAATATTTTTTCAAATCCCACAAGTAGTTTCTGAGATTAGCTTGTTCAAACAAACAAACAAAAAAACAAGCTCTTCAGCTTTATATATTAGTACTAGCTGACCCGACAAACGTTGTTTTGCCATATAAATAAAAAAAAAATAGAGGTTGGCCGATTCTCATAGATACCGGATAAGCACAATTTTTTTTATCAAAATCGGTCAAGCCGTTTCGGAGGAGTATGGCAACGAAAACTGTGACACGAGAATTTTATATATTAGATAGATTTTAGAATCATTAATGACTATTCAATCATAAATCTGAATGTGTAAATAGACATAATAAATTGTAAATTACCCAAAATGATACATCAACCATGTGGCCCTTTAGAAGATGTTTTGGAGAACATAAAGTAAAACAAGGGGTATCTCAGACTTAGAACTATGTGGTGTGCTAGGTGTACACCCAAATCAAGTTAGTTTTAGAAAAGTTGTTTCCATGCTGGACTGGGAGCGAAAGCAAAACATAGAATGTGCCAGCTGCTTCTCTTCCCGGGCAAACTGTAAAAGTCAGTTAAGGGACAGAGGTTTTATTGGCGTTTTCCCTTTCACTGCAATAGTCTCCAAATTACCTCCAAATTTTGTCAAAATTGTTCAGATGGTTTTACAGCCTTCGGTGTTCTGCCTACCCCATAAGGGATACAGGCGTGCAGTTATGTATGTATGTTTTAGAAAAGTGTATTTTCTAAACTGGCCCGGCGGTGGCTCGAACCCAAGATCCGTCACGCCGTCGACCTGAACACTGGAACCACTGCACCACGGAGGCCATATAATAATAATATATGAGTATAAAGGGTTAATTTTAATTAACGCAATTACCTCTTGTGGGCAGCCTCTCCACTTCAATCCCAACAACATTTGTTCTACGACTTTTTACAAATCTTGATAAATAACACAAAAAAATTAAAACAAAAAAATTTTTGCTCCTTTCTCTACATTTTGTAGGAAGTACCTATTATTATTATGAAGCGATATTTTACTGCGCAAGGGTCGTGGCATACCTACGCTCCGAGTAAATTGAGTTACGCCTCTAAACAGAGGCTATAATATTTTTTATATGGGAAAACTAAACTTTTAAAAACTATTAATTTTAAAAAGTAGAACAAATGTGAACAAAATAAGCTTAGAGTCGCTCAGCGGGCAATGGAAAGGGCCATGCTCGGAGTTTCCCTGCGGGATCGAATCAGGAATGAGGAGATTCGCAGGCGGACCAATGTCAACGACATAGCCAGAAGGATTGCAGAGCTGAAGTGGCAATGGGCAGGGCACATAGCTCGCAGAACAGATGGCCGGTGGGGCAGAAAAGTTCTCGAGTGGCGGCCACGTACTGGGAGACGCAGCGTAGGCAGCCCCCCGCAAGATGGACCGACGACCTGGTCAAAGTCGCCGGTAGACGCTGGATGAGGGCGGCGCGGGACCGGGCGACGTGGAAGACCTTGGGGGAGGCCTATGTCCAGCAGTAGACGTCTACAGGCTGTGGATGAAGATGATGAGAACAAATGTTGTTGGGATTGATGTGCAGAGGCAAGAGTCGATGCGCCTATTAAAATTAACCCTGTATACATCCACATATAACTTCTCAACCTTTGGGGTAGCCAGAAACTAGGGAATGCCAAATGCTACGATAATAATTAAAAATATATCATTCAACGCTGCCTATCAAACCGTAAAGTCTGACTCAGTAAAATTGCGATTAAGATAAATAATATCAGATATAATAAGTGTGTCAACACTTATAACCTCAAAAAGAAAGGTAACTGAGTCTCAGGCTGTGAGAGCGACATCGGCGAAAGCAGCGACGCGGGGATTCTAGGCCGTTCTCGACGCCGCCAGCGGGCGCTCGAGCGATTTGTCGCGGTTTCATACAAACTCAATACCTAATAATGTTTTTAAGTTTTTGCATTTAAAATGCTCAATTATTCTTAAATAAATGAAACAATGTGATAAATAAAAATTACCCGACCAGGATTCGAACCTGGGACCTCTCGTTTGCCGGACGAGTGCTCTTCCACTGAGCTACCGGGGCCTGGCGGTACGCCTTGAAATTACTTTTTTTTATCAGAATTTTCATTTATTTAAGAATAATTGAGCATTTTGACGACCACTTTGGCTAAGAGGTAAACCTATCTGCCTCAGACGCCAGTGGTTGCGGGTTCGATTCCCGCACGGAATAAGAAAAAAAAAAATCCATGTCTGGGTGTTTATCTATTTATGTATTTATATTCTAGGTTCCCCCTAGTTCACTACATGGTATTCCATAACACAAGCTATGCTTACTTTGGGGCCATGTAGTTGGTGTGATTGTCTGGGGATTTTATTTATTTATTTTAAATGCAAAAACTTAAAAACATTATTAAAACATTGCAATGCTTCACTTTAACTGGGATTCACAATTTCTGTACAGAAATTGGTCTCGAGTGGTCTTAGCTGCATAGTTATACCATAAGATGGAGCTACGTTAGCAATATAACGTAAAAACAAAAATGTGGTAAGTAATTTCGAGGCGTACCGCCAGGCCCCGGTAGCTCAGTGGAAGAGCACTCGTCCGGCAAAGGAGAGGTCCCAGGTTCGAATCCTGGTCGGGTAATTTTTATTTATCACATTTTTCATTCATTTAAAAACTCAATACTTTCTATCGTGTCGCAGAAATCGCTGTCCGCGCCGCTGACGCTCTCGCTGTCGCTGCAGTCCAGTTTGCAGCCTTAATGTTCATCCGCTTTAAATTAAAAGCTACAGATCGCTGCGTTTCTCAGCAAAATGAATTGTTACCCACAGCTCTGCCTACAAAATAAATCTTACTAATATCATAAATGTGAAAGTTTGGATGTATGGATGTTTGTTCCTCAATCACGGCAAAACGGCTCAACAGATTTGAACGAAATTTGGCATAGTGATAGTATACAGTCTGGAATAGCACAAAGGCTACTTTTTATCCAGAAACTCCCGCGGGATTCAACTTTGCGCGGGTGAAACCGCACGGAACAGCTAGTTAATTATAAACAGACAAAAATTACGCTGGAAAAAGAAAGCTGGTGTAAAATAAAACGTGCCATCAATTTTAAGTATCTCATTTTCATTTGTATATTGAACCTTTAATTGAATTATTCAAATTCTTTTAACACTTAGTCATAAATTGACGGTGTAATGGTAAAAAGCATGCCTTCTACGCCAAAGCTCTTGGGATCGAATCCCGGTGGCGGCGGATATTTGCGTCATGAACAGATATGTCAAGTCGGGGATGTTAGTATGTTTAATTCAGTTTTTCGGCTGGATATTGTGGTTTGAATGTTAAAATATATTATATAAAAATTATTTGACAAATCCAAAGACTTTTTTTATTGCATTGAACTTGCTTATATCCGAAATTAACGGATTTTTTAAATATTATAATAGTTGATAGCTTTACTCTTAGGAAAAGTTATCAAAAATATCAATCTTGCTAATATTATAAATCTGAAAGTTTGGATGTATGGATGTTTGTTCCTCAATAACGACAAAACGGCTAAACGGATTCGGATGAAATTTCGCATAGTGATAGTGTACAGTCTGGAATAGCACATAGGCTTTTTATCCCGAAATTCCCCCGGGATTCGACATTGCGCGGGTATAACCGCGCGCGAAAGCTGGTATGAAATAAAAAGTGCCATCAATTTTAAGTATCTCATTCCCATTTCTATATTGTACCTTTGATTGAATTATCTGGTGATGAAGAAATTATTTTAGTTAATTTCATTTTTTTTAATATAATATCTTAATGGTAATACAAAATTTTATTGCATTTATTACCTATTTCTTCCAGCAAACCCCCAGTCTTGGGTCGGCTCGAAGAAATTTCTCTATACATAAGCTTTTCATCAACTTAATTTTAATGCATATTTAACATTAAATATATAAGAAGGTAAGGCCTATGTCCAGCAGTGGACGTCTACTGGCTGTGGATGATGAGGATGATAATGAAGTAGATATATTTATAAAATATAATATAGCTTGTGTGTGTAAAAATAGTCAAATAAATAATTTATTATTTGATTACTAAATGTAGAGTCCGTCTCTACAATCAAATAATTATGACTGTAAGTATTCAGATGAACATCAAAATAGATTCATGATAATTATATATAATCTCTGGTCTACGGCGTCACTTGCTGTAAATAAAAACTAATCCTAGTAAATTATTCACTTTTCAAAAAACTCTATAACATAGCAAATTCATTACGTAAAATTTCCGGTTCCGTTTAGTAGATTATCGATAATTAACTTACAAACATAGATTCTCACGAACACTCATAATACGTATTTCATTCAAAATACAAGTAGTATATTCAAAATCAGAAGTGCTTATGTAAAACGTACACACATGTATATAAAACAGCTGAATCACTAATTGAATTATCGCGCGGAAAATCTATATTGACATAGGAGGAAGCGCTTACCTAATTAACCTATATCTGCACTTTTTAAACTGCATACTCTCTAATAATGCCTTTTTAATGATAGACAAAAAAAAGTAAAAACATTACCTCTAACAACAATGCAGTTACATGGAACTATTATCATATGTTATGACTCATTTCTATTTACCAACGGCGACCTTGACGATAAGACGGCTGATAATCTCATCACTACTCGATAATGATTTGACAGTGCACTTACCGCAGTAGTAGGTACAGCAGTGGTGATAAAATTTTAGATGGGGTATCGAGTTAAAGAGAGGTTAGACGATCGCAGGCGGTTAGTACGCGAGCACGTGTAAAGCGCGCGGAGGCCGAGCGCCGACTGGTCGCGTCGATCGATCCAATGGTGGGAGCCATTGCTGCGTTTCATTCTGTTTGCACCAAATGTTCCAAATTTCATATTATGACTTTTTTATATTTTTTAATTGTCACTTCATGACTTTAACTTTTTTTTGTATTCAGCCAGCGGCTTTGACTTTTTTAGTAAACTTTTTTTCTCTTTTGAGGTTATCTGAATTTATATAGAGTCTTGTGTAGGTTTTGGGGAGCTCTTGAACTTTGACACTTGCAATTTTGCTCTGTCAGACTGAGTTTAAGTATGCTCGGGCCTATTTTTATAGCTTAACATAATACAAACACTTAAGTCAATGAATAATGGAAGTTCAAAATATTTTGTAGAGCTTGGAAAAATATATCATAAGCGATATAGGTACCTAAGTATTTTGTGGTTAATAAAGTCAATTCAATATTTAATAACAGATTCTTAGCTCATATTCTTATTTTTTAATTAAACTATTAATAACTGAAGCTAATTTAAAAATAAAATGTACTAAGTTAGAAATAAGTTTCCTTTGTAAATAAACTATCAAAGACGTAGGACTTCAACTTTGCTAACATAAAATGTTGCTTATTTCTAAAACAAAAGTAAAAGTTTTGAAGCTCTGCATACATAAATATTAGTTATCCTCCTAATGTTATAATTGTGAAAAGATATAAAGATGAATTTTCAGATGCTTAATTGCTTTTCGCAAAAACATTTTTTTTTAAGATAACTTTTCATTATTATCCATATTAAATTTAACGTAGAGCCAAAATTTCGGGCTATACGTGAAAAATTGCGGTTAACAGCGAGTTTATTGTAACGATATTACGTTTTTCCAGGGCCCACCAACAGCATCAGTTAAATAAAAATCAAATTAAAATGTAACGTGAAAAAAATCGAATAGTTGCTAAAAATAGGCTACCCAGTAAAGTATTTTTGTAGAGGCAACATGGGCACGAAATTGAAGATACATAAAATCACTTGACATACTTATAATTTTTCGATATTCTGTATTTTACAGAGGAGCAAATATAACGGGCGAATCCTTTGGAGGTAAAAATTATTTTATAAGGATACCTAACCTTTATTTATTAGGTTATCTTTATTATTTCTTTTAAATGTTGTCCGTAACTGCAGGCAACATGGCCCATTCAGCACTTCCAATTTTCTATCTTATTAATGTTGGCTTCCAGTTTCTCAATCGTATACCTACTGCTTATCCTATAGACTTTGGAAAAAAAGCACAAAGGAAAAGCCTATAGGTGTGATGTCACAGGATCTAGTCTGCCAACTGACCGGTAATATTGTCTAAAGTTTTCGCGATTCATACTATTAAACACTTTTTAACCGGATTTATCGCGTTTAATTTATATTTTACATTTTAACTAGTGATGGGCCGAATGTGGATTGAACCGAATTCGAACTTCGGCCGAACATTCGGTACATGACAACGCCGAATTCGAACTTCGACCGAACTTCAGCAGATTTTGTCTTCTCCTGGAAGTTCTGTTTACTCTGAACGATTGATTGTTCATGCATCATAATTTGCCTAAAGATAATTTCCAATACTAAGACTGCTACTCATAGTAACAACTAATAAGACTATTTTTTCAACGTTTTCAATTTAACCTACCTATAGATATACCTACTCGCTTTTACGATTATTTTTCGTGTTCCTTATGTAAATAAATAAAAATAACAGTACAAATGATTGATTTAATTACATGTTATGATTACCTAACATGATTGATTATGATTAAAAATAAATAATTTTCTTTTTATACCTAATTCTGAGTTTTGTTTCATTAAAATAATATAATTCCATTGACTCTGAGTACTCAAGAAATAATAAAGTTTGTGACTCCATAATACATTTCACCAGACTAAACCTAAAATTAAATAAATTATTTAATTGAACATATTTATTATCGATGCTCATTCTCTCTCGCAAGGGATATCGGCGTGATATGTATGTATGCTGGTCCACCTACTACTACGACGATGATGTAACAAATTTTGGACAAAGTTCGGTATTATGAACCGAATTTGAAATGACGAAATTCGGTTAAACCTGCCGAATTTCGGTTAAGCCGAATGTGAAAAGAACTTCGGCCCATCCCTAATTTTAACTCGAAATTTCGGTATCTTTGCAGACCCCGTGGACCACCAATTTTTTCTCGCAGTAAGATTTCACGGGCTATGTGTCAAATAGCGCCATCTTGTTAACATCAAATGCGATGGAGCTTTCATTTCAGGGAACATATAGTGAATAATCAAGGCACGTCCTGGAATTTCAAAAATTACCCACCAGTCACCCTGTATAATGATAATATATCCTATCTAATAAAGGGATAACGCTTGAAGAAATAAACTTTATTTTATTTTAGAAAGGGATAACGCTGCGTCACGTGTGTCTACGCGCGTACCGTACGTCCGTATAGTACGGACGTACGGCACGCGAGACGCAATTTCGTTTCTAAAATTTCATTATAGTGCTTGTACAGTCAGGTCAATGGAATCAAAATCGAAAAACGATGTACGGATGTGAAGTGCACGCGGGTGCTACCCACGTACCACGCGCTCGTAGCTACGTCCATAATATTAATATGGATCTGTTATTTTACAAATATCCTTACCTCAAATACTGTGCGTCAAGATACACACAACTATGTAAGTATCTTACATTTGTTTTTCATGTATAAATTGTTTAAGACATAAGTGGAACTTTGTATTTAATTAATAATAATAGAATTCCTAGACAATCATATCAGCTACATTGCCCCAAACTAAGCTTGTGATATGACATACAAAACTTTTTTCTCTTGCTTTTTTCTTTCGCTCTAGCCAGCGCTCGAGCGTTTTGGAACTGACTCGAGCCCGACTCGAGTGTTTTAGCGTCGACTTTAGCATTCTTACAACAGTAGTTCCATGGTGTGTTTACGAAGAGCTTATTTCTAAACCAGTGTGGTATCATGTTCGACTTTATCAGCATTTTATATCAGGTGAGACGGAGGGAAAAAAACCAGTAAGCTTGTCCAATACTGAACCAACATACATAACTTCACAATTGTATCCCTAATGGGGTAGGCAGAACTATCAAACCATCTGATGTCACGTTTGACGAATTTGGAGGTATTATAATGATGGATGGAGACTATTACAGTGACCTATAAGCCTATCGCCCGTAAAAATGTTAAAAAAGCCTCTGTCCCTTAACTGTCTTTTACAGTTTGCCCGGGTAGAGAAGCAGCTAGAACATTCTATGTTTTTATTATCACTTGCTTGGTGGTAGGATCCCTTCAGGGTCCAACTGGCTAGCGCCTCCTATTAAATCTGCCGACTTGTGTTCTGGCAATATTTTATTAAGAGTTCTTTCCTAGGCCCATGTGCGACCTCATCTTCACTTACATCAGGTGAGATTGAGGTGGAAGGCGTGCTTAGTCTTGAATTAAAAAAAAACTAATAATAACACTAATAATCAGTGATCACTCATCTCCTATTTAACAAAATATATGCAAAGGAACTAATTTATCATAATAATAAGTATCCACCAACCAGCACTGGGCCAGCTTAGTGGTCAACAGGCTAAATCTCCTTGTCATTCAGAATAGAGACCCATGTGACTTGAGCAGACTCTCAAAAAGTCTGCAAATAACGATGAATTTCAATTACAACAAAAAAAAACAGAAATAACAGAGAAATATACTATATATATTAGCTATTTCTTATCCCGTGGGAATATCTAGCTATTTCCGTGGGAATTTCGAGATAAAAGTAGCCTATGTGCTATTCCAGGCTATTACTATCACTATGCCAAAAAATAATGTTCACGGTCCATACAGTCTCTGACCTGTCAAACTACTTTTTGTTAGGTATGTGAATGTATAAAGATGCCACGTTGGTGCAGATTTGATTTAATTTCTTAGAAACGATATCGAGATTTTCATTTCAAGTGGATGATACTAGTTGTCTTTTAAGTAACTTGAGACGGTAAAATATTAAAATCCTTGCTGCGGTTTACAATATAAGTAAATGATATGGAATTAACCAAACATGAGCTATTATTTGCACTATATGTTGTTTAAATACATTTCATGAGTTGTCAAAAATTTGACAGGTCAACTATGAACATTACTCTTTCATTCAAATCCGTTTAACCGTTCTGCCGTCATTGAGGAACAAACATCAATTACATTCAGAATCCTTACATTCATCCAAGCTTTCACATTTATAATAATAGTAAGAAGAAAGATAAGTATTTACTTCATAAAAAACATGACAATTAAATTTAAAACTTGGAACCCAAACAAATAACTTAATCTTAAGTTTTCTTCCTCATTTCAATAAATACGATATTTGGAAGCCCTGAAATAAAATACATAATAAAAAAGGAAGGTACTTCAAAGTATAAAATCCAACTTCCTGCAAGCTGCAAGACTTAAAACTCAAAACACTGTCAGCTTGTTTTGTGTGAATTCTAAACGCAACGCGCTCGTAGACTGAGAAACAGATGAAGGAGATAGACTAAGACCAGGAAACAAACTGTCGCCAAATATCTCTCGCGAATACGGTGTCTGATAAGACTTCATCCGGAAAAAACTATAAATAAATAAATTAAATAAAAACACCAGCCCCAAAGTAAGCATAGCTTGTGATATGAGATCCATCTAGTGAACTAGGGGAGAATCTAGAATACAAATACGTATACAGGGTACATTTGTAGTTTTCACACAATAAGTATCATTTGTAGAAACGATTTTTGGAAAAAAAAAGTATTTATTTTTTTACAAAGAAATAAATATATCCCCCAAAATATTGAGCAAACCATGGTCACTCTAAATTACCATCAAAATAAAGCCAACTGCGCGCTACTACAAAACATCTTGTAGTACTACGTCGTAGTATTATCAGTGAAATGCCGCTTCGTAGTAGGCAGGTTCATCAACAGCGACTATTTTTTTTAAAGTTTGTGGATCCATATTTCTAGTTTTTTGCACTGAGCGACGATAAAACTAACAATTAGACTAACAATTTTTTTGGTGACTACAAATCAACCCTGTATAGATAAACACCCAGACACGGAACATTTTTTATGTTACCTGCAGGAATCGAACCTACGACCTCACGATTGGCACAGTAGCGTCTATAACACTGCACGGAGGCCGTGGTGCAGTGGTATAGACGGAGACTGTCGTCTAATTTCATAATTTTAATTTTATTAATTATGACAATTTAAGAGTTTACAACATTCATTTACAAAGTATGTTTTTGGCTTTATACAACGACGAACGAATGTCTTCCTCCGTGTCTTTAAAAAAGAGGACGAAACTGTTTTTTAATTGTTTTTTGTTGAGTTCACATAACTAGCAATATACAAAAAAAAAAATACAAAAAGCAAAACTTTACTAAGTACTTATAATGTCAGCAAAAATAGATAAAGTAGAATAAAACGCAAATGCCAATTTTCTACAGTCCCTGATTTAGATACAAAAAATTGAAGGGACGATGCATAACTTTGTACGAAATCTAGTACCTGCTTCAATAGACATGTGTGTTATATCGTTGAAAAGAGTTCATCTTCTAGAACGAGAATTGGTACGGCGCACGTCTCAATTCTGATTCCAAACTGAAAACCAACTTCGAATCGGATCATATTAATTCCTCGCAGGCAGAATTTGAAAAAAATTGAATGATTCAGGTGTGTAACAGATACATAGGCCGGCGGTGTCGCTTACTATTTATGCTATGGGTGATCGTCTGCTATTTTGGTTCTCAACGGAGTGAGGATCGGAACTTGGTGCAATAGTAACTTTGATTCGGATTACTAAGACCTATCCACGGCGTATTCTATATGGCTATTGAAGATGGGTACTAAAGTACTGCATCGTCCTTTGCAATAAAACATCGAAATATATCTTCACAGACATGAAAAAGAAACTGACTCACTTTATCCTGCTATATCATTCGCGAGTCATTCACACATATAATCTCGCCTGTCACAATAATTCTATATTGATTATGTCAACAACTATTCAACTATTATTGTTTAGTACAGGCCGGATTTAATCACAGATATACGAGTCGATTCTCAGTGGCATGATATTACAGATATAGATAGATAGATATTTATTTTATTCACATCAAACACACATACATATAATCAAGCACAAATACACATGCATATTGATAAACAAAATCAACAAAAAAAAAAACAAGAAAACACAAAATAAAAGAAAATATTTTTCAGTAAATTTGTTCAGTAAAAATGTATGCTGATGCAAAATGGCGATAACTCAGTGAGACGTTTGCATTTAAGCAAACCACCGATTTTCAGTTACCGCCAGTGAGGTCTGCGCAGAGGCGCATGTAACTATACCGACACATAGTAGTATTATATGATTATATGTAATTTACATTGGTTAATATCGAATTCAATAAACATAAAATAAAATAGAATAAATAACATTGAGACTATAAGTTACAATTCGGGAAAAAAACAACAATAATGAATGAGGAAAATAATTATTATTATAGGTACATCCAGGACTTGTCTACATATACGTAAATATCACTAGATGTTATTTTTTACATTGCATTATGTATGAGTCCAATTAAACTTTAAGTATGTTGAATATTTACTTTACAGTTTTCAACCATTCAGCATCAATATATTTTTATCTAATTCAAAATTACTCTGCAATTGGTTCGTGAAAAAACTTTAAACTTCGTAATTGCCCCTGTCACCAAAAAGGCTAATAATCCGAACAACCTCCGCTCGCTATGACAGTCAGCCTGGCCAGCGGTCATTATTCATACCACACCTGTCGCTAAATATCACCGCACCATGATTGATGTGTTCAATATATGGCTATGTTTACGAAGAGTCAGTCCTTTAGATCAGATAAGTGAAGGTGAAATGACATCCGCCTGTGATGTCATTTCACCTTCACTTATCTGATCTTCACTTAACTTCAAGTGAGATTATGGTGCAGGGGAAATTCCGTTATTATAAAAAGATATTCAAAATACTTGCAGCTACTGCCTGTTCGTGTCAATCACTAAAACTCAGCAGAAATAATAGGAATACAAAATTTGTCTTAAGTTTTCGCGATTCATAATTTTAAATAAAACACTTTTTAGTCGGATTACATTTTAAATTTTAACTCTACGTTTCGGTGTCTTTGCAGACCCCGTGGTCACGAGCGACCAGTCCAGTCCAATTTAATAGGAATACAAAGTATGTAGCAAAATAACTTTGAAATAATATCTTTTACGACAATTTGTCGTTAGGTTAAGTATTAGGTACCTGATATATTGCAATGTCTATGTAACAAATGTATAACTACGTAATATTGCTTTAGCGATGATATCTACCTATAAATTACATTTCGGTTTTAATAGGACGGCCGTAGATTTGTTTTCAACCGACTTCCAAAAAAGGAGGAGGTTTTCAATTCACCTATATGTTTTTTTGTGTCTTTTTTACACGATATTTAGGAAAAATTAATAGATCAAGCCTTGCCCTATCCAACGTTTTTTTTTCCATAAACGCTGTTCGAAGTATCATACATCGTCGCTTAATAACCATTATTACGTCGTTTGACAACCGTTGCGGTGTTGGGGTAACGCTATCGGATCCCGGCGCCAGTTATTGCGAAATTGATCCACAATGTAATCATTTTTATCCAAGAATATGTTTGCTGGCATAATTTGGGAGATTATGATTGCAAAAAATAGGAAATAGTAAATATCTACATCCCTCGTTTAGTTGCTATGATATAGGTAATATAGTTTCCTACTTTTTTATATTATTCAGCACAGCGACGTTTGTTGTTTGATTTTTCGCTTGGTGGTAGGATCCCTTCTGGGTCCGCCTGGCTAGCGACCACCCTTTATATAAAGTCTGCCGCCAAATGTTGCCGCTCCGGCGGTAATGTGTTCCGGCAATATTGTATAAAGAGCCAGTTCCTTCCTAAACCCGCGTGCTTTCATCTTCGACCTCATCGTCACTTACCATCAGGTGAGATTGAGGTCAAACGCAGGTTTAGTCACTTATAAAAAAAAAAAAAACTTTTCGTAACTTTTTTATTTTCATATGATAATTTCTTTAATATTCTTTTATCAACTTGGTTTTAATTACGTATGAATTATAAATTTAAGTGTCGTATAGCCATTATATAATTTGGACATAATTCCATAAATAACATTCACCCTTATTTTGTTAATTATATTGTATGTATGTAACAGAGATGTTCCGTGACATTAATTTAATATTTCATATGAACGCAAGGTTTTCAATAATAAGCTATTGAATTACAAACTTTAAAGTAATGCATGTTTAGTCTAACAAGGTCAACTATTCTCTATTTATTTTTCTGTATGGACATACTAAGGATTAATTTCGAGGCTAAACACTGCTGACCATGTAATTTTATTTATAAGTATGAATGTAATTTGTTTGTTCATTGAAATAAATTAATATCAACTATTAGATGGTACTGTGTAAAAATATGTCCAGTATATTTATTTTTACTTTATTGTACACCACAAGAAAAAAAGAACAAAACAGAAACGAAATCTTAAATTTACCTACAATGTTGTCAATGTTGGAAGGATGCAGGCATCATTTACAAGTGCATACATACAAACATAACTTAGATAGGTAATTTAAACTTTCTGTAAGTTCTGGACAGATTTAACAATGTAGTACATTGTAGACAGGCGTGTAGTTACCTATGTAGGTATTTATGTATATTGTCACTCTTTAAGAGTCTAAATTGCATAGTCTATGAGCTATTACTCTAGGAGATGGTGGCCCGTTTTTGAAATTAAGTACACTCTCTGACGACCACTTTGGCGATGGGGTAAACCTGTCTGCCTCGGACGCCAGTGGTGTGGGCTCGATTCCCGCACGGAACAAGAAAAAGAATGTTCTGTGTCTGGGTGTTTATCAATTTATGTATTTCTTCTATGTTCCCCCTAGGTTCTAGGTCCCCCCCCAGTTCGCTACATGCAACAATATTACTTTATATTGGAAAAGAAATAAAACTGCATCCTTTGCAATTCCGACACGGATTTTTTTCCAATAACCAAGCATGGAGCTGTAAATCTGCATCGGCATTGATAATTTTCATTCCTCCCTGTGTGCTGTCATCTTCGTTCTGACCATCAGGTGAGATTGAATTTAGCCACAGATAAATAAAGAAATAATTTGGACAAGTTCATTACATATTTTCAAGCTTTACCGTACTATTTTCTTTTTGTTTTTGACAAATTCACAATCGCGCTGTCAGGGAAGGTAATAAAACGGGGTTCAAAAGGTAAAATAATTTCAGAGAGCATAGTCTTAATATGTAAGTCTTAGTATAACTAATGATACAATAAATACCACTACACAGCGTACATATCACTGCACTCTACAAAGCATATTATTTGAACATAAATCTATAACCCCCCATTCTAGAACCATCGATCAAACTTCGCATAGATACTCGGCTCACAAGAAACTTAGTCCGTAGCCTCGAACAAGTCGAACAGTCTTGTACGGAAACGTGATATTGAGATCTTTGGCGTAAACGTAGTTTTAGAAGCCGTGGTTATACTTTTAGACTTATCGCTTAGTTCAAAGTTTATGTAAAATTTGGGAAAGAAGATAACAGTTGGAATATCTAAATGTTATACATGTAAGTATTATATAATAATAAATATATGAATGAGTACACATACAATTATAATTCAACTCTCTTGTTAACGTTATTTATTTAGTCTGAGAAGTTCGGCTACATAGTTTTGGACTCAAAACATTGTAATGTTTTTTTAATTGAAGCCTAAAACTTTTCTTCGACATAATAAGGCTAACTTTAAGGCTGCATAGTCGATGCGTAAGTTATTTAAATATTTATTGCCTAATTTTTAATTATACTTGTCATTAGTTTCCATGGTTACCTCACCAATTTTGAAAAATCAAATAACTACGACTACCATCTTCAATTTTTTTATATGGTTGTTTATTAAAAAGTAAGACCCGTGGATTTAGTCAACATAATAACTGAACTTTCACATCCATAAGCCGTTTTTATAATAAAGGCATATATACGTCAAGCGCTACAGAAACAATTTCTAGCAAGCAAAAGTTATTAACATCCCTAACTTAAAGTCACCCGGGTGTTTCCTCCACAACTTAACTTTACTTAACAAGAGCTCACTCCCTTTCGTTATCTACTGCATAAGTGCTTTCATTAAAATAAAATTAACTTTAAGGTGTTGGGTTAAAGTTGTTTTATGACTGAGTTTTGAGATGTAATGGATAAATTTTGCGAAATTTTCCAAAGTTCCCTCGACGAATGACGAACGCGATGGAAAACTCTATTAGTCTTAGCTATGATATTGCCTGAGTTTTCACGATCCCTAATAATTAATAGTCATAGAGAAAATAAAGGTTTTACTTCTTTCACTAGATTAAATCTCGTTCATTTATTATACTTTTCAACCGACTTCAAAAAAGGAGGAGATTCTCAATTCGACTGTATGTTTTTTTTGTATTTGCCTCACTATTTTGACGTAAAAACTCCAAAGTGCCGTTGTCTTTCTTATTGTTAGTTTTAGCCATAAAATTCTTTTGGTTGGCCATTTTTCACCACCTCTTTTAAATCTCAAATCTCTTCACCTGGTATATTTTTAGTGTGTCATTAAATTGATATTTTATTACTACAAAATAAAGCAAGACATTGAATTAGGAACCATTAAAAATGAAAACATGAAAAGATTTCATGTGAGTTTTAGATTATTTTACTCTTCAATCAGAAATAAATCAATGAGAAGCTTTAGAACATATGTTCTTATACAACGTGTAACAAAATGGAGAGATAAAACTTAAGAGTTAGCTTCTATACCATACGTAGAATATACAGTAAAAGAATTAGCAAGATCAGTGCTGGTATAGACTTTCATACAAATTTATTTAATTAATTTACAACAAAAATTTTGACAACCCTAGTAAACCTAATAAGCTAAAACAAGACTTGTGTCGCAGTCAGTGACCTTATGACATTTCCCGCACTGGCTGAACTTAGTCTGTCTTAGTTACCCATCACTTTACTTTTACGCCATATGTTTCATCAAATGCTAACAGCTGTTAGTAGGGTTAACACTAAGATATTTTAATCTAAACTTTGAACTTGTTTTTCGGTCGAACCGTAAGAATACCAAATTTATGTTACTGTTACTTATAAACTTCATCACCAAACATACTATTCCCTTAAGTATTATCTCTTCATTATGTTACACGTTGTATACACGGTTGTTTTTTAGTCACCAGCCAAATTTTTTTATTTATTTTATTTATTATTACATCAAAACACTTATATCTATCATTACAGGAGACCTAATGCGACAGTAAAGTGCAACAAATAAACTAAGATTACACATCTTAAACTTATTATAATAGAAATTTATAAAATCTTAAAGAACATCTCACATACATAATAAAAAATTAAATTAAAATGAATAAACTCTCTTAAAAACCTTCTTCCATAAATAATAACAAATTATAAACTATCTTATACATAAAATAAAAAAAATAAAAACACAAGCTATAAACCAAAGGAAGGCATTTATTTTAACTTACATATTACCAACATAGTAATTCTAGTGAACTCGCTCATTGAACACGTAAAAATATCAATGCTATCTGCAACAGTGTTGAGCGTGCGCAGGGCGTGAGGGAAAAACGCGTCGCGCAGCAGGTTCGTGCGCGCGCGCGGCACGGCCAGCAGCGGCGCGCGCCGCCGCCGTAACAGGTAGTCGTCAGGCACATACAGCTGCAGCTGCTGCAGGATGTTAGGGTTATGTATCCTGCCTCGTAATACTTTAAATAAATACAAAGCAAGAGACATATCCCTACGTATCTCTAACCTATAATATCCCACCATTCCGAGGACGAACAAAGTGGGATACAGTAATGGAAATCCCGGATATACCCCATAATATTTTAAATACAAAAAATGCGAAAACTTATTTTGTATGCGTTCTATCATGAATTTGTAATTTGTCTTGACTAGGGCTCCAGATAACAGAATTAAATTCTAAGTTGCTTTTTACAAGGGCTTCATATAGAGCGCGCAATGCATTCATGTTGGTGAATCCATCAGCCTGCCGTAATATAAAGCCCAAGTTCCTGTACGCCTTCTTACACGCAGCAATGATATGCTTCCTAAATCTCAAGTCGGCTGTAAAGTGAATGCCCAGATCTCTGATCTCAGCGACGCGCTGCATCGGCTCTCCCTCCATATAGTATGTGTGGTGGAGTGGTGCGCGCGCGCGACTGAAAGACCGCATCGAACATTTACCAACATTGAAATGAAGTTTGTTTTTTTGACTCCACTCAATTACTTTATTTATGTCTTGTTGCAACCTGTCATGATCAGGTGTGTCTCTTACCCCACGAACTAATTTTAGATCGTCAGCAAATAGGAGGCATTTGGACTCATTTACAACTTCCGGCAAGTCATTAATCATTAAAATAAACTGAAGGGGTCCTAAGTTCCTGCCTTGGCTGACGCCCGAACTCGTGTAGTAGGGTTCCGACCGGTGACCACCGCAGTCAACGTACTGACGTCTGTACTCTAAGTAGCTGGTGAAAAAAGTAAGCGTGTGCGGCGTGCAGCCCGCACTGGCCAGCTTTTTGAGCAGGATATAATTGTCAACCGTGTCGAAAGCCCTCCTAAAATCGAAGTATGCGACGTCCACCTGCAGTCCAGCGTCCACTGCTGGCACCAGTTGCGTCATCAGACTGAGCAAGTTCCCCGTTGTCTCCCGGCCGGGCCGGAATCCATGTTGAGCGTCTGACAACTGGGCACTTACTTGTTCATATTATTATCATATCATATTTAAAAGTTATTTTCTTTGATACGATATAAACGTACTTGCACAATGCTAACAGTTAAGATATGGATTTGAAAACTTTTTTATAAATAGTCTCTGTTGATGAGCATAGCTATTATGACGCGGAATTTCACAGTACAAGAACTCATTTTTGGAGTTGTTCCGAACTGATCCCAAAAAGAAATCCCACCGGGGATCAGTTTTAATTTTAATTTATTTTTTATTCCTAACTGATCCCAGGAATGTGAGATCAGACGGGAATTGACATTTTTAATAAATTTATTGTTCCTAACCGATCCCAGGTGAATTTTAGGTAGTAATTTGGTACAGACAGTCTCAAAATGTTCATAATTCTTCAAGAATTATCATTTTGTGTTTTAATTTTCTCTCTAACCTAAGAAGCATAATAGTTAGCCGATGGTAGTAATCGTAAGGACTTAGCAAATCTGCTAAGCTTGAACAATATTCTAAGAATTTGCCTGCCTACTCGCAAAACTGAATCGAAGCACTTCCAAAAAGAACAACTTATATCAGCTGTTAAGAACTTTGAAAGACGACTCCAATTATCAAAAAACAATAATTGAGCATCAGAAAATCAAAGCGCCACCTTTGAAACGTAGAACAACGGACGAAACGAACAGAGATCAATGGATCAATTATGTCACTAACCAACTTCTGAATGGCGAAATTACTGTAGGCCACTGTTTAGAAAAGTTAAAACTTTGACAGTTAATAAAAGTTTGAAGACAAATTTTGTATAATAGCTAAATTTAGACATAAATATGCACCCAATCAAAGGGTTTATTCATTTGTTGATTTTATAAGCACCCAATCAAAGGGTTTTTTCATTTGTTGATTTTATAATAATTTTATATACATCAGTTAAATTAGTTAAAAGCACCCCCAATCAAAGGTTTTTGTTTAACGTTGTTGATTTATTTGATAGTTTGGTGGATAATTAAGTATATGTTAGACATTTAGTAAGCACTAAATCTGACCATTTTATTTGTTGATTCTGTGATAATTTTATCCTCTTAAGTCGTTAATTTAACAAAATAAAAATTTATGTAATATTAAAAAATAATAGTTAAAGACTGATTTTTACTAAAAAGTGTATAATATTTAATTTCCCTAACCTATTGCGCTATACCTACTTACAATCACTTAATTTATCAATGCCCCTTTTCACTTATAAGTTTTTAATTCCATTGCATTGCATGAATTCTACCTAAAATAATTTATTACAAACTTGCTCCTTTTTTGCCTGACTGTACCGTCAATCTAACGTTGTAGGTAAACGGGGATCGGTTAAGAATAACAAAACGCATAGGGGATCCGTTAAGAAATTAAATTCGATGTGGGATTTGTTGGTGGGATTAGATCAGAATAACTCGATTTTTGTAATAGCGCTTAGTCGTCTTTATTTAAATGGTATTCATTCGTAATTTAAAGTAATCATACTTTGCTTAATGTGTTAGCGAATATGTTAAATTTCTTGTAAAAAATACCTACCTTTTTTTCTTATTGTGTGAAAAAAATTTGGCCGATGACTAAAAACAATCGTGTATAACCTTTCCCTTTTTACTACCTCTTATATGTAGTACAATGCATCAAATAATTGTGTATAATTGATACATGATGAAATTCGGTTAAAAAAATGTTTAATAAATCATGAAAATTTCAGACAAAATTAATTCCCTTTTTTTTAAAAGATCAAAAACATAAAACTGGACAAAACAAAAGATGGAGCTCCAAACATACCTTTGTAACCAATTTACGTCCTGGACTCCACTTATTCCTACTATGTTGGACAGAACTAAGGGAGACATTACTTTGAGCTGGTCTGCGGGTCCATTTGAACTGCTTGGAGATCAGATGCTGTATAGAGTGGAGATGAAAGGCAAGGTTCCTCCATGGACTGTTGTTTATTGGTAAGTATTTAACAATAATACTTAAAAGTATAATTATTAACGCTTGGTGTTAAGACTCCTTTTGGATTCAACTGGGGTAACATATAGCTTAATATCATCGCTCTGGTGGTGACATGTTCCGTAAATTAATATATGTGAATCTGTTCCAGTACTGATTAAATGACTGACAGACATCGTAAAGCTTTAATACTGGGCGTAGCGAGCATGTTAAGCTGAACTGGCTGAAAATGTTAGAGCTTTGCCTCTATGTAGTTAATGTGTTAATCTGTCTAGCGATATCATCATCATCATCATTAAGCCAGTAGACGTCCACTACTGGACATAGGCCTCCCCAAGGTTTTCCACGTCACTCGGTCCCGTGCCACCTTCATCCAGCGTTGACCGGCGACTTTGACTAGATTCACTTCAGCTTTGCAATCCTTCTGGCTATATCGGTGACTTTGGTTCGCCTGCGATTCTCCTCATCCCTGATTCGAGCCCGCAGGGAAACTCCGAACATAGCCCTTTCCATTGCTCGCTGAGCGACTTTAAGCTTGTTGATAAGGCCCATAGTTAGCGACCACGCGCGCCATACGACATCACTGGCAACACACACTGTCTGTAAATAAACAACGACTTGTTTGGTCAATATAATTTTATTTCGATTTATCAGATGTTAAGCTTAACTGGCTGAAAATGTTAGAGGTTTGCCTGTATTTTGTTAATGTTGTTAATCTGTCTAGCGATATAATATATAAATAAATATTTCTGACACTCACACAACATTATCTAGCCCAAATTTCTTAAAGAACTTGTGTTATGGATACTAGATAACTGATATACTTAAGAAATATAAAAAAAATACATATTGAATAAATACACATTTTTATTAGAATAAACTTAAATAAACATATAAACATCCATGACTTGACGACTAATATCTGTGTTCATCACACAAATATCCGCCGCCGCCGGGATTCGAACCCAGGACCTCTGGCATAGAAGGCAATGTATGTTACCGCTACACCAGCCGGTCGTCATGTAGATAAGTAACTACTTGTTTGGTCAACATAATTCTATTTCGTCTTATCATTTCCATCCTTTTGTGGACCATACATTTCTTTGGTGTTCGAGTAGGGGTGCACGAAGAAACGAAATTCCAGGCAGACACACTTTCTAATTTATAATATTAGTATGGATAGGACTTTATTAAAATCAAATTAATTAAGTGCACTGATGTGAAACTTGGTAAATAGGGTCTTCAATAGATGTCTGGCTGCATTCTGGAATCTTAATTTTTGAAATAATCACTGGGACGGTAGATAGAGCACATTTAAAGATAAACAAGGTTTATGCGCATACGCAGTCGCGGGCAAAAGCGGGTGTTTTATAAAGAGAAAGGTCCTCCAAAGGGCTTTCATCTTGGTCCTCAACTTCACTAACCACCAGCTGAGATTAGATCAAACGTAGTTTTAATCACTAAGTTAAACAGGTTTTAAAGCTACTACCTAACAGTTTCTGTGAATTGAATTTTAATATTTACTAAGCACTAATTTTTAATCAACGTTTAATCAACGACCCACCATATCTTTAACCATTAATCGTATCAAAATTAATGTTGGGACTTATTTGTAGGGAATTTACTAATGAATTATTCAACCATTGACAATTTCGTCTTAGATTATAAAGTTTTCCTGAAAATTTAAATGAACTCAAAAACAGGATAAATTTCAAGAGGGGAGGGGCTGAAGCTGAATCCGGAGGGGGAGGGAGAGTTTTATATTGTAACTAGCTGACCCGGCAAACGTTGTTTTGCCAAATAAATAAAAAAAGTAAAAAATAAAAATAGATGTTGGCCGATTCTCATAGATACCGGATAAGCACAAAAAATTTCATCAAAATCGGTCAAGCCGTTTCGGAGGAGTATGGCAACGAAAACTGTGACACGAGAATTTTATATATTAGATGTACTCACCTCCAAGGTATCATATAGCGGCAACAAAATAAAAGGTAAAAAAAAATTGCTGCTAAAAAATCTAGAATGAATGGACTATACCTGGATATGTACGACAACTAAAACTGCGACAATGGATTTGTATTGCTAGATTACCTACGGACCTCGAATTATTCTTTGCAGCACCTGCGTATAACTTATATAATTTCTCAGTATTACATTTTCTAGTAGACCGCCTATCACGTATTAGTTCCTGTATGAAACCTAACACAAACAAATTAAAGCATAATTGGAGCTACAGTTAGTGTTCCAGATTTTGCAATTAGATAACGTGTACATAATAACGGCTCAAAATCACGCATATTCTCTTCGCCTCACATTGCATATGAAAACTTAATAACATATACAATTTAGCTCCACACTCCTTAGCTCACTGTGCACCTAAAAGTTTCGATCCAAAGTTCTGCTCTATTGTTTCTTAACTCTACATTATTCTCTATGGATGAGTAAGACAGTTGTACGAAAATATGAATTTTGTAGTATTTAGCTTTAGGTATCATGAGATGTGGTGTAGTATGCAATTTCCTATGGCATATATTAGAAACTTATATGCAATAATATTGCATATAAGTTTAGTTTTTTCATATTATGTTCCTGGCATTAATAAAACTTACATGTAACGTAAGCAAACTTTTGAATGTATTTCTTATGCAATTTTTAACCGTCTTCCAAAAGGAGTAAAAGGAGGCTCTCAATTCACGTGTATGTTTTTTCTTTTAAATTTTTTTATTTATCTTTGTTACATGACCTTTTGGACCATTTTGAAATGAGTTTGAATATTCTTTTTTCATATGATAGAGGATACTTCAGATCATGTATAAATAATAAATAAATAAAAAAAAACCCAGACAATCACACCAACTACATGGCCCCAAACTAAGCATTGCTTTTGTTTTGGATTACCATGTAGCGAACTAGGGGGAACCTAGAATGTAAATATATATACAGGGTTAATTTTAATTAGCGCATTACCTCTTGCAGGCAACCTCTCCCAAACAATACCAACAACATTTATTTTACGACTTTTAAAATTAATAATTTAAAAAATTTAAGTTTTCCAATGCAAAAATGTGTATTGTCTCTAAACTGGCGCTACTCTATTTATACTGATGCCACGCCACGGGCTCTGGGGCGTTGGTTGCGAGGTGACGCGGCAAATCACAGAGTATTAAATAACAGAGGGAGCAAAACTTTGTTTTTCTTTTTATGTGTTATTCATTATTGGGATTGATGTGGAGAGGATGCCTGCAAGACGTGATGCGCTAATTAAAATTAACCCTGTATAGATAATCATTAACCCGCAGCTACTGGCGTCTGAGGCAGACAGTGTTACGGCTGCCTTATCACGTAAATATTAGCGATCAGCTATAATGGCGCAGTCATCACGCCATGGACGCGCGATCCATTGCTTTACATCGTATTTGTAATGTAGGTACTTGTTATATTCATTTTAGAAGGTAGTCTTTTTAATCTGTGTCTTTTTCTCTCGGATTACAACTTCTCGAAGCAATACGTGTATCATTTATCTCCTGCTTATTAAGAACCAGATAGGTATTTCTCAGTGGCGACGAGTTACGAATCACGCAGTGCAAGTGAAATAAAGGACATAAACCAATAAACATGTCTATCGGTAAAATTGGCGAGTTCAATGTACGAACGGATAACTGGAGGTTATATGTGGAGCGCCTAGAACAATATTTCGTTGTCAATGGCATTAAAAGTGATTTACATGTGCCTACGTTGATCACAGTTATTGGTGCTGAAGGCTACGAGCTACTTGTAAATTTGTGTACGCCGGTGAAACCAACGGACAAAAAGTTTAGTGAATTAACCGCCATTTTGGAACAATATTTGCAACCCAAACCAAGCATTTTAGCAGAAAGGTATAAATTTCGGCATCGGAAACAAAGTACCAGTGAAACAATTGCGCAATATGTGGCAGTGTTAAAAATGATGTCAAAAACATGCGAGTTCGGTTCGTGGTTAGAAGAAAGTTTGCGTGATCAGTTAGTTTGCGGCATTAAATGTGACACAATTCGACAGCGGTTGTTTACGGAGAATAACCTAGACTTCGGGAAGGCGTACAATTTGGCAATGAGCATGGAGGCGGCAGAGAAAGACGCGGCGGCTGTGGAATGTCATGACAGCCAGGGGCGTGCGGTCGAGTGTCAGACGATAGTAAGCGCGCGGCGCGGCAGCGCGGGCGCCGCTATCGGAGCCCCAGGCGGCGGCGGCTGCGGTGACACGCGAGCCTGGCGAGGCGGCGGGCGCGGTCGGAGCCGGCGGGCAGCGCTGGCGGGCAGCGGGCAGGCGCAGCGAGCGCCGCGCGGGCCGCGCTGCCAGGCGTGTGGGGGCGGGCACGACGCCCAGCGGTGTCAGTTCGCAAGCTACGTGTGCAGGGTGTGCAACCGTCGGGGGCATTTAAAAAGGGTTTGCCCGAATCTGACCGGGCAGTACAGCGTCGACGTGGTTCAGCAAATGGAAATGGACCCAACGCAGGACGATAGTGATGAGGTAAAGATAGTTGAGTTTAATCAGTTGCAATTATCTAAGTGTAAACCGTTGCTAGTATCAGTAGATGTGCAAGGTCGAACAATGACTATGGAATGCGACACAGGGAGTGCAGTGTCGTGCATTAGTGAACAAATTTATAATGAATTTTATAAAGACTTGGAGTTAGAAAAAAGCGATTTAATATTAAGATACTATACAGGCGAGTTGGTACGGCCAGTGGGGATGATAAAACCATTAGTCCGTTATAGCAACAAAATAAAAAAATTAGAATTGTATGTTATTCGTGACGGTAAAACTGCATTATTAGGCAGACAATGGTTGTTTGAGCTCGGAATACAATTGCCATTGCCAGATTCGAGTAAAGTAATACATTGTAATCAATTCAGTGAGTTTAACTTCGATGAATTCAGTTCCAGATTCTGTAACGTGTTTGCGGCGGACTTGGGGCGATTCACCGGCGGACCGGTGCAGATCAGAGTGCGAAAGGACGCGCGACCGGTGTTCATGCGCGCGCGGCCGCTGGCCTACGCGCTGCGCGAGCCCGTCGGCCGCGCCATCGACCAGCTGGTGCGCGACGACGTCCTCGCGCCCGTCGACCACTCCGACTGGGCCACGCCGATTGTACCAGTGGTAAAAAAAGACGGAACCATTCGTATTTGCGCCGATTATAAATTAACATTAAATAAGGTTATAGAAGTCGACCGCTATCCACTACCAAAAGTAGAAGATTTGTTAGCCCGCTTGCACGGCGGGGAACGTTTTACAAAAATAGATTTATCGCAAACGTAGTGGGGTCGCTGCCGCTGGTGCTGACGGCGGATGCGAGCAGCGTGGGTGTGGGCGCAGTCATCTCACACGTGACGCCGGCCGGCGAGCGACCCATCGCGTATGCGTCGCGCACGCTCGCGCCCACGGAGAGAGCGTACGCACAGATAGACAGGGAGGCGTTGGCTATCGTTTTTGGAATTAGAAAATTTCATCAATACTTGTACGGCCGTAGGTTTACTTTAAAAACAGACCACAAACCTTTAACTTACATTTTTGGGAATAAGGTAGGTATTCCAGTTATGGCTGCATCGCGACTACAACGGTGGGCTATTTTATTGTCCGGTTATACCTACGACATTGAATACGTGTCTTCTTCGAAAAACTGCGCAGACGCTTTGTCGAGACTGCCCCAAAAAGTGACGCACACAAAAGATAGCAAGACAGATGACGTTACATATTTAAATTTTGTTGAAAATTTTTTACCTATCACTAATATTGATATTAACAAAGCGACAGCGTTAGACAGCACATTAAGCAGAGTCCTTGGTTATATTCAGTCAGGTTGGCCACCATTTTGTAGAGAAGATTTCTTAAAACCGTTTTTTCAACGGCGTAATGAATTATATATAGATCGTGGCTGTATTATGTGGGGATACAGAATAGTTGTGCCTTTACCATTACGGGATAGCATTCTAAAACAGTTACATGTCAGTCATATGGGCATTGTAAAGACTAAGTCATTAGCTCGTAGCTACGTTTGGTGGCCTAATATAGATGCGGACGTGGAGGCGGTCTGCCAGCAGTGCGAGACGTGCGCGGCGGAAGCGCCGGCGCCACCACGGGCGCCCCCGCAGCCCTGGCCTTATATTGTTGAACCGTGGAGTAGGATACATATAGACTTTCTCGGTCCCTACCAGGGACAAACGTTTTTGGTATTAATAGATTCCAGTTCAAAGTGGTTGGAAATTTACGAAATGGCACGAACCAATGCGTCGGCGGTCATTAAAACGCTGAGGGCTACGTTTGCGCGATTCGGTTTACCGAAAGAAATAGTTTCTGACCAGGGACCGCCCTTCACGAGCACTGAATTCAAACGGTTTCTAGAATTAAATGGTGTATTACAGTCATTTTCACCAATATACCACCCGGCGTCAAACGGAGCGGCCGAAAACGCAGTCAAAATATGTAAGCGGGCTATAAAAAAAGCAACTAGGGACTCCATCGACATCGACACAGCTTTGCAAACGTTTTTGCTAACTTATAGGAACACCGTCCATAGCACGACCGGCGAGAGTCCAGCTATGTTACTGCAAAGACGTCCCCTGAGATCCCGGTTGGACCTGCTGCGCAGTAGGAACGCGCTCGAGGCGAGCGTGGCGCGCGAGCAGCAGCGGCAGGTGCGCGCGGCGGGCGGCACGCCGCGCTCGCTCGCCGCCGGGGACGCCGTGTGGGCGCGGGCCTACGCCGACAAACAAAAATGGGTCAAGGGCACGGTCGTCAGTAACGTCGGGGCGCGCACGTACCTAGTGGATAGCGGTCACGGGAAGTATTTACCTAGACATGTAGACCAATTAAGGCGCAGGTTCCGGCTTTCGAACTGCATGGTTCCGTCGTCGGACTCGGAGGAGGGGCCGCGGAGTGTGGACGCCGTCCCGCGACAACAGTCAGGCGAGAGAAACGTGTGTGAGGAAGAGGGTAATGATATAGCAGGGGAGGATATGGATAATTTACGTAACAGCCGCACAGTCCCTATTGCCGAGCTATCAGAGCCGCAACCGTGTTCACAAACGGTATCGCCTCCGCCGTCACCGCAATCGCCCCAGGTCCGTGAGAAACGTTTACGGAAACCACCCCAAAGGCTCGGATTTGAATTTGATTAAAGAATGTTAAAATGTAAAATCAGTTGTTTGTAAATAGGTATATAATAGTGGGATAATAGTTAAGTAGGTACCTAAGTTAGTTGTAAGTTTTCTTTTAAAGTGTATTATTTAATTAAGTAGTTGTAAGTTTTTTTTTGGAATATATAAACTGTAAATGTAGCTGTTAGATTAAGGGTGGAGGTGTAATGTAGGTACTTGTTATATTCATTTTAGAAGGTAGTCTTTTTAATCTGTGTCTTTTTCTCTCGGATTACAACTTCTCGAAGCAATACGTGTATCATTTATCTCCTGCTTATTAAGAACCAGATAGGTATTTCTCAGTATTATGTAAGCGATAGCTGTTCAATCGTTTGTTGATTGCAGATTGCATTTATTGCTACGATACTAGCGCCAAAAACAATTTGGTAGTAAAAAAGAAAATAATAAAATGTGAAACAGATGTTTGCTTTTAAGATTACGCAGAAAATTACACGAAAAGTATGAAAGTCAAAGGGATTATATGCACTTTTAGTACATCGATTGTACGATATAGGCAGCACAGTCATCGGATTGCTTTGTTTTTGCTGTAACGTAATACGAATTAGTACATTTTTAGAAAATCTTGCGCAATTCATGCCATCGCTTTGCTCTTGCAAGTTACGTGATAAGGCAGCCGGTTACCCCATTGCCAAAGTGGCCGTCAAATTTTATCGAAATCGGTTGAGTACTCCAAGAAAAAATTAATATGAATACGGAGAATATTCACATTGAGATACTTCAGCCAAAGTTTTGACGTGGAGTCGGTTATTTTAATACCCTGCAATTGTTGATTATCTTAATCTGTACAAAGATACTGAGCTCTATTCGACATTATATTAATTTACACTTGATTGCCAATAAAAAAAAATACTTTAGTGACCAAAAATAAATAACAATAATAACAAACACAAATTTTGGACAACGTAGGTGGCCTTATCGTTTCAAGCGATTTCTACCAGGCAACCCGTTTAATTTTTTCCAATTACACTTTTTGCCATTTATACTGTCTAGTTTTAAACATTAGTCAGTGTATTGTCAAATACGTCATATTGTCATTATTCATATTGCTTATGCACTTGGTAGAAGTCATGCCGTAAATGTATGAATCTATCTAAATGATGATAAACGAATACATGTGACAAGCACATGTTGCGTCCATGCTGCACTGGGAGCGAAAAAAAACATAGAATATACCAGCTGCTTCTCTTCCCGGGCATACTGTAAAACTCAGTTAAGGAACAGAGGTTTTATTGCCATTTTTGTGGGTCATAGGCTGACCCCCTGTCACTGCAATAGCCTATCTCCATCATTATAATACCTCATTTGTCAAACGTGACATCAGATGGTCTTGTAACATCTGGTGTTCTGCCTACCCCATAAGGGATAAAGGCGTGAAATTATGTATGTATGTATGTGATACACAAACAACGAAGGACTGTAATGCTACATGTACCAGTTTCAAGTTTTACAAACGCTTGGTTGCTATTTACATGCTAGCGAGAGCCCATTACTGTAGACAGTATTATTGTGGTTACTGTCACGGCATTGACAATCAACGCATTTTATTCTTTTTCAAGAGTTTGGCCATAGCACCATTTTAACGTTTGGTGGCGCCACTTATTACTGCCAATAACAACTTGATATGAGTTAATTGAGTGAGTGATAGACAATCATTTGCCATTTCATCACAAAACGCTGCCGGCTTTTGAAAGTCCTGTGCATATCTTTTGTAAACTGCACATATCTGCTGTGTTTATATAATTTCCTAAAAACTCAGATGTAGCGTCAAGTGAACTTTAGTTTATCATTTATGTAACTGAATTGCTAGGATACAGTTCATGATTCACATATTTCGACGAATAATTTTATAACCATCAAACATGCTAACAAGTGTTGGTTTTTGAATATTTTAGTTAGTGTTTCGTTAATTCGTTACCATTGTAATGTAGAATTAGTACCCTTTCGTTGCATATAAAAAGCATATTTATCAACAATAATAATAAAAATAATAAGTTATGTCCACCGAAATCATCCCGGTTGTAATATCCGCAAACGGTTTGACCCCAGCCACTTTGGTCAGAAACCTTGAAAGGCTGGGATTCGGCGGCGGTTCGCTTCCAGCACGAATGCAAAAAGCGGTTTTGCTCGAGACTTCCCGAATCGTTCGCCGGTTTCTGTCTCTCTTGCCCTGATCCCCAACCGACTGGTCCGATTGTCGGGTCTTTCCCGCCGAAAGGCGTGTAGCTATAAGCACACGTAATAAAATAATAATATAGTGCATAGTCCACCCCAAAAACCTCAAGCACATAAGCGCCGCCAAGCGGCAAAAAAGCTTGCATTCCAAACTTCCTATAATATTGATATGTCCTATCTGTAATTGTACATAACACTATCTAATGTGTGGTTACTGTGTTCCGAACAAACAAGCATGGTGGACGTTGAAGTTGTGCAGCTATTGCTTTAAGTATGAAACATGTCTCATCATCATCATCACAACTCCGTGTAATGGGCCCACTGCAGGGCATGAGTCTCTCCTCTGGGTGACGAGGAGGTTTAGGCCATAATCCACCGAGCTGGCCCAGTGCTGGGTGGTGGATTTCAGAATTTTCAGGGTGCCGATATGGCTTCTGACAAACCCTAACGACTACTGTATACAAGTATACAGCACCCGGGACCGACAGCATAACGTGCCCTCCGAAGCACGGAAGTCGCCGTGAGAAACGAATGGTCGGCGGTCACCCATCCAAGTACCGACCGCGCCGAACGTTGCTTAACCTGTGATATCGTAAGATACACACAGTAACCACGGCGCCACGACGACTTCTAACATGTCTTACTTGATGTTAAGTGAAAATAAGGTAGAAGATAGATCGCATACGGTTCAGGAACGAACTGGCTCTTTATAAAACATTACGGGAACACATCACCACATCATCACCACGCGGAGATATTTGGCGGCAGATTTGCAAATTATGCAGGCTGAAGGAATTTTGTCACTAAGTAGGGATCACTCGGATTACTCGCTATTTATGAAACGTGGAAGGGCTATCCTAAGCTAACCATATTTCAAGCTAAAAATCATTTCAATGCATACACTGTTAAATTTTTTTAGTGAATATTACATAAAAGCTTAGGCAACTATCGTTGCCCAAACATTTATGTAATACTAGCTGTTGCCCGCGGCTCCGCTTGCGGTTTTAAAATGTTTACGATCATTACATAAACTTATGTAAGTATTTAATAATGGTATGCCCGAGTTCAAGTATTTTAATAATTCGTAACATTTACGTACACAGTCTTGTCAGGTAAGTAAGAATATTGTGGTTTAGTTTCGACCGACATTATTTACATTATTTTGAAAAAGGAGTTATTAGTTCATAATTACTGCCGTGTACAAAAAGACTTTTTTTATTTCTTACACTCAGGAGTATTTTTGTTTGGGAAACTATTCAATATACGGACACTTCTTTTTTACTATTTTGTTGTGATTAGGAGTGTGCACGATGATAGCCACGGACGGAAAATGTAAATTCTTGATTTGTTGATATTTTCATTTAATAGGTAGGTAATTTAAATATTTTACTCATACTATGTATCATGACGTATGTAGGTATTTCATTTATAGATGTTCTATGTCACGAAGTCCGTTTGGCTATGAATGTTGTCAAGCGTGCACATGCACATTGTTTTTGTGTGCGTAATCTCGAGAGCGCTCAGTGTCGATCGGGACACGGTCCGGATCAGTAGTGTGTTTAGTTCGCGCCAAATTGTTTCACGGAGTAAGGTCAGCATGGCAACAAAACGAAGAAGAGTTGTCCATAGTGAGGCAATATTAATTTATACGTTTTCGATTAAAATTTTATGCAAAGATATTTAATATAGCAATAGAAGTATTTATAAAATGAATATTTTTTGTGTTCTAAGATGTTTATATTTCTTAATTATTTTGATTACATTTTGTTTTATCTCAATATTTTGATCTCGATTTTGAATTTATAATCAATGTACAAGATGATTCTGACGACAGCAAAACGGAATCGGAAATCGAAAATATATCTGATAGTGATTGAAAATACTGAATAGTACTACTTGTTTCATTTCCATTCTGTAACACCAATGCTTAATTAAATGCCTACATCTTCTTAATATTTTTGTATTTATTGCAACCTAATCTAATTTATTTACAAAAAGTATATACTTTTAAAACCAAAATTTTATTTCTTTTTTTATTAAATCTCGACTTGAAATATTATATTATTATGATTTCTTTGCTAACGTTACCTACATTTACACACACAAGCGCGCTTGTCGGGATACGTCACTACTACAATTAAAGCCGAACGGACTTCGTGAAATAGAATATCTATACCAAATATTGAGGACTGTAATAAACTAATGCACAAACATACATGCAAACTAAGTATTATCACCACGGTCAACACTGTTGAATAAATTATGAGGAACTTAAAATTCGATAAACTCTCAATATTTGCATAATTCTTTCCACGTGGGTTCCTACTCGAGCTATCTCGTAAGTTTGTTGGGTTTCATAATAATCACTTATTGAGAATTGGCATATTTTCCATAAAAATTAAGGTAAGAATAGGTAAATTTGAATGAAATAGATTTGACAGTCCCCATCCCCACCCCCACCACACCACCAACTTTGCACATAGTGAAGGATTTAGATTTACTGTTATTTGTAGGACACATTACAATTCGGAATAAATTAAGGAATAAATTAATAAAGTAATATCACCTCACCGAATAAAAACCATATCGAGTTTTAATATGGGATATCGCCATCTATCGGTAGGACTGAATTTTATTTGCATACAGACAAACTTACATACAAAAAGACCAAATTTTTTTATCAGAAGAGAGAATATTAAATGTTCAGACACGTTTTTATTACTCTTTTAATATAATGTAAAGATGAAGTAAGGGATAGTGCCATTGGCATTTGCCTTGCCATCTATCGTTAGGATTAATACTAATAAATTTATTCGATTGCTTTCTGTTTCAACAACTCACTAAGGTATCATATACTTTCACCATAATGAAACCATATCGAGTTTTATTGAGGAATATCGCCATCTATCGGTGAGAAGAAACACTAAATCACTATGTTGACTTCAAAAAATTTATTATTAATCACAAATTTTCTAAAATCTCGATTTTTATATGTCAGCCACAGATGTCAGGAGAATAGAACGACAAACAGACAGACACAAAAAGACATTTTTTTCTTTCAACTTCTTACTTCTTTTTTCATTTCTTAATAACCTTACATATTTTTTTTGTAAAAATATTTCATGTTCACACGTTATTGTTTACTGTTTTATTGTTTACCTATGTATGTAAAGATAGACGTATGGTAAAGATTGATACAACATAAAAAATATATAATAAAAAAAAATTACGCGAGCAGGATCGAGCCCACGACCTTAGACTCATGATCGGTCTACGCGCAACTGAGCTATGAGTACTTCTGATCTGTATGCGCAACATCTCCACCATATTCTAGTAAGTTTTAGGCATAACTTTTAAAAATCTATAACAATTTTTTTAGATCCTAGATTTTTTTTATGTCTGCAGAATCTGCTCATCATCCTGGACAACTTTTGTTAAGGCATCATATCTATATTTCTTACGGTTTTGATGATCCCTTAAGGGTTCTGCATCAGGTGTTCCAGTAATCGAAATAAAATATACCCTATATGTTGCTCCGGCTTCACAGCTATACATCAAAAAAAGTTTCATTCAAATCCGTCCAGCGGTTCCAAAGATTAGCGTGTGCAAACAGACAAACTTACAAACAAACAAACAGACAATTTTTTTTTCAGATTCTTACTCTTTTTTCATTTCTTTATAACCCTGGATAATTTTTTTTGTAAAAATATTAAATGTACAGACACGTTTTTTTTACTGTTTTATTATATGTAATGATTAAATGTTGATGTAGTTTTACATGAGAGATGTAATTTTACATTACATAATTGTGTATTTTTTTTATAATTTATGGAAATTCACGTATATTTCGGCAATTTTATACCTTTTTAAAGTATATTTACACATTTTTTATGTATTGCTTTTATAATAATCCCAGCCCATGTGTAAAAATACAATTGTTTCTGTCATTATACACTTTTTAGGTATAATTATATAAAATAATTAAATATCTGTAAAATTAACGAAAATTATTTTCTTTTCCACCATTTACTGAAATTTACAGCTGTTTTTGGTACATTCTACAGGTTTATGTACTTTTTTGCATGTAAAATCACATATTTTTTAACAGTGTACATATAAGCTGTAAAACTAAGTGGAAACTCATTGTCATCATAGACTATACGGTAGAGTATTTTCTCTGAATCATCAATGAACAAAGGATTAATTCAATTATATATTCATTTCGAGTGACGTCCATTCCAATCGGCCGTAAATTAAATCTATTTAAGCTTTTTCGCCGCTGTCAGTAACATCACGGAAGCTTTCATTAATTTTAACATATATACAAGGATACTTTTGTTGTCCTGCCGATGTTGTTTTAAAGGGACATGCCCACTCTTCCTTAGAGAAAATGCCCAGTTCCAAGCGACTTGAGTTATTGTTATAATGACTCTAAGACATGTTAGCATTAGTAATAATAGAAAATTATTTCAAATAAAGTATGCGTTCATGAGATATTACGTCTTTATTTTTACAATTCATCAATTTCCCAACACTATATTTCATACCACAGAATGTGTTTTATTATTTAAAAAAAATTGCAATTGCATATTAGCAGTACATTAGGCACTAAACATTGCTTGAAACAGTAGTTTTTTTAATGATTTTTTAACTTTTAATGATAAATAATGATTCTTAATATATACAAAACACAACACAAACAAAATGGCTGGCTGACTGAGACTGTACGACTGACAATGAGTGAGTGATGTACCAGACAATCGAAGTTCGCATCAATCGATTGAAACAGATTTCTCGATTCGATCTATCGCTCGTTTATTTATTTGTTCATTTAAATACCAGAAAAATATATTTCTAGATGATTTTTTATAAATTCTTTTACATATTCTTTACAGTAAGTAGCCAGCTGTAACAACCTTTTTTAATATAATAGAACGAATGATTTTATGATATTTAAAAATACTTTTCTCATCAGCATGACGACCACAATCAATAAAAGTAATTTATATAAAGATATGCATATCGTTCATAAAAAAAAAAAACAGTTTTAATAATCGATTACTTTGTTTGATGTAACAAAAAATATGTAACAAAAAATCATGAGTAACAACACTAGTGTTTGTAGACTGAAAAAACTCACATTCTCATCGAAAATAGTTTCCGGTCATTGCAACAGTTTATTAATTTCATATTTTTACGACATTCTTTTTAAGTGAATTGATTAGATATATATTAAAAAATAAACATTGTTTTGTTGAATATAACATGTTTTCCTTGGTATCAAGCATTTAATGGGCGTATCCCTTTATATTTAATCCGAGAGGTAATGGGTTCGAATCTCGGATATGGTAGATATATATGTAATGGAGTCAAGTCATGTATTTTTTAAGTTAATTTCTAATATTAACATATTTTCATATCAAGATGGTATTGTCTTAAGTTTTCGCGATTCATACTATTAAATAAAACACTTCTTAACCGGATTTATTGCGTATATTTACATTTTAAATTTTAACTCGACGTTTCGGTGTCTTTGCATACTTTACACATACAATAATTAGGGTATTGTTTACTTCTACTGGTACTGCTTCCATACTGGACTGGGAGCGAAAGAAATACATAGAATGTAGCTGCTGTTTCTCTTCCCGGGCATACTGTAAAAGTCAGTCAAGGGGCAGACGTTTTATCGGCCTATTTTGTGGGCGTTAGGTTGACCCCCTGAAAATGAAAACTTTTTATTGGTAGCAGGTATTTTTATACACTTTACAAACGTCAAACACTGGATGAGGGTGGCGCGGGTCCGGCCGACATGACGAATCCTGGGGGAGGCCTCCGTCCAGAAGTTTGCGTCTCTGGGCTCATGAAGATAATGATCGCCCACTATCCACCAATGTCTTGGCTTTAAAAAAACGAAATGAAAGTAGAACCCCAGGTAGACCGAGAGGAAAAAAGCTCTCGCTCCTGTCACTGCATTAGTCTCTATTCATCATTTTCATACCTTCAAAGTTCACATCAGATGGACCTCTGGTGTCCTGCCTACTCCGTAAGAGATACAGGCGTGAAGTTATATATGTATGTATCGAGATACTTTACAAGAACAATAATTAGGGTATTGTTTACTACTGTTGTTATATCGACGATTATTGTCATTCAGCGCAAGTTTGGGATCATCCTGTACGTCACGACCACGCCCCTCGCACGATCTTGTCCGTGCGTGAATAATAAAAACCTCCAATGCGCCAGAGTATCCTCTCTTTTCAACGCCGCTTCGATGGAACTAAGTTTACTTCTTTTGAAACTGCATAATAGCTAACTTCCAAACCTTAGAAACAACCGTGTAAATAACTCCTATGTTTGTTAAAATAGCACAGTCATTTTAGATTTTATCTGCGGAAAGTTAAGTTTAAAAATTTCGTAAGTAAGATTCTAAACGAAACATGGATTGTATTATTTTACGCTCACATTTTCGCAAATTTATCAATTTACGACGTCTCATGGTAAATTTCGCTTCGCTTGCTCGGCTCGCGCACCTATCGCACCTTTAATAATAAAACGAAATAACTCAAAAAATAGGTATTTTGAGTTTTCATCATAAAACGCATTAAAACCGTGAAAAGATTACGATCAGTTTTACAGACACTCGATTTGCATAAGTAGAAGTGAGATAATAGATCACCCGTCTCTTTCGTTTTAACTGAGTGAACCAGTAGGGTAGTCAAAAAGTGACACCATTCAGTGTTACACCAACAAAGTTACTGGATCGACGTGTACGGGGCTGTGTAACACCTAATAGTGCGTTTTCTGATTAACAGCTAAGTGCTCGCTTTGGTTGAATTTTAATATTAAAGTGAATATTTCAAAGATATTGCATTTTCTTTTTAAAAAGTGTTATTTGAAATTGCGATATTCAGAATTGATTCAGTTTATGTTTAAAGAGTATTTGATGTTATACGAATTTGTATGAGTTGCTACGTTTTTTTGTTAAATATAAACAAATTTTTATGATGTATTCGTATTTAGTTCATTTTGTTTCTAAATATTTGAACTGATTCTTTTTTTTAGGTCAATCGGATACAATTTTCTTTGTTATGACGTCGTCATGGAGAGCTCGAAGAATCGTGGAGCTAATCACAAAATCTGATGCACCTTAAAGTGAGAAATCTAAAAATGCGCCATCTTTTTCGAAATGCATTAAACAGGATAAGAATAACGTTCTAAGTAAAATTATAAATAATATTGTTTTCGACTTTAAAAACTACTACTACTTCGGCAGTTAAAAAATACTTTACATTCTGACCAGTCAGTCGGGGTTCAGGTCATGAGAGACAAAAACCGCCGAATGATTCGGGCAGTCTCCAGCAAAACCACTCTTTGCATGCGTGCTGTAAGCGAACCACCGCTGCACCAATCCGAGCGATTCAAGGTGTCTAACCATTTTGGCTGGATCAAACCTTTTCCGGATATTATTACCGGAATGATTTCGGTGGACATAACTTCCCACATTTCGGTCACGTCTTGTGCACGGTCCAAGCGCTTGCATTGCTTTTCGGTCTCGGCCTTCACAAAATTCTCGTCATGCGGTATAGTACTGTCCACCAAAAGTACCTTAGACGACGATCGGTCCATTAACAAGATATTCGTTAGAATGGGGCCAATCCCAGCAAACCGCTACCCTCTTCAATAATGGTCTCCGGCGTGTACGGATAATAAGGCAGTTTATGATTCCTGAGACCGTATTTCAGAGGGAGCTCTTGATCGAGACAAGATTCTCTAAGCTGCTTGGTTATGTCTATGCAGATATTCAGTTTTAGCAAGAACCGAAAAACCCTAAACAACATGTCTGAGGGACTCGCCGGATTGGCGGCAAGCTTGACATACGTCCACTGTGCCGTCGCTCATAATAATGTATTTCCGGTAGTTGTTCGTCTTGATGATCTGATCCTGTGTCGTAAAGATCCTGTATCCTAAAGAGGTCCCAGAAGCGCCAATGAAGCGTAAAGGCAATGCATGGAGGCTTTAAGGTCCACGTATGGCTCGTGTAGAACCTTGTAAAACCTTCCGTGCAGCTCTTTCTCTTTACATACGGTGTCACGATCAGAAATGCTTAGCACCGCCGGTGTCTGTCATGTCTCGAAGCCCAGATTCAAAAGGGGTGACTCATTTATCACACGCTACGACTTCTCTATGCATACCCACGTGCGCCTTCGCCATAAAATAGGTTCAGAGGCCACATAACTCTCTGTTGTGCAAGGTTTTGTCGCTAAGTAGGCATCTTCCTCCACACTTCCTGGAGATATGCAGCCACATTACTGACGATCAAAGATGATTCTACGGAGGCATTCTATGGAAGGTCATTGCAGTACGGACTTTCCGAGCCAGGGCTTTAAATTCGGTCTGAGTCCTTCTAAGAACGCCAAAGGTGTACGAAAGAACGGGCATAGCTCATCCGTTCAAAGCTCGGACTTTGTTGAGACCAAGTCATATTATTTTTTTACTTTGTTTTAAGCCTTTTCACATTTCAAATAAGTGTAGTATACGTATACATAATATACCTAGTATTAACAATAAGCATGGAGACTGCTTTGAATAGGTGTTTTAGTTACATTATTTTTTGCTTTAGTTACTTTTAAGACTTAACTAACTATATACTTAACTAGTGATGCCTTATAACTTATAATCAATATAATGAGCTTCCAATAAAATTAAAATCTTTTAATCGGCCGTTTTTAAACTATAATTTTTGTATATATTTATAACTAGCTGTAAGTTTTCCAAAAATAATAAAATAAAATTGATAATTTACTGGATGAACGAAATTTTGTATCTGACACTGAAATAAGTCTTGTGCCGAACTATGACAATACACTACCAATACCCAGAAGAAGATAAAGGAAATACCTATACCTGCACCAGTTTTGCGAAAATTGTTATCATCCCCAAACTAGTTTCAACAATAAAAGTACAAATGAAAAAATATATCATTATTTTCTGTCTTATATTAACCCACAACTTCCTTAGCAGACAAGGTTTTCTTTGAAATCGTCATCGGTCCTTTAATATTAAACATCTACTATAGGTAATACAGCAAAACGTTTCCTTTTAAATAAATTGATAATGCATTAAATCTAAATAAGCAAGCACATTAAAAAAAAGTTTAAATATTAAAGCGCATTAACATGTTTTATACCGCACGAGATATTAGATATAATTGAATATTTTAATCATAAAACGAATTAAGTCTTCAATGTTTTTTTTAAAGCCCTGTATTCTAAATAATACTAATAATATTAACACCATTAATATACCGTTGGATAGATAATTTCATTAGTTACGTATACTACTAAAGTAAATCACTGTACAGTATTCACTCTTCTTTTTATTTGCAATAATGTAGACCTGGTCACACTCTTAAAACTTTAAATGCGTTTTCCCAACAATCTTAAATTTTGAATTATTTCAGTTTATTATTAAAGGTGCGCTATATATATATCTCGCTGCGCTCGTCGTCGCACCTAACGGTTCCGACAAGGCCTTCCAGTGCATTTATTTTTTGAAATTAGAACACGTGACTTATTCAACCGATCAGATCTTACTTATTATTTTACGGGTGAGTTCAGTATGTTTATCAATTTGCGAATTTTGTGGGCGTAACATAATACATTTTGTATCCCGCTACGGAAATTTATAAATTTACTGAATTTATTATTTTCTGCTGACATATATTATTACGGTATTATAACAAAGATGTGAAAAATCGACATTGGTATCATACCAAAAAAGTTACAGAGGTTTTTTAACCGCGAAAATCAGTTTACCGCAAATATCTCGCTCTTAATCCAGATCCAGGCTTATCTGGATCTGTGATAAATCTTATTAAATAAGTGTTTTGGCTTCATAAAGTCAAAAACTGTATCAGTATAGCTGCTACCTTGCCTTCGTTCTACAGAAAAATTTTTAAGAGTAAATAGTCTCTATCGAATGACATTAATAAAAATCAACATTTCCCCTAAGTTCCTTTTTTTCATTACGATCCACGTGACCGCCTAGGCGGTAAGACACAACAACCTGACCAGTTGTTCGGGGATCAGGGCATGAGAGACAGAATGTGACGAACGATTCAGGCAGTGTCAAGATATTTAAAACAAAATGCATGGTCTCAACTACCTTATATTGTTTGGGGGCTACATGGCGCTGTGTATATAGTCCAATTATCATACGATTTATTCATGACTAGCTGCTGCCCGCGACGTCGTCTGCGTGAACGCTATGCAGCACCAAACGCACCTACGATTATAACACTGCTAGCGTGATAATATGTAGCCTATATGTTGACCCGACTTCTTAACTATATTCATGCCAAATTTGAAGTAAATCCATGCAGTACTTTTTGAGTTTATCCCGGAAAGACAAACAGACAAACAGACAAAAATTCTAAAAACTATATTTTTTGTTTCTGTTTCGATTGTAGATCATACCCCAAGTATTCTTTTAAAAAAATATTCAATGTACAGTTTTGACTTTTCTACCATTTTATTATATGTATAGATTTAATACTATTCAGTCGCTTACTTTTGCGACTACAATTCCAGGTAACTTAAGAGGTGAAGTCGAAAAATTTTCGCAATGAAGGGGTTGGTAGAAGTTGTTTTATCAGTGTACTAGTTGAGCACCTCATTAAAAGTATGTCCTAACGTTATGACTTATCTACAGGATAACATATTAAAAATTTACGTAACCCCCACAAATTTATTTTATTTATTCATACACACGGTAAATTACTCATTTACAAAACTAGAAACTAATGCTCAAACACGCTTACAGTTACGAATTAAGCAGAGGGTTATGGCAACCCAAAAAGACTAAGATATAGTAATGAACATATAAACATAATGAATGAACATATAAGTTCCCTAAATCTAAATATCGCCAAAATGTACGCTAAGCTCTTTGAAGATATTGAGTGTGCTCAAATATTCTCGAAGGTGTGTCGCGTAATCATCTGTACGTCTACTAATATTAACTTATATTTTAAAGAGGAAAGTGTTGGTTAATTTTGTTTTGTATCCCACAAAGTCAAAAACGACGGAACCCAAACAATGACATATCTTATAAGATACGCAAACATAAACGTTTATAAGAATTTGACATGAAAGTTTTCCATATAAGCATCAATCATATAATAGTTGCAACACCAGTAGCTTTACTTAGTATTAATTACATATTAATGACATAGGTTCGAGTATTAAAACGAATTGTATACTTCTGTATGTGGCCGTGTGTCCTGGCATTATAAAAATAACTTTTTACCTACTTAATCCAAAGCTACAATTAAGTTTTCTTCCATGCTGGACTGGGAGCGAAAAAAAACATACAATATGCATACTGCTGCTCTTCCCGGGCATACTGTAAAGGTCAGTTAAGAGAAAGAGGTTTTATTGGCGTTTTTGCGATAGGCTGACCCCTTGTCACTGCAATAGTCTCTCTCCATCATTATATTACCTACAAATTTGTCAAACGCGAAATGAGATGGTTTTATAGCCTCTGGTGTTCTGATTATCCCATATGAGATACAGGCGTTAAGTTATGTATGTAATAAGGTTTTCACTTTCATCCAATGATAAAATGTATAATGTTATACTTTAAAATTTCAGTGGACGAAAAACTACAAAGACGATTGGCAATCTACCTCCAAGACATCCTCAACAGTTCAGAGTTAAAATGATTCTACAAGACATTGCTGTACCAACTTTGGCCGACACCTTTATGAAACATTTTGGTGATGAAGAAAGTATATACATGCATTTTAAAATTTATCAAACAAATAGCGGTGAATCTATAGATAAACTAAGCAAAGATGGTGCTAATGCGGAACTTAATACTAGTGTAAATGCTGAACTTGGGAATGGAGATAGTATTTTGAAAGATGAAGATAATAAAAACGATGTCAAATTCAAAAACAATGATGGAAGTACAAATGAAGAACCAGTAATAGAGAATTCAAGGTCAGTAAATTCTTCAGCTTATCATTCAATACAGCAAAATAAGCAACGTTTATCAGGATCGGTACAAGATAGGGCGACTATTTACTCTTATTTTATCACGACAATTTCGTGCTTTGAAGGGCACGTTGAGCAGTTGGTTACATTGGCCTTGTAAGCTTTACACAAATATTGTTAGAGTTTGTTGGAAGCCAGTTTGTTTGGTGCCCCGAAAATTTCGAATTAGGTATTTATTTTCTGATGAGATCAACATTTTCCAGTATTAAGAAGCCAAGATGGCTGGAATCACAATACTCGGAAGAGATTTGGACCAGCACTGATGGAGATGGCACCAGTGCAGCTTGCTTCTGTATGTCAGTTCGAGGAGGTTATCTCAAACAGGTAAGCAACGGTTAGGTGGATATGTTTTGATCCGCGCCTTCGGGCATAATCAGTAATCGACGAAGGAATTAATGTTGCGTATCCAATCCAAAGCTTAATCGAGAAAAGTTCAAAAAGGATGAATTTCTATTTAGGTATTTTCCAACTAATACACGCGACAAAAAAGTCTAAGCAACACATAAAAATTCCAATTTTACAATGTATTTTCGCATTAAATCCCTAGTATTTTCTTATTTCTATAATGTTTAATGCTTCTTTGATATTTAACAATAATAATATCAAAAAATCATTTTTTTATATCTTAATTAACATTAATACGAGTAAGTTCTGTATGTACGCAGTACAAAGTAATCAACTAAACATGTGGTTGTACAAAAATTGCATAAATTAATACAAAGTGGCTTCCTCTGTGATTGAGAACTTACTGACACCGCTTATTTATAGAATCGATAAGACTAAAATAGTAAAAAATCCCCAGACAATCACACCAACTACATGGCCTCAAGGTAAGCAAAGCTTGTGTTATGAAATACCATGTAGCGAACCAGGGGGGAACCTAGAATAGAAAATACATTACATATAGATAAACGCCCAGACCCAGAACATTTCTTTTTTCGTGATTTCTGTTCCGTGCGGGAGTTGTATCCGCAACCATTGGGGTCTGAGGCAGATAGGTTCACCCCATCGTCAAAGTGGTCTATGAATGTTTCCTGCGGCAATTGCTCCCAATTAAATTTTAGTAAGTCAATCAGTTGTTGGTTTGCTGTCACTCCATCCAAGGCCTTTAAAACACGTCTCTGGAGCATGTCCCATGCATGTTCGATGAGGTTGACGTCTGGCGCAACGTTGACGCAATTTCCCGTGCCAAGTACTCCCGTGTGCAAATCTGTATGCGAATGCGCATTGTCATGCATCAACGTGAAATAGGAGCCAAGCGTTTGTTCGAATGGACGTACCTTAGAACATCCTCAACGTAATTTATAGCGTTCATGTTACCATTTACAAAAACGGACTTAGATTGTCTGTTCCTGATAATACCCGCCCGTACCATCCTGTTGAGCCGTTGTTAGGATGAACTTCCTGAACATCTCAGTCTTTCAGTATTTTTAGGACGACGACGGTACACTCTTACACTTCTAATAAGAGGCTTTAACCCAAATCGAGACTCATCGCGTAATAGAAGTTTATCCCATTATTCCTGGTTCCATTATTACATCATTCATTTCGACCACCGCGATTCCCGTGACGTATCGGTGGGCACCTAATTGGCTGCCGTGCTCGTAGGCCATACTCATGTAGTCGATAACGCATAGCTTGGCAGCTAACAGCAGCACCGCTTGAATTTTGTACCCCTAAACCTGTATCTCCGGTGGTTAGCATCGGCTGAACTCTTGCAGCCATTAGTATGTATCGATCTTGCCAGGTGGTTGTACAAGTTCCTCGACCTGGATGCTGCTCAGCAGGATCTCCCGTGTTAGTGTTACGCTGACGAAAACGGCAAATCACGCTTCTGTTGACACCAAAATATCGAGATATCTGAGATTGAATTCTTCCCGCTTGCAACATCCCTACAGCTCTTTGTATTTATCAGCTGTTAAATGACGTCGCTCCATGACGTAAAAAATATCTCAAAATCAAAATTTGTTTAAAACCTTTTTAAATAATTGTTTAAATCATTAAATTGATGTAAAATACTAAATTTTAATAAGCAAAGATGTGATAAAATTCAAACAAGGGCTTTTGAATTTGTGAAAAAAAATACAAATTATACTCGTTTTTTTTTGCAACCAGTACGTCTTCTAGATCAAAAAAGTTTACATAGGTACTACCATTTTGTCAAGAAAAATATAATTGATTAATAACTTGAAACAGTATGTGTTTCTTACACTTTTTTAATGTGTGTATTTTAGTGAAACAATTATGCTTTACCAGATAGGTAAATCAAACCGGTAAATCAAATCGTCGCGTCGTTGCGACCTTAAGATGTGTAAAAATAATAATTACGAGAAAATCAAAGTTTTATACGTTTATATGTTTATATTTTATGTTTTATATGGAATTGGCTGATGATGATGATGACATACATAGAAAAATTGCGAATATTACTACCGGTTTATCGGTAAGTAGGTATTATTTAATACTGTTTTCATAATAAATTTCAGGTTCAAAAGATGTTAGACGAGCGCCCGGGACTCATTGAAGCTGTTAATTCTTCGAATGGCTTTACCCCTCTTACAACCGCAGTCCGAAAAGGTACATAAGTGTTACAAAACACTGCATCTAATAAACTCAACTTTAATTATTAACGACATATATTTAACACGGCGAAGAACAAATCTGATTTAGGGTTTTAAAAATAATTAAAATGGTTAGGAAAAATAATAAGTTAGCAGCTACAGTGAAGTAGCATTTTAATTATACAGTGGCAGCTTATATTGTTCTTAGATTTGTTTAAATTTAAATTGGCAGTGATTCTTTGGATTTGTTGACTATGATAGCCAACCTGGCTTATGGCACTTCGCCGGCTGCTACCGCGGCACCGCTCGCTTCGCTCGCTCGGCGTGTATAACTATATGCAACCTAACATGCTCCTCCTCAAATAACTGAAAAAATGTATGAAATAAAAAGATTTTCAGTTATTTAAGAGTAATTAAGCATTATAAATGCAAAAACTTTAAAATATTATGCTCCTCCTCGCTGCGCTCGTCGTCGGACCTAACCGTAGGTACTGACTCCGTCTTCCTGTTCTATTTAGCTGCCAAGTCATTATTTTTAATACCTCATCATTATTTTTGTCACCAAGTAGTTAGTCGCCTAATTTCCTAGGCGTATTCCTAGATCGTCCAATAAAAATGTTAAGTTCTTTTTCTGTCGCTAAGCTCGTACAAATCTTATGTCTCATTACTCTTTGCACAGGTTATTTTTAAAACATGATAATTATAAGAACTTGTTCGATATAAATTTTGTAAAGTTAAGTGTACTTAGAAAAACTGTTTTAAGTGCTTAAGTGGCCAACTTTGTACAACTTATATTTATAAATGTCACTTTTATGTATAATTTCCTTCTTTCGATATTTTGATATATTATTTACTTTTAAACTGTTAATTTGTTTCGGATTTTTTATATTGTTACTACTATATTTTTTCTAACCTTTAATATTACTAAACTTTCAAAGTGTACCTTTACAAAGTGCACGCTATAACTGTTGATGCTGTGCTTACCTTAAAAAATATGGCACTTGATTTTTTTTCTGTATTTCTTATATTTTGTATTTATGTAACAGTGTACTTATTACTGGTGAGCCAAAATAAATAAATAAAATAAGTTGTTGGTCGCCTCAAAAATAATAATCCATTATTAACTCTAGTAAAAATAATGTCGAACTCAACAGCAATCATCTTTTAAAAATACACAAGAACAGTTTACAGCTATCGTCCCATCTTCATGCTTCCGAATATCTTATAGGAGTCCTTGTCACACAACACTTGTTTAACCGTATCCTTAAGGATTTAAGTGTATCGAATTATATTTTGGGAATTTTATTACAAAAGCGCACACAGTGACCCATGAACGAGTTAGTGACTTTGTGGAGTCTACTATTATAGCCGGCTAGTTATATATACATTTAGTAGTTATATATATTTAATTATTTATTTATTTATTAGGATTTCCAACAACAGGTACACTGGTACATATAACAATAAAAAGGTATAAATAATAAGTAAGTGTCCTGTCACTTACAGGGAACCACTGCATGCTCTACTACTATTAGTTAAAATACTTTGTAAATTTAAAAACTATTACAATTTAAAATACATATACAACAAGAACGCAAAGAAATAACAAAAGCAATAACAGTTAAGCACAATTATGCGATAAATACAGTTAATATAAAACAGCATAAATTTTTTAAAATACATTTTTTAATATTAGTATTAGAAAAAAGATCAATATCACTACTATGATTTTCATACAAAGAGTACATGCGCGACAGTGAGCAGTACTTTCTTAAATTTGTGCGGTAATCAGGCAAGGAAAACATTTTTTTGCGACCAGATCTTGGGATCCTATATGGTACAAAGAATCTCACGCGGCTCAATAGATTGGGCGAATCTATGAGGCCCAAACAAAGTTTTTGAAGAAATACTATGTCTAAATATTTTCGGCGTGTTTCTAAAGAATTCATACTAAAATGAGACAAACGTTGTTGGTATGATTTGTATTTTTTTGCAACGCCACAACTAAAAGACAGGTGCCATAATAGTCTCTTTTGTAAGCGTTCAATTCGAGCTATATGAACCTTGTATTGGGGAGACCACACAACACTGCAGTACTCTAAATGACTTCTTACGAAGGAGTTGTACATCATAATTTTCGTAGATGGATTTTTAAAATTTTTTGCTTCTCTTAGAACAAAGCCCAATAGTTTAGATGCTTTGAGAATTATGCTGTCTAAATGTTTATCAAATTTTACCTTCGCATCAAAACACGACTCCAAGATCACGTATACTGGTTACCTCTTCAAGTATTGTCTTATCGAGCCGGTATGAGGTTGGTAATATATATTTATTTTTTGTAAATTTGATATGTTTACATTTTTTTACATTCAAAGACATTTTGTTCCGCTTGCACCATTCGTTTAATCTATTCAAATCATTTTGCAAGAGAAAGGAATCGTTCAGTGACTTTATGGTTTTACAAACTTTGAGATCGTCAGCGAAAAGATAAAATGTGGAATTAATAAAACATTTACAAACGTCATTAATAAATACATTAAATAGATAAGGCCCTAAGTGTGATCCTTGGGGAATTCCGGATGTAGCTGTAAACGGTTTTGAGGTGAAACCATTGATTACCACGCGCAGTTCTCTATTATCAAGGTATGATTGAAACCATTCCAGCAAGGGATTGGACACGCCATAGATTTCGAGCTTATGTAACAACATGCTATGATTGACTCTGTCGAATGCCTTGCTGAAATCTGTGTATACAGAATCAACCTGCAGCTTAGCATCAACAGCTTCAACAATTACCTCAGCATATTCGACAAGATTAGTCGCTGAAGATTTATTTTTTAAAAAACCATGTTGTCTTCTATCTATTATCTGAGATATGTGCCATGAAAATGCTTTACATATAAAGGATTCAAATATTTTAGCGAGAATCGACAAAATAGCTATAGGCCTATAGTTTGAAACTAGAGATTTGTCGCCATCTTTGTAAACTGGTACAATATTAGTCTGTTTCCAAATATTTGGAAATATACCACTCTGTAAGGACTTGTTAAAAATAATCTCCAGTGGCAAAGATAGTTCAGTGGCTAGAATCCGCAGAAATATTGGCGGTATACCATCTGGACCTGCACCCTTTGTTATATCTAGTGTTTCAAGCGCCTTTTGTATACGATCGCGGGAGATGTATAATATTTGTAAAATATTATTACTCTCGCAAGAAACTTTTGATCTACAGGGCAAGGGACTTACTGGTTTTTTTACATACACGGATGAGAAATGAGAAGCGAAGTAATTAGATATAGTATCACTATTCTCAGAACTAGTTCTGCCATTAGACATCTCAGCTGGATACGTACTAGAGCCACCTCTCTTCATTTTTAAATAGTTCCAAAAAAACTTAGGGTTGTCCTTAATTTTATTTTCAATGTACGTAGTATAAGTATTGTAACAAGTTGTTCTTAAGTTATCGCATCTTTTTTTTTAAATATCGTACTGTATTATGTCCATAGGATTTTTATACTTTTTA